>CM071599.1:169611177-170861177 GCA_036435485.1 Saposhnikovia divaricata
CTGAGCTGGAGTTTGATTAACATCATTGGTGTTGACAGCATCTCTTTCAAATTCAAGAGTTTGAGTACAAGTAGGTTCTTCAGTAAATTTCTTCTTCTTCCGGATTTCCTTGATTTTCAAATCTAAAAGGCTGCATTTGACCATCTTCTTGCAGTCCTGGAAACTTTGTTTCATCAAATGTGACATTCACACTTTCTTCAATGACTTTATGTTCTATGACAAAGACTCTGTAGGCAGTACCATTGTAACTCCTTAGAATTTGAACTTTTACATTAGGGGTTCTATCAAGAACTTTGATGTGATCAATGATCTCCTGAGCAGCTTCATCCTTAGATTATAAGAATCTTACCCAAGTTTACCTTGAGTAGTCATCCACCATTACCAGGGCATATATATTTTTGGCTAGAGATTGAACATTTACTGGGCCAAAAAGATCCATGTGAATCAATTTGAGTGATTCATTGTTGGTATTCAGTTGCTTTGACTTGTGTACAGATTTTTTTAATTTTCCCATTTGACAGTCCTCACACAGCCCTTCTTGACAGAATTCCTGTTGAGGTAGTCCTCTCACCAGTTCCTTCTTCATCAGCATATTCATGGTCTTGAAATTTAGGTGGGAGATCTTCTTGTGCCAAAGCATGCTGTCACTAACTGTTGCCTTACTGTAAAACAGTAGACCTTATCTTTCTTAGCAGAGTTCAAGTCTGCAACAAACAAGCTTCATTTTCTAACTCCTGTCAAGGAAAGGCTTCCATCCTTCTTGTGATAGATATTACAAACCATCATGTCAAAATCATCCTTGAATCCCCTGTCACTGAATTGGCCGACACTGAGAAGGTTGTGTTTCAATCCATCTACAAGAGCAAAATCTTCAATGACAACATTTCCAATTTCTAAACAGCCATATCCCACAATGTAACCTTTGTTGTTGTCTCCAAAAGTTATGATTTGGCCACCTTTCTCAACGTAATATGATAGCAGGGCTTTATCACCTGTCATGTGTCTGGAACATCCACTGTCGATGATCTACATGACCTGTTTCTTTTCTTGCCCTACAAAATAGATGTATTTAATTTGCATCTGGTACCCAAACCTTGTTGGGTCCTATAGTTACAGTATCACATTTTATATCATCAACATTCACACTTGAATCAACACTTGAGTCTTCCTGTTTGATTTCTTTAGCTACCCACTCAATTTTAGAATAAGACTTGGTCTTTTTCTCAGTGGGCACTGCCTTCTTACCAACATTGGAAGGCTCAGAAGTCTCAACAGTTTGCATATAGAAGCATTTTCAGTAGACAAAATAGGCAGATTAAAACATGTACTTGTTATTTCCCAGTTAAACACCATAAGATTGTAGAAGGGGGGTTGAATACAATCTTGATAAAAATTCTTTCGAATTAACAAGACAACAGATGGATTAAAGATGAACAAGTTAAACTATGATGAACAGAAAATAAAAACATAAACAAGCATACAACACTCTTTAAAAATTTCAGGTGGCTTTGTCGAGTCCACCTGAGGGTTGTATTGAAGAAAATAACATGTGTAAAGTTTACACAGCTGCGAGTATAAGATCTAAGTGTGTACAAGAAAACCTAATGCATTATACGTTTAAGCTCAGTGTTTTCTTCTCTTTTTAGCCTTGCTACACTTGAAGGTATATATATACTTCAAGTTTACAAACCCTACAAAATAATCAAATATTACAAAGTCAAAGTATTCTGTAGGATTGCTGCCACTCCTTGTCTCCATGTGATGCAATTTTGTCTGGATTGTCTTTGACAGATATTCACGAGATCTACCAGCTGAATTGCTTGTGAGAATAAGGAATGTTTCTTTTTCTTCTTCGTTTCCAAAGACTGGCTTCCATACCCTTTTTAAGTCTATCAACCCATGTGATCTGTCAGGCTTGTCAAGTCGCTATCAACCGCTAATATCAAGACATTATTGGTTGTAGCATATTATCCATTGGTGCAAACATCGATCGATAGGTTGATTGTTGTTTGCTGGAGTGTCACATCCGTTGACATAGAAGCTTCATCGATTGAAACATCACGTCACTTATACAGAATTACATAGCACAACTTATATACAATTAACTACCCTATTCTGCATATCCATTGATAGTCAACATGACTTAGGAATTCTAGCAACTGTGACAGTAACAACAACTTATCCGTTGAGACTTAAAATAGTACGCTACAGACTTATCAATCGATAAGCTGCCTCATCAATGAATATTTATAAATTGGATATTCGTTGATAAGTTAAAAACTTTAACTTATACAAATATGTTTTTCAAAGTGTTTTAATGTGCTTATCATCAAGGACAACATAATTCCTAACAATCTCCCCCAATTTATGACTGATGGAATAACAGCCATAAATTAAGAGCCTTGATGATAACAAAACACCTTAGCATGAATACAGAGTTTAACCAAAAACATATGTATTGTACTAAGCTCCCAAAAGTGTAGAAAATGAACTGAGTCAAGTTAAAGAATCATACTTTTACAAGGGATGCTCCTCTAGACTGAGCATATCATTGCTTTCTTCCCCCTTGCACTCCTCATACTATAGCTTTTCTTCTTGTTTGCCTAAAACTGCTTCTCTAGAGATTCATTGATGATCTTTTCTTCTTTATGATTTGGACCCAGCATAGACATTAAGTATTGCAGGTACTCATTGCTACCCTTTTCCAATTGATCTTCTAATCTGAAAAATCTTCTAGTATTGTGCTTATCTCTGAATTCCATTATCCAGGAAGGATAAAAGTGAACCTTCCTTTCAGGATCATATGGAATATTCAGCTTCTTAGGCAAACCCTCTTTTGGAGTCCAGCTTTCTCTTATCTCATTAATCTTGTTAAGGATTATGGCCTTTGCTTCTGGAGTGTAACCACCAGTTCTCTTCATTAAGGACCATATCTTCACCAATTTGCTGAATCCTTCTTCAAGAACTTGATGTAGGGGCCAGGTTACACTGTTTCCTCCTTTATAGGTGAAAATCAATCTTTCTGGTAACCTGAATGTCCTATATGCAGCACTCACATCACACACATCATCCAAGAAAAGATTAACACTCGAATACTCTTCAATATCGGCAATATAGAGTTCAGTATCTTTCTTGGCAGCCTCCTTTGCAACTTGTGGAACCTCAGTAATTTGAATTGATCTAGCTAAAGGTTGTTTCCTGTTTCTGGTTCTCCTCCTTTTAGGTGAGAGCCTGATCTTCGGAAATACCAAGATATTGATGTCAAAGTCAAATTCCAAAGGTTCTTCCTTTATGAAATTAATGGGATTTGAGGTTTGAGTGGGTTGCTGTGTGTCTTAAGTTGGAGATATTGTAGGTTGAGGTTGTACTGATTCAACTTGATCTTCTGGTTCTGGGCTCAAAGTCCTTTTAGTAGGAGCCTTGACTCTAGCATTAGTCCTGACTCCACTTTTCCTTTTCTTGCACGCAGACTTTGTGTTCATTTTCTTTTTCTTAAATTTGGCCTCTTATTCTACGGCCTCTTGCTCCATCTCTTCTTCTAATTCTCTTACTAGCTCATCAACCAGTATAGCTGCTTTCTCAGTGCATTCTGCAGGTTGTCTAACAATCTGGCCAGCATGAAGTAGCCTTGTAGTTTCTTTAGCCTTGGCCACAACAAAGTTTGGATGACCTGCAGGAACACATATTTCCACTCCATCTCTGTAAGATAAATGCTAGGTTCTCTTTGAGTCCCATATCAACTTTAGCCTTTTTTTTTAATTCAGCAAGATGCTTGCTCATTAGCTTGAATTCATCTGGATTTGGCATTGGAAAATCAGCTCCCATGGTGTTTTTACCATTCTTCTTTACAGTGACTTCTTATGCTTGAACATAGGCTTAAATTCAGACATATATGATGGCTCCCCTCTGGCTAGAGAATTGGAAAGCACAAATTCTGGAATTAGTACTTGTCTGATTGATGTGGTTATGGAGAAAATTTGTACTTGAGAAATTTAAGTATTAGCAGCCAGCCTTGTGGCAATAGAATCTTCAGGTTAATGGTTGATTCATCCTCACTAGTTGGAATTACTGGAGCTGTTGGAATTAGAGTAGAGTGAAGTTGCTCCCCCTTACTGGTTGAATCCTTTAAACTAATATTCTTCCCCTTTTCGTTAGCATCAAGGGTTTGAGTAGTAGGTTGATTCAGCCGTCTCTCAAGGGGGGCAATTTGTCGATTGTGAGCCTCAAGAATGAGTTTTTGATCTGCAATCACAATACTCATTTGAGACTCCAATTTGACAACTTTTACAGACAGAGCATCAATCTTCTTGTATGTCTCTGCATCTTTCTTTAGCTTGGATCTAAGCTACTGCGTGGTAAGGGAAGAAAGGATGAGTTCCAAGTTCTTTGATTGAGTTTCTAGAGCATCTCTGATTGCATCCTTGAATTCATCTTTATCCACTACCCTTTGATTGAGAAGACATTTGTGCAATTTGAGAGTAGCCAGAAAATTCTCTTGCACATGCTTCAGAGCTAGTTCAGCATCCTGTAAAGTAGCTACAGTCTTCTCATACTGTACTACTAGCTCTTGGTGTGCATCCTTGGAGATATAAGAATTTGACATTAACCATTCTGGTAAATCTTCAGGGTGCAATGAAGGTTCTTCATCTTTACCTTCATCTTCGAATTCAGACTCATACTGAAATTCATTAGCAGCATTTGGAGGCAGCTTAGTAAAAGCAACTTTAGCCCTCTGCATAGATTCATTCGTGTGTACCAAGTTCAGCTGTTGCTTAGCCTCCACATTGCCCTGTTTAGCCCAAGAGTCAAGGTCTAGATCAGGGTGAGTACAGATTTCAGCTCCAAGAACAGTTCTATCATTGGCTTTGTGAGATGCCTGTTGATAGTGACTTGTTCTATGAGCATCATCAACCTCCATTGACTCAATTACAATGGCTTCATCCACCCTTATGTCTCGTGTACCTGCTTTTCTCTCATTTTCTCTCTCTCTTTTTGCATCAGGGGCTCCCCTGGCTCACACCCTCACCTTCACCTACTAAGGTGGTACTCTCATGCTCTCCTTTTGCCTGGCAGGAAGAAATTTCCAGCCCCTCACTCACATCCTCTCCTTTTGCCTGCTCACAAAGCAGCCTCTCACTCTCAGTAATGACACTCCCTTCCCTCATTCCTAGAAGTGTTTGAACTACTAATGTTACTTCTGCTACTGTTACAGTAGACTCAGATGAAGGAGTAAACTGTCAGAGAGTAGATATAGTAGTAGGAAGAACATTGATCAAAGGATGTTGAGTATCCATTGATACTGTAGTTGAGGGTATTAATGGATAACTGTTGTTAGGCATATCCATCGGTGGACAAACACTTGTCAACGGATGAGAAATATCCATTGATGAAGTAGAAGAGATAGCAGTCGATAGAGAGACTATGGTTGAATCTGTGTAGATTGATTTTAAAGTAGGCGGCACAGTTTCAGCCACAGTTTCAGGAAGAATATGTTGTTGGTCCAATAAATCATCTAGAAGATGGTGACCAGCAGGTTCTGAGTGGGGCTCCTCCCTTAAAAGTAAAGAGGGAGAATTTTCTTGTGATGTGGAAAGCATATCCACATCCAGAGATAGAGATGGTGAATTTGGATTATGTGGTGTGCTTCTAGAAAGAGATTGGGGCTGTGACTTCACGTTTACTGAAGCCACATCAAGCTGAATTTGAGAAGCTTCAATCACTGAAGATTGAACTGTGTGTGTGCCCTGTGCGCCCAAAGTAACTTTAGATTTCTTCTTTCTTATAAAGGTTTTGGTTGGTGAACTTTGGCTAGTGGTGTCCCTTACCCTCTTGTGCAATGTTCCTGGTTGGGAACTCTTTTCAATAACAAAACCCTGTTGGGAGGATGCTGTTAGGAATGTGTTTAATTCCTTTTCAACATTAACAGTCTTTTGTGAGACTACAATGTGGCTAGGTTGGGACTCACTCACCTCTCCAACCTTATCCTTAGGGTTTGTTTGATGTTCACCCTGTCCCTCACCACTCACTACCACCTGTTTGCTCCCCTCAGAAGTTATGGTAGTTTTTTATAACAAGCGCCTTTTGGGAAACACTTGAGGCTGGTTTCTTTGATTTGGATTTAGATTTATGTTTGGTTGCTTGGTTAGAAGACTGTGGGTTACTTGGTTCAGTCTCCATAGCAACACTCAAAGGCAAAGAAACTTGAGATTGAGTGGGGAAATCAGGGTTAGAAATCGTTACCTCAATAAATGTAATTGATCAGCTTGTTGGTTGATAAATATCCTCTTGAGTTTATTAAGTCAAAAACAAATAAACTTGTTATTGAAATCATGTGATATTCAGTAATCTGTAGAACCCTTTTTCTTCTTAAGACTGTTAAATCATGATCACAATTGAGAATGTCATGTTAATTATTTTTAATTAAGCAATTAGCAGATTTTAATCAAGTAAATGAGCGCACATAGTAATAACACATATGAGAAATTAGCAAATAATGAACTTGAAGAAGGAAATCAAACAATTTTCATTAGTACCAGCAAAAACATTCAATACATGAGATACTTGAAACAAAATACATAGTAACAAGAAAATAGGAATCCTAAGAACTAGAAAGGTCCTAGATTTTCTGCCTCTGCTTTACTTCGACGATGAAGTATCCAGGTCATGGTCAAGGCTAGTCCAATGATAGGCTCTTGCTCTTCCAGTGCACGAAGACGTTCTCTTTCTCTTTCTTCAACTATGACCTCCTGTTCCATGTAGAAGCTCCCCAACAAAAAGCTCATTTCTAACTCCTGTTCGAAGGAGAACTGTTTGACAACAACTGAAGGGACCTCGTCAACAGGGTAAGTAGACCCTTCAGCCACGATCACGAAGTCTTGGTAGTTGAAGTAAACACCATCGATGAATTTTGAATACATGATCAAAGCCATTGATTGACGTTAAGGAAGGAAAAAAAAGATTCGAAGAGATAGAGTTTGCAAGGAAGAAAGGTCGAATGTGAAAAGATTGAAACTGGATGTGGATTAAATAGATAGTGTCTGGGAATATGAAATGACGAAGACACACACACCTATAGATACCAGTTAAAATTGCATGAAAGCCTAGACTAGACAAGTAATCTCTCTCTTAGATTCCCTAGAAAGTGCCATGATTAATCCTATTTATCCTATTAAAACAGGTTAATAGAAATACGCAAGAATAATAGGACAATTCCTAAGAAATCAATTAGCACATTTAGCACATAAGCATGCTAGCACAAAAACCAAGAAAAGTATTTGTTCATGAATTGGTAAATAAGATTTGACAGCACAGTCATGACCGAAAGAAAAAAATAATTACCCAGTGGATAAAAGAGTAAATTCTCGAGAAGCGAGTTTCCTGTTGATATGTATTATTGAATTAATACATCCAAAAAGAAACTTATTATCCACCGAGGTAAGTAAAAATAAGAATAAAACCCAGAAATATTTGAACATCAACGGATAAGAAGCATATATCCGTTGACAGGGAAATTCTAACTTAGACAGAATTTTGTGCCTTTTCTTAAGAAAGAAAATTCAGCATATTTCTGGCTGCTCAACAACATGCAGATAACTTAAAATAGATTAGGAGAAATTCAGCATACCTAACTCACTTACCAACCTTGTGAATGTTGATTCATCAAGTGGCTTGGTAAAGATATCTGCAAGTTGTTTTTCACTCAGAACAAAATGAAGTTCCACAGTTCCTTCCATCACATGTTCTCTGATGAAATGATATCTTATGTCTATGTGCTTGGTCCTGGTGTGTTGCACTGGATTCTCAGATATTTCAATTGCACTAGTGTTGTCACAGAAGATTGGAATCTTTTCAACCCTTAGACCATAGTCAAGTAGTTGATTTTTCATCCATAAGATTTGTGCACAACAACTTCCAGCAGCAATGCACTCAGCTTCTGCAGTAGAAGTGGAAACTAAATTCTACTTCTTACTAAACCATGATACCAGCTTATTCCCCAAAAATTGACAGGTGCATGTAGTACTTTTCCTATCTATTTTGCAACCTGCATAATCTGCATCTGAATAGCCAATTAGATCAAAACCAGAATCTCTAGGGTACCAAATGCCAAGGTTTAGTATTCCCTTGAGATACCTGAAAATCCTCTTAATAGCTACTAAATGAGATTCCCTAGGATCAGCTTGGAATCTAACACATAAACAGGTAGAAAACATAATATCAGGTCTACTTGTTGTTAAATAGAAAAGTGAGCCAACCATGCCTCTATAACTTGAAATGTCCACTTTCTTCTCCTTAGTACGTATTCAACTCAAGTTTAGTGGCAGTGGCCATGGGTGTTTTTGGAGAAGCACAATCTAATAAGTTAGATCTTTTCAAAAGATCATAAACATACTTAGACTGGCTAAGAAAAATACCATCACTAACTTACTTTACTTGTAGGCCAAGAAAGTAAGTTAGTTCACCCATCATGCTCATTTAATATTTACTTTGGATAAGTTTGGCAAACCTTTTGCAAAGCTTCTCATCAGTAGAACCAAATATTATATCATCTACGTAAATTTGAACAAGAATCACAGAGCCATTGACATTCCTATAAAAGAGAGTTTTATCAACAGTACCTCGAGTGAAGTGATTCTCTATGAGGAACTTTGAAAGAGTGTCATACCAGGCTCTTGGTGCTTGCTTCAGGCCATAGAGTGCATTGAGAAGATAATAGACATATTCTAGAAAGTCTGGATCTTCAAAACCAGGAGGTTGACTTACATATACCTCCTCTTCCAAAATGCCATTCAGAAATGCACTCTTGACATCCATTTGATAGACTTTGAAATTGGCATGGGCTGCATAGGCCAGAAAAATTCTGATTGCTTCCAACCTTGCTACAGGTGCAAAGGTTTCATCAAAATCAATTCCTTCTTCTTGAAAGTAGCCTTTTTCAACCAATCTAGCTTTATTCCTTGTTACTATGCCATTTTCATCCATCTTGTTCTTGAATACCCATTTAGTGTTAATCACTGATTTGCCTTTTGGCTTGGGTACAAGCTTCCACACTTCATTTCTTTCAAACTGGTTTAGCTCTTCTTGCATGGCTACAACCCAGTCTGGATCTAGGAGGGCATCCTCAACTTTCTTAGGTTCTTCTTTAGATAGAAAACTGCTATATAAGCATTCTTCTTGAGTTGCCCTTCTAGTTTGGACTCTTGCATTTGAATCTCCAATGATGAGTTCAAATGGGTAATCTTTGGTCCATTTTCTTTGTGGTGGTAGGTTCATTCTAGATGATGTAGCTTCATTCACCCTATGTTGATCTTTCTGATTGGTTATTGAGTGACAACTCTGAGATACTCCCCCTGAGTGTGTGGCTCTCGAAGTTGGAGTTCTAACAGAGTGATCGATGGATAATTCTCTTTGGCTCTCAACGGATATCTCAAAATGATTTCCAACAAATGGGGTTTCATCAACATCAACAAATGATGTCCCACGCTCTTCACCTTGAGCATGTTGCAATCTCACACCAGTCGACACTGCTTCTTCATCATCTTCACTGCCTTCACCACTTATCTCATTGTCAAATGAGAGTTCTTCATGGAAACCTTCATCTACCAACCCTTGGATTTTCTTATCATCAAAGACAACATGTACGGATTCCATAACAATGTTAAGTCTTAGGTTGTAGATTCTATAGGACTTTCCAGCTGAATATCCAACAAAAATAGCTTCATCTGCCTTTGTGTCAAATTTTCCTATGTTCTCACCTTGATTTCTCAAGACAAAACATTTACAGCCAAAGACATGCAGGAAGTTAATTGTTGGCTTCTTTCCTATGAATAGTTGGTAGGGAGTCATGCCTCTTGCTTGATTGATCAAAGAGATATTCTGAGTATAGCATGCATTATTCACAGCTTCAGCCCAGAAATATGTTGGTAACCTTTATTCTTCAAGCATTGTCCTTGCAGCTTCAATGAGAGTTCTGTTTTTCCTTTCTACTACACCATTTTGTTGAGGAGTCCTTGGTGCAGAGAATTCTTGAATAATTCCTTGTTCTTCACAAAACTCCCTCATCACAGAATTATTGAACTCAGTTCCATTATCACTTCTCATCCTTCTAACTTTGAAAGAGGGATTGTTGTTGACTGTCCTGATGTGATTGATAATGATTTCTCATGCCTCATCTTTGGAGTGCAGAAAGAATGTCCACGTATATTTAGAGAAGTCATCAACAATCATTAGGCAGTATCTCTTGTTAGAGATTGACAATACATTGACTGGTCCAAAGAGATCCATGTGCAGCAGCTGTAAGGGATGTTCGATTGATGACATAAACTTGGATTTGAAATAGGCCTTCTTTTGCTTCCCTTTTTGGCATGCATCACACAATCCATCCTTGTAAAGATCCAACTTTGGAATACCTCTAACCAAATCCTTCTAGACCAACTCATTTATTGCTTTAAAATTTAAGTGAGACAGTTTCTTGTACCATAGCCATCCTTCATCTACACTTGCCTTGCTGAAAAGACATGTAGCTATATTTGCACTAATTGAATTAAAGTCAGTTGTGTACATATTTCCTTTTCTGTTGCCTGTCATCACTACCTTGTTGTCATTTTTCTTGAAAATGACACAAGCTTCAGAAGTGAACCACACATTTTGACCTTTATCACATAGTTGGCTGATACTAAGCAAGTTATGCTTAAGACCATCAACTAGTGATACATCCTCAATGACAACATTTCCATGTGAAATCAAGCCATATCCTCTAGTATATCCTTTGCTGTTGTCTCCAAAGGTAATGCTAAGGCCAGCTTTCACCTCGAACTTAGTGAGCAGGGTAGAGTCTCCAGTCATGTGCCTTGAACAGCCACTATCCAGATACTAGAGTCTCTTTCTGTTTCCTTGCACACATCAAAACCAAATCAAGTTGATATTGGTACCCAAGTTTCCTTGGGTCCTACTTTGTTAGCCTTTTTCTTGTCCTTCAAATCCTTTCCACCCAAGGGTCCAAATTGAGAAAGATCAATCTTAACTCTAGGTGTAGGCCTTTGAAAGCCAAGGTTTGAGATTTGCTCATATACATTGTAAATATCAGAATTAAGCATAGTCTGTGCAGGCATGTTATTCATCATCCATGGCATCTGAAGCACATTGAAAGTATGATAATATGGATTTTGCATGAATGACATGTTAGCATATTTACTAGATGCATGAGCAGGTTGGGCATACATGTTAGGCATCACATTCATAGCAGGAATAGGCATAGGCATAGACATATTGGGAACAGAATCATTTTTCAACTTTTTACAGCTAGCAGATAGATGATTAACACCACCACAGTTAACACATTCTTTCCTAGGTGCATACCTATCAAGTGTGTAATTATTGTGTTTATTAATCCCTACCTTGCCATTTCTGTTCTTTCTTCTACCCTTAGCCTTTGACTCTACTTTCTCTAACTTGTCTTTCAATTGCTTGTTGGACAAGTGGTCTATGTTTGCTTTATCAACTGATTTTGTTTTGCTACACTCTCATATTAAAAAGTTTTTGTTGACGGGACCATATTGATTGTTCAATTTCAATAAGGTTGCTTTGATGACAGCTTTGGCTTTCGATGAATAAACTTGATCAGTATCCATCGATCGCTCAATGTTCAACAGATAATCCTCCTCATTATCCGTTGATACGCTGTCTGAAGCAGTCTCACCATCAACTCCTAACTTCGCTTCTTCTAATTTGCTAAATGAATTAATCCCTTGGACATTACAGATTTCTTCGTTAATGACCCTCGATCTTTTCCACTTAGCAATAAGATCATGTTCTTTCTTTAACTGTTCTCTCAAAGATTTTTCTCTCTTAAGAGCTTCAATCAATCCATCTTTAGCGTCCTGGCAATCTCTTCTCATAGTTTCAAATTCAATTAACTGAGTTTCTATTAAAGCATTCCTATCACTTAACTTTTCATTATAATCTTTAATCCTCTGATTTTCTTTGGTAAGTGATTTCAAGGAAATATGCATATTGTACAGTTCAACAGACATTTCATCAATTGTACAAGCATATTCAACTTTAGAAAGATTAGTTAAGTCTGTAGAGAATACCTAGTTGCTTGCTGAACTAGCTTCCTCATCATTTTCATTAGCCATGAGGGCAAGGTTGACAAACTCTTCTTCTGCATCTGAATCTTCTCCAGCAGCCCAATTATTGTCTCTTGACACAAATGCTTTTTCCTTTTGCTTGAGAAGATCAAAATATTTTATTTTGTAATCAACAGCTCCAAACTGTTTCTTCTCATTCTCAGCTTTAGGCTTTCTGCATTCATTGGCAAAGTGGCCAGCTATTCCACAGTTAAAGCATTTGAACTTTGACCTTTCAACCATGTCTTTGGATGGTTGATAACCTTTTCTGAATTGCTTGCCTCCTGCTGGATTCTTCTTGAATCTAAGTTTAGAGAATCTTTTTGACAAAAATGCTAGATAATCATCTAAGTCATCAGATTCATCTCCACTAGATGCATCAAGTTCTTCAATCAATTTGCTTTTTCCTCTGCTAGTTTCAGCTCCACCTTCACAAGTCTTTGGACTTTGTGTGGTTTCTATGCTCTCCATCTTCTCACCATCCTGGCTTGTTGAAATATTGGCCACCAAGGCAACAGATCCACCTTTCTTCTGGATCTTCTCCACTTCCTCATCTTGCTGCATTTCAAGCTCATAAGTTTTCAGGATGCCATACAGTCTCTCAAGTGTAGAATCCTTGTAATCTTGAGAGTTCCTCAATGAGACTGTTACAGGCTTCCATTCCTTAGTAAGAGATCTCAGAAACTTTAGGTTGGAGTCCTTGGTTTCGTATTTTCTCCCATACAACTTTAAGCCATTCAGTAGCTTATGAAATCTACTTAATATGTCTGTTAAATTTTCGCCAGAGACATAGTAAAAATGCTCATATTGTTGCATGAAGAGCTGCATTTTGTTTTCTCTGACTTGCTCAGTTCCTTCACAGATTTTTTGGATAGTGTCCCACACCTGTTTGGAAGTGGTGCAGTTAATAACACTATCAAACATATCTTGGTCGATACCATTGAACAAAATGTTCATAGTCTTTTATCTTTGTGTATCACTTCTAAGTCTTCGTCTGTGAACTCAGAATGAGTTTTTGGAATTGGCCTTCCAACAACTCTAGTACCAGCAGCTTCACCAACACCGATGTTAGCCTTCATTGGGATATGAGGGCCTTTCTCTATGCAATCTACATAGTCTTCGTCAAGAGCTGAGAGATAAAGACGCATCTTTACTTTCCAATGAAAGTAGCTGTCTTTATCAAGCATCAAAATCTTTACCCCTATGTCCTTCTTTCCCATGGTGGTTGATCTTTAAACTTCTTTTTTTTAGAAGCTTGCTCTGATACCAATTGTTATTTCCCAATTAAACACCACAAGATTGTAGAAGGGGGGTTGAATACAATCTTGATAAAAATTCTTTCGAATTAACAAGACAGCAATGGATTAAAGATGAACAAGTTAAACTATGATCAACAGAAAATAAAAACATAAACAAGCATACAACACTCTTTAAAAATTTCAGGTGGATTTGTCGAGTCCACCTGAGGGTTGTATTGAAGAAAATAACCTGTGTAAAGTTTACACAGCTACGATTACAAGGTCTAAGTGTGTACAAGAAAACCTAATGCACTATACGTTTAAGCTCAGTGTTTTCTTCTCTTCTTAGCCTTGCTACACGTGAAGGTATATATATACTTCAAGTTTACAAACCCTACAAAATAATCGAATATTACAAAGTCAAAGTATTCTGTAGGATTGTTGCCACTCCTTTTCTCCATGTGATGTAATTTTGTCTAGATTGTCTTGGACAGATATTCACGAGATCTACCAGCTAAATTTCTTGTGTGAATAAGGAATGTTTCTTTTTCTTCTTCATTTCCAAAGACTAGCTTACATACCATTTTTAAGTCTATCAACCCATGTGATCTGTCAGGCTTGTCAAGTCGCTATCAACCGCTAATATCAGGACATTATTGCTTGTAGCATATTATCATCGATTGATAGGTTGATTGTTGTTTGCTGGAGTGTCACATCCGTTGACATAGAAGCTTCATTGGTTGGAACATCACTTCACTTATACAGAATTACATAGCACAAATTATATACAATTAACTACCCTATTCTGCATATCCATTGATAGTCAACATGACTTAGGAATTCTAGCAACTGTGACAGTAACAAACAACTTATTCATTGAGACTTAAAACAGTACGCTACAGACTTATCAATCGATAAGCTACCTCATCAACGGATATTTATAAATTGGATATCCGTTGATAAGTTACAAACTTTAACTTATAAAAATATGTTTTTCAAGGTGTTTTAATGTGCTTATCATCAAGGACAACATAATTCCTAACAGTACTCATGGCATATAGTCAATGTTACTACAAACGCTCATTGTTCTTTGCATAATAGGGGTTCTATGTAAGTTACCATTAACCTTGGTCACATTAACCTTGTTCTCAATTGGTTTCTTACAAACATGTGTTAAGTGTTTGGAGGAGCCACAATTATTGCAAAGTTTTCTAGGAGCATTCTTAACATGAGCATAACCATTTTTCTTATCAATTCCTAACTTACCATTCCTATTCTTAGACTCGTAGGCATCTGTGTTGACAGTATGTCCTGAAATTGCTATCGAGTTACCCTTGACAGTATCTTTCATACCTGCTGTCTTGATAGTAGGTTTGGAAGTTGTTGTCTTAGGTACTCTCTTGACAGTATCTTTGAAAGTTTTTGTCTTATCCTTGTTGACAGCTTCTTTAGAACATTCTGTCTGATTGTTTGGCAATTTTGTCATGGGAATCTTGAGTCTTCCCCTTCAGTAGATGTGTTGTCAATACACTCATCTTCATCAAGAAGTTCTTGTTTGATGAGCAAGGAGCTTGAACAGTTTTGAAAATAGGTTTACAGACTTTCTTGAGAATGTGAGGTTTGACAACATCACCACCTGGACAATCATTAACCAAAGCTGCCTTTCCAGGCCTCCTTCCATAGTCAAAACCTACTCCAACCTTTTGATTCTCAATATGATTCTCATGATATTCCTGAACCAGTTTAGAAGAGTTTTTAAAGGCCTTAAGCTTGAATTCGTTTTCAGTAGTTTCTTTTCTTAAAAATTCTTCTATCTCCTTAGCACAGACGATATCATTTTTCAGCCTTTCATTTTCTTGAGCTAGTGAATCTAGTGGACTGGTCTTAAGAAAAAGCATTTCATTCTCAAATTTGAGTGTTTCATTATGTTTAGTTAGCTTAGCAATTTCTTCATTTGCAGCAGATAAACTAACATGGATATTAAACATCTCAGCACTCAATCCTCAATAGTTTGCTTATACTCAGTTTTAGACATATCAAGTAAAATAAGAGATGGTACCTGATTTGAGGAGCTTGATGCTTCATCATCAGATCTAACCATGAGAGCTAGATTCACAAACTCTTCTTCTTCCTCATCATCAGAATCATCCCAGCATTTTCCTTCAGCCACATAGGCTCTTCCTTGATTTCTTTTGAACTGACTTCCAGATCCTTTCTCCATTCTTTGATTCTGTTTTGGCCTTCTGCACTCTGTGGCAAAATGACCTAGCTCATTGCAGTTGTAACATCTGAACTTTGACCTATCCACCATCCCTGTCTTGTATCCTCCTCTTGTGGAACCACCAACAGCCTTTGAAGAGTTTCCCTTGTTGAACTTAGATGTCTGACCTTATGGCTTATATGACTTATCTCTTCTGAATTTGATATTCTTGAATCTCTTAGCCATATATGCCATGGTTGGATTATCCATGCTTTCAATCTCTTCTGATGAATAGAAGTCTTCATCTTCAACATCTTTGAGCTGTAGAACTACTTTCTCCTCATCATCCAACACCTTCAATTTTCAGAGATGACACTTGTGTTGGTTGTGAACTTTGTGAAGATTCACTTGGTAGAGAGGCATGTGGTTCATGGGCTACAAGGGCACCAGACATGTTTGCCATCTTTCTTTTGGCTCCAGTTTGAATAGCTCTCTTTTGAAAGAGTTCAAGTTCATATGACTTGAGCACACCATAGAGAGTTTCAAGAGAAACCTCATTCAAGTTTCTTCCTTCTCTGATGGCAGTTACTTTGTGCTCAAGATGTTCAGGAAGAGTGAGCAAGAACTTGACATTAACTTCTTTTCTATCATAGAACTTTCCATGAATATGTAGCTCAGCTATTAGCTTACTGAATCTTTCAAACATGTGAGTGAGCTCTTCACCAGGCTTAGCCATAAAGGCTTCATATTGTGACACAAGAATCTGTCTTTTATTTTCTCTGACCTCTTCACTTCCTTCATACAGCAGCTCTATCTTCCTCCACATCTCCTTGGCAGATAGACATCCCATAACATTTCCACACATGGCCTTGTCCAGGGAGAGAGAGTCAAGCAAGGTAAGTTGTAGGTAGTCGTCTAGAGCTACCTTTTCTTTCTCAGACACTGTGTATTCTGAGGGTCTCTTTGCAACCCAGTGTGCTGCAATAATAGTATCTCCAACTGTAGAGGTTGCTACTTCTTTTTTAGGAATAAAGGGGCCATTCTCAAGGATTCCCAAGTACAGTGGATGAGCAGCTTTGATAAATAACAGGATCTTTCTTTCCAAAAATTGTAGTTCTCTTTATCAAATACTGGAATCTTGATACCACTTGATTTCTGTATACTCGTCATGATCTCAGATTAGTATATCAATTTGTTCGCTTTGATACCAGTTGTTGGTCCCGGAGTATTACAGAAGGGGGGTTGAATGCAACACAGATAAATTCAAATCTTTACTTCAACAACAATAATAAAGATTCTAATCTATCAGTATACAAAATGCAAACACAAGTGATAGCTCAAGATATTCTCACAAAATAAATGTTTTATTTATTTTGCAAAGAGCGTTGCTATAACCTTGAGAAAAGATGTTTTTCTCAAGCTTCGGTTTCTTGAGAGTCTATTGAGTGTTACAGAAAGAATGAGAGATGATTCTCTATGTAGACTTATTTGCTCAAACATTTCTGTCACATGGGTTGTGGAGTTGCTGTCATTTTCAAGTGGCAGCTCCTTACAATTTGCACACCCATGTGACTTTCCTAAATTGCTATACAAACAGAGTTATCATTATATGTAAAGCAACCTAGATACTTTCTTTTTCAAGCTAACAAAATTCTAGTAGATGTAGATTTGTCATACTCTTGAATTGTCGAGCCTTGTCTTGTGATCTCTCAAGCTTCTGTCGTAGTCTTGCAGGTCTGCTACAATCTTTGACAAGTTGCAGGAAATCTGTTTCGTGAACATCTAAACTGTCACGGGTTTGACCGAGATAAATCCCCAATTCAAATAATTCAGTGAGACAGTAGCTTTAGATGTCAAATCTGTTGTCAAGAGAATGTTCCTTGGCTGACAGTATGAATCCTCGCCAATGTTGCTGTCGGAATTCCAGACTTGCTGTCAAGATGTAAGAATGTTGCTGTCTCATGCTTCCGCCAATGTTGCTGTCAGATGGATATTCTGTCATGACTTGCAACATGCTGTCTTCTTCTAACCTTACTGTCAGTGCAATTGACAGTAACCTTATTCTTGCTGTCGAACTGATGTAATCTTGAGGCTTGAACATTTGAATGAACTTCTTCCAAAATACATATTTATTAAATTACAGCAATTACTTTGGTCACAAGAACATACTCTGGCTGTGACAGTATGTTCTACTTAGTGAAAAACTAAGCATAATGAAATCTAGTTAAGTTGTCTCTAAGTTATCTCCCATAAATCCCAACAGTTACTAATCATAACGGTCAATCATTTCTATTTTAATATATTTTAGCTTACTTAATTGTATAAGAAAACTATCACTTATGTCATATTACATTGCTTACGACAACTTAAATTTTTCATTTTTTTTACTTTTTAATAAATTATCACTTACTTGTTATTACAATAAAAAATTATCATTTAATATTTTATGAAAATAAAATATATTTATTGAAAAGCTTATTTCCAATAACGAATCTAATTTTAACATTCTGATCTATCTCTTAAATATTTGTGAAGAAAATTTTCATCAACGTTACATATGTAATGTTTAAAACTATTGTTGTTGAGTATTGAGTATACTGAAGAGAATACAGAGGGGGGTGAATGGATTCTCAAACTTTTCTTCTGATAAGTGTTTTAGGTGAAGGTTGTTTTAAGGGTTTGAATCTGGTTGTGTAACAAAGTGTGTGTTTGTGTTTAACAGATTATGTAAGTGCGGAATATAAACACAAGAACACGATCACTCACTTTAATCTAATATTGTATTAGATAAAGATTTGCTACAATCTGTGAATACAAATGTTAGTATTCTCAGCTTCTTTCTCAAAGAGATATTACTTGTAAAAACTATTGATCACTCTGTTTGATACTTGCTAAAGAAGTAGGGTTGTTCACTTATATCACGTGAACACCTTGCTTACAACAAATAAGGTAGCAAACAAATTTGCTTTCTAATGTGTCTATCCTATTTGAGTAAACATCCAAACTGCTACAGATTTAACTTCTTAGAACTCTGTTCAGATCCACTTCTTTAGCTCTCTGTCTCTTGTACTATCTCTCCAAGCTTCTTTGTAGGCTTTCCAACGTGCTTTACAATATGTGGTCCATAAAGCGTCTTGGCTTGCTGCGGGTTTTTGACTTGTACAATTCCTTCAGTATTTTGTCCCCAAGATTGTATTCGAGAAGTAACTATGTTGGTGATTCGAGAACTAGAATTGGCTTAATCGATAACTCTGAGTTCTCGAATACTGTTGAGCTGACATATCGAATCCCTTCTCGAATAAGTCTTTTCTCCAGGAATCCTTGAGATATCGAATAGAGCATTTTACTTATCGAATCCCTGAGATATCGAATAGTTTCTTTAGTTCTTAAGATATCGAATGTAGTTTTGACTTGTTGACTCTTAGAGAACTCAAATGATGCTTTGACTTGTTGACTTCTTGAGTTCTCGAATAGAGTATTAGACATGTCGAATTTTTGAGTTCTCGAATTAGGCTTTGACTAGTTGACTTCCAGAGATATCGAACAGTGTCCTTGTAGATATCGAATCATTGACTTGTCGAATGCTAGACTTCTCGAATAGATCAAAAAACTTCTCGAATTGGTACTTAGGCAAATCTTCATTCTCCAAATTCCAACTGTGTTTATTTTGACAGTCTTGGTCTTCAAGCTTGAGGCATGATCCTTGGAACTTCTTTCAAGCATTATTTTCTGATTTTAATTACAGTTACACAGGTAGAATTTGATGCCTATTATAAGTACTATAACAAGTAGAAACTCTACAACTAGAGGTTCCCTCAGTTAAGAGGTCATGTAGGTAATGCAAAGCATTACAGACAATTAGGCTTGTTATTAGATGTATACAAGCATGCCTCTGTGACTAACAATTGTCTTTAAAAATTGTAAATAAATAAAATATGTGCGATACTAGCCGTAACGGGAGTTGGTCTTACTCTTTAAATCATAGAGAAATTTTATCAATTGCGATACATATTTTAACGTATAAATAATTGTCATGTAATACTCTTTATACATTATAAATTAGTTTTTTTTTTTTTAAACAATACATTATAAATTAGTTAAAAAGTGTTATTAGACATAGCGGTCAATCATCTCTCCTTTATTGTATTTTAATTTACTTTAAAAAAATTATATAAGAAAATAATCACGTATGTCATGTTACATTACATACCACAACTTAATTTTATTTTTTGACTAGTTAACTTCAAAAATTTCAATTAACATCATGTAAAAGTTATAAATTAATTATTCAAAAATTGGTATTAATCACAACGATTATTGATGATCGACGAAAAGTAGGCTAAACATTTCAACTGGGTTCACACACCTTGATGAGTAGATGCAATCCATGATCGGTCATGGATTTCAACCGAATAATTTGATCGGCCTATGAATTTTTAATGGATTAATGATAAGGGTTACGCTCCGATGAGAATACATATTAACATGAGAATAATGAGAACATAATTGTTCTGCAGCAGAACAATGCAGAAATAAAAATGTGAAAAATATGCAGAACAATTGTTCTGCACATTTTAAAGTAGTGCAGAACAACAATTCTCACTGTTCTCATATATAAATTGTTCTCACTTAAATCATGCCAGTAATGATAATATGTGAATTTTAAGATATTGTTGTGAATTTTAATTTTTGGCAAATTATTGAAGAGTCGACGTATAATCTTGTAGAATCGGCATAAAGTCTCACAGATTTAGGAACATTTTTAAAAATCCTTCAAAATCTTATAGATTTTGGTCGGATTTCAAAACTTACAAAATATTCTTGTAGATTTTACAAAATTCATCATTTTAATAAAATAAATCTACGATTTTATGAATACTATCAAATTTTAAGGGAATTTTTAAATTTTAAATTGAATACACTCAGATTTTAAAGACATTTTGAAATCCTGATTGAATATTCCGGATTTTAAAAGACATTTTACAATCTAAGTTGACTACCACCAGATTTTAATGAATATTTTAAAATTCAAATCATATATACCTGAATCTCTAAAATTCAAAAAAAATCTTTCAAAATCTCAATTGAATATATCCCTTAATTATTTGGCAACTTAATGTTTGTGTTTTTTATTAATTGATTTTGTTCGACCGCATGAGTTATATTTCAGTAGATTGTACAATTCATATAATTTTTTTTTAATTTTATTTATAAATACTAATATCATCACACGTGTGTAGATTCTATAATTTCTTTATTTTATTTTCAGTACACATAAGTTACATGTTAAAAATTTATTATCTAAATATATTGTAACTTAATAATTGAACCCTCAAACTTAAATCTTCATCTTATTAGAATAATTTTATTTGTACAATTTTAAGTTCCAAATAATTGTTCCCATCTTCATTAACCATTATTCTAAAAGAAATAAAATAAAGTAATTGAAGCCGCACCCTAAAACTTGGTAAATTATTCAGGTATGTTCTCTCATGACTTCTAAAAGCAAACCAAATGATTTTTCATATTTATTTTCTAAAATATATAATAAAATAATAATTACATAAAACATAGGAAATTAAAAAATTATTTTACTTGATGGTACTTTTATATTAAAATTTTATATTATAGACATAATATTTAGTTAGTAAAAATGAAGAATGATGAAAGTAAAATTTAATATCTAATTAAGTTAAAATGGAGAATAGATATATTGGGAGATGAAGTGACAAATATAAGAGAATAAAATTACTTTTCCAGATAAAATGTTGGGTGATATGAACTCATGTACCACATCGAGAAGGTGAGAGGAAATTCAGTTGTATATAGAGTAGCCGGTAAATTTGAATAGTATATTAAACCTTTTGTGATATGCTTAAAAATAAATTCGTGCATGCTCGATCTAAAACGAACAATATCATATTAATATGAAATTATGGTTTGCTTGCGACCCAATAAATGGTATCAGAGCTCATGGTTTGGGAGTAGGAATCCTAAGGGTTACGGCTTGCGGTTGTTCGATGTGGGAGATTCCCATTGATGGGTGGTGTCTACCAAAGTATCATGTTAATGTGATAAGAGGAAATTCTCTATAGAGCAACCAGTTAACTCCATTAGTATGAAACATTTTGGATGTGACCAAAAACAAATTCGTGTAGACTCGGCCCAAAACAAATAGTATCATATTATTGTGAAATTATGGCTCACTCGTGACCTAACAAATAAAGAAATGATTTTGGACCGAAACTCCTAAAATCAGCCTAGATGGCGACAATATGAGCAAGGGTTTATTAGTCTTGGAATTGCTCTATGGTGTGCAAGTGATTAAATCAAAGAGAATCAAAAGTTAAAATTAACTTCAATTCTTCAACTACAAATAAATGAATTATTTAAATCTTTCGAATTGTATTTTATAAAGAAGAAGATAAGATGAAATCACTGCTTGGTAAAAAAAGAAAGATGGAATTAGGGTAGAGCACGGATCAATTCGGTGCAGTTGTAAGACAAAATCGCAACCGAAACCGAAAGTCTTGAATTTTAAAAATAAAAAAATCGAAACCGCAACCGCAATCGAAAGTTCGGTTTTGGATTTAAAAACCTCGGTTCGGTTTCAGTTATAAAAGCACAAGAAATAAAAATGACAAAATGAATTTGGTTACATGATTTTTTAAGCATAGCTTGTTCGGTTGTTTTTCTGAAATTTCATAGAAAGTTTTCATAATAAATTACGAAAGTCTAACATAATTCCCGAATAACCGAAATTCAGCATAACACGAAAAATAATTTTGCAAGAGCAGCAAAATAATTTGGCAGGAGCAGCAGAGCATGGTCAAGTCAACAACAATGGTGACTAAATAGATAGAAGTTCCAGATGATGTAGGATTCGACAAAATAGCCTTCTTGATATGTGCAATAAATTAAGAACTAAGTTTCATTAACAAGTATTTGGACCGTGTGTTTTTATGAAGTTAAGTAGTTGCAAACTTACGGTATATTATTTGAATAATGAATAGGGAAATAAATCATAAACTCGGACTCCAATAGCAATACTCTATCAATTATAATTGTCCAGCAGTGAGCAGACTTATTTAAATTGTGATAAACTAATTTAAATTAAATAAAGTCTCAGGTAGAAGCTACTATACTATTTCACCTCGTCTATTAATAAAGAAGATACATAAGCGGAAATATTTACAACATTTTTGAATGTGTTCAGGAAATAATATGTGTTAAAATTAATCAAAAGGCAAAATAAAAAGGAAGTCCTGAGAACCTATTAAGATGACAGAGCTGGATTTATCGACTAAATATGCAAATCGAACATTTAAGGCTCAACAGAGATCAAGTGGCAGAACATAAAATGTCACTTAAAAAATAATCAACAATAATTCAAATTTGTCGCATATAATCTGCTAAAGACATGGTATGTATTGGCACACATACCTTATGGCGGAATAATGGCTCTAGTTAGCATAATAAAATTAAGCTTTAGTCGGGTCGTTTTGGCTAATCATATTATGCGGAATTTATGGCTTATAAGCCCATAAGAACCTATGAGGGGTGTTTGTCTGCTCAACTTATAACTTATATTTTGATAAATTGAATGTTAACAACGACGTACTTTCATGCCAACTTATTTTTTGTTTGCTTGATTTCTTTACTTGTTTAATAATTTATATTTTTATATTTGATTTAAAATACTTGTATTGATATTATTGTTTTAAATAATTTTTTTTAATTTATTAAAAATACTTCACCAACTTATAATTTATCCAAACACCTATATTACTTATAAACCTATATAACTTATAAGTATTTTTACACTTATCACTTATATGACATTTATGCTTTCAAAGCAAAAACTATTCATTTTAAGATATCCCAAGCACCCACTAAATCAAGTCTTTCACTAACTTGATTCCACAAAAGTAATAAGCAAACCCTATAATTACAACTAATGTCTGGCCTCTTAATTTCTAGACTCCAGCAAAACCTATGCAACTATCACACCAGTAAAATCTATTCTATATCTAATACACTAACGGGGGATTACCCCGAGCAATTTGATTCTTTTGGACCATTTTACCCTCCTTTCTACAATATCTTTTCATGATTATTTTGGTCTTTTAACATCACTATACTTAATACATATTATTAAATGCTACAAAATTAATATCCATAAATACATACATATATACATACATACATATACATAAATACATACATATACAAATATACATAAGTACATACATCAAAATATTTACTACATGGTATTAAATGCTACAAAATTAATATGCATATTTATATATACACACATCGATACATACATACTAGGGGTGTACAGAACCGAACCGCAATCGCAACCAAATCGCAAACCGTTCGCAACCGAACCGCATTTTACGAAAAATCGCAAAAACCGCAACCGCAAATCGCAAACCGCAACATCGAAAAAACCGCAACCGCAAATCGCAAACCGCAAAATCGCAACTGCAACCGCAAACCGCATATATATATTTATAATAATTTATATTTTTATAAATATATATTTTATATTATATAAATTAATAATTATACACATAAATGGGTTAATAATTATATAAATATGATATGGGCTGGGCTGGGCCTGTTGATCTGTTACCTTAGTGGACTACTAGACTACTTCTAAATTCTAATTCAGTAATACTACCGCTAATAACTTATGCATATCCAGTAGACCAGTACTGTCTTGAGTCTCCAGACTAAGTGAGAGAGAGTAACCTAGAGGCTAGAGTAGACATCGAGTCTTTGAGAGGAAAGCGGCAAGCCGGCAAGGTATATCTCTTCATCAAACATCAATCCATCTTCGATTTTTATCAATCCATCTTCGATTTTCATCAATCCATCAACTAATCGAGGTATATCTCTTTCTCTCTTAATGTATATAATTATATATACATCTCTTTCTCTCTTTATCGATTTGCTAGTGCTAGCTACTTAAGTCCTTGTAGATACCGAGGTTAAAGCCAGTATAATATCAGTTTTATCTTCCAGCAAAAGGTAATAGGTTTCATGGTTATAAACTAATGTTCCTAAAGTTGATTCACATAAATGCATGAATAAGTTTGACACGATATCTACACTTGTTTCTGTAACTTAAAACACCAGCTTGTTTCTACAGTTATTTGTAATCTATCCGAATTTCTTTGAGTAAATGCTAGTAAATGCTAGTAACCTTGTTACATAACATTGTTTTTGAGTGACATATGTAGAGTGTAGGTAGCTGCTATGCTATTTCACAAAATTTAACCCAAATTAGTAACCTCGGTAGCAAAATTTATGCCGAGCCATTTCTCACCCATCCCTTCAATTGAAACACAAGTGTTTTGTAATAGACGGTTTAATCGCAAACCGAACCGCATCAACCGCGGTTAACCGCAATCGCATCATGTGGTTAACCGCAACCGCATTTGTGGTTGTGGTTGGAAATCTACAAAACTGCTAAAACCAAAAAACCGCATCAACCGCCAATAACCGAACCCCAACCGAACCGCGTACACCCCTAATACATACACAATTCCATACATGCATACATACATACATACATGCATACATTTATGTGAATATATGATAATATTTCACTCGATTTTAATTTTTTAGTTGCATATTCGTATAGACATACGTACACATATGCATAGAATTATATAAATGTATGATAATATATGATCATATATGCTAACATATACCATATGTCATTATACTATTATTTAGATTTACTGTAAATTTTATAAATTAAAAATTGTAAAAAATTATTATTTATGTAAAATTTATATATTAAGCATGTATGTGCATTGCATTTTTTTTTAAATCTATATTAAATCAAATAAGTATTATATTTTTATGGCACAAATACGTTTAAATGAACATCAAATAATAAATAAATAAAAAGAGCTTTCATGTATATAAGTGTAATACAAATCTATACTAACTTGTCACATAACTCATAAATTGATACTCTAATATGTAAATGTACAAAAAAATTCCGAACAAACCAATAGTTTAATTATATCTAGACTATGACCGTGCATTACACGGGCTAAAGAGCTGGTTGTAACAAAAAGTCCAACCACCCATTTCTAATTCTTAGAAATTATATTTCAGAAAATATATGTATTAATTAATTTTATGTATATATATATATATATTATTTATTTATTTATATTAATCGGATCAATTCGATTTTTTTCGGATCGGTTACAACTTATAACCACAACCGCATAATCGATTTTGGTTCTTAATTTTTCAATTTCGATTTTATGCAATTTGGGTTTTAACAATTTCGATTTCAAATTTTTGCTCATCCCAACATGGAATCACTGGATCACCCTGGATATAGTTTGTTACCTTTGCCCCTATGTGAATACAGTTGTTGACACAAGTAAACAAAAGATTTGGAATGGTTTTGGTACCAAAATTGCAATATTACCTACTAAATCTTTGCATGTAAAGCCCAAACATTTATTGTTTTCCTCTTCTGCTCTTGCCAGTAATCTTGAACATTTACATGATTTCTTTACCAGATTACCATATCCTATAAAATAATGCAGTCTATGCAGTTTCTGCCATTCTCTCAACTTTTCGTGTTTAAATAATACAAGTACTTGTCATTTGTTTCATCCGAATTCAACGTAAGAGTGTATATTTACTCCACTTCTACTATATTTATATATAAAAAGTATGCATGAAAAATGTTTTATAAAGAATAAAAAAGGACACATCCAAATCTACTTTCTCAAAACTACTTTCCTATGTTTGCGCCACTAATGATGTCGTATTGGGACATCAGAAAACGTTTTCAATGCTGGTGGACTTGGACTGGTTTCGACATCACACTTTGCAAATTTTATTTTTTAGATCTCCCGCAAAAAAAGCGGGACGTATAGTTAAATTAAGAGATCGTTGCTAAAAAAATTAAATAAATTTTCTATTGAAATGTACTGCATTTAAACCAGTGATCCGACAAATCAATAGTTAACAAATAAAGTTAATTGCCACCTAAAAAAGAATAATGGAAATCGGCAAACTAAATGCTGGGAAAAAGACTTCTCGCATCGTTCGCGTTACAGGTAATTATGATCATGTTGTAGATATAGGGGATGTTTGGCTAAGTTTATTTTTCAGAAATAAGGATTTATTTTAAAATATAAGTTAGGATTTCTAACTTTTTTCTTAAAAAAAATGTTTTTTTATAATTTATGGAATCCCAAATATACATTAAATATTTATATAAAAATTTTTTATTAAAATATTAATTTTATATCTTAAAATAAAAACTTATTTTAAGCCTAGTCAAACAATACCGTAACAGACTTCGTGCTAATTTTCTCACTTTTGACGGTACTATTTATCAAATTGTTAAAAGCTTGCGGTATAAAGAAAAGAAGCAGCAGCAGCACATTTGGAGAGCTGCTACGGTGAGAGGTTGTGCAGAAACAAATCCTCTAAAATGATATTAATGGGATTCGAAAAAGATGAAATTTTAATTTTCTTAATTTTAAAATAGTTAAAATTTATTTTATGCATAATAAGATACTATCCTATAACCCGTGCAAAACACGGGCTATTATATATTATTATTATAAATTAATATATTAATTATTTGATTTAATATTAATATTAATTTATTTTAACAAATTTGATTATTAATTTTAGATTTACATATGTTCCATACTTAATTTCATTACATAAATAAATATCATTGATTTAAAGTTATTTTTAAATTTATTGTTAGATATCTTAAGAATTCAATAGTTAATTTTCAAAAATTATATAGCGTAACTTAAAATTGTAGAAGAGGGAATCGTAAGAAGAAGTGTGTACGGTTGATGATTCTAATTGGGATATAATTGAAAATGTTTATAATTGAAAGTGTTTATAATTCTATAAAACGTTTAACACGTTTTTTAATTTTTAAAAAATATATTTTTGAGCATTATTGGTGAATTTTGTTGTTTATAATAAATAATTTAATATTTTTAATATAATTTTTTTAATTTGTCATTTTTAGGAAGGTGTTAACAAATTTTTTTGAAAGACGTTAACCAAATAACTAACCAAATATATCTTATTTTGCTTATAATAGTCTAGTATAGATAGATATAGATAGATTGGTAAATTTTGTTGTTTATAATAGATAAATTAATATTTTTAATACAATTTTTCTAACTTACCAACTAATCAAATATACCTTGTTTTGCTTATAACAGTATAGTATAGATATAGATAGATTGGTAAATTTTGTTGTTTATAATAAATAAATTAATATTTTTAATATAATTTTTCTAACATGTTATTTTTAGGAAAGTGTGAACAATTTTTTTGGAATGCGTTAACCAACCAACCAACTAACCAAATATACCTTGTTTTGCTTATAATAGTATAGTATAGATATAGATTGTGTATATATGATTTTTTTTAATCAAATAATATATACTAAAAATATGTACATTTAAACTTTTGCGTTAAAAAATTAGTTGTAAATTCAATAACATTTTTTATTTTAATGAACATTTTCCACAATACGAAGATCACAATGATCAATTAAAGACATTAAAGATGATAATGAATAGTTTAAAAATTCCTAGATAAGAAAACTCTATCAAAATTTTATCACAAATATTTTCCAAACTTATAAAAATGTGTATTTATCAAAAATATCATTTTATGCGAAAGTTGGCATCGATATTTGTACCACAATTTTTTTTAAAAAATATTTAATATCACGAAAGAAAATTTATTAAATTTTATTACTAATCTCGACTTAGAGCATTCACATCCCATCCCCCATCCCCAACCCCATCCTTATAATTTGAGGATTTGTTCAACTTTTCTTCTAAAACACTCCTCCATCTCATTCCCCATTTTGGGGTTTGATTTAGGGACCAAAGTTTGAGTCCCCATATTTAGGGACCAAAGTTGATGCCCCATCCCCATCCTCATACACTCTCTCTCCTCATATAATAATATTAAATTGTATTTATAATAGTGGGTGAGTTTTGGTAGTTAAAATTGTAAGTGAAAGAGAGAGAAAGAAGTAATATAAAAAAGAATATAGGGATAGGGGAATGGAAAATGGGGAATGGGATGTAGAAACTTTTTAATAATTTTGGGGATTTACTATTTTTAGTAAGTTTTTGGGGTTGGGAATGGGGAATGGGATGTGAATGCTCTTAGAACCGATACTTTTTATTAATTTAAATAGATTATCATTTTAGAGAATATTAATTTAAAGGGGTTGTAGTGTACTTGCATTTGAGAAAGGAAAGATGAATCATTGTTAAAAGTTAAAACAGATACTCATTTGTAAGGTTATAAACACTTTATTGTCAGAAGAAAAAAAAACTAAATCATACTCCCTCCGTCACTTAATATTTTTCCTACTTTCCTTTTAAGTTAATTCAAATAATTTTTCATGTTTCTATTTTAAGCCATAAAAAATAATATTCAATACCCACTACTCCATCCACTACTCCTTAAAAACAATATTCAATACTCACTACTTCACTCACTACTCCTTAAAAATAATATTTAATACCTATTACTCCACCTAGTACTCCTTAAAAATAATACCCCAATACTCTCTACCCATTACTCCTTAAAAATAATATTCAATATCCACTACTCCAAAAAAACAATATTCAATACACATTACATCTTAATAACAAAATTCAATACCTACTACTTCATAAAAAATAATACTCATTAACCACTATCTTAAAACCCGTGTTATTCAGCAAACAAGAAAAGTAAATAGGTATAGAAGGAGTAAAGGGTCAGTTGTTAAATCTGAACAATATTTTTTGAACGATTAGAATATATGAATGAATGAAATCTAAATTCTGAACCAATCATGTTGTTTGATGACATAAGTTTATAAAATTTCTGAATGAAAATTTTTAAGAATTAAATTAACTTATTTTTTAGTGTTAGATATAAGTAATTTGTTAAATTCGAACAATATTTTAAATAAGATTTTCGAACGAGTGACATACCTACATACGTAATAAATAATTTTATTTGATTAATATTTTCTAATATCTTTTGGATGACGATTTGCACTTTTAATATTGTACTATGGTGTTTAATTAATATTTTAAAAATAACAAGTGTTTAAATATGAATATTTATATGAACATGTAATACATTGCTTTTTAATTAGCAAGACATAGATATTATTAAACATTTAACAAAAATATAATTTTTATTGTTTTTTGTTTACGATTTCAAAGCATGAACATAAATAAAATTATGCTCTTTACATTTTATTTTAGCCTTTTCTATCAAGATATTTTATATTAATATTATATTATTTGAATAATATAAAAGTAAGTATTGATAAAGAATTCAGGAAAGCCTAATGAATATTACATAATATGGATTGTTCAGCTGGATTTTAAAGAAGCATTCGTTCAGAAGAATTATGGTGTCATTCAGCAATCATCAATCAATATATCAATCATCAATATATATATATAAAGGAGGATAGCGGGAGTTTAGGTGGCGCTCTAAGATCGTCTCAATCTATTTTTCTAATTTTCTAGAATTTTAGAATTTTAAACACTAATAAATACAAAAATATCAATTAACATATTAGAAGTAGAATAGGTGTTCGAATTTATAAAGGAGAAGAGTTCGAATTTATAGGGAAGACATATGATTAGAAGTTCTATTGTAAGTATAATAAGTATTTATATGGCATACGATTAAAAGTTCTATTGGAAGCAGAATAGAAGTTCGAATTTATAAAGAATAAGAGTTCGAATTTATCGAAAAAATATATAAATAAACGTTCTACTAGAAGTAGAATAGGTGTTTGAATATATAGAGCAGAAATATAATTAAATATTTTATAGAAAGTACGATCTTCTTAAATTATATATTTTTTATATAAGTTAATTATACTTATATTAGGAAAATTTATTCATAAATCCAATACTATTGTCATAAAAAAAGTCACCGTATTTAAAAAAAAAAAAAAGAATTGATGTGTTAACATAATTCACCGTATTTAAAAAGAAAAGAATTGATGTGTTAACATAATAAAAGAACAATCTCATGCAAGAATCCTAAATAAATACAGGAGTATCTATAATATAAAGAGAAAATAAGATGTGTTTTCATTTTCTAAAACTCCAAAAATTTTAGAAAGTCTAGAGAAAGTATAAATTGGAATTCACTTTATTTTTTAGGTTTTGATTTTAAGGAAAAAAATTGTTGTGTAAGATAAGTATCATCAATAATATGTAATGAAGTTGGAATTTCGATCCCAAGAGCGGCTCGAAACATGTTTAACGGGAAGACGGCTCACTATAAAAGATTGTACTAGCTATTAAAATACCATATTGATGTTATAAATTTTATTTTATTTTTAGGATTTGATTTTTATGGATAAACATTATCATACAAGTAATATATGTAAAAGTTAGGTTTTTGGTCTTAACGAGAGAGCGGATCAATAGTAATAACCGTGTTTAACAAGAAAGCGGTTCATTAAATAAGACCGTATAAAAAGTGTTTAAATATATAATACATAAAATAAAATGTTTTATTGGAAGTAGAATATGAGGACGGTGGAGACGTTATATACGATTTTTTTAAAACTATACATCTTTTTTCCTAAAAATCCTTTATTTTCACTTTTTTATACAAGTTTATCTATAATATACAGAAAATATAAGATGTATTTTCATCTTTTAAAACTCTATAAATATTAGAAAGTTTAAAGAATATAAAAAATGGAATTTACTCTCTTTATATAGTGAAGTTAGAATTTCGGTTTCAAATAAGAGCGGCTCGAAACGTATTTAACGGGAAGAGGGCTCGCTAGAAAAGATTGTATTAGCTATTAGAATTTGATACTGTAGTCATAATTTTTTGTATTTTTACGATTCGATTTTATGGATAAAAAAATATTATATAAGTCTTTATAATATATGTTAAAAAGTTGGGATTTCGGTTTTAACGAGAGAGCGGCTCAATCGACAGAATCGTATTTAACAAGAAATTGGTTCATTAGAGAAGATTATTTAATTATTAAAATTTAATATTAATATTATAATATAACGTAAATGTATTGAATTTTTTTAAAAATAAAAATTGTAATGCCGCCGCGAAGCGCGGCTTTATCAACTAGTCAATATCAATATAAAGGAGGATAACGGGAGTTTAGGTGGCGCTCTAAGATCGTCTCAATCTATTTTTTTAATTTTCTAGAATTTTAGAATTTTAAACATTAATAAATACAAAAAAATCAATTAACATATTAGAAGTAGAATAGGTGTTCGAATTTATAAAGGAGAAGAGTTCGAATTTATAGGGAAGACATATGATTAGAAGTTCTATTGGAAGTATAATAAGTATTTATAAGACATACGATAAGGAGGATACGCGGGAATTTAGGTGGTGCTCTCATAATGTTTCAATTTATTTTTCTAATTTTCTAACTTTTTTGTAATTTTAAAAAATAAAAAAATTGAAAAATTCCTCCAACCTATTTGAAGTAGAATAGACATCCGAATCTATAATTATCGTAGTAGAAAACATATTCTAAAAGAAGAATTCTAATTCTAATCTAATAGAAAGCAATAGTATTTAATCCTGGATATATACAAAAAAAACAATTGTCTTCAAGCTAACTATCACGAACTTTATATTTAGATATATTGTATAAAGCTTTTTGAGTTTCGTATATTGGTGAACTGGAATTTTATATTTCTAAACATTAATACTTACCTTTGATTTTGTTTTTTATATGTCACAGTTTAATGACCTGGTCAAATGGATGCTTTCTGACAAGATTCCAGGTAAATTTTAATTTTATAGCACTTTTCAAAAGCTTTTGTCAATTTTTGCATATTTGTTTCTATCTTTAGATATTTTGTTTGATTATTTTTTACTATATGAATGTTTCTCTTTAAATGTTGTCCATATAAAAGGTATATATCACACAAAATTTTGAGCAAATGATTTTTATAAAGAGTGGTGCTACATATCTAGATTGGATCCTGAATATGTTTTCGAATGATATGTATTATATTTTTTATTTGAAAAATTCATATTTATGTACGAAAGTTTCATATCCAATATTTTTTTTACAAAAAATTATCCAATTCTATGATCCATGAAATTGAGCAGTCGGTGATCACAGAACCTTAATGGTATAAAGTCCTAAAAAAACATATAAAAGAAGACATGCAAGTAACTTACTCTATATATCATGTATATTATCTATTTAAATTAAAAGGCACACATGCATCACCGCAAATATTATATATAAACATATATCATGTAATACGTAGGTTAGGTGGCGCCTCTTAGAAGTTTTCAATTTATTTTTTTAATTTTTTAAAATTTTAGAATTTTAAACGTGAATAAACATAAAAATATATATCTTTTAACATATTAGAATTAGAATAGGTGTTCGAATTTATAAAGGAGAAGTGTTCAAATTTATAGGAAAGATATATAATTAGAAGTTTTACTAGAAATAGAATAGGTATTTATCAGACATATTAAAAGTTCTACTGGAAGTAGAATAGGAGTTCGAATTTATATAAAAAACATATAATTAAAAATTTTATTAGAAGTAGAATATATAAAGGAGACATATAATTAAATATTTTATTGAAAATAGAATACAAGGACGGCGGTGATATCTTTTACGATCTTCTAAAAAGAAAATTTATTCATAATTCTAATACTATTCTCATATAAAAAAGTCTTCGTATTTAAAAAGGAAAGACTTGATGTGTTAACATAATAAAAGAACATTCACATGTGGGAATCCTAAATAAGTACAGGAGTATCAATAATATAAAGAGAAAATAAGATGTACTTTCATTTTTTAAAACTCCATATATTTTAGAAAGTTTATAGAAATTAAAAATTAAAATTCACTCTATTTTTAGCTTTTGATTTTAAGAAAAAGTAATTGTATAAAATAAGTATCATAAATAATATATAATGAAATTTGAATTTCGATCCCAAATGAGAGCGGCTCAAAACCTGTTTAACGGGAAGACGTCACACTATAAAAGATTACATTAGCTAATAGGATTTGATATTGATGTTATAAATTTTATTTTATGGATTCGATTTTTTAGGATAAACATCGTTATACAATTAATATATGTAAAAGCTAGCGTTTTGATCTTAACTAGAGAGCGGATCAATAGGAATAACCATGTTTAACGAGAAATCGGTTCATTAGAGAAAACAGTGTTGAATATTAAAATTTAATATTGATGTGTTAACATAACAGAAGATATTTTCATACAGAAGCTGTAAATAAATACAGGAATATATCTATAATATATAGAAAATATTAGACGTATTTTCATATTTTAAAACTCCATAAATATTAGAAAGTTTGAAGAAGGAATTTACTCTATTTTTAAGAAAAAAAAAGTTATTTTATAAGATAAGTGTCATCAATAATATGTAATGAAATTATAATTTTGGTTCCAAATAAGAGCGGTTCGAAACGTGTTTAACGGGAAGACGGTTCACTAGAAAGGATTGTATTAGATATTAGAATTTAATATTGATGTCATAATTTTTTTTATTTTTATTTTTAGGGTTCGATTTTATGGACAAAAATTATTATATAAGTCTTTATAATATATGTTAAAGTTTGGGATTTCGATATTAACAAGTGACCGGCTCAATTGAAAGAATCGTGTTTAAAAAGAAATCGGTTCATTAGAGAAGATTATGTAACTATTAAATTTAATATTGATAATATAATATAACATAAATACATATTTAATTTTTTTAAAAAAAAAAATTATGCCGCCGCGAAGCGCGGCTTTATCAACTAGTATATATATAAAGGAGGATAGCGGGAGTTTAAGTGGCGCTCTAAGATCATCTCAATCTATTTTTCTAATTTTCTAGAATTTTAGAATTTTAAACACTAATAAATATAAAAATATCAATTACCATATTAGAAGTAGAATAGGTGTTGGTTTCAAAAAACAAAAAGTAGAATAGGTGTTAGAATTTATAGAGGAGAAGAGTTTGAATTTATAGGGAAGACATATGATTAGAAGTTCTATTGGAAGTATAATAAGTATTTATAAGGCATACGATTAAAAGTTCTATTGAAAGTAGAATAGGAATTCGAATTTATAGAATAGGAGTTCTATTGGAGGAATCCTAAATAAATACAGGAGTATCTATAATATAAAGAGAAAATAAGATGTGTTTTCATTTTCTAAAACTCCAAAAATTTTAGAAAGTCTAGAGAAAGTATAAATTGGAATTCACTCTATTTTTTAGGTTTTGATTTTAAGGAAAAACATTGTTGTGTAAGATAAGTATCATCAATAATATGTAATGAAGTTGAAATTTCGATCCCAAACGAGAGCGACTCGAAACATGTTTAACGGGAAGACGGCTCACTATAAAAGATTGTACTAGCTATTAAAATACAATATTGATGTTATAAATTTTATTTTATTTTTAGGATTTGATTTTTATGGATAAACATTATCATACAAGTAATATATGTAAAATTTAGGTTTTTGGTCTTAACGAGAAAACGGATCAATAGTAATAACCATGTTTAACAAGAAAGCTGTTCATTAAATAAGACTGTATAAAAAGTGTTTAAATATATACAACATAAAATAAAATGTTTTATTGAAAGTAGAATACGAGGACGGTGGAGACGTCATATACGATTTTTTTAAAACTATACATCTTTTTTCCTAAAAATCCTTTATTTTAACTTTTTTATACAAGTTTATCTATAATATACAGAAAATATAAGATGTATTTTCATTTTTTAAAACTCCATAAATATCATAATTTCGGTTTCAAATAAGAGCGGCTCGAGACGTATTTAACGGGAAGACGGCTCGCTAGAAAAGATTGTATTAGCTATTAGAATTTGATACTGTAGTCATAATTTTTTTTTTATTTTTACTGTTCGATTTTATGGATAAAAAATATTATATAAATCTTTATAATATATGTTAAAAGTTGGGATTTCGGTTTTAACGAGAGAGCGGCTCAATCGAAATAATCGTATTTAACAAGAAATTGATTCATTAGAGAAGATTATTTAATGATTAAAATTTAATATTAATATTATAATATAACGTAAATGTATTGAATTTTTTTAAAAATAAAAATTGTAACGCCACCGCGAAACGCGGCTTTATCAACTAGTCAATATATATATAAATAAAGGAGGATACGCGGGCGCTTAGGTGGCGCTCTAAGATCATCTCAATCTATTTTTCTAATTTTTAGAATTTTTCGATTTTAAACACTAATAAATATAAAAATATCTTTTAACATATTAGAAGTAGAATAGGTGTTCGAATTTATGGATGATAAGAGTTCGAATTTATGGGGAAGATATATAATTAGAAGTTCTATTGGAAGTAAAATATATATTTAATTATAAGACATATGATTAAAAGTTCTATTAAATATAGAATAGGAGTTCAGATAAATATTAATAAATATAATAGTATATTTTACCATATTAGAAGTAAAATAGGTGTTCGAATTTGTAGAAGAAAAGAGTTCGAAATTATAGGGAAGACATGTAATTAGTAGTTCTATTGGAAGTATAATTATAAGTACTTATAAGGCATATGATTATAAGTTCTATTCGAAGTAGAATAGGAGTTCTAATTTATAAAGAATAAGAGTTCAAATTTATAGAAAAAAAAATATAATTATAAGTTCTATTAGAAGTAGAATATGTGTTTGAATATATAAAAGAGACATATAATTAACAATTTTATTAGAAGTAGAATACAAGGACGGTGCTGACATTTTTTACAATATTCTAAAATTATACATATTTTTTGTACAAGTTATTTATACTTCTATTAGGAAAATTTTTCATAAATCCAATACTAATCTCATAAAAAAGAGTCTTCGTATTTAAAAAAAAAAGGAAGAGAACTGATGTGTTAACATAATAAAAGAACATTCTCATGCGAGGACCCTAAATAAATACATGAGTATCTATAATATAAAGAGAAAAGATTTTTATTTTTTATTTTTTAGAACTCCATAAATTTAACACTAATAAATAAAAAAATATCTTTTAAAATATTAAAAGTAGAATAGGTGTTCGAATTTATAGATGAGAAGAGTTCGAATTAATAAGGAAGACATAAAATTAAAAACTCTATTGGAAGTAGAATAGGTATTTAATTATAAGGCATATGATTAAAAGTTCTATTAGAAGTATAATAGGAGTTCAAATAAACACTAATAATTATAAAAAAAAATCTTTTATTATATTAGAAGTAGAATAGGTGTTCGAATTTATAAAAAAATCTTTTAATATATTAGAAGTAGAATAGGTGTTCGAATTCATAGAAAAGAAGACATATAATTAGAAGTTCTATTGAAAGTAGAATATGTATTTATAAGGCATATGATTAAAAGTTCTATTTAAAATAGAATCGGAGTTCGAATTTATAGAGAATAAGAGTTCGAATTTACAGAAAAAACATATAATTATAAATTCTATTGGAAGTAGAATGGGTGTTTGAATATATAGAGGAGACATATAATTAAAAAATTTATTAGAAGTAGAATGCAAGGACGGTGGTGACATCTTTAACGATATTCTAAAATTATATATTTTTTATACAAGTTATATATACTTTTATTAGGAAAAAATTTCATATATCCAGTACAAATCTCATAAAAAAGGTCTTCGTATTTAAAAAGAAAAGAATTGATATGTTAACAAAATAAAAGAACATTCTCATGCGGGAACCCTAAACAAATATAGAAGTATCTATAATATAAAGAGAAAATAAGATGTTTTTTCTATTTTTAAAACTCCATAAATTTTAGAAAGCTTGGAGAAAATAAAAATTGGAATTCACAATATTTTTAGGTTTTGATTTTAAGGAAAAAAGTTGTATAATAATATGTAATGAAGTTAAAATTTCGATCTCAAACGAGAGCGGCTCGAAACGTATTTGACGGAAAGACGGCTCACTAGAAAAGATTGTATCAGCTATATATTAGAATTTAAAATTGATGATAAAAAATTTATCTCATTTTTAGTATTCTATTTTTATGGATAAACATTATTATACAAGTAATATATGTAAAAGTTAGGGTTTTGTTCTTAACGAGAGAGCGATTCAAAAGGAATAACCATGTTTGACGAGAAAGCGGTTCATTAAAGAAAACCGTGTTGAATATAAAATTTAATATTGATGATATAATCGAAAAAAATATATATAATTTTTTTTAGAATTTTAGGATTTTAAATATTAATAACTAAAAAACTATCTTTTAACATATTAGAAACATAATAGGTGTTCAAATTTATTGAAAATAAGAGTTTAAATTTATACGGAAAACATATAATTAAAAGTTTTATTGGAAGTAGAATAAGCGTTTGTAATACATATAATTAAGAGTTTTATTGTAAGTAAAATATGAGTTCTAATTTATAAATAAGAAGAGTTTGAATTTATAGAAAATACATATAATTAAAAATTTTAATTGGAGGTAGAAAATATGTTTTTATATATAAATAATATATATAATAAAATATTGAGTAAACATCAAAGTGGTGGCCAAATTTTACACTCATTTTCAAAAAAGTGGCCAAACTTTCGAATTTGCAAAATGGTGGCCAGACTTGCCTTTTTCCTTTCAAAAAGGTGGTTGCAGGCGATTTTCAGCTTTTTGACAGGGGTAAAATTGGAAAAAAAAGCTAGAGGTCCCAAAAATTGTCCATAAAAATTCCAAAATTAATATGTGTCATCATATGATTGGTTATATTCGTAATAATAATAATGCCCCACATGTATGCACATCAATTCACCAAAAAATTCACAAATATGAGTTGTCAAGATTTAATTAGTTAATTTATGTGCATGCATGGAGGGGGGAATTATTATTATTATTACGAATATAACCAATCATATGGTGACACATATTAATTTGAGGATTTTTTTTTGGATAATTTTTGGGGTTTTTAGCATTTTTTTTAGTAAAATAACATATTTTCCCATTTTACCCCTGCCAAATAAGCTGAAAATCATCTCCAGCCACTTTTTTGAAAGGAAAAAGGCAAGTCTGACCACTATTTTGCAAAATTGAAAATCATGCCACTTTTTTGAAAATGAGTGTAAAATCTAGCCACTTTTTTGCAATTAACTCTAAAATATTTTATTGGAAGTAGAATACGAGGACGATGGAAATGTATGTCTTATATGATTTTTTAAACTTTATTTCTTTTTTTTTTTCCTAAAATTCTTTTATTTTAATTTTTTATACAAGTTAATTATACTTGCATTAGAAAAATATGTCCATAAATTCAATATTATTCCCGTAATAAAAGTCTTCGCATTTAAAAAAATTGATGTTTTAACATAATAGAAAAATAATTCCATGCGAAAGCTATAAATTAATACAGGAATATCTATAATATACAGAAAATATAAGATGTATTTTCATCTTTAAAACTCCAAAAATATTCGAAAGTTTAAAGAATGTTAAAATTAGAATTTTCTCTCTTTTAAGGTTTTAATTTTTAAGAAAAAAAATGTTATTTTATAAGATAAGTGCTAATGAAGTTAGAATTTCGGTTCCAAATAAAAACAGCTCGAAACATGTATTAACGAGAAAATGGCTCACTAGAAGAGATTGTATTAACTATTAGAATTGGATACTGATGTCATAATTTTTATTTTTAGGATTTGATTTTTATGGATAAAAATTATTATATAAGTCTTTAGAAAATATGTTAAATGTAACGAAAATCTATATTGAAATATTTTAAAAAAATTGTAATGCCGCCACAAAGCGCGGCTTTATCAACTAGTATATATATAAAGGAGGATATGCGAGATCTTATTTGGCGTTCTAAGATCGTCTCAATATAATTTTTTTAATTTTTTAGAATTTTAGGATTTTAAACACTAATAAATATTAAAATATCTTTTAACATATTAGAAGAAGAATAGATGTATTCGAATTTATAGATGAGAAGTGTTCTAATTTATAGGGAAGACATATAATTAGAAGTTTTATTGGAAGTAGAATAGATATTTAATTATAAGGTATATGATTAAAAGTTCTATTGGAAGAAGAATAGGAGTTTGAATAAACACTAATAAATATAAAAAAATCTTTTAACATATTAGAAGTAGAATAGGTGTTCGAATTTATAGATGAGAAGAGTTCGAATTTATAGAGAAGACATATAATTAGAAGTTTTATTGGAAGTAGAATATGTATTTATAAGGCATATGATTAAAAGTTCTATTGGAAGTAGAATAGGAGTTCGAATTTATAGAGAATAATAGTTCGAATTTATAGAAAAACATATAATTATAAGTTATATTGGAAGTAGAATAGGTGTTTGAATATATATAGAGGAGACATATAATTAAAAAATTTATTGGAAGTAAAATTTTATTTGAATAGGTGTTCGAATTTATAGAGAAAAAGAGTTCGAATTTATATAAAAAACATATTATATCCTTATAGATAATAATCGTAAGGGGGATCTTATCCATAAATTTTGGTTTGGTCACTGTACCGTTAAAATAATCTCAACCATCGAATCTAATATTTTTAAAAATAGACGATCAAGATTATGTCACATTAAAAAAGAAATTATAATCTAAAAAGGATATCACTGTATTACTAAAATAATATCAACTGTCGAATCTAATATTTTTAAAAATAAACGACCAAGATTATATTATATTAAAAAAAATTATAATCTAAATAGGATATCATTAAAAATGTAGTATTGGAATTGAAAATAAGGTTACAAGGACCACGAACTCAGAATCTAGCAGATTGGATGATGGATCACGTGATTGAGGAAATCAACCGCACGTGATAACAAGCTTCTACTTGGCTGAAATTAGAGTAGAATGGCGTGGGTAGGGCCCAGTGAGTAGTTTAGGATGGATCAATATATTCTATTATATTCTATTATATAATAAGACCAAGAGGGATAATAAAGAAGTATTATCATAGGTCAAGAGTTCGATTCTCATCGATGACATATTAATTGTAATACTTTATTTTCAAAGCACTTTAAAAATGCATAATTCAATTCAATTATTAATTATAGTTTACATGTTAAAAAGTAAAAAAAAAATGCTACATTCAACGTTTTCATCTATTTATTATAATTTTTTTTAAATAAGTTTCGACCTTTGTGGTTGTCACTAGGGTTGTAAAGGGAGAGAATCGAGTCGAGCTTTTTTGCCTCCTCGAGTCGAGCTTGATTTTTTTAAATTGATCTGCATTGAGTCGAATTTTCTAATTCAACAAAAAGTTGAGTTTTCCAGCCGAATATGAAGTTGGTCGTGAATATTTCGAATTCGAACTCGGACTACTATTATATCCCTATTATCATACTATTATATCGAAAGAATGACAAAACTACCACAATTTTAATAAGTTTGTACCAAAATAACGAATTTGGTGATGATTGGCCAATACTACCCACCAGTTACGCATTTCTAAATGGGGTAATACAAAAAACAAAAAGATTCTTCTATTACCCATGTAATAGATGCGTAATACATATCAAAATTTTAACTATTATCCCCTTGGAGAATGCGTAATAGCTATTACTCATTCTCCAAATGCGTAATAGGCACCACCAGGAAACCCATTACCCTTTTTTCAAATGCGTAACTAGTATAAAACCTATTACCCCTTTTTTAAATGCGTAATAGATTGGTATTTATGGCCACCATCACCATTTTGTGGTATTCTTGTAATGGGTTAGTACTGTTTGTGGTATTATTGGCCTTCACCCTATTATATCTTTATATATAATAAGTATAAAAGGGTAATAAGTGTAAAATAAATTTGGGTTTTTTTGATAAATAAATAAGAGAAATTAAATTTTTGCACATTTACTTTTGTTAAGAATAGTTATTTGCAATTTTACTAACTAAGTTTCAAAATTACAAAAATACTAACCCTAACCCTAGCCCTCCCCCTCCCCCCTCTGTTGGACGCAGCGGCGGTTGTGTACTTTTTTTTTTTTTTTTTTTGGGTGCTATTTTGGTGGATTTGGGTTGCAAGGCCCCGCAGGGGCATATTCAACTGAATGCAACCACATTCAATGAATTCAACTACATTCAACTTTTTTTTTTTAAGGTGGGGATATTTTTGTGGATTTGGTTTGCAAGGCCCCGCAGGGGCATATTCAACTGAATGCAACCACATGCAACCAATTGCAACTAAATGCAACCACATGCAACTAAATTTCTGATTTTAAGTTCCATTTGTCATTTGTCTTTTTCGACCTCATTTTTGAACTATATATATATATATATATATATATATATATATATATATATATATATATATATATATATATATAAGGGCGGTGATATTTTGGTGGATTTAGGTTGCATGTCCTCGCAGGGGCATATTCAACTAAATTTGCAACTGAATGCAACCACATGCAACTAAATTTCTGGTTTCAAGTTCCATTTTTCAGTTGTCATTTTCGACCTCATTTTTGAACTCCATATATATATATATATGAGAGAGTTAAAAAATGAGGTCGAAAATGACAACTGAAAAATGGAACTTGAAATCAGTAACTGAATGCAACCACATGCAACTAAATTTCTTATTTCAGTTGCATTCAGTTGAATATTGCCCCAGGCAGGGCCTTGCAACCCAAATCCACCAAAATCACCCCACCTTAAAAAAAAAGAAAGTTGAATGTGGTTGCATTTGGTTGTATATTGCCCCTGGCGGGGCCTTGCAACCCAAATCAACCAAAATCACCCCACCTTAAAAAAAAGTTGAATGTGGTTGCATTTGGTTGTATATTCCCCCTGGCGGGGCCTTGCAACCAAATCCACCAAAATCACCCCACCTTAAAAAAAAATTGAATGTGGTTGCATTCAGTTGAATATGCCCCTGCGGGGCCTTGCAACCCAAATCCACCAAAATAGCACCCCACCTTTTAAAAAAAAAAAAAAACAAATTACACAGGCTGATGAATCAACGCAGAAAGGGGAAAGGGGGGAGGGTTAGGGTTAGGGTTGGTATTTTTGCAATTTTGAAACTTAGGTTGGTAAAATTGTAATTAATTCAAGGAGATGGTATTTTTGCAAATAGAAACTTTAAATCTAGTATCCTTGGTAAATTTCCAATAAATTTTATCCATCGCTAAAATAATCTCAATCGTAAGATCTAATTTTTTCTAAAATAGAAGATCAAAAATATATTGTATTAAAAAATATTATTATCTAAAAATGATAAAAGTTAAAAGAGGTTGTATTAGAGTTGAATTTTAATATTTTTTTATTAATTTATATGAAGTTCATATTTACTTTTTGGATCTAACTTAGGATTTATTTTAAGATCTACAAATCAGATTTGGATGATATTAGAGTCTTTGCGAAGCTCACAAAATTGTCTTTAATTTAGTGATAATTTAACAATTATTATCTAAATGTAAACACTTAGAATCTAAAGAGGAAATACAGTTACAAAATTTTACATTAATAATCCTTCTAAATGTAGAAACCCTATATTGATAATCTTACTCGATATATCTAATTATATTTGGTTTAAATTATTAACATATACATTTTAATTTACATATTAAAATATAGAATATCCTTTAATGTTAGATCCAACAATTTTTATCTATCTACTTTAAAATATAACGGTTCTTTTTTTTTTACTGAGGACCAGACTACTAACTACCAAAATTTTGGATAAAATCTCTTTTACGCCTATTATTAAGGAGACCAGTTTAATTAATGCGTAAATTATACTCAATTTCTATTACATTAATTAGGATCATTAGATTCTAAAATAGAAAGATTAAAATAGTTGGATCTAATATTAAAACTGTATTTGGTTGTTAGTAGAATTATATTCAAATAATAAAAATGGTATTTTGATAATTTAAACTAAATATAAGTAAATTTCCTAAATTGAATAGAATTCTTAACGTAGAAATTCGTCAATTTTTCTCTCTCTTTTGTTTATTGGTAGTTTTAATTGGAAAATAATTGTTACGCTATCACTAAATTACAAATTATTTTATTGATGTCAAATAATCCAAATCAATTTTTAGAATTCAAGATAAAACACAAATAGTAAATTGAATGTGTAAAATCTATATACCAATTTTTTAACAACAATTTGATATGTAAACTAATAATATATAAATATTTAAAAAATATATACTAAAAAAATATTAAAAAAATCCGTGCATTGCACGGGTTATAAGATAGTGTAGATAATAAGCAGAAACTATAAACAAATTAAAAAAAATCTCTACAATGAATTCGAAAAGGAATCCTGATACAATAATAGATAAAATTATAATTACATTATTCTATCCTTATATATAATAAGCGTAAGAGGGATCTTATTCATATAATTTTGGTTTGGTCACTTTGATTTGGTCATTGTACCGCCAAAATAATCTCAATCGTCGAATATAATATTTTTAAAAATAGACGATCAAGATTATATCATAAATTATAACCTAAAAAGGATATAATTAAAAAGATTGTATTTGAACTGAATTTAAAAAAAAAGTTATAATCTGAAAAGGATATAAAAGATAGTATTAGAACTTAATTTTATTTATTTATTTATTAATATTAAAAAAAGTTCATATTTACTATTTAGGTTCTGTCTCGAGATATAGAAATAAGATTTGGATAATTTTATAATCCACGCGAAACTCATAAAATTATCTTTAATTTAGTGATGATTTAATAATTATTATCGAAATGAAAACACTCAGAATTTCAAGAGAAAATATAATTACGAATTTTTACATTAATCTTATTTAGTGTAGAATACCTACATTAATAATCCTATTCAATATAGAAAATCTAATTATATATTATTTAAATCATTAACAAGCACTTTTTTATATTTCAGTATAAATACACTTTTTAGTTTACATGTTAAAAAATTAATTTTTTTTATGTTAGATCCAACGTTTTTTATCTATTTATTTTAAGATCTAACAGTTCTTATTTATTTTATCGTACTGACAAATACTGTAACGCCCCGACTTCCCAATACTAAAAATTTACTTTTTATAATAAAATAGACTTTGATACATGGGAATTTTAGAAAATTTCGGCATGAAGTATTCGTACATCGGACTATCCACCTGTAATTCAACCCAAACCAAATTTCGATTAACAATTACAAATGAAACTTAATACACCAACGATTCCTCACCGAGGATCGATTCCAGGTTATGGTATGAAACAAGAATCTATACTACACAAATTATCACAACTTCTATCTCTGCTATAAATACAAGTCACTATACCATCTAATCCGTAGCTTAATCCAAAACCGTGCTCGCCCGCGTTAGCTCTGAAATCTATTCTGAATAGGATCATCCTCGCTCTCATTCGCATTTGAAAATATAAGTAGACCATCCTTAAACCTAACTGCAAAGGGTTAAGTAAAACAAAGCAAGAGTGAGCCAAAGAACGCTCAGCAAGTGCATAGTATAGTGAACAACGATTTTACAATATTTCATTGATGAACAATATCAATGATCAAACTATCTCAAGGGAATAACTCAATTTCTATCATAACATAAAACTTTCCATTTTTCTTTATATCATAACCCTTTTTTTTCTCAAAAACGTTTCTTTCCATCAAAACATCCTTTTCATAATTTTTTTAAAAACATTTAAGTTGATTGTATTATTATCCTGATTACGGACAATACGGGTGATCAGCCACGTAAAGCCCCCCTTCCTTTGAAATTGGGTTCCCAATTAGGCAACACATTGGCCTTTAATGCTGGACTAGGACCACCCTAGCCTCTTACGCTAAATAAAAGTGCTGGACTAGGACCACCCTAGCCTCTTACGCTCTCCAATCCATAAACCTTTTAAATATTTCATTTTTCAGTCCTTTATACTCACTGATAACAGATCAGCCCAGTATAAGGAATTTTAAAAACATCTTTAATTAATTAAGCCATTTTAATGAGCAAAAATAACAGATTAAGGATCAGGGAAGCACTCGATATAAAGAATCATGAACAACAAAGTAATAAGATTTAACCAAACATGGTATGGCTCAATAAAATAGAATACATCAACAAAGAACCATTAATAAATTAAAGAATAAAGCAATTGATAAGATGCTCAAAATTGAACAAAAATTATAAAATAATCAAGGAATGAAGAAATATGAAGTTCACATGAAGATTTGAGTTACCGCATTTGGTTTTAAATTAATTTTGTCCAATATTACCAAAATGGTAGAGTCTCATTATATAGTTTGAAACCACATAAAAGATTTAAATAGCATAAAACAAATATTCAAGAAATTCTTAATTATCCAAAATCTCACTCTCGTCGGCTAAGCACTGATAGGCTTTAGCTGCCAAACCGGCCTAACAATAATGAGTTGAATAAATAAGAATATCTCAAATCATTCCCGGCTTTAATCATCACTGAGCAACACATGCTTCAACGACAATATAAACCTCGAATTATAATAATTTAAAGAAAACATTCCTTGAAAGAATATTTATTGTGGAAAGATTATAATTTATATCCAGGAATCATACTAAAATTTTTTTATAAATTTTTAAATCTTAGATTTCCTCTGTTTAAAAAATATTACTTAATTACTTTTGAAGAATATAAAATAATACACAATTGAGGAATCCCATAAAATACCATGTATTAGAATATTAATAAAAATGAGGAATATTTATATAAAATAATAATTTTTTTTAAAAGAATCAACACCTGAACGATAGGTGCAGGGAATCAACAATTGAAAAATATTTTTGAAAATAAACACTTGAATACTAGTTGAGGAAAATTATCACCTGAAATAAAAATAAGGGGTATAGACCCTAGCGAAACGATTTGGAAGAAAGCCTCACAATTAATAAGGAAAGATTTATATCATTCAAAATAAATATGATGGGTATGAATGCTTGCAAGAAAAAGATTCGAAAGAACATATAAATAAAACAGACTGGTTCACATCACTTGAACGATAAGTGAGGGATAGTAAACTTGCCTCAATACATGAAGTTTCTAATTCATTTATCTCAATTCCTTACTCACTTTACATCAGTCTCCACTTCTTTATATTTTGGCCTTTATCCGATCACGTATCCGTCTTTCCTCTATCACTCATCACCTTCTACATGATTACACTCGTCAACTTTGATAATTATCTTCCTTCCTTTAGATTTCATCTACACGTGCACTGGCTCTTACCGGCCTCATACTAGTACCTATAGAAAGGTAAAGTAATACTTCAGTATGCTTATAACCTTAACCGTCTAAATCTATTCTACCCAAATGCGTCCTATACACTTTACAATTTATCACATATAGCTCAAAATAATAACGTATAATCACAAAATCAAGTAAGCGCATAGCACGTAATATCAATTTACACTTATATATCTTTAACTTGCACCTCATATTGATTTATAATAACTCTGATCAAATTACTATAATAATTACAAAAAAATTCTAACAAAAATTGGACAGCACCTCCTTTGTATTATTACACTACCCGTCGGGATGCAGCCGACCCAAATCAACAACCAATCGATCTTACACTTACATATCAATTCAACTTGCACACCATTTACAATTTGCTAATCGAATACAAGTTTAGAATATGACATTGGTTATCTGAATATTACACATAAATCGTTAATTCATATAACCCAACACATAGCAATTCACAGAACCAAACTTGCTTTTAACGAAATTAAAATCACTTGAATTTATCATAAAATTCGAATATAACAAGAAAATTTGAATATCAATCAGACTATACATATAGCTACTAAATCAGATATAAATAGCAAAATTATATAATTACAGTAAATTTTGTAATTTCACAGAAGAAATCAAATAATCACTGATTCAATCATCAAAAATTCGAAATGCAATAACCATAGTAATTGAATTACAACAGTAGTAACAATCGAACCAATGATTTCCAGAACTCACAACTAATTACAACCCAGCCTTACAACTATAGGCACAGTCATACACACATAACCAACCTTCTCGGCATACACTCACACCACACTCGACTCACTCATCACACGCCTGTATACATTGCAACCCATACACCCGCTGTTGGACTCCCGCACACACATCACAGTAGTTTAAACACACACCATATACATACGAATTACACACACACACACATCGACACAAGCGCAACTTACTCACACACAAATTTTACACACCCACGGCTCGTTAAAAACACGAGCACAACTTGTAATCCACACACACACACACACACAAGTCAGTGTATGTATACACCATATTGCGCACACCCACACAATCTCATATATGCCACAATACAACAACTCTGAGCAGCAACAGAGGGGAGGGGGAGGTGAGTTTCGAGAGGGAGAAAAAAGAAGAAGAGGGAGGCGAGAGATATTAGATAGATTAGGGGGATGGGAGAGATTATATTGAGAGAGATTTTGGAAATTGAGAGATTACCGACTGAAAACAAAAAGCAGGGGAAAATTAGGGATTAGCCAATTTAGGGGAAAAAGAGGGATAATATATTCTTTTAACAATTCTGAAAAATCAACTATTAATCACCTTAAATCACTTTTAAATTCGAAATTTAACAGAAAATAGATGAAAGTTAAATTTAAAACTTTTAAAATAAAAATTATGAAATTACAAACCCTCCCACATTTTTAAAATATTTTTAGGATAAAAAATGAATTAAATATGAATTTTACAAGTTTTGATCCTTTAAATACAATGAATCTCTTAAAATTATTTTAAAATACTTCAACATCCAAATTAATTCACCCAATAATTTTATAAACCAAATCAATATACAATTATGATATTGCAAAAAATTTCGGGATTTTTACATACTCCGATGATTTTATAGAATTCGCAGAAGGTCAATAATGAATAATTTAAATATATTTTAATCATAAAATTCAAATAAAAATACACGTACTCATATTTCATATATACATCATCATATAAGCATGTAAACATGATGTCACATATATTCAATCATAAAAAAAAATATTCACCTCATATAATCCACATTTAATATTAAATAATAATAATTATAAGTACGATATTCTAGGGCGTTATATCCTTCCCCCCTTAATAGGATTCTGTCGTCAGAATCGACAGTAAGAAAACATATGACGATATTCTCAAACATTTCTCTTTCAATTTCCAAGTCCTTTCTTTCATTCTAGGATTCCTTTAATCCAATTCACATATCGATAGGCTCATCCTGTAGGCCTTCGAATTTCCAACATAGACTTAGACCTTTGGTTTGCATGTCTCGTCAATTCTAGATATTTATCACTCACACGTGACGATCCTTTTCTATCGAAAATCAGACATGACCTATTCGTATAATGGACTATGCCCTGTACACAACGCCTCCATTACTGACCCAATCATCCATAATAATTCATTCATATACAATACTATAATAAAACATGCCTTGACTTAAAGTAAACATGTAAATAATTAAATCTTTAAAACAAAATCCAAGCGATTAAAATAATTGATACCATTGATAAGTGGATTTATATCCACTTGGATCGCTTAAATTCGGCTTAAATTGATTGTCTTGGACTCAAGTTTATTGTAGTTTTGATGTGTTTTGCTTAGTTGTGCAGACTTACAAGAATGTCGATTATGGGTGATGCTTCTATCGTGTTTGGAGAATTAATTGATTAAAATTCGGATTTTCCGGAAAGGTTGCGCAGTCTACACTGTTTTGACCATATCTGGAGTTCTATAAGTCCGTTTGAGGCCCGTAAGCTGTCCACGCGAAGCCTGGAAGATTTTCTACAACTTAGGACAGGAATCGCGCGCGCAAGTTGCGTGTGGTGGGCGCAATCTGCGCGACAAGCAGACTGATGGGAGCAGGAATTTACTGTTTTGCCCTTTTCAAGTTCTAATTATATTTTGGGCAGTTTTAGTACCTAAATCGAATTCTAATTGTAATAGAAGGCAATTTCTTGCTGGGCAAGACTTGGAGTGCCTATATAAACACATCCAACCCCTTTTAAATTAGAATTAGACAATTAGAGAATTAGGAATTAGACAATTATATATCTAGTACATAGTATAGCTTAGATCTGCAAGGGAGAAAAGGAGAGAAGGATTCAATGCTCGTGACAAGCAACGGATCTAGATCTACTTCATCTTTTGTATCATAGATTTGTTTTCTCAACTCTTGTTTTATTAATATTATTACTTTCTTTCATATCTTGTCTTCTATCATGGTTTCAATAGATCCCATGATGACGAGCGGTTCAATTATGAACTAATCGTTGTCATGGGATTCTAACGGATTTACTTATGGAACTTAGTATCTTGATTGCTTAAAGATCTGTGTGTGATGTATATTTGATATCCTCGTATGGTTATGCTTAATTGATAGATGCGTCATGAACATCTAATTTGTTAATCTCTTGTGAAGTGAAAGTGGATCTTGAGATTTAGAACTTGCCATGCTAGCATAGGTTCGTAATTGTTTATCAATATGATTTGTGGTGTGAGATGAAAATACTTATACTGCCCTGTGTGATCTTTATGGATAACTTGTTCTTCAGCCGTTATGTTTTCAAATTCTATAGACATATAGGGTCTAAGCATAATTGGTGTCTATTCATCTTCTATCTCTTTTGTGGATGTATGTTTAGCTTGGTATACGTATACTGAGAGGTAGCGTGTACTTATTTCGTGTTATCCGATCAGATATCATAACCATTGCATATAGAGATTAAAGGCGTCAGATCTAAGAGAAGTATTTAATGAAGTTAGGATTCCATGCTTTCTTGCATATAAGTAATTCAATTTTAATTCTCATTAGTTAGTAATTTTTAGTTTGTTAAATTGTATCCTAGTTAATTATAGTTAGTAAAAACTTAATATTGTTAATTGTCTTAGCAGTGCATAATAACCATACATTGTTGCATAGGTACAAAACCGAATTGAAACCTAAGATCTCTGTGGGAACGAACTTGACTTCTATCTGTATTACTTCTGACCACGTACGCTTGCGTGATATTGTGTTAACAACCACTTCCACGCTTCTACTCATAATTCAGGTTGCCTCAGGTAAAACTTTGAGAAAAAGAATTTCAAAAAATCCCCCAATCATGCTTACTCCCCTTTCAACGTACAATGTTACTCGAGGAGGAAATAACTGGGAAACTTCTATCCATCCTTAATCCCATTGTTTTACTGAGTAACCTTTTTCGAAACTAATAACCATTTGCCTCGAAACATATATATATATATATATATATATATATATATTACGTAAACCCAAGTATACTTCACCAATAATTAACTTACAATCTTCAAAATTCATTTAAACTCCACTGTCTCAAATTCCCAAAAATCGACTCCCGAAACATTACTCTACATACTCTACAAATCCTCAAATTTAAACTTTACACATTATAATTTTAATATTTATCAACAACTAAATAAATGAAATATAATACGCGTCCACCACTCTACTATTCCCTTCTTCTATAAGTACGATATTCTAGGGCGTTATAACTACCAACTACCAAAGTTTTGGACAAAATCCCTCCTACACTTATTATTAAACTATATTTGGTTGTTAGTACAACTATCTTCAAATAATAAGAAGGTTATTTTGATAATCAAAACAAAATATAAGTAGATTTCCTAAATAGAATAGAATTTTCAATATAAAAAATCGTCAATTTCATCTCTCTTTTGTTTCTTGATAGTTTTAATTGAAGAAAATTGTTAAATCATCAATAAATTAAAGATTATTTTGTTAATTTCACGTAGGTTGTAAAATCATCCAAATCAAGGTTTAAGAATTCAAGATAAAACACATAATAAATTGAACGTGTATAATCTTATATATATATATATATATATATATATATATATATATATCAATTTCATAACAACAATTTGATATATAAACTAATAACAAATAAATATTGTATAAGTATAAGAGTGATATTATCCATAATTTTCGTCGCTGTACTACAAAATTAATCTCAACCGTTGATCTAATCATTTTAAAAATAGACGATCAAGATTATATCATGTTAGAAAGAAAATTATAATCTAAAAAGGACATTATTAAAAAAAGTTGTATTAGAATTGAATTTTAAAAATAAAATTATACTATGAAAGGGATATTTAAAAAGGGATATAATTGAATTATATTTATTTTTTTATTAATACTAGAAAAGTTTATATTTACTATTTATGTTCGATCTCAACATTTAGAAATCAGATTTGGATGATTTTATAGCTCACGCGAAGGTTAAAATTTATCTTTAATTTAGGGATGATTAATAATTATTATCGAAATGAAAACACTCAAAATCTCAATAGAAATTGTAATTACAAATTTTTACATTAATCCTATTCAGTGTAGAAGACATACATTGATAATCCTATTCAATGTAGAAAACCAAATTATATATGATTTAAATATTTGACATTCACTTTTTTGTCTTTTAGTATAAATACTATTTTTAGTTTACATGTTAAAAAGTAAAATATATTTTTTGCTAGATGTTTCATTTATATATTTTATGATCTGACGGTTCTTATTTATTTTATCGTACTGAATACCAGATTACCAACTACCAAAATTTTGGACAAAATTACTCTTACATTTATTATTAAAACTGTATTTGTTGTTAGTATAACTATCTTCAAATAATAAGAAGGGTATTTTGATAATTAAAACGAAATTTAAGTAGATTTCATAAATCAAATAAATTTTCAATGTAAAAAATCGTCAATTTCATCTTTTTTTCTGCGTAGTTTTAATTGGAAATTAATTTTAAAATCATCACTAAATTAAAAATTATTTTGTTAATTTCACGTGGGCTGTAAAATTGTCAAAATCAAAATTTAAGAATTCAAGATATAACATAAATATTAAATTGAATGTGTAAAATCTTATGTAAATATTAAAAAATTAATATAATTACGGATATTAAAAAAGCAGTCGTGCATTGCACGGGTTATAAGCTAGTAATTATAAGTTCTATTAGAAGTAGAATATGTGTTTTAGTATTTAAAATTTTAAATACTAATAAATAGAATATCTTTTTCATCTTCCCTTCGCGGCCAACCCCGTATTTCACTATTTCTCCTCCTCCAATTTTCTTTTTGTGTTCGTATTTCCGCCTCCGGCCACCGACTTAGTTCCCTCCATTCCGTACTTTCTCTGAGCGGGATATACTGGGTATGTTTGGTTTGGTTTGGTTTATATTAGATCTAGAATAGGTGTTCGAATTTATTGAGAAGAAGAATTCGAATTTATATGAAAAACTTTAATAATGCCTGTATAACAAAATTACCCATTAACTTTTCACGGACTTTTATGATTTGTAATTTTTTTGTTTTTTTTTCCTATTATATTGTTTTATTTTCTATCTCACGATCTTCTTAGCATTCTTGCAGTGTGAAAGTTCTTCATGTATAACATGTCATGCAGTTTAATTGTAAGACACCAAACTTTGATCAACACAAATTCATCCATTGAATTTTAGAGTAAGTTCCCTACCTTTATATATTATATATACACGACAACATACATATAATTTTTTTTATTTTTCACTTTCACTATTTAGGTGTTTTCAAATTATATTTATTATTATTCCATGTGACTGCATCTTTTCTTTTTGGCTGGTCAAAGAGATGAACCACATAAATACCATGCAACACGTGAACAAAAGCATGACTAACTATCGTCAGTTAAAAATCATAAGTATATAAATCTTTTTTTTATATTGTAATATCATAATATGCTAAAATATATTATTTAATATAATAAAATTTCTGCATAACTAAATATTTTCAATATATCAATATCAAGAGGATACACGAGAGTTTCGGTGGCGCCTCTTAAATGCTCTCAATCTATTTTTCTAATATTTTGGAATTTTAGAATTTTAAATAGTAATAAGTATAAAAATATTCTTTTAACATTTTAGAAATAGATTAGGCGTTCAAATTTATAGAGGTGAAGAGTTGAAATTTATAGGGTAGACATACAATTACTAGTTCTATTTGAATTAGAATAAGTGTTTATGGGGCATATAATTAAAAGTTTTATTGGAAGTAGAAAAGGTTTTCGAATTTATAGAGAATAAGAGTTTAAATTTATACAAAAGAATATATAATTAAAAGTTCTATTGGAATCAGGATAGGTGTTTGAATATATAGATGAGACATATTATTAAATGTTCTATTTGAAGTAGAATACAAAGACGGTTGTGACTTATTTTACGATCTTTTAAAATTATATATATTTTTTCTTAAAAATCTTTTATAAGTTACAATTTCGCTTCCAAATGAGAGTGGCTCGAAACGTGTTTAACGGGAAGACGACTAACTAGAAAAAATTGTAATAGCTTTTAGAATTTGATATTGATGTTACAAATGTTATTTTATTTTCAGATTTCGATTTTTATGGATAAAAATTACTATTATACAAATTTTTATTATATATGTTAAAGTTTAAATATTAGTTTTGATGAGAGAACGACTCAGTAAAAAGAATCGTGTTTAATGAGAAAGCGATTCATTAGAAAAATTTATGTACTATCAAAATTTATATATTAAATTTATTTAAAAAAAAATTAAAACGTCGCCGCGAAGCGCGGCTTTATTGACTAGTAAATTATAAAAGCAAACAATTGAACGAAGAATTTATGGACGGTCATCACGGTCCAGTTCATTTCCTTTCTTTCCTACTAGATTATAACCCGTGCAACGCACGGTTCCTCTTTTAATATCTATAATTATATTAATTTTTTACAAGATTATATAATTATATTAATTTGTTAAAAATTGATATATATAAGATTTTACACGTTCGATTTAATATTTATATTCTATCTTAAATTCTTAAAATTTGAATTGGACGATTTTACAGCCCATGTGAAATTAACAAAATAATCTTTAATTCATTGATGGTTTAATGATTATTTTCAAATCAAATCAACACAGAAACAAAAAAGAGAAGAAATTGACGATTTTTTGCGTTGAAAATTCTATCCGATTTATGAATTCTACTTATAATTCGTTTTGATTATCAAAATACCCTCGTTATTATTTGAAGATAATTCTACTAACAACCAAATACTATTTTAATAATAAGTGTAAGAGAAATTTTGTCCAAAGCAATGATAATCGACAGTCTGCTCCTCCGTACGACAAAATAAATAAAAACGTTAGATATTAAAATAAATAGATGAAATCCGCTGGATCTAGCACAAAACAAATATTTTATATTTTAGTATGTTATAAACTAAAAAGTGTGTTTATATTGAAATACGAAAAATTATATGTCAATGATTTAAATAATATATAATTAGGTTTTCTACATTGAATATCATTAGCAATGTAGGACTTCGACATTGAATATGATTTAATGTAAAATTTGTAATTATATTTTCTCTTAATATTATGAGTGTTTCCATTTGAATTATAATTATTAATTCATAACTAAATTAAAGATAATTTTATGAGTTTCGCGTGAATTGTAAAATCATCCAAATATGATTTCTAGATCTCAAGATAAAGCACAAATAGTAAATATGAATGTTTTTTTATACTAACAAAATAATAAATAAAATTCAATTCTAATACAACCTTTTTTAATTATATCCTTTTCAAATTATAATTTTCTTTTTAAAATTCACTTCTATTACAACCTTTTCTAATTATATCAATTTTAGATTATAATATTTTTTTTAATATGATGTATTCTTGATCATTTATTTTTAAAAATATTAGATTCGACAGTTGTGATTTTTTTGACGGTACAGTGATAAAAATTATGGATTAGATCCTTCTTATGCTTATTATATTTAAGGATATAATTATTGGCTAACATGTATTTTTAATATTATAAATTATATGTAAAAAATTATATATGTAACTAATAATAAGTTTTTTTTTTGACTTTTTTGTTACATCTTATTATTACCTATTTTTTTTTCGAAATTAACGTAAATTTTATGCACACATGAAGTATAGAAGACAAACAAAAATTTTTATTTTTGAATCGGAACTATTTAGTAGTTAAAGTGAGGTTTGATTTGGATTGTTTTCCGAAAGTCAGGGCGTAGTAGTTTTCTATAAAAGAGGTGAGGGCTGCTCCGTGTTTATGTACTCTGCAATTTTTTAATGCTATCTTGTAAACTAAATTTTTGGCGTGTACTAATGATTAATGAGTTTTAAAAAGTGAATTTTATCACTATGTTTTATTAGTATATTTAAAGTTATGAATATTAGATTTAATTATGTTGGTAGTGAGAGTCGAACCCTTGACCTATGGTAATACTCGCTCAATATCCCTCTTACTCTTATTATATAATAAGATATAATAGGATATAATTATTATAGGGATATTATGAATGGTACACTTATGGTATTGGCTTTTACGAATGGTACCATTGTATTTTTTTGACTTATGAACGGTACCATCGAAGTTTTGGCTTCTCATTAAAAATGCCCTTCTGTTAACCAAAACGTTAATCAAACGTTTAGTACATTAAAAACACCAGTCTAATATAACAAAAACACCAGAAATTCAAATTTCCCGCACTTTTAACATGTGCACCAGTCTAATACATTAAAAATACCAGAAATTACATCCTAGCAACAAGATCATAAGACATAACAAGTCCAAAATATAATACTAAGTCCCATAAAAGCTAACACCAACAGAAGATCAAATCTGAGGATCAAATCTGTTGTTGAGACTGAGAATCAGGTGGTTGTGAAATGTTAACAGATGCTTGAGATCCTCCAGCTGCCCCTACTGCCTTTGCTGCTGCTTTTGCTGCTTTAGCTGCATTTGATTGATCCCTTACCCTGGGATTTTTGATTACCAAAGGCCTACCACTTGACTGCAGCTCCTTCTTTTGTTTTTCAGTCAACCCACCTTTGCAGGTCCTTGCATTGTGTCCAAAACAGTTGCACTTGGTGCACTTAACAGTCTTGGATCTTTTTGATTTCTGCTCTTCCCCTTCTTCTCTTCTCCTATTTCTGCTAGGTCTTCCAACCCCTCTCTTCATTGTAGGTGGCATAAGCACAGGAAGATTGTCATATGTTGGCCATTGATCATCATCAGGGACAGGGTTCATGTTGAAGCTATAGGTTTGTCTATAGGTTCTAACATGATACCAAGAACTAACAACCTTCTGAGGGTCTATTTTTGCATGTAGCATTGCTCTAATAGCATGCCTACAGGGGATTCCAGATATTTGCCATGCCCCACAAGAACAGATTTTGTTATCCAATGACAAAGGGAATTGAGATTTACCTTCATGGATCTCATATTCACCTGGCTTTGACATGTAGGCTTTGCAACTGATAACATCCTTACTGATGAGTTTGACAAGTTTGACAATCTTGGGACAAAGACCATCTTCTTTCCAGTTAAGTGCAGCTTGAGACCTTGTGGCCATCCTCACCATACAAACCCTCCTTATACCTATAATCAGAAGTTGCATTATAGAAAATTGGCCTTCAAGCAAAGTTAAATGAACAGATGAACTTAAATGAGAAGTGTACCTTCAAGCAAAGTTAAAATTGGCATGCATCTGTCAATTCCAAGGGTGGAATTGAAACTCTCTACAAAATTTGAGGTGTTTGTATCATTGCACACATTTGGATCAAATTTGTGCTTACTCCAAGTTGAAGGATCTCCTAGATTTGCAAACCAGTTCATAACTCTATCACCTCCCTCTTTCTTCAGTCTTTCCATGGCCTTTCTAAAGGTAAATTGGCTTTTTGCATTGCATACCCTCCAAAATAGGATATACATCAGAGGTCCTGAAAATTGTTTCTTGTAATTGCTACTAAGATGCCTGCAACAATACCTTCTATGAGCAGTTGGCCACACATCTGCCAAAGCAAGATCAATTCCCTAAAATATAAGACAGCATACCATTAGAAATAGAATGAAAACAAAAATTAAGATACACATAAGACAGTAAGATGTGCATACCTTTTGCCTATCTGAAATAATGGTCCAGTCTTTTCTACTGGACTCCTTGACAATGTTGTACAAATTCCATAAGAAGTAAGACCAAGTCTCTTTATCTTCAACACTAACAACTGCATAGGCTAGGGGGAATATTTCATTATTACCATCTAAGGCTACTGCAGATAGTAAAACTCCCCCATAATTTCCTTTTAAATGAGTCCCATCAATACCTATCAAAGGTCTGCATCCCCCCAAAAATCCTTTCCACATTCCAGCAATTGAAATAAAAACCCTAGTAAACAACATCTGCCTAGGAATGGACTCAGTTTCCATAAAGTTATAGTGTGCAACAGATTCTGGATTGGTTTCATGAATGACCTTGACATATGTAGGTATCTTAGCATAGGACTCATCATGCCCACTAAACAATTCCTCAATAACAAATTTTTTCATCACATATAATGAAGCCGGCTTCATATAAACTCCATACCTCTGAAATAAGAGCTCATTCAGTGCTTTACCTGGAATGTCAGGGTTAGCTCTTATATCTTCCATTAGCTTTGAAGCAGCCCACTTTACATTGCAGACAGGGTTGTAAGTCTCTAAACCCCTGCACTGGTGCTTATTTGGGTCAATCTTTTTGATGGCCCAAGTAACACCATCACCTAACCTGCTAGCATGTAATCTCCAATTACATACCTCTGCAGCACATGTGCAGGTATACCTAGTGTTATCAGCAGCAAGAACAATTAATGAAAACCCTTCCTGTATGCAGTAATCCTTCAAGACAGATTTGAAGTGTTGTTTATCCATGAAGATCAACCAGGGCCTTAATTCTATCTTCCCAAACTCTTTATTGTCAAACATTTCTCCATTCTTGTATAACCTCTGGTAGTAGTCATCATCATCATCATTATCGATGAAATCAAGCCATTTATCAGCCTTCCAGTTATCCTTCACCTTGGGAATTGAGTTCACATCTTCACTTTCATCCTCACTAACATATTCACTGTCATCATCAACACTAAAGTCCACCTTCCTTTTAGCATTTTTTCTTCCATGAGTAGATCCTCCCACATCAACATCATCATGTTCTTTAGCAACCTGTTCTTCATGACTTATGTATATACCCTTCCTCCTAGCTGTGGTTTTGGGAATTTTTCTCTGGAATAAGGCTTGGTCAGGCATTGTAGAAGTACTTTGAGAAGCACCCTGAGAAGTAGTTTGGGGAGGGGAAAATCTTGGACTCCTCCTAACTGTCAAAGCGTGGAAAGCTGTTTGTGGTGAAATTGGTGGTGGTGGTAGGTTAATAGCAGATGATTTAGGTTTTTTGGGTGGTCTTTTGGGTATTTGTTTATTAGCTTTTCCCTTCCCTTTGGTGTTAACAACTTTCCCCTTCCCTTTGGTGTGATCAATAATTTCAGACACATGTACTACACTATCCCTACCATGATGCAGTGATGTGTCTTCAAGTTCATCAAGTGAAACACCATCACCCCCCTGAACCCCACCAGCCCCCTCAGCAACACCAACCCCCTCAGCAACACCAACCCCCTCAGACTCCTCAGCAACAACCCCATCAGCCCCCTCACCCCCAACATTGCTTAATTCAGACCTCTTCCTAAAACTCATTACTAAACTATACAACTTATTAGGTTTCATTGTAGTCCCAAGCCATATATAAATCAACTCTTTTTCAGCATTCCTTTCAAACATCTTCATTAGATCCTTATCTTCCAACAATTTACTATGTGCCATTTTATAGGCATAAGAAAATGTTGGAAAATGGTAATCCATCTTTTTCCTCAATTTTTTGCTTTCATCTTCGAACTCCAAGATTATATCCAACAGAGAAGTTTTTTCTACATCCACCCTAATATCAACTTCTATACCCCTCCAATGGAATCTCAAAATCTTACTATCCATTCTGCAAATTCAATTGAACAAATATATGACAAATATGTATACCCACATAACACCTTACACACTTACACACTTAACAACTTACAATTACATACGAATACACAATTACTTACAAGAATACATACGAACGCACATATATATGACAAATATGAAACAACAAATACATACAAATACACATATATACGTACAAATATGAGCAAGAAATACATACCTGTAGTTGAGAGAAGTGAATGACAGTAGTAATCCCCTAATTAGTTACTTGATTTGCCCAAATTGTTCTCCGCCTTTTTCACTTAAACCCTAACCCTCTTGATTTTACTCGATGAAATATGAACCCGTCTGTTTACCAGTAGTACTTTACATAGTTTTTTTTTTCTTTTTTAATTTTTAATTGCAGATTATACATTTAATTAATTACAATTACTGTGCAACAAAATGTTTCATTAACGTTATAATAACGGAGGGATATTTTTAATGAGAAGCCAAAACTTCGATGGTACCGTTCATAAGTCAAAAATATAAAATGGTACCATTCATAAAAGCCAATACCATATGTGTACCATTCATAATATCCCATTATTATATAATAGGATATAATGTTAACAAATGGCCCCCAACTTTTAGGTGATGCGGGTTGCTGCACAGCAAATTTAATACAGTATTAATTTTAGTACAAATCAACCATATGGTTGGGCTTTGTGTTTAGTATGGGCCGCTTCTTGAAAAGTGAATAGGATGAATTAATTAAGTAAAGTGTAGGTTGAATGGGCCATGCCTCAGGTGTGGCCCTAGTGAAATAATGCCATCGCCATGGTCCATATCCATCAATAAATGTTTTATCTCTCATACCATTATTTTTCTTAATATTTTGGCACCTTTTACATGAGTATTTGTTCATTTACTCATTTGTTCATTGACAAATCTCGTGGATCTCTCATACCATTTACTCATATTAAATTAATTCAATTCCATTACACTTAAATGAATCAAAAACACCGGAGCATTGTAAGAGCATCTCCAAGGGCAACCCCTATTTTCATCTCCTAAAATATGATAAAATAATGATTACTCAAAATATAGGTAACCAAAAAGTTGTTTTGCTCCAATGGTGTTACTTATATTCATTACCTATAACTTAAAAAATAATATTTAATCAATATTTTAGGTAATATAGAGAAGAGATGAGTGTGTTGGCATAGATATATATTATATTATAAGGAAAAAATGATGATCTGTCATTATAGGGGTTTGAATTTCTCTTCCCTGGGGTTTGATTTTCTCTCCCCTAAAATTTATAGGGGATAGGGAGTCCCATTGGAGCATCATTTTTAAGGCTGAACCCCTAAATTATGTACACTTAAGACAAATATAGGTAAGGATCCTTTGGGTTGGAGTTTCTCTAATTCTTCAATGCTTCAAATACAAATCATGGACTTTGAAAAAGTTTATACATACTGTATTTTGGTAAAACACACACCCAAATAAACAAAAAATAATACTCCATTTATTGCAGAAGTTAGCTTTGGTACACATAAATACGGGCGGCATGTAGCATGTATCTGGCTCTCTCCCCCACATGGCCACTTAGTCAATTTTAATTGCTTGGCCAAAATGTCAGCAAATTTAAAAACCCACCGGAACAACATAAATTATAGGAGTATGTCCAAACAGGAAGTTGTTAGAACCTTGTAATAACTTTTCACTATCAACTCATCTTGGGCAAGTCTCTGTCAGGCTGCGTGCCAGCAACCGCATTTTTGACACAAACAACAGAGCTACACTGTTCCAACATTATTGGCATTTAAGATTCGAGGGGTAGCTGGATTCCGATCCGGGAATTTTGTGCTGTATGGGGTTGTGTTCATATTCGTATCGTGTTCTTAAAAACTTTCTCAAATTTGATAAAACTGAGATACTACAAAATTTTATCGAACGAGTCATTTTGGGTCATTTGAGTGATGTGTTATCATTTTTGGATTTTATTTTATGTAAAACTGAGTTGAATTGGAATCAGTTTCTAAGCCATGCAAACATTGTCATGACAACCATGTTCACGGATACATTGTACACAATATATGACTATACTGTTTAATGTTCATTGAAAGTGAATGACAATCATTATGGAGCCAAAGAATATCATTAAACTCTGCGAGTCTCTGGTATCTATCTAGCAGTTGAACTTGGAGCCAAAATGGATGGAAGGCACATCCATGCCATAATTATTGGAGTATGTACAGTCTCACTAAAAACTTGTAATAGCCTCACTAGAGAAAGGGAAAGGGTATGGCAAGCATACCAGCAAACCTAATAGCAAAACTATGATTCCCAGTGCTACGTAATTATTGTCTGGATCTGTTATTTCCTCCGAGAGTGGAGCTATTGGGCCTCTCTGCAAGAAGAAAATCAAAGCTACCCAATAGAATGCTACATCGCTAAACAATGAGGATAGCCCGAGGAGCACGATAGAGGCACCTGTAAAGCGAGCTGACGCCTGTTGAAAAGAACGGACTCAAATCAATACATTTTCCATTGCTCCGACCATCTTTTTTTTTTTTTTTTTTTTTTTTTCCTAATTTGATATATTAATTCACAAGTTACATTAGAATGAACTTTGAACATTAGAAAGGGATTTTACAGGATGCACCAAATGTAGGAATATAGGTTTGAGTATTAAATGTTATGATGGTCGCTATTCAAGACTATTTCGTTTAGAGTTATTCTGATTAAGCGGTTTTTAAAGGCTAATATCCAACATGATACTAACAACCTCGCACTAAATAGGATTTCTTCACTAAACCCAACTCAGATACACTACTGTAAAACACTGTCTGCTCTCTTCTTTTATCTAAAGATCTGCACTGTTTCAATATGACATGGCAAGGTCGCGCCATGTTAGCAAACATGCAGTTGGAACGCAATCCAGCCTGGTTCAGCTGTATATTCCAGTTACATCTATAAAGCATTAATGTGTTACCTTTCTTCCCCATATGGAAAATGCAATTCTTCCCCCATCTAGCTCCCCTGCGGGGATGCTGTTTATTGCATTGATTAGAAGTCCAGCCCAAGCCCATACAAGAAGGGGGTTGAGAGATATCTGACCACCTTCCTTCAGAACATCCCCAAGAAGCAGTTTTGCTATAAACATAGAGGAAAATTTAGTCTCCTATACTTTCATAGTTTCACAATGTTTGCTGTAAAAAAATATTCATCAGGGGATCTTGCAAAAATGTGGACTTCAACAAATAGGAAAATCATATTAAAAGATACAGAATCCATAGGGATAAAATATTGAAGATACACAAATATAATTGTGAAATATAATAAACCGATGCATGCATGACAATATAATCCTCACCTAATCCCCCAACAAGGAGCGACTCATGAAATACGGAAGCATCAACAATAACACCAATACCATCAGCAGGTGGCAAGAAAAACCCCACAAGCAAAAGAGCAAGGCCCAAGGAGAACCCAGCTAGAGGTCCTGCTGCTGCAACCTTTAGAAGATCTTCACGTTTTGGTACAATATTCATGATTCTTGTTATAGCACCAAAAGAGCCTATCTGCCACCAATTTACCTCATTAGAATTGAAATTAACCTAATTTATGAGAATAAAATCGGGAAGAATGATAATTTTCGCACACTAGCATTGTGTAGCGCTTGAATCCTTCAACATATGGTGATTTTCAGTCTACAGAGTAATTCTTTCAATATGTTGCGCTTAATTTTCTTTATTAAGTAAAAATATCAACTACCTTAAGTCTGAAGCCTCGAGGCATATGCCTCAACTTTACCAAGAATACAAATCAAAATTCTTCGCACAATCCATGTCAGGATAGTCAATTAAAAGCATATCGACACCAGTCACACCAGAAGCTGTCACATTATCTTGCTACCAATTCCCTAAACGATGAATTAACAAGGATCTAATTCTAAATTAGACTTGAAAGATACTACTCTACAATACCACTGAAGCTATTCTTCTTTATGGTTGATGATTAATTTAAAGAATAATATGCAAACAGGCAATACCCAAAACAATAACTACTTAAGAAAAAAGAGAAAAAGAACCGTGACTGATCTCTGATGTAGGACTCATATACCTCACCTGCCAGCTTGGAACAAAATAGGGCACCCCTAGCTTTACTCCTGAACTTTTTGCAGCTAAAATGTGGCCGATTTCATGTGCACCCAATACAAGTGCAGTTACAAGGGCTCCAGGAAGACCATTTTCCAATGTGTCAAAATCGTCAAAAATTGATCTGGCACAAATGTTACATCTTAAAAATTGCGGCTTTTAATGAGAGAACGATGAGGTGTAACAACTGTGAAGTACATCAGAAATTTACATGCAATCAACAAGGTAACATAGAGAAACAAGTTCTACAGAAGTCGTCAGACCTTTTTTTCCCCTTTACACACTAGCGTGGAAGTCAGCCAGGCTTCATACATGTACAAGTAAAATACTTCATATGTTCCGACTTTGCTGTTCCTTTGATTTCTCCTGGTTACTTTAAAGTTTACAAAAAGGGAATTTTTTATATCTTTTTTGTTGTCTATCGAATTCAAATTTTATTCATTCAAAACAAAAGAGCCACTTCGAGATTTTATCCAAAAAGAAGAAAAACACAATTTAATATTGTGCAAGTGCCTTTACCATAAACCTTTTAGTACATGTAGAATGTCAAAGGGACAAGTGCATAGCAATGGGAGGAGTAGTAAGGTAAATGGTAAGAAAACAAAAGAACTACTTTGAGTTTTAGTCCAAAACAAAAAACACAAATTAATATTGTGCAAGTGCCTTTTTCTATAAACCTTTTGGTACACGTAATATGTCAAATGGACAAGTGCATAGCAAAGGAAGGAGTAGTAAGGTAACTTTGATAGAGTAAATTGGTAAGAATGCTGAAACTTGAGAAGACAGATGAGAAATGATACTCTCTTGCAGTACTTGCGCAACATTTATAGAGACACAGAGACATACTTCACTGCATTAAAGCTTGCATGACCATGCAAATAAAGATAGTAGGTTTCGGGTACTGTAAACAGAACAAGAAATCGAATAGTAAATTGTTTTATAGGAATCAGCTGTTTCAAGGAAAAGTATGGGTTGATAAATGTTTCTGCTATGAGCTCATTGCTGATATGCAAAAACAAATATACGAATATATGACCAAAAGAAGAAAGTGAACAACGTACAATAAGTTTGACTGCAGAGCAGGCACATTACGTAGAAGTAATGTAAATACTGTAACTAATCCAAATGCAGCTGCTGCAAACCACTCTGGGACGGCTGCAGATGATAAATCAAAACCATTAGTAGACAAAAAGCATATTCAGCAATGTCAAATCTGATCACAGAGGATTGGTCTTATACAATGAGCACATGACTAACAAAAGGAGAGCTAAAGTTATACCAGTTGTGTCTGGCTGCAAGGTCTTTCTAGGAACCACAACTGCTACAGGTTTATCATCTTCGGGGTTGATTAGTAAGAAAAGCTTAAATTGATCGTCAAATCTGTCCTGCACACGACATCCTCATTAACTATAAATTGACATAAGACTTGCCACTCGTTTGATAAAGATAGCCTCATTTCTGAAACTAACCTTCAATCTCTCTGCTATTTTTTCATAACTCTTAGCAGCCTCCCCTCGCAAGTTCCCTTTAAATAATACTCCTCCCTGTAAAATTCATAAATGGGCACTAGAATTTGTTAGGAGTATATGCATTCATAACAAAAATAAGTAGAATATCAGACGGGTTATTGGAAAAGAAAAAACATACATGAGAACTACAGGATGTCTCTCAAATCATTCAGATGACAAATTAAGAATATAATAAGGTGATTAGTTGCAAAATTCACTCTCCATTAAGCTAATGTATATTAAACCAAATACTGGAAAGTCTATTTTAATAATGTGTTTTAGATGGTAAACCTGGAAGATTATGATCGACTAACTAACCTCTCTCTCTCTCTCTCTCTCTGAAAATTCTGTTTTTAACAATGTGTTTTAGATTGAAAACTGGGATGATTGTGATTGACTAACCCCCCCCCCCCCCCGGTAATTCTGTTTTAACAATGTACAAATGTATACATTCATAGTGCTCTTTTTTTTTTTTTTTTCAGATTTAAGCCTTCATACAACCTCCATCTCATTTCCCCCACTCTATAATCTATATCGTTGGAAAATTTACATCAAGAGATTATGGGAATGTCAGTTGTCAGACCCCAAACTTTTGTACAAACATTCTTATGACCTTTCTCTGTAGGGCTTCTTTCCAAAAGTTTAAAATTCGTTATTAGATATATAGTTATTTATGTGTTAGGGCTTGTGATTATTCCACATTATGTATAGTGTGAAGAGATGAAAAGAAAAAAATCACCAAAGACTAAGCTCTTCATACACTCACCTCGTATGGCTCCTGTCCAGTCACAAAGAAGGTATCAAAGCCAAATACTTGGTCCCTAAGTGAGTCGATTGTCTCCTTGGGGATTGTTATGCGTTCATCGAGTAGTTGTGGCTGCTCACAACATTCAGGAATTTACAAATACTATCAATTTAATAATAAACAAACAATCACAATCATAGAAGCTGGAAAAAAAATAGTAGTGACAGCAAGCATACTGAAAAGGTCACAACTACTTTACGCTATGAAAACAGCACATCTCTAAATGTGATCACCTTAACGCCTGGCAGAGGAGATCCACTCGTGACTTCTACAATATCAGCACCCTGTTTCATGCAACAAAATTTGTAAGACCAAAAAGATGAAAGATATGAACAACAGTAAATTATTAAAATTTTGAAAGAAAATCTACCGTTTGGGATATTAGTACTTATCATTTAGTGAACTATGGAATAGACCTCAAAATATCATAATCAGATAACAAGCCAAGCTCCTCCAAATTAATAGTAAGGCATTACATAATGTATTTCTGCTCTTATGATTTTAACACACGCACAATCACACAGTGCAGAGATTAGGGGTGGCAACAATTGACAAGACACAACTCGAACCCTACTCAGTTACAAATACATAACCCTAAGATGACAGGTCATGACTTGATTACCTGTATTGACTAGTTTTTAAAAAATAGCATCTCTTTAAAGCTTATGTATTTGTTTTTTACTAAACTTAAGTAAAGTTTCAGACTACAGGAGATAGACACGTTTACGAACATGACCTGAAATTGCCACCCTTAGTAAACATTTAAGGTCACTGTATTATAATCATGTGAAAAGCATAACTGCATGTACCTCAGTGCCTCCTTCTGGCTTAATGTCTGCACCACTACTATCAGCTAAGTTTTGACCATCAAGCCTCTCTGTAACAATGGGTGGTTCCTTGTCCTACCAATTTACATATATTCTTGAGAAAATAAGAATGATTTTAACGCTTCAATTCCACGAAATAAGAAATGCAGTACCCCAAATACCTCAGTGCCTCCATCCGGCTTAGTTCCTTCACCACTATTACTAGCTTTATACAATTTATCAAGGCTCTCTATAACATCATTCAAATTTTCACGGCTCTCTAAAACAACAGGCTGCTCATTGTCCTACCAATCACATATCTTTATGTGAAAATAAAGAACAAGTTCAAAGCTTCATTTTAGACAAAACAAGAAATGTATACACAAACGAAATGTAAAGTACTTGATCATCAGCAGGAATAGGCTGGGAACTAAATTCCGAATCAGTTGAACTTGTTTCCGGCAATTGCTCTTCTTCATGTCCTTCCTTTCCCTAGACATGTTAATACCAAAACACTCAGAAAGACAATAAATACAAAACACACATAAATAAGGTAAAAACAAAAATTAGTACCTACCTTATCCTCATTGTCATCGGGACCAGTTTGTGTTTCATCCCCCCTGCATAAAACCTCCCGATTCCTCAAAAACACTAGCTTCGAACTAAAATTAATCAAAAAGTCATAAATATGAGAGTTTTTGTAACATGTACGCAGACTTTACTTCTACTTGTACGAGCGCAAAAATAATGCTTCCATAAAGATTCTGTGCTAATAAAGTAGAAATTACCTGAAAATGTGCTGATTGCTGAAGTTCTTGAAGGGCAAAGATACGGAAGGGCTAAACCGGCGGATTGTAGAGCAAGAAGTGCAACATGAAAATGGAATGGAGTTGCCCCGAAAAGTGGCAGCTGAAAAATTCATGGTTGTGGTCTGTGTCATGAGTTTACGATCAGTTTAACGACATTAGTGAGAATGGTGCTAAGGTTTTGCAGAGATTTTTGTTTGTGCAAAGAAAAAGTTGAAATATCTTATCTTGTTCAGGGTGGAGTAGAGCAGAGGAGGAGATAGAAAGAGAGAGAAGGGTGTGATAAAATTGTAATTACCCGCCTTAATCTGGATTGGTTGTTCGGTATTTCGTCCTGAGCGGTTGGTTGGTTGGTTATTTGCAAGTAATTAAATTAATACATATAAAATTAATTAACATATAAAAAAATTTAATTAAATAAGGTACTATAAATAATTTATATTTTTTAAAATTATTTATTTACTTCATTAATTCGTGTACTTTCGTTCCGTGTCATGTACGTATTGTGAAAATCCAAACCCGACACTAATTATATTTGTGTTTTTCCGTGTTCGTGTACCAAATTTTTGCATCCAAACACTAATTATATGTGTCGTGTACCAAATTGTCAGTCTACTTATATCCATATATGCCTATTATACTAACTATTAATTAAGAGCAACTCCAATTAGTTGAGTTTGTAAGTTGCATGTACTACAGATTTGTACTTAGATAGCGTTTTTTAGCTCTTACATAGCATTTTTAAACGTTATCTAAGAAGCCGCTATTGAAGTGATGAGACCATACATGACCTCGTTTGAGGTCGAAATTTGAGGTCGAAAGATATGCGACCTGGGCAATTATGAGGCCATACACGACCTCGTTTGAGGTCGAAATCTGAGGTCGAAAGATATGCGACCTGGGCAATTCTGAGACCATACGCGACCTCGTTTGAGGTCGAAATCGAAGGTCGAAATATGTGCGACCTGGACGTTTTTAAAGCTGTACACGACCTCGTTTGAGGTCGAAAAAAAAATCTCTTTTTCTAAAAACGGAAAAATTGATTAAAAATGATATTTTCTGAGAAAAATTGAAAATAAAATTTCATGAATTCCAGAAAAGTGCGAGATAATTTACAAAATTATTTCCGAAGGTGGTATACCCAAATTATTTTTGATAAAATTAATCAAAAATAATGGAAAATACCCACGAGTGCGAGAAAAATGTTAGAAAATTATTTATAATTCTCTGTAAGACGTACATGTGGATAGGAAGTCTCGAATAAGGCCAATCGTCGTAAATGTGTAGGTCGCTCCACACTTTACACTAAGGCGATACTTGTGAAACACTAGTGTACCTAAACCTTTTAACTTCAATGAAAACCTGATCAGTTTTCTTAGAAGTTGGGGGGCAAATGATATGGACTAAAAGTAAGCCCTATAAATGCATTTAATGTTGCATTAATTAAGCCTAGAATGGTCCAAACGTGGGGCCCACCAGATGGGTCCAAACCATAATTATAATATTAATTTCGTAATTAATATTAAGGGTGATAAAACAGCTCAGCAAATAAGAGCTCTGTTCTAAAAAGCGGCCTAAGCGGCCGCCTAAGCGACCGCCTAGGCGGTTTTGAAGGTCTAACCGCTTCGATTAGTACAAAATCGGGGAATTAAGCGTTTTTCAGGGGATTAAGCGGGTTTAGGCGGGATTAAGCGGGTTTAGGCGGGATTAAGCGGATTTATGGGGGATTTAGGCGGGGATTAAGCGGTTTGACCAAATTTTGACCCTTTAATTATTTTTTTTTAATTTTTTCTTTACATATTTTTCAAATTTTATATTATAAATTAATATATATAATAAACATATATAATTAAATAAATTAAAAATATTTATGTATATATTCACAATCCGCTTAACGTCCCGCTTAGAAATCCGCCTAGGCGCCCGCTTAGCCCACCTAGGCGCTAGAAGGTCCTCCCACCGCTTAGAACCGCTTTCCGCTTTTTACAACACTGAATAAGAGTCAAACAAGAATATAACTCCTGCCTCACTTAGCCTCCATGGCACATACTTCAACATGGAAACTGATTCCTAAAGGGAATTGATCTAGAACCTTCCTTGAGGCGGTGACTTGCCCACCAAGTTTCCTATTCCTACCATAATTCTTAGGCTCCTCAGCCTATATAAGGACCTGCTCCTTCACATACAGAACTACGTTTTGGCTTGATTCTCATCTATGACATACGTAAGCATTTTGTGAGGACACGATTCGAGTCACGAAACACTTGATCAGCCATTAAATCTTGAAGCTCTCTCAAACCCTAGCATTCAATACGCAATAAATATACCCTACTTTTCGTTCCACAACACATGTCATCTTTTTAATTTTCACGTTACTTTTATATTTTCTTTAACTAAAATCTCTCTCTTTCCAATTATATCAAGGGCGGTTCTATTTAATAAAATAAACTAATAATATTTTTCAGCTAAAACGTATCATCTTTTCTATATTGCCTAACTAAAATCCTTCTTTTAATAGAAATATCAAGGACAATATTAATTTCTCTTTTTCTAAAAATATTATGTGAAATTATATTTAGTAAAATAAGATAATTATATTATAATTATTATAAATTAATCAATTACCTTTTTCACCTAAAACATGTTTTCTTTTTGATTTTCTCTAACTAAATCCTATCTTTTTCTAATCATATCACGAGCATTTTATTTAATAAAATAAAATAACAATTTTATAATTACCAATAATAACCGATTACCTTTTTCAATTAAAACCTATCATCTTTTCTATTTTCTAACTAAAATCACTTCATTTCTAGAAATATCACAGATAACATTTATATAATTATTATCAAATCATCACATATAAAAATGTAAAACTCCAAAATTCATATTTTAAAAAATTAATTTAAATAAATGAAAATTTCATGTAATATTAAAATAAAAAAAAATCTGTGTATCGCACGGCTTATAGGCTAATCTATACTAATAATAAGCAAACTAGGGGATAATTGGTAGTTTGGTTCAACTTGGTTCAACCAAAGAATAGTGACCGTTAGATATTTAGTAAATAGATGATAACCGTTAGATCTAATAATAAGTAAATCACTCTTCTAAAGATCCAATGTTCGAATCCCGTCAACAACAAATTTATATTAAGATTTTATATTATTAGTTTTAAACAATACATGTCATTTATTAAATATTGACAAATTTATATTAAAATTTTATATTATTAGTTTTAAACAATACATGTCATTTATTAAATAATTATTATTATTACTAAATAATTTTATTAGTTAATATTACAAAGTTAAATTATATCCATAATAAATTATTATACTTTATTTTGTTTAGTCATATAATTTTAAAAATATTTAAAAGTAACTCGTGCTTTGCAGGACGCTATTCATGAAAAAAATCAAACATGATAAATGTTAGAAAATGAAAAGGGGTGTTGCTATATGCAGTATCATTTTGCTCTATGCAGTTATGTGTCACGGGTTCGATTCCTGCCGGGGGTCAAAAAAACCGGAAACAATCTCTCTACCTTTGTGTAGGGGCATGATTGCGTACATCCTACCCCCCTTAGACCCTGCTCATGCGGGATATACTGAGTACGTTGTGTTGTGTTGTGTTGTTGTATCCTGTGCTACTTCTAACAGTATTATATAATATAATACTGTTAGGTATGATTTTGCAAGGCATTAAATTTGTGCAAGTTAAGACTTAATTAGGTATGATTCATTCATTGCACATTATCACACATGCATGTATAAATTTTGTTAAAATATATTGTGAGCCCTGTATAACTTATTAGCTTACTAATGTCATATGATACTGTCATGTAACATTACCACTAACATATACACAGAGTGTATTCATTCAAAAACTCAGTTACTTTGTTTAAAAATCGAGAGCGTTGTAATTTATAAATTTAAAATCTTGTAATATATTTACGATTTTTTCGTTCGGTTTTATAACCGAAACCGAACCGTTAAAAACCGAACCGAGCTTTTTAAAACCGAAACCGAAACCGACGGTTCGGTTGCGGTTGCGGTTTTCAATTTTAAAAACCGAAGACATGCGGTTTCGGGTTCGGTTTCGGGGCAAAACCGAACCGAACCGAACCGTGCTCTCCCCTAATTATATTTACAAGTCAAATATTTAACCCATACTAACACTCTTGCAAACAAAACACAATATACGCAAATATTATATTAATTATAATATTTTAAAAGCAAGTAACAATATATTTTGTACTAGTCAATTTTATTTAAAAAATTATTTTAAATATGAAAAGTTATAAATTTACAATTTTTAATATTAAATATTATAAATGGAATAAATGTCTCACTTGCATAAAAATTAATAATTTTGATGATGTAATATATTTTTAAATAATCACGTTCAAATTAATTACATAAAAGAACATATTAAAGGATTATTATATATAGAAAATATACAGTTCAAGATGGAGTTTAAAAATTTTCTAATTTCTATCTAAACCTCATTTAAGTCTATCTTAAAAATAACAATCACCCGTTTACTCGTGGCATACTGTTCACATTTAATTCATATCTTATTTTTTTTAATTCTTCCATCTCCTAAATCACAGTATTTATATCTTTAAAATACTTTTATATTAGTATTTTATTTACTTTTTTTACTAAAATATAGTTTTTATTTAAGTTAATTATTTTCAATACATATAGTTATTTGCTCTTAATTTAAGAATATTATTCTTCATTAAATAAAAAAACCTTATAAAAACATAAATTAATTTTGTGAAATATAAATAACTAGTTGATAAAGCCGCGCTTCGCGGCGGCGTTACAATATTTTTAAAAAAATTCAATACATTTACGTTATATTATAATATTAATATTAAATTTTTATAATTAAATAATTTTCTCTAATGAATTAATTTCTTGTTAAATACGATTCTTTCGATTGAGCCGCTCTCTCGTTAAAACGGAAATCCCAACTTTTTAACATATATTATAAAGATTTATATAATATTTTTTATCTATAAAATCAAACCGTAAAAATAAAAAAAAATTATGACTTCAGTATCAAATTCTTAAAGCTAATACAATCTTTTCTAGCGAGCCGTCTTCCCGTTAAATACGTTTCGAGCCCCTCTTATTTGGAACCGAAATTCTAACTTCATTATATAAAGAGAGTAAATTCCAATTTTTATATTTTTTTAAACTTTCTAATATTTATGGAGTTTTAAAAGATGAAAATACATCTTATATTTTCTGTATATATAGATATTCTTGTATTTATTTACAGTTTTCGCATGGGAATGTCTTTCTGTTATGTTAACATATCAAAAAAAAGTTAAAATACTAAGACTTTTCGTTACGGGAATAATATTACATTTATGGATATATTTTTGTAATGCAAGTATAATTAAATTGTATAAAAAAGTTAAAATAAAGGATTTCTAGGGAAAAAATGTATAGTTTTAAAAAATCGTATAAGACGTCTCCACCGTCCTCGTATTCTACTTCTAATAAAACATTTTATTTTTTGTATTAATTAAATATTTAAACATCTTTTATACGGTCTTATCTAATAAACCGTTTTCCTGTTAAACACAGTTATTACTATTGATTCGCTCTCTCGTTAAGACCAAAAACCTAACTTTTACACATATTACTTGTATGATAATGTTTATCCATAAAAAATCAAATCCTAAAAATAAAATATAATTTATAACATCATAAGATATTTTAATAGCTAGTACAATTTTTTATAGTGAGCCGTATTCCCGTTAAACACGTTTCGAGCCGCTCTCGTTTGGGATCTAAATTCTAACTTCATTACATATTATTGATGATACTCATCTTACACAACAATTTTTTTCCTTGAAATCAAAACCTAAAAAATATAGTGAATTCCAATTTATACTTTCTCTAGATTTTCTAAAATTTTTGGAGTTTTAGAAAATGAAAACACATTTTATTTTCTCTTTATTTTATAGATACTCCTATATTTATTTAGGATTGCTGCATGAGATTGTTCTTTTACTCATTGTTCTTTTATTATGTTAACACATCAATTCTTTTCTTTTTAAATACGGTGACTTTTTTCATGACAATAGTATTGGGTTTATGAATAAATTTTCCTAATATAAATATAATTAACTTATATAAAAAATATATTTTAAGAAGATCGTACTTTCTATAAAATATTTAATTATATGTCTGCTCTATATATTCAAACACCTATTCTAGTTCTAGTAGAACTTTTATATATATATTTTTTCTATAAATTCGAACTCTTATTCTCTATAAATTCGAACTCTTATTCTACTTCCAATAAAACTTTTAATCGTATGCTTTATAAATACTTATTATACTTCCAATATAACTTCTAATCATACGTCTTTCCTATAAATTCGAACTCTTCTCCTTTATAAATTAGAACACCTATTAATTCTAGTAGAACTTTTATTTATATATATTTTCTATAAATTTGAACTCTTATTCTCTATAAATTCGAACTCCTATTCTACTTCTAATAGAATTTTTAATCGTATGCCTTATAAATACTTATTATACTTCCAATAAAACTTATAATCATATGTCTTCCCTATAAATTCGAACTCTTCTCCTTTATAAATTCGAACACCTATTCTACTTCTAATATGCTAATTGATATTTTTATATTTATTAGTGTTTAAAATTCTAGAAAATTAAAAAAATCGATTGAAACGATATTAGAGCGCCACCTAAACTCCCGCTATCCTCCTAATATTCTAATTGATATTAGAAAATTAAAAATATAAAAATATTTTAGAAAATATTTTTATATTTTTATATATTGATATTGATTTTACAAGATATGTAACTAAATCTTATATTATTATTATTATTATTATATTTTGCTAACCGATTATATTGTTTATAGTATATATAGACTATGCAGCAAAAGTAGTAAATGCAGTTACGTTTGCACAGAAAACAAAAGAGGGTTAAAAATGTAATCTCTCGCTACTGCATAAAGCAAAACATAACTGCATTTAGCAATTATGAATGAAAAGTAGTTACGTAACACTCTCTCACACACATTTTACGTAACACTCTCTCTCTCTCTCTCGACGCCTCAATTCCGTTTACTCTCCCCTCTCTCTCTCAACGCCTAAATTCCGTTTACTCTCTCTCGCTCTCTGTGTGTTGTCTCCCCCTCTCAACGCCTCCTCTCTCTCCCCTTATATCTTTGTGTGCGTCTCCCCCGTCTATATAAACCACCACTCAAAAGCTCAATTCTTTTCTATCATTTCTCTCCAGCAAACAAATAATTATACATGTGCTCTTGCTCTCTCCGTTTACTCCAAAGTAATTACAATTATTCAAACACCTTCCAATCTCCCTTATATATATGTATATGTATATGTATATGTATATGTATATGTGTGTTATCTGTTCTCCGTTCAGATCTGAGATGTTCTTCGGATAGCGGCCGCCCTTGTGTGGTTTGTGTATTGATTGGTTGGGGGGATGTGAATGTTTCTTTGTAACTGAGAATAAATTGGAGTTATGATCTTTTCTGTATTACAAGGTACATGTTAATTTTTGTAATCTCCAAGTTTTGATTTTTTTTTTTGTGAATCAAGATTTGATTTTTATGATTGTTGTTGGTTTCTAATCTTGTTATTTTGTTTGGATCTATTTGTATTTGGACCAAGATTGAAGAAACAAGAGTTGGCTTCTGGATGACGATTGTGAATAGAGAGATTAAGAAGAGTGGCGGCGGCGTTTTCTTGGTAAACCGGAGAAGGGGAACAAAGGGATTCGAATTGCGCCGGCGGATATGATGATGGGTCGGGTCGGGTTTCCGGGTCGGGTTTAGAGAGAAGACGGAGCTCGCGGTTCGGGTAATACTTTTTGTTTACTTTTTTTATAGTTATTTGTCATATTACGTTTTTCTCCCTTTGTTTTTTTAATTTGGGCCAGAACTTTGTTTTCAGCTATACTGGCTTGTAATACTGTCATATTCATTTGCAAGTCCATACCCATAGTAAAACTTGTATTGGGCCAAGCCCATAGTAAAACTTGTTACTGTATGAAATAAATCCCCAAATCAGCTTTTACGCAGAACTTGTTTTACTTTGTCCTCTTGCAGCTTATTTTTATTTTACATTTGTTGAAATTATTCTCAAAATGGTTTTTACTTATATGTTGAATTGTTTTGGTTCAAATTAAGCCCAACGTGCAAAGTCATTTTGTGCAGCACCCTTCTATATATAAATCCCACTTTGTGCAACTCTAGCCTAAGTTTGTAAACAAAAAACCCTAGCAGCCACAATGTTTGCAAATCAACATTTCTTTTCTTACATTCCAACTCGTTTTTTCAATTCTATGGCTGATGATTCCTCTAAAATAGAGGTTGTTGCCCATTTTGATATGGACAACCTCTCCAAACCCTTATATATGCATGAAATGAGATCAATTAGGAATGTATTTCAAACTGATGAACTTTATGCTGGCTACAGGAGGACGAAGCTGCTTCCTCGTGCTGATGCTCCGAAGACCAAGGATGTTTATGGCATAAAAGTGAAATGCGAACCCCCAATCCGGGATTCGTGTTTCTATTTTTGCTATTCATCTTCTCAGAATTCAGAAGAGAAGCAGTGTGTGTATGTTCTGGTGAGTAAGGAAACCGTGAAACCCCTAGCGTTGAGGGTTCGTGATGCATTTATAGTACTTGCTGATAAGAAGGCTTTTGTGCCTTACAAGAACCATCTCGTGGATAAGGAAGGAGCGGATGGTAATAAGATGTTCTATTATACCGCTGTCCCAGGCTTTGCCTTAGGTACGTTTTTTGTATTTTGGTTATTTATGTGCATATTTTGTATATTTATCTCCCTGTGTTTATGTTGTATATTTTGTTTATTTGTTTGTTTGACAGTATCGAAAGGATATTTACAGTATAGTTTACCGTTTATGTAATTTGGTGATATTGGCTTGTAATATGACTGTCATGGTCTGTAGTTGTACAAATTATGTGTAAGATTCCAGCCTGAGTCCAGGTTCTGTTCTGTTTGTGGCACGAATCAGGATGATTTAATTGTTCTGCTTTTGCAATAATGATTTTAGCCTGGTTTCTTTGTTTGTTTGACAGTATCAAGGATATTTACTGTACAGTTTAGCGTTTATGTAATTCGGTGATATTGGCTTGTAATATGACCGTCGTGGTCTGCAGTTGTGCAAATTATGCATAAGATTCAACCTGGTTTGATCTTTGGTAGTGTCTGCATCGTGCGGTATGTTGGTTTTGTTAATATAATGTCAATTCTTGTAGTTTTGATATTCTGCTTATTTTGTAGATTTGATCCTTGAAATGAATTTTGAGTGTGTAGTTTGAATGGGTTGTTTATTTGTGTTAAAAACACAGAGGACAGTAAACTTTTAGTTGGACGTGTGATTAGTCGAGGTTCTGTTTGTGGCACGAGTTGGGATGATCTAATTGTTCTGCTTTTGCAATTTATTTTACCATAATGATTTTACCCTGGTTTCTTTGTTTGTTTGACAGTATCATAAAGATATTTACCGCATAGTTTAGCGTTTATGTAATTTGGTGATATTGGTTTGTTAAATGACTGTCATGGTCTGCTGTTGTACAAATTATGCATCATGCCGTATAATGATTTTGTTAATATAATGTTAATTCTGGTAGTTTAATATTCTACTTATTTCGTATAAGATTGATCAGTGTGCCTTTGATGTTTATAGGGCTTATAGCTATGAGCTTTTCAAGGGTCTGATAAAACGAAGTCTAATTGGTTGTATTTGGTTGTGTTGAATGCACTAGGTAGAGTATATGTTCAAAAGCACTTGAAATCGAAGCTAAATTTCATGTGCTCAAATATGATTTTGTACTACTTTGCTTGTACTTCATTTATGTTAATGTTAATTTTTCTTGGTGTATGATTTGCAGAGAAATCCACCTATGGTGCTGCTTTAATTGCCAATGATATCTCTGATTTGTTCTCTATTGATGAGAATACAATCAAAGATTTTACTCTTTCCTCCACACCAGGGTTATTCCAAGGAGATTTCTAAAACGAAACAAAATTGATTAAAACAATACAATAATAAACAAGAACAGTAATTAAATTTTGAAATCAAAGAACATACCTTGGGTATAGGCTCTATGTCAGTTGTCTTGAGAATGACAAGCTTCTTCCGAGCATCTTCCAAAGTTAACGGGTCAAACCCACAAACCTTAGTCACCCCATCACTGTAAACAAAATCAGATAGTCTCTGTCAATATTTATACCAGTTAACAAGCTCTGCATCAGTACCAGTTAACAAAATTCAGTGCTGATGCAGAGCTTGTTAACTGGTATAAATATTGGCAGAGACTATCTGATTTTGTTTACAGTGGTGGGGTGACTAAGGTTTGTGGGTTTGACCCGTTAACTTTGGAAGATGCTCGGAAGAATCTTGTCATTCTCAAGACAACTGACATAGAGCCTGTACCCAAGGTATGTTCATTGATTTCAAAATTTAATTACTGTTCTTGTTTATTATTGTATTGTTTTAATCAATTTTGTTTCGTTTTAAAAATCTCCTTGGAATAACCCTGGGGTGGAGGAATTCCCAAACAAGAATATGACAAAGCAAGCTGAGGAGTGGACCTGTAGGTATGGAGAGAAAGATGTTGGCAAAGATCTGGTAAAAAAAGATGGTTATCACACCAGTGCTGAGATTATTATTCCCGCTGCTGCTTCTTCTTCTGTTAGATTTCGGGCTACCATTACATCCCCTACTGCTTCTGCTATTCTGACCCCTGCATCAATACCAACTCCTGCTCCTAATGCTAATGCTAGTGGACCTGCTAGTAGATTCCGGGCTACCATTCGCGCGATATCTTCTGTTGCTGCTCACCCCGTATTCATACGCTTGAAGACCTTTTTGAGGCTAGTGTGATGATGGTGGTTTGAGTTGTTGTTTAAGATGTTATATCTTCTGTTGCTGCTCACCCCGTATTCATACGCTTGAAGACCTTTTTGAGGCTAGTGTGATGATGGTGGTTTGAGTTCTTGTTTAAGATGTTTGGAATTTGTTTAAGTTATTGAGATGTGCTGTTACTTTTGTTTTGGGGAACTTTAAACCTGTGTGTTAGTGGAGAAGTGTTTGTTTTTATGGATATTACTTTTTTTCTTGGAGGTATCACTGTGAAAATCAGCTTATTATGATATTCAGCTACTTTTAATCTGTGAAATTATCTAGTTCTGTTTGTTGGATCTAGGTTATACCAGTGCAATTACACCCTGTATTCCTTCCGTCCTTTTGAAATTTAAAGGATTGTATTCCATTTGGTTTAGTAGAGCTGATATGGTTTCATACCTTGTTAAGTACCTGCACAAGGATAGCATTTTATCTTATTTACCCTTGTCATATTGTTGGCATACACCAATGTCTTATTTTGTAATATGAAGTAGACACTGTAACTGATACATACACCAAAGTCTCCTCCCATTTCTCTATCCGCTCTACTATCAATTCACATTCTTTAGAGTTGGTATTTTCATGTACAGCATAATTTGAAATAACTCCATGTTAACAACCTACAATTACTTAACTAATTTACGGTTATGAAAATCCAAGTATTATCCGTACTAACTTTATATTCGTGCAATGTACGAGATGTTTAATAAATTTTTTTATTTAAGTATTTTTATAATTTCATTTATTTATGAACTAGTTGACTAAGCAAGCTAGTAATGAGACAAGGTATCATAGATCCGTAATTAATATCCGTGGTCCTTGATTTAATTACGGAAAAATAAAGATGTGTGTATGTAGTTCACTAGAGGAGAGTGTTATCTTATTGTATGCATGAACATATTTTCAGTAGGTAAATGTTTTTTTCTGGTTCTAGCAGAAGAAAACAAGGATTCTGTTGTTAACAGTAGGGCTTTGGTCCCCTAACTAATGGACAGTTGGTGCAAGGTTGGATTCTCCAACAACACAAATCTTAGCATTTGTTGTTTGTTTCTCTCCAGTTGCATATCCCTGTTTGTCAAAACTAACTTTGTTTCTAACCTTGGGCCTAAATGCCTAATCCAAATTTTGATTTCTTAACTTTTACTAAATGTTTGGAACTTGGACCAGTTCTAGACTAGTCCTAGCCGTAGCCCAGACCTGCTAACTCTGCACCTTTATGTTTGTTTTCCTAATGCCAAGTGAGGGAAAAACCCGAGTCGCTGACAGTATTATTTATGCAAATTTCATAATATGCTGGACAATATTATTCATTGTTCAGTCAGCTGAGGCGGAACTGGGGTGGCGGGAGCCTAGGCCGAAACCTTGGCAAAACGGAAAATTCTAGTAAAGATTTTTTTTCAAATCCCAAATTTTAGTTAAAAGTCGGTAGAAATCTTTTATCAAGCTCCGGCTAACATCAAAATATTGATGAAATTTCATTTCAGTCACTGCTACCGTAATTAAGGGTCTGGAGACTCTGGAGACTTGGATTTATTGCTTGTTTAAATCGGACAGGAGATACTCTTTTGTTTATCTAAGATCTATAATCAAGTAATCTGACCTAAACACTATCTCATTTTATCCATTCACTTACTTTCTTTTCTATCATGCAGCTTTACACTACAAGAATTTCTGATTTTAACAACGGAAATTGCCAACGGAAATATGTCCGTTAGTGATTACTAACGGATTTACGATGGAAAAACAAGTTGTTGAAAAGCCAACACTCTAACAACGGATATCCAACAAATTACTAACAAGCATCAATTCTGTTGGTATTCTATTAGGAAAAATGTTCCAAAAAATGGGCACTAGAAATGCCGCCCAGTTAAATGTGGGAAAATTGGGCGCTAAAAATGTTGCTAAAATCCCGCCCATTTCTAGCTATGAAATGCCAATGGGCTGCCAACGGAATGGTCATATTCTTTCCATCATATATATTCCGTTACTAATCTGTTACAATTTAAAATATTTCCGTTACTAATCCGTTGTAGTTTAAAGTTGCAATTAATATCACAGACGAAACAGAAATATTACTCAGCTTTTCCTTCAACATATTACCAACAAATTATATTATCCAAAATTCGAAGCTATACAACTCGCCTAATTAAGGTCATTAACCATACTGTCCCGTGCTTAGTTTTAGTTTTTGAGTACAATTTTTAATTGTAATTATGAAAATTGTTTTCTATGATATATATGTGTTGATTTTTTGGATCTTATTCTAGAATTCTCAACTTTGTATTACTTTTATGGGCTTTGTCTTGTGATTAATTGTCTAAATCTCATATTATCATTTTCTATTTTTGATAAATATATATAAAAAATTAGTTAGTTTATATAATTTTATCTTTCATTAGAGTGTTTTTGATGCATGCTGCTTAGTTAATTATATATATATATATATATATATATATATATATATATATATATATATATATATATTGTTAGGTAATTAATCATATTAGTTATTTACATATAAATTATATAATTAAACATATTTATATTTTGCTCATGTTAGTTAGTCTAATTATAGGTGTATACTATATTTCAAAAGAGAGTCGACATTTTAATTTTGAAAAATTTAAGATAATTGTATCCTTGGATATATATATATATATATATATATATATATATATATATATATGTTAATTGTCGAAACCGTACGGATGTTAATAGGTACTCATTCTAGTGTTGAGAAAAAATAATCAAAAAATAAATAGGCACGGTTGTACCGCATCTTAACGGAAACGTTGTAATAGTACAGATTCCGGTAATGGGGCGCGTGCCAGATTCACTGAATGATTTTTTTAAATGATTTTTTCGACGATCGAACCGTAAGAATGTTAATAGATACTCATTCTAGTGTTGGAAAAAAATAATCAAAAAATAAAAAGGCTAGGTTGTGCCGCATCTAAACGAAAACGTTATACTAGTACGGATTCCGGTAACGGGGCACGTGCCAGATTCACTGAATGATTTTTTTAAATGATTTTTTCGACGATTGAACCGTAAGATTGTTAATAGATACTCATATTAGAGTTTAAAAAAAAAAATCAAAAAATAAAAAGGCTCGGTTGTGCCGCCTCTTGACGGAAACGTTGTATCCGGTAACGGGATGCGTGTGAGATTCATTGAATGATTTTTTAAAATTATTTATACGACGATCGAACCGTACGGATGTTAGTAGATACTCATTCTAGTGTTGAGAAAAAATAATCAAAAAATAAAAAGGTTCGGTTGTGTAGCATCTTAACGAAAAACGTTGTAATAGTACATATTTCGGTAACGGGACGCGTGCCAGATTCACTGAATGATTTTTTTTATTGATATTTTTCACGATCGAACGTTAAGAATGTTAATAGATACTCATTTTAGAGTTGGGAAAAAAGAATCAAAAAATAAAAAGGCTCAGTTGTGCCGCATCTTGACGGAAACGTTGTAATAGTATAGATTCCGGTAACGTGACGCATGCCAGATTCACTGAATGATTTTTTTAAATGATTTCATTTCATCGATGATCGAACCGTACGGATGTTAATAGATACTCATTTCATCGATGATCGAACCGTACGGATGTTAATTGATACTCACTCTAGTGTTGAGAAAAAAAATAATCAAAAAATAAAAAGGCTCGGTTGTGCCGCATCTTAACGGAAATGTTGTCATAGTACATATTCTGGTAACGGGACACATGCAAGATACACTGAATGATTTTTTTAAATTATTTCTTCTACGATCGAACTGTACGGATGTTAGTAGATACTCATTCTAGTGTTGGGAAAAATAATCAGAAAATAAAAATGCTCGGTTGTGCCGCATCTTCACGGAAATGTTGTAATAATACAGATTCCGGTTACGGGGCGTTTGTCAAATTCACTGAATGATTTTTGTAAAATGATTTCTTCGACGATCGAACCGTATGGATGTTAATAGATATTCATTCTAGTGTTGGGAAAAATAATCAAAAAATAAAATGGCTCGGTTGTGCCTCATCTTGACGGAAACATTGTAATAGTACAAATTCCGGTAATAGGGCACGTGCTAGATTCACTGAATAATTTTTTTAAATAATTTATTCTACGATCCAACCATACCGATGTTAATAGGTATTTTTATGCATATATACATATAGATAACATGATATTTATTTTATTTTAAATTAATATATTAATTAAAATAAATAAATTACAAAAATTTAAAAAAATAGAGTAAAAAGCACTTCGTGTACTTGCACTTTCACGAAATCTGCACTTGGGATACTCAACTTCAAAAACCCCACTTGCAATACTGGACTTTCTAACTTTTTTACAACGTGTGTACTTCCGTCAATTCTGTCCAACTCCGTTAGTTTATGTGGGGGTATTTTAGTCTTTTTCTCATTATCTTATTCCTTAAACTCATTTCCACCATTGTTAAATCTTTTAGGGTTCATAGCAAAAAATTATGGTTTCTTAATTCTGAGTTCGTTCAGGTGTTTGGTTGGTATAAATATCTTCGTATGATTGTATGGAGTCTATTTATATGCTTAATTTCATTGTGTATGTTCGAAATTAGTAAATTCGAATTAGGGTTTGTAAGTCAAATTGGGGTTTTTTGATTTAAGGATTTTCTAGTGATTTTGATGAGTGATATAGCTTCCAATGATTCTTTGTAATCGATTTATGTATTTAATTTAAGTGTCTATGTTCGAAAGTGTATAAAACGAAGTTAGAGTTTATATGAACTTTTCAATTGATCGTTTGGAGATATTAAGCAATTGTCAATGAAATTGAAGGCCACAAGTAGTTTGGTTATGATATGAGCTTCGTTTTAATATGTGGAACGCTGTGATTGATTCGGTTTTTATGTAAAACGGAGTTTTGGCCGGAGTTGCATCGAGCTCGTCGGAAAATAAATCTTAAATACTCAAACTGGATATCATATTGTAGAGGAGAAAGAAACGATCATGTTGCAATTTAAACCCATTGATTTCGTTAAGAAAATAATGAGATATTCGAGTTTTAAATTCCAAAAACGTTCATCAATGGTGGATTGTAATTTGAAGAAGAAGATGACTAGTAAAAAGACTATTTTACCCCTATTTTAGTGAACGACGTTAACCTGATTTGACGGAGATACACAAAGTGTAACGAAAATTAAATTAGAGTATTGCAAATAGGGATTTTTGAAATTCAGTATCCCAAGTGCAGATTTCATAAAAATACAAATACACGAAATGCTTTTTACTCAAAAAAATATGATAAAAATTAGGACGAAAAGATGAAGCGGCAATTTTTGCCCCAATCCCAATTCCCAAAATTATTACAAGCCTTTCAGTCATTTCCCTCCAAACAAAAATCACATTTTCCCCCCGTTCCCCCTCCTCCCTCCTCCCTCTCTCTCTCAACTTTTGAAGAAAACACAGAACACACCCACACCACACAGAACCCAAACACACTCCACACCCAACACAGAACACACTCTCATTTTATTGATTCAAATCGAAGTATAAACCCTAGCTTTTTTAATTTGTTCATCATCTCGATCGTCAATAAAATCAAAATATAAACCCTAGCTTTTCAATTACTATAATTATAAACCCTATAATTTCAATTACTCACAAACCCACTTGCAAAATCACAAACCCTAGCTAAATAAATTCAATTCAAAGCTGTATTCGTGTTAATGAAGCTCGATTTGACTTTCTTTCTCGTCAATTAACTTTTTTTCTTCGAGTTTATGTTTGAAGATTGATTTTGTTCTATACTGTTTTAACTGTTTGTATATGATGATTGCAGAAGAAGACTCATGAGAGCATTAACAAGAGGCTAGCACTTGTGATGAGGAGTGGTAAATACACTCTTGGTTACACAACTGTGCTTGAGTCTCTCTGATTCTCCAAATGTTTCATTTTTATACTCTTCTCCTTCATTCTTGATTTTGATTTTTTTGTGATTTGGATGTGTTTATGTAATTTGGTTGATGGGTTTGGTTTAATATGAAATGGGTTGTGATGTGATGCCTGATTTGAGGTTGTGTGTGTTTATGTGATTTTTTACGGTTGGTTTGGGTTGTTATTGTAGGTAAGTTGATTATCATTTCGAACAATTGCCCGCCATTGAGGAAATCTAAGACTGAGTACTATGCCATGCTTGCAAAGGTTGGAGTGCACCACTACAATGGAAGTAAGTGTAGGAGGATGTTAATTATTCTGCATGCTACCTTCTTTAGCATTACTATAAATTTGATGCAGCAAGCAACACAGTGCTTTGGCATAGCATGTGTATGCATAAGTTTGTAGTCAATAGAGTTTATAACTAGGAGTTATTCATGTGACTTCAGGTGAACCGTAACTGCTTTTGCCACACTATGAATTTCTCTAAACTTTCTCATTTGTGGTTCTATTGCTATCTCGATGTTTGATTCTGAATGTTACATGATTGAAATACTGTTGGTGGTTTGAAACGGAAAATTTACTGGAACCTAGTGGAAAGTTATAGTTCAGTAGTAGTCAATTTTTGTGCAAAGTATTTGTCATCAATCGTGTCTTTTCTAAATGTAATGTAAATTTCATGTATGTTGTAGGTTAGCTGCTGACAGTCAACTAATATTGGATCATTTAGGAACTGCAAAAGGTGTAAAAAAAAATTTGTTTTTAAATACCGAGGAGGCAATTACCTGTAAGGCCTGACTCCGATCTCCCAAGTTCTTTTTATTTCTTAGCATGATTTAGGATCCTTCTTATAGCAGCTTGTGGATAATAGTTCAGAATTTTATGTACTACGATGATAGCCTCATTTTCTATCTGTTATATTGTTTAGTTATTTATTACTATAATTTTTTGATTTCCCCGTCCCTGTTCCTCCTCTCTCTCTCTCTCTCTGTCACTAACCTGTGTTAGTAAGATTGCCTTGTGCTTGTCTGTATAATTGGCTGCTGAGTGAAAGAAATTGTCAGGAATAGCTTTATGTCTGCAGGAAAGGGAAGTACATTTTATAGTATTTAATATAAAGCATGTAAACAGATTTGTTGTAGTTGCAGATCACATATTTTAATAATTAACATGATTCATCATGGAGGCTGATCTTCATACTTTACACAATTTTAAACCCGATCACTTAAATTGAAGAAGGTAACTACGTAAGTTTTCCATGGTTCGCTATATTTGCTGTGCTAAACATACTTTGAAGGAAAGAGAAAAAAAAGGTGATACTCTACCTCTTAAAATTTACAGACGAACTCCCAAATGTCGAGGAATATAGGAGTGAATATTCATTATTTTTTATTGACAGAAATAGTCACCTTTTTTGTTATAATTTTCTTCCCTGCCTTTACTTATTTATTACAAATTTCTAGGCTTTTCTGCTGATTGTTATAGTGTTAACAAAATTGTCTACTAGATTCAGGGAGTCAAGTTTACGCAATTTTTTAGGAAGATGGTGACATCTAATTATGTTAGATTATGATGTGGATTATCATATTGAAAGTGCCTGTATCATCCTAAAAGATTTTAGTTTTAACCCATGTTACCCTGTTTCTTCTTCTTTGTACTATTTTCCTGTTGGGTTGGTTTCCGTGTGATCTATTGGTAAGGGTTTTCGCTAAAGAAATAGTTATAGTGATGTGTATAGGATTGTAGAAATGGTTTGAGAATGGTCTTTACTTGTACATATGTGTGTATACTAATTTCTTGTGAATTTGACATAGCATATAATAGCATAGTATTATAATTGTTCTTTTAATATCTGCCAAATTTTAATATATATTCCTAACCAACAGAACCAGACAAATCTGCCACCAACCGACTCCAGGTTGAGGCCATATCAGAGACATTTAGAGAACGGGGAATATGAGCTTGCTAATCGCTCAGGACTTCAAGACTGATCTAAGGTTTCAGAGTCATGTTGTTTTAGCATTGCAAGAGGCTGCAGAGGCATATTTGGTTGGTCTTTTCGAAGACACCAACTTGTGTACTATTCATGCCAAGCGTCACCATTATGCCCAAGGATATCCAATTGGCAAGGAGGATCCGCGGTGAACGGGCTTGATCTGCTGTATGTCTAGCTTGTTGGTGGGTGGTGCTGGTGTAATGATGGATTGCTCTTTTTAGTTTTTAGGAATTATATGTATGGCTTAAATTATAGCCAGATTGATGGTCGTTTTAAGTAGGATATTGTTGGTACAATACAATGTGTTTGTTCAATGTTGAAAAACTTCTGGTATCATGGAAACTGTTTGCAAGTATGTTGCTTTGTTATATTAAAAAAAAAATTAAAAATAATTTTTAGCTATTTTTCCCTTTTTAATTAAATTTTAAAAATAGACTTCTGTTGGTAAAGGGTTACTAAATTTAACAACGAATTCAGTTCCGTTGGCAGGGTGCTTATTTTTGGTGACTTTGAGATCTGTTATTAGTTTATTACTATTCCGTTAGTAAAACTAGTAACGGAAATAATTCGGTTGGCAAGGCCCTTCCCAACAACGTTTCTACCAACCCTTCTCTTCGGTTGGCATTCCGTTGGCAAACTGTTTTCCCAACGGATTTGCTTACTTTGCCAACGGAATTTTCTGTTATTAAAACTGAAAATTCTTGTAGGGTTAGTTTCTTCTCAATGTTCGTCTAAGAGCATCTCCAATGGAGAAGACCCCTTAGCTAAAATCACAAACATATTACCAAAAATAAAATTTATAGAAATTATGTAAAAAAAACATCACTCCAATGGAACATTATTGTTAGCAAAAAATTTACATAATCTCTTTTCGTTGGCTATATTTGGCCAACCTCTAGAGACCTGTAAAGAAAATTTTACATGATCTATTACCTTAAAAAAAAAATAGATTCTATTAATAACAACCTGAAATAATAATAACATACTATATTTACAATATATACAGCATTATAGCTAATATACCATTGGAGCACAACTTCTTACAGGTTCAGCAAATTTTACATAATCAATATTTTATCTGATTTAGCCAACCATTTTTAGCTAATACCATTGGAGATGCTCTAACCAAAGAAATCTCACTTGGATTACCTCCCCATTCTTCAAATATAGTCAACTGATTCCCAGTAGGTTTCAGCCATGAATGAGGAATATGATACCTGGAAAATGCAATTTATTAATTATTCGACGCTTTGTTTAAATGTATAGAATACGGAAGTAAACAAAAAAGTATCTCACCATTTCTGAGAAGGTTCTCCACAACTGGTAGCACATTTATTTTGATTGTAGTATCCAGCATAATTACAGGCACCACAGTTATGACCACGTGCAATATATCCAGGCCAATGGCGTCCAATGCTTTCGCCATTTATCCATATTTGACCTTTCCCCATGCCACTCATATCTAAAGCGTAAGGGCCGGGTTCTTGAGGAGTGTCAAAAGTAGTCTGCAAATTATGAAGCAGTTGATGGGAAAAGCTTAATAAAACCATAAACAGGCATGCTTAATAGTTTATATATCTACGTTTTACATATTTTTAGCAATTTTATAGCTTTACCTTGTACCATGACAGCGGTTGCTTCTGAGCAACTGAGGATCCTTCCAAGAAATCTACAGAAGGACTTCTATCAAGTGTGTAAAGATTTAGAGTTTCACCATTTAAACCAACCTGCTCATATAAGCAAACACGGGCTACTGGCCTTAGTAAATATGTCTTTACCTCGCTCTTTTGCATGGCATAGGCTACATAATATTGGTTATGTTCCACAAAAACATAAAAAGGAGCGAAGTTGAGAAAAATAATGGAAACACTGATACTAAGTCTTTAGAAAGCACCAAATCACCTATCAAAATCTTAAGTGTCTCCAGAATTTCTAGTCTAGCATTCTTTTTAAGCATTCCAAAATTTTCTAGAAATACATGATAGTAAAACATTATTGTGAAAGCAGACCTTGTAAGACCATGTCTGCTTTGTTAAGTCACGGGTTCCCTCATTGAGACCACTTAAAGTTATTGGACCAAGGACTCCTGCATTCCGTCTCTCATAATGGAGGTTAACATTCTGCAGTTCATCGCAAACAGATATTTTATAGGCTTGAGAATTACAGTTCACTTGCCATATAGTTTACAAAGAAAATAAGACAAGTAAAAATTAGTCAACTAACCGGAAGACCCACACATGAGCTTAGTAAAGAGATTGTGTTAGTGCCAGCCCTTAACTTCACATCGCCAGTAAATGTCAGACTTGGATTTGTTAATTACCTTCCATAGGCAATTCCTATTAGACATGTTATAAGTTGTACAACATTAAACTATATACTAGCAAATTGTTCATATCAAAAATCTTGCAAGAGGCTTTACTGAATTTTCAGAATCCCATTTAAATCCATTTACCTGATGGTTGTCCATTGATGAAAACTTGCAAAGCATGTCCTGCAGACGCTATAGTGAGAACGGGATCTTTTCCAGTCTTAAAAAACTCTTCATCCGATTTTATGTTCACACTAGAGGAGACCACAGTCCAATAAAGGATAATCAGTTTCACCAAGTTTAGTAGAGTAGATGTCAAACGACTCAAGCTATAACCAATTTTTTTTTGTGAAGTGATCATAGAACTGATTGTATCTGAATGACGTACCACAAATAGTCTGTGGAATCCCTAGTGACATTTATTTGCTCATACAATCCTACCATTGCAACTGTATCGCTATCATCTGCAGTTGGAACTTCTTCATTGTATGATTACCAAGGGAAAGCTTCACCTACAGGAAGCATCTTCATATGAGCACCATGAATCACCTGCAAAGAGTTTTTGGTTTTTTATTTGCAGTATTAGAAACATGAGACGTGCAAAGAAACCTCAAGTGTTTATAAATTTTCAAAAGACATAGAGAAAACAAATTTCCAAAATCCAAAATTCACATGGACCGTCTCTATGAGTTACAAATTTTTGTGATAGAAAAGCTGTATTTTCCTTACTTTTGCTGTGTTAAATATCTCATTCTTGCAGTCAGGGAGAATGTTGATGGACCAAGGAGGCAGGTTATATTGCACATCAAAATAGATTACATTTGCTGAAGATGTGGTATCATAGTTGGCAAGAAATGCAGCACAGCCCCCAGAATCTGACCTATATTCACGAGCCTGCAAATGAATATATATGTGAGTACGAGGGACAAAAATAAACTTTTTACTAGTTTACATTATTTTCTTATCCAGCTCAATTAACTAACCTCGGAATTTTTGCCTAGTGACCAAACTGTAGGATATGATGAAACTAAAGCTGGTTCACATTGCTTAATGGCTTTATGCAACAGTCTCAAATGCCCCCGTTTTGGCTCCCTTAGTAATCCTAGTACATGATTGATCAGTAGAACATGTAAGTTATACTAAATATTAATTTGTATGCATATAGAGAAAATGTATTGTAATATATATTATTTAGCTGTGAGTTCAGGTGCATGAACATATAAAAATATTATGCATTAGCCTACTTTCCGAAGAAAACAATGAAATGCAACTACAGAATTAAGTAATCAGTAATATGGAATCTTGTATGGGTACCAAATTCATCAAGAGGTGCATCATAGTCATAGCTAGTAGTGACAAAGAGACCAGAATCCCGGGCAAAATTTGTTCCTCCTGTTGGACATGTTTATAATCTCAAACACATGTTCTACAGTTGCTGTCATGTGGTTGCAGTTTGAGTGTTTGAATAAGGAAGTGATGCATGCACATGGTACCTCACATGGATTGCAGTAGTGGTACTCATGTTGATCACACTTGGCAGTAGAGTTAGTGGTGTACTACATTGTTTTGTCTCTTGTTGCTATGTAAAGCGATCGATCTGATTATCATGAAGATCAGTTCATTGTTAAGCTCTATATATATGTGCTTCAAGTCTGTCAAATGGCATAAGCAGCTAGCATAAAACTGCTTTCAATCTCTCTTGTTCAAGTAACATTGTTTCTCAGTTGTTTTCATTACATAAGTTTGAGTTGTGTTCTATATATATAGCTGCATTTTACATCACTTGGTATCAGAGCAGGTTAAACTATGACAGAAAACACAGTAAAGAATGTGAAGAGTGGGTCGATAGGTCTGAGTTATCCAATGCTTGATAGGAGCAACTACACAACATGGGCTATGAAGATGAAAGTGTTCATAAAGGCTCAAGGGGCGTGGAACGTCATAGAATCAAAGGACCCAAAGATTGCAGTCGACGATAAGACTGATCAGGTGGCGTTGGCCATGATTTATCAAGGAATTCCAGAAGGAATGTTGCTGTCACTCGCAGATAAAGAAACAGCAAGGGATGCCTGGGAGGCAATCAAGACACTTTGCCAAGGATCTGACAAAGTGAAGAACGCCAGAATTCAGACTTTGAAATCTGAATTTGAAGCAATGACCATGAGAGAAGACGAGACAATTGATGACTTCCAGGAGAAAATGAACAGAGTTGTGAGTAACATCAGAGCTCTTGGAGAAAAAATGGACGAATCCTACACTGTGAAGAAATTACTACGTGCTGTCCCATCTAAATTCTTGCAAATCACCTCCACAATTGAGCAGTTTGGAGATCTCAACAACATGACAATGGAGGAAGTTGTGGGCTCTCTAAAGGCTCATGAAGAACGAATGAAGGGAAAGGCAGAACAAAAGGAGAGTAGATTACTGTTAACAGAAGAGGAGTGGGCAAAGCAAGAGAAAAATGAAGGGAAATTACTCTTGACACGTGAAGAATGGATCAAACGGAATAACAGAAGAGGATCATCAACTTACAGAAATAAAGGAGGACGTTTCGACAAAAACAATGTAAAATGTTACAATTGTAACATGTATGGCCACTTTGCTACAGAGTGTTCTAAACCTAAGAAGAACAGAGAGCCTAGGCAGGAGGCATACATGGCTCAAATAGACGACGACGAACCAACATTGTTGCTGGCAAAGTGTGTGAAAGAAAAGGAGATGGTGATGCCCACAGACGAGAAGAAAGTTGTACACTCAACTAACATGTGGTACCTGGACAACGGAGCAAGTAATCACATGACAGGATCTAGAGGGAAATTTACTGATCTAGATGAGACTGTCACAGGTGTGGTTCATTTTGGAGATGGCTCAACAGTTAAAATTGAAGGTAAAGGAACTGTCACAATGATGTGTAAGAATGGAGAATAGAAATGTTTGCATGATGTGTATTACATCCCTAGCTTATGCAACAATATCATAAGCTTGGGACAAATGTCTGAAGATGGGAACGAGGTAGTGCTAAAAGGGGATTTGCTATGGATCTTTGATGAAAAGAAACGACCACTAATGAAGGTCAAACGGTCATCGAATCGTTTGTACAAGCTGATCATTGAAACTGTTGAGCAAACATGTTTGTTTGCTAAAAGGGACGAGACATCAAAGCTTTGGCATAAATGTCTTGGACATGTGAATTATCAAGCAATGCATATGATGACAAAGGAACATATGGTGACTGGTATGCCAGAGATAAGCCAACCAAGAAATGTGTGTGATGGTTGTTTAATGTCCAAGCAGGCAAGAAAGAAGTTTCCAAGCAAAACTAGCTATGAAGCTGGAGGAATTCTCGAGCGAATACATGGTGACCTATGTGGGCCAATTGCTCCGGAAACAGCATCAGGCTACAGGTATTTCTTCCTGCTAGTTGATGACTACAGTCGCTTCATGTGGGTATATTTTCAAGTAACACTTGGCCTGAATCATCCTTAACAAACTTAACAGAACCCAAGTCACGCCGCCCTCTCTCCCTAGCTTTGGCTAGTTTAAAGATAGCATTCGCTCCTTCCTTGGTATCTAGGTGCTTGTACAGCCCCTCATATGCTTCTTCTTTGGCTTTCGCCACGGCCTTTTTGCCTCTCGTTTCGCCACCTTATACGCTTCCATCTTCAGAATCCTCTCAGCCCCTACTCTCATCGACAAAAGCTCTTTAAAGAGCGCATGTTTGGCCTTTACTTTGATTTGAACCTCCTCGTTCCACCACCACGACTCCTTATAACCACTGTACCTTCCTAAGGAAACCCCCACCACCTTCTCGCCCACACACCGAAAAGCCTTGGCCACGTTGGTCCACCTACTGTTCGCATCTCCACCTTGCGCCAAACAACCTTCGTTAACCAGAGACTCCCTGAATTCCGCCGCCTTCTCGCCCTTTAAATCCTTCCAAAGGATTTTTTGTCTGAACTCTCTCGACCTGCGAACTGCTGGACCCCCCATGACTAGATCCATAACCAACAGCCGGTGCTGAGATGCACAAGCCTCACTCTGGAACACCTTGCAATCCACGCACGCCCTAGTATCCCGACTGCGCATAAGAAGGTAATCGATTTGAGTGTTGTGCCCTCCACTACTAAAGGTGATGAGGTGTTCCGCCCTCTTCTGAAAAACAGAATTCGCAATTACCAACTCAAGGGCAGTAGCGAACTCCAACAGCGCGGACCCACCTACATTCCTGACCCCGAAGCCAAAACCCCCATGAGCGCTGGGATAACCATCTGCCCTCTCACCAATGTGGCCATTGAAATCGCCACCCAACACTAAAAATTGGTCGTCAGGAATACTTCCGACCAACTCATCTAAACAGACCCAGAAAGCCTCCTTCTCTGAATCGCCCAAACCGGCTTGGGGGGCATACGCACACACCACATTAACCACCTTCTCCCCCACCACGACCCTGACGGACATGATCCTATCGCTGCACCTCTTCACTTCTACGACGTTTTCTTTAAGATCCTTCGTTATCTGACCCCTAAATCTCTCTCTCTCCCCAACAAACGCCCTCATCTCTCTCTCTCTCGACGCCTCAATTCCGTTTACTCTCCCCCCTCTCTCTCTGAACTCCTAAATTCCGTTTACTCTCTCTCGCTCTCTGTGTGTGCGTCTCCCCCTTTCAACGCCTCCTCTCTCTCCCCTTATATCTTTGTGTGCGTCTCCCCCGTCTATATAAACCACCACTCAAAAGCTCAATTCTTTTCTATCATTTCTCTCCAGCAAACAAATAATTTCCCCCTTACTCAATTACAGATCTACTAACTAATCAATTTCCTTCTTGAGGTTAAATATATTATCTTTTCTATTTTTCAAGAACTAAATAATTTCATTTTTCGGATAAAATACAATATCCTTTTATATTTTATCTAACTAAAATTTTTCAATATAACCCACCACTCAAAAGCTCAATTCTTTTCTATCATTTCTCTCCAGCAAACAAATAATTTCCCCCCTTACTCAATTACAGATCTACTAACTAATCAATTTCCCTCTTGAGGTTAAATATATTATTTTTTCTATTTTTCAAGAACGAAATAATTTCATTTTTCGGATAAAATACAATATCCTTTTATATTTTATCCAACTAAAATTTTTCCTTTATTAATCAATTTCCTTTTTCAGGTTAAACATATTACTACCTTTTTTATTTTTCAATTACTAAATAATTTTCCCCTTACTCAATTGCAGATCTACTAACTAATCAATTTCCTTCTTGAGATTAAACATATTATCTTTTCCATTTTTCAAGAACTAAATAATTTCCCTTTTTAGGTAAAATACAATATCCTTTTATATTTTATCTAACTAAAATTTCTCCTTTATTAATCCTTTTCAGGTTAAACATATTAACTTTTTTATTTTTCAATAACTAAATAATTTCCCTTTTCAGGTAAAATAGAATATCTTTCACATTTTATTTAACTAAAATTTCTCTTTTTTTAAAATAGTACAAGCAGTTTTGTTTAATAAAATAAAATAACTATATTATAATTACTATTAACTAATCAATTACCTTTTTTCACCCAAAATAGGTTATCTTTTCTTTTTTCTCTAACTAACATTTCTCTTTTTCCAATTATATCATGGACGGTTACCTTTTTCAGCCAAAGCACGTTACTTTTTTCTTTTCTCTTACTAAAATTTTTTTTTTCAATTATATCACAGATGTTTCTATTTAATAAAAGTAAAATATTAATATTATAATACTAATAATTAACCGATTATCTTTTCAGCTAAAACGTATTATCTATTCTATTTTTCTAATTAAATTCCTTTTTTTATAGAAATATCACGGGCAACATTAATTTCTCATTTTCTAGAAACTATGAATGACCAACCAACCTTTTAATGTTTCAGATTTTATATAATAGTATAGATTTTATTTAGTAAAATGACATAATTAAATTATAATTATATAAACTAATCAATTACCTTTTTCACATAAATCATGTTGATATGGACTGAAAGTAAGCCCTATAAATGCATTTAATGTTGCATTAATTAAGCCTAGAATGGTCCAAACGTGGGGCCCACCAGATGGGTCCAAACCATAATTATAATATTAATTTCGTAATTAATATTAAGGGTGATAATACAGCTCAGCAAATAAGAGTCAAACAAGAATATAACTCTTGCCTGACTTAACCTCCAAGGCACATACTTCAACATGGAAACTGATTCCTAAAGGGAATTGATCTAGAACCTTCCTTGAGGCGGTGACTTGCCCACCAAGTTTCCTATTCCTACCATAATTCTTAGGCTCCTCAGCCTATATAAGGACCTGTTCCTTCACATACATAACTACGTTTTTGGCTTGATCCTCATCTATGAGATACGTAGGCATCTTGTGAGGACACGATTCGAGTCACGAAACACTTGATCAGCCATTAAAGCTTGAAGCTCTCTCAAACCCTAGCATTCAATACGCAATAAATATACCCTACTTTTCGTTCCACAACATTTGGCGCCGTCTGTGGGAAGAGAACATCAACCATGGTTCAAACACGAAGAACACCAGCAACTACCAATCCTATTCCACTCAGCTCCGCCCCACCAGTGACAGATCCGGTGCCCCCGACGACCGGGGCAATCGTTCCCCATCAAGCTTCTCAACCCCTAGGGACGACTTCCCATGTTGAGAGTACGCTATCTCCGATCGTCCACACAAATCCAGGGACTAATCCCCTTCAGGTGGTGGTTTCTCCATTAATTGTTGATCCTAACAACCCTCCCCAGGGGGTCCAGATCCATACCACGGATCTCCCCGTAAGCACCAACCCGATGTACGGGCTACCTAACTACCCTCCTATTACTCAAGGAGCTAGATCAAGTGGTCATGCCCTCTATATTCGAGATCGAGATTATCGCAATTTTTCTGGTCCTTATACGGATGACTGTCCTCCGATGACGATTAAGATCGTGATGAAGCCCCAAGGAGGCGATATGCAAGCAAAGAACCTTGAAGGAGGCGTCAAACTATCCATGATGGACCCCCTCAGACAGCCGCTAAAAGGATCAAGGCTCATGAAGCCGAGATCTTAAAATTGAAGGAAGATATGGCCAGGGACCAAGCAAGGCTGAACCAGAGTAGACCTCCTCCAACCTCAGGAGGGATTCCTTTCGTTGATTTAGAGAGGCCTCCTAGGAGACATAGAAGGGCTGATGCCCCAACTGATAAAACGGCAAGGGTAGAAACTCCTAGGAGTAACCCCAAAGACCTGATGCAACTTGGAGATCCTGATGATCCAACTCCTCCCTTTACAGAGGAGGTGATGAATGCTCACATATCTCGAAAGTTTAAAATGCCCACAATAAAGGCTTACGATGGAACAGGAGATCCCGCCAATCATGTAAGGACGTTTTCTAATGCCTTGTTGCTACAACATGCCAGTGACACTTTGAAGTGCAGGGCGTTTCCTCAAACCTTAGCAGGCATGGCACAACGATGGTATAGCCGCCTACCACCAAATTCTATCGCATCTTTTAAGGAATTGAGCAACGCTTTTGTTAGCCAGTTAATTGATGGAAGAATTCATGAGAAAGACTCTGCGTCCCTCATGACTGTGATACAAGGAAAGAATGAAAACCTTAGAGATTACCTTAAGCGGTTCACCAAGGAGATACTCAACATTACCAACCTAGAAAACAAGGTGGCTATGGTGGCTTTGCAAAATGGGACTTCGAATGTTTATTTTAAGATGTCATTGGCCAAACATCCCCCTGAGAGCATGGTTGAGCTCCAACAAAGGGCAAGCAAGTACATTAAGGCAGAAGACAGTCTGAAGAAAGAATCAGGAGCAAGGAACACCGGGAATGGTGATAACTCTAAGAAGCGGAAGTCAGAACAGGAGTATGACGCTAGGGAAAAGTACCCGCGCACGGGCAGAGATTTTGACTCAACCCCTAAGAAGGGAAGTCCGGGGCAAAGGTTTACTGACTATGCGAGATTGAATGCTCCTAGAAGCCAAATCCTGTTGGACATCGAGAAGGATAAGGACGTAAGATGGCCAAAGCCACTAAGAACAGATCTGGAGAAAAGAAACAAGAATTAGTACTGTCGGTTTCACAAGGATGTAGGACATGACACTGACAATTGTAGGCAATTGAGAGACGAGATTGAGTTCCTCATTCGAAGAGGGAGATTGAGTAAATTTTGCAAGGATGGAGATCAGGGAAATACAAGAAGGGATTATGATAGGCGAGATGATGACCGCAATCGTAACCCGCAACCCCGAGGGCCAGTGATAAACATGATTTTTGGTGGACCAACAGCAGCCGGGACAAGTAGGAATTCCAGAAAGGCGTATGCACGGGAGGTGATGCACATTGTTAGGGAAGCACCGAAACGTGCAAAGACAAAGGTCTCAATTGGATTCGATGATACGGATCTTGAAGGGGTGAAATTCCCCCATGATGATCCATTGGTAATTTCGCCAGTGATCGGCAACTCCCACGTAAAGAGAGTCTTGATAGACAATGGAGCTTCTGTGGACATTCTGTTCCACGATGCCTTTTTGAAGATGGGATATACTGAGTCTCAGTTAACACCCTCGAATATGCCTATATATGGGTTCAACGGAGTAGAGTCGAAAGTCGAAGGAACCATTCAGTTACCCATGACCATAGGGCAGAAGCCACGAGAGGCCACTCAGATGTTAAATTTCTTGGTAATCAAAGCTACGTCTACCTATAATGCTTCCTAGGAAGGACGGGACTTCATGCTTTTAAGGCGGTTGCCTCCACCTATCATCTAAAGATTAAGTTCCCAACTAGAAACGGTGTAGGGGAAGAGAAAGGAGATCAAAAAATGGCAAGGAGTTATTATGTGGCCGCGCTGAGGCCAGATGGAACCGGGGGGCAAGTTCTCCCCATCGAGGATATGGACGTTCGAGAGGATGAAGAACGAAGAGGAAAACCAGCAGAGGACTTGATTCCTATACCTTTGGAGTTAGGAGACTCAGAAAAAGTCACATATATAGGAGCATCTCTGAAAGACCCTTTAAAGAGCGAGTTGGTCACATTTTTGCAAGACAACAATGATGTATTTGCATGGACAGCGGCTGATATGCCAGGGATAGATCCCCAGTTGATAACACACAACTTGAATGTGAATCCAGGTCGGAAAGCTATAAAGCAAAAGAAGAGAAATTTCGCACCTGAGAGACAAGAAGCCATAAAACAAGAAGTTGACAAACTCCTAGATGCAGGGTTCATTGAGGAAATCCAGTTCCCGGAATGGTTGGCCAATCCCGTAATGGTCAAAAAAACCAATGGAAATTGGAGGATGTGTATAGACTTCACTGATTTGAATGATGCATGTCCGAAGGACTGTTTTCCCTTGCCAAGAATTGATATGTTGATAGATGCCATGGCTGGGCACGAGATGCTGAGCTTCATGGATGGTTTTAGTGGCTACAACCAAATCAAGATGCACAAGGATGATATTCCAAAGGTTTCATTTGTCACTGATTTCGGTGTATTTTGTTACCTAGTGATGGCTTTCGGGTTGAAAAATGCAGGAGCCACCTATCAAAGGTTGGTAAATAAGATTTTTGCTCATCTCATTGGGAAGACTATGGAAGTTTATGTGGATGATATGCTAGTGAAAAGCCTACACAAGGCAGATCACATTGAGCACCTACGTGAGGCATTTGAAGTGCTAAGGCACCACAAGATGATGTTAAACCTGGCAAAGTGTGCTTTTGGTGTCGGTTCAGGGAAGTTCTTGGGTCTTATGGTCTCGAAACGAGGAATCGAGGCTAACCCCGATAAGATCAAAGCTATTCTAGATATGGAACCACCTCGTTCCATAAGGGATGTACAGAAACTTACTGGAAGGATCGCTGCATTGGGAAGATTTGTCTCCAAATCCGGAGACAAGTGCTTGCCGTTCTTCAAAACACTAAAGAAAGTGAAAAACTTTGAGTGGACAGAAGAGAGCCAAGAGGCCTTTGATCAGGTGAAGAAGTATATGGCAGAAGCCCCGCTGTTGGCTAAACTGATTATGGGAGAGATCCTCTATCTCTACTTGGCTATTTCGGATCAAGCTGTGAGCACGGTACTCGTGAAGGAAGAAGACAAGGTTCAGAAACCGGTATATTATGTGAGCAAAGTTTTGCACGGAGCAGAGTTGAACTACTCCACCATTAAGAAGTTTGCCTTGGCAACTGCTTCCAGGAAGCTACGGCCCTATTTTCAAGCACATAAAATTGAGGTTCTTACAGAACAACCGTTGAGGAATATTTTGCACAGCCCTAAAGCCAGTGGAAGGCTCATTAAGTGGGCAATTGAGTTGGGAGAATTCGACATTAGGTATAAGCCAAGGATGGCCATTAAAGCTCAAGCACTCGCTGACTTCGTGATTGAATGCACCATTAACAACCAAGAAGTCGGGGGGCAAGGGATACCTCAGGAAGGCAACCAGGAAGACAATGGTCCAGTGATTGAGGAGAAGGAGTTCTGGATGCTCTATTTTGATGGGGCATCAAAAACAAAAACAAGTGGTGCAGGGCTTGTTCTGCAAAGTCCTGATGGATTCATGATTGAATACGCTCTGAAGTTAGACTTCCCAACAACCAATAATGAGGCAGAGTACGAGGCCCTGATAGCTGGCCTCGGTCTGGCAGGAGCACTGAGAGTCAAAAATCTCAAAGTTTGTGGAGATTCAAGGTTAGTCGTGGCCAAAGTCAATGGAGAATTTGAGGCAAGGGATGAAACAATGGCTAAATACTTAAGGCTAGTGAAGGCAGTGATGACCCAATTTGACGAGTGCTACATTGAGCACATTCCGAGGGAAGAAAACATTAAGGCTGATGCCTTGTATAAGTTTGTCTCCTCCGAGATAGAAAATTATTCTGGAAGTGTCTACTTCCAAGTTCTGAAAACCCCGACCGTCGATTCGAAGCTGGTAGCACCTATCGGAGTGAGGGAATGTTGGATAGATCCCATAAAAGCACATCTGGAGACCGGTTGGCTCCCAACCGATGCCATGGAGGCACGTAAACTATCTGTGAGGGCATTGAGGTATACTCTGATTGAAGGAATACTCTACAAAAAGTCTTATGTGGTTTCGTATCTGAAGTGTTTGAGGCCTGAAGAGGCCAGATCAGCTATTGAGGAAGTTCATGAGGGAATTTGCGGGCAGCACTTGGGGGGCAGGGCCCTGGCTCACAAGATAGTCAGACTCGGATTCTATTGGCCCGAAATGATGGCCGATGCCAAGGAATACATGAAAAGGTGTGATCGATGTCAGAAACATGCACCAGTGGTTAGGCAACCACCAGAGATGTTAACATCCGTTAGCTCTCCCATTACTTTTGCTATGTGGGGGATGGACATACTCGGGCCTTTTCCTATGGCCACTGCTCAAAGGAAGTTCTTGATTGTAGCCATCGATTACTTTACAAAGTGGATCGAGGCCAAGCCTTTGGCTAAAATCACAACCAAGCAAGTTATGCAGTTCTTCTGGGAGAATGTTATGTGTAGGTATGGAATACCACGGATCCTTGTCACGGACAATGGGTTGCAATTCAACGACAAAGAGTTTAGGGATTATTGTGATGAAAACGGAATTGAGCTTCGGTTCACTTCAGTTGCTCATCCCCAAGCCAATGGGCAAGCTGAGGTAGCCAATCGAATCATCCTTGATGGACTCAAGAAAAGGGTAGAACGTTCCCGAAATACCTGGGTGGACGAATTGTTACCCATACTTTGGGCATACCGTACCCGAAGTATGATTTTCTTCATATTTTGTAGAAAAAAGCTGCTCATACATTTCTAGAAGAGCTCAAGCCTATTGTTGGGAAAGAATTTAACTTCACCATACTTATGAATAAAGAAAACATTTTGAATAATTCTGACATCTTTTATGCATCTGATCTTCATCAACAAGTATCTAACATTGATTCAAAATCTCAACCTCATGCCACAATCAATCTAGATGATGTATGTTACTCATATAAAAACGTAATGGATAATATAATCTATAATATTCTCATTTAATTATCTTAATTATGCATTATTATTTTTTTACAGGATATCAATTCACAACCGAGTGAGGCTACACCATCACTTTCAAAATATTCGAGTAAAATGAATACCAACACACCAGGAACAGGGAAATCATCAAGTAATTCATCAGCAGGCAACCAAACCAAAAAACAAAAACAGGTTTAATTTTAAATTCCTGATAATTTCAATAGACTGTTATTATTTTCTTCTTATTCCCAATTTCTTTTAAAAATTCTGTTTCAGGTTTAATGATTTGGAGCCATTGCGGGTGAAGGGATTATCATTGAACCATTTGAATAATGAGGACAATATATTATTGTTTTCAATTTGAGAACAATATCTGTAAAAATATTAATTACTTTCATTGCATATTTTGATGGATTAAATAAATTGACAACATTGTCAAAATAGATTTGTATGCTACTCTTTTATATAAATTTTAGCATTTCACTATTTTATTAAATACTTATACAACTGTATAGAATATTTTTGTAAGAATTAATTATTTATATAAATGCATGGATTATCTTTCTAAGAAAAAAATCAAATTTGTTAAATTATGCTATTATATTCTAAAATGCTAGTATATTCTAAAACTCATTATTAGTATATCGTGAGACAAGCCTCATATATTATATTAATGATAAAAAAAATTGTTCATAAAGAGAATTAAACAATTGACCTTAAACTTTTAAAAAAAAATTACTTACCACTATACTATACATTAGTTTTGGATATATTGTAAAACTCATTATTAATATATTGAGAGACAATTTAATTATCATGAAATTCTTAAATTACCTCTCCTATATTATATTAATAATAACATTTCACTAATATATCGCTAATGTAATAAAAAGAATTGAACCCTTGACCTCTAACTTAGGAAAAATATTACATACCATTATACTAGACATTAGTCTTGATATATTGGAAAACTCATTATTAATATATCGTGAGACAATTTAATTATCATGAAATTACTAAATTACCCCTTCTATATTATATTAATAATAATAGTTCACTAATATATCGCTAATATAACATTTGACAAACATACATATATACAATTGCACAACATATTATGCTAGAGGTTGTCAGTGCCTTGCACGGGCTACAAAGAGAGACAATTTAATTATCATGAAATTACTAAATTATCTCTTCTATATTATATTAATAATAATAGTTCACTAATATATCGCTAATATAACATTTGACAAACATACATATATACAATTGCACAACATATTATGCTAGAGGTTGCCCGTGCCTTGCACGGGCTACAAAGCTAGTTGTGTAATAAGATAGGAAAGTCACCGTGTGCTTTTGGAAATCAATATACCATATTTATAAAATATTTTATTATTTTTTTATTAATAAAATGTTAGAAACCCTGCACCGGTACTCGGATCAAGGTAACTACTGGAGCAACCCCATTCATGTTGGCTTACGGAGCCGAGGTTGTTGTCCCTGTAGAAATTATGCATGTATCTCCCCGAGTAGAGGCCTTTGAGCCTGACACTAATGAAGAAGGAATGAAGCTAGCTCTTGACTTGATTGACGAAGTAAGAGACGAGGCCCATGCTAGGAATGCTGAACATCAGAAAAAGGCCTCCTTCTACTATAACCTAAGGGTGAAAGAAAGGTTTTTCCGCCAAGGAGACCTAGTGCTCAGAAAGATTGAAGCATCCGGAGTTAGACAGAAGGGAAAGCTGGCACCAAATTGGGAAGGCCCGTACCGTGTCAAGGGAACGTTAGGTCGCGGATCGTATAAGCTGGAAACTCTGGAAGGAAACGAGGTGCCTCGCACTTGGCATGCATCGAATCTCAAGGTTTATTATGTCTGAGCTATCTTTGACAGGACTTAAGCTTTTTATCTATTAAATAGGATACGTAGAAATAAGGTTGACAAAACCATTTTTGGAGTATTTTGAACTCTAATTAGGAAGTAAAGTATTATGTAAGGGTCAAGGCCCATTTCAAGTATTTATGCAATTTGGTTTTTTCCATCTTTGGTTATTGTTTAATGCCTGTTATGTATCAAAGCATAATTAAAATTGCTAGTTGAGTAAAGCACAAAATACAAAAGGCAAAATAGCTAAGTAAAAAGGGAAAACTGAAAGGTGCATAAATAAGCAAACAAGCCAAAAGGCCTACAAGTTACACAATTCAAATAACATAATGAAAAAGATAAGCCGCGCAGGGCCAGCAGTAAATAAACTCAAGGAGCTTTAGACTTGCCAGTACTCTTGGCAGGGGAATCTCTGTCTGTACTAGTGGCAGTAGTCGACTCCTCGGCATCTCTCTGGAGTGGAGAATGCTCGGGATCTAGAATCCTGTCATCAGCATCATCTCCCTCCTCGTCCTCCTCCATAGGAGTAATTCGCTGAGACTCCAAAAGCTTGGCCAACTCTAAAGGAGCCTCGGGGCAAGGAAAATCCCCAATCTGGAACAAACCAGGATGCCTCTCAGAAACAGCATCTAGGGCCCCTTTCCAGCCACTAAAATAGTTGGCTGGATAGGCAAGATCATCATGCTTAGCCATGAGTTTCTGGAAGTCCTCGGAGTCCATGTAATCATCGATGATGTCCTCCTTGCCTTGACGAAGCTCGGCAATACTGCCATAGGCCTTCTCAAGCTCCTCCTCTTTCGCCTTCAATTTCTCTTCCAAGCCTGTGACCTGGGCCTTTGACTGATCAAGCTCTTTTTTAAGAGTCCCGGCCTGAGTACGCCAAGATTTGGCATGATGCAAAGCGGCCTGGAAGTGGGCGTTACCCTGAAAGCACAATTTAAGTGTTAAGGAATGGAAAGTAAGGCGTTTAAGTTAAAAGAAAAAGAAAGATACTTACGGTAGCAATAGCTTGAGTACCCATTGACTCAACTCCCTCCAAATCGCGAGAAATAACAATGTCGTGATAGTCAGCAGGAGTGATAGAATGGTAAGACCAATCCTGGGAGCAGAGGAAGCAGCCCCGGTACCCTCCTCTACAGCCACTGCATCATGAGGCCTCAGAAAAATAGGCTCGGTAGGCTGCCCTCTAGGGTCTTTTCCAGCCCTTTTCCTCTTCATACGAGCAGTTTCCCCCGATAAATGCTCTTGAAGCTCATTTATAGCCTTAGCAGCTGAAAAAGAAAAAACAATTTAGTGACAGATAAAATATGATGCGAAAAGCAACTTTAGAAAAAGATGAGGATTACCCTTATCTGACACAGAAGAAAGACCCACGGACTTGAGGGAAACTTCCTCAAGAAGGGTAAAGAAGTGAGTTTCCCCCTTATTAGCAATAAGGGTTGCAAAAGCGGCCTTTTCTGCTTCATCCAGCTCAATATCATCTGGATTTCCATCAATTACCTTCCCAAAGGAGCTACGGAAGAGGGTGCCCCAATCACCCCCTCCCACACGAGGTACATAAACTCCTCTTTCCACTTCGGATTATTATCAGGAATTGAGGAGGGATCATAGATGTTTGGGATGGTGGCACGAAGGCTGATGTATACCCAGCCAGGATAAGTGATTGCGCTATTTTTAAATTGAAAAATTTTCCTAAAAAGGGGAACAGTTAAAGGAAAATTGTTTTTCAAACAGAGAACCATGAAGCAAAGAATGGCTCTCCAAGCATTTGGAACTAGCTGACAAGGATTTATTTGAACAACAGCTAGCAAGGTGGGAATGAAATTATGAAAAGGGAAACGAAGCCCAGCCATGATAGCATCTTTGTAAATGCAAAGGGCGTGGGGTTTCCAATGACAGGAACGATCCCCTGGTTCAGCTGGGACTAATTTTAAAGGGGAACGAATATTGAAAAGTTTATTGAATTTCTTAATTTTCTCAGCATTAAAGAATTTTGAGTGATGATTATAAGAATCTAAAGCAGAAACAGAGGGATATTCATCTCCTCTTTGATTAATCATATCTATCAAAGAGGTATATTTTGAACGGATAGGAGGGAAAGAGGTACCTCGCGATGATGAATTCATCTTGCTCAACCTTCTAGCTTCTCTGTCATCCGCCATTGATGCTCTTAAGATGAATGCTTCGAAGATGATCTTCAAAGAAAACCCAGAAACCACCGTAGAGAGAAGGATTTCACCGGAAAACCCTTGCCGGAAACTGCTTGAGGCTAGGAGCTCTAGAGAGAAATTTAAGAGAAATGTTGAAGTAAATATGAGAAATGAGAAATGAACTCATACTCTTTTATACTCAAAATAACCGGTCATCTAGCCGGTTAGAATGACATGTTAACTGGCTATAACCAGTTAAGGCCCATTGGCCCAAATAGAGGCCCAAAATCTGGAAGCTCGTAGAAGCTTGAAGAGAGATCTAGAAGGATCCAAAAAATAAAATATATATATATATATATAAGATAATAATAAATAAAAAATAGTAAAAAAGGAAGAAATTTTATGTTTTTATGACCTCGATCCAGGTCGAACATTGAGGTCGTAAAACCCACGAAGAGGCCATTTATTGTTCCTTACATGAACTCAATTCAGTTCGAGGAATGAGTTCGAAAAATTCACGAGGAGGCTCATTATTGATCCTTACACGACCTCAACCCACCTCGTGAGATGAGGTCGAGAAAGTCACGACCTACCTCTTTTGCTGCCTATACACGAACTCAATCCACCTCGTGGGTCGAGGTCGAAGACTGTACGACCAGCCATTTTTGGGAACCCTGTGCGACCTTGATCCTGGTCGAAAAATGAGGTCAAAGACCCAACGACCAAGCCAACCTGGCGACCTTACACGATCTCGTTTGAGGTCGAGATATGAGGTCGAAGGACGGACGACCTAGCCTTACATAAGACCATACATGACCTCGTTTGAGGTCGAAATTTGAGGTCGAAAGATATGCGACCTGGGCAATTATGAGACCATACACGACCTCGTTTGAGGTCGAAATCTGAGGTCGAAAGATATGCGACCTGGGCAATTCTGAGACCATACGCGACCTCGTTTGAGGTCGAAATCGGAGGTCGAAATATGTGCGACCTGGACGTTTTTAAGGCTGTACACGACCTCGTTTGAGGTCGAAAAAAAAAATCTCTTTTTCTAAAAACAGAAAAATTGATTAAAAATGATATTTTCTGAGAAAAATTGAAAATAAAATTTCATGAATTCCAGAAAAGTGCGAGATAATTTACAAAATTATTTCCGAAGGTGGTATACCCACATTATTTTTGATAAAATTAATCAAAAATAATGGAAAATACCCACGAGTGCGAGAAAAATGCTAGAAAATTATTTATAATTCTCTGTAAGACGTACATATGGATAGGAAGTCTCGAATAAGGCCAATCGTCGTAAATGTGTAGGTCGCTCCACACTTTACACTAAGGCGATACTTGTGAAACACTAGTGTACATAAACCTTTTAACTTCAATGAAAACCTGATCAGTTTTCTTAGAAGTTGGGGGGCAAATGATATGGACTCAGGGGCGTCTCCAGTAATTTGGAGTACTAGCTTATATGGTGAGAATTTCCTGAACATCAAACAATCATCGACTCATAATGGTGTGCACAAAAAAAATTTACTATAACTTTTAGAAATTTGATTTGGTTTTTTTCTTATTTTTTTACAAAAAAGATTTTTTTTATTCTAAAATTAGATTTTTTGAATAATATTCGAAAAAAAGGTAGGCAACCAAATCAACTATCAGTTTTTAATATAGTAGATATAGTTCATTTTCATTAATAAAATAGTTTATTTATTAATTTTTAAAATATTATGTAAGTTTAAATTATAAAAATATTATAAAAAAATCTGTGTATCGCACGGCTTTTAGGCTAATCTATACTAATAATAAACAAATTAGGGGATAATTGGTAGTTTGGTTCAACTTGGTTCAACCAAAGAATAGTGACCGTTAGATATTTAGTAAATAGATGATAACCGTTAGATCTAATAATAAGTAAATCACTCTTCTAAAGATCCAATGTTCGAATCCCGTCAACAACAAATTTATATTAAGATTTTATATTATTAGTTTTAAACAATACATGTCATTTATTAAATATTGACAAATTTATATTAAGATTTTATATTATTAGTTTTAAACAATACATGTCATTTATTAAATAACTATTATTATTACTAAATAATTTTATTAGTTAATATTACAAAGTTAAATTATATCCATATTAAATTATTATACTTTATTTTGTTTAGTCATATAATTTTAAAAATATTTAAAAGTAACTCGTGCTTTGCAGGACGCTATTCATGAAAAAAAATCAAACATGATAAATGTTAGAAAATGAAAAGTAGTTACGTAACACTCTCTCACACACATTTTACGTAACACTCTCTCTCTCTCTCTCGACGCCTCAATTCCGTTTACTCTCCCCTCTCTCTCTGAACGCCTAAATTCCGTTTACTCTCTCTCGCTCTCTGTGTGTGTGTCTCCCCCTCTCAACGCCTCCTCTCTCTCCCCTTATATCTTTGTGTGCGTCTCCCCCGTCTATATAAACCACCACTCAAAAGCTCAATTCTTTTCTATCATTTCTCTCCAGCAAACAAATAATTATACATCTGCTCTTGCTCTCTCCTTTTACTCCAAAGTAATTACAATTATTCAAACACCTTCCAATCTCCCTTATATATATGTATATGTATATGTATATGTATATGTGTGTTATCTGTTCTCCGTTCAGATCTGAGATGTTCTTCGGATAGCGGCCGCCCTTGTGTGGTGTGTGTATTGATTGGTTGGGGGGATGTGAATGTTTCTTTGTAACTGAGAATAAATTGGAGTTATGATCTTTTCTGTATTACAAGGTACATGTTAATTTTTGTAATCTCCAAGTTTTGATTTTTTTTTTTTGTGAATCAAGATTTGATTTTTATGATTGTTGTTGGTTTCTAATCTTGTTATTTTGTTTGGATCTATTTGTATTTGGACCAAGATTGAAGAAACAAGAGTTGGCTTCTGGATGACGATTGTGAATGGAGAGATTAAGAAGAGTGGCGGCGGCGTTTTCTTGGTAAACCGGAGAAGGGGAACAAAGGGATTCGAATTGCGCCGGCGGATATGATGATGGGTCGGGTCGGGTTTCCGGGTCGGTTTTAGAGAGAAGACGGAGCTCGCGGTTCGGGTAATACTTTTTGTTTACTTTTTTTTTATAGTTATTTGTCATATTACGTTTTTCTCCCTTTGTTTTTTTAATTTGGGCCAGAACTTTGTTTTCAGATATACTGGCTTGTAATACTGTCATATTCATTTGCAAGTCCATACCCATAGTAAAACTTGTATTGGGCCAAGCCCATAGTAAAACTTGTTACTGTATGAAATAAATCCCCAAATCAGCTTTTACGCAGAACTTGTTTTACTTTGTCCTCTTGCAGCTTATTTTTATTTTACATTTGTTTGAAATTATTCTCAAAATGGTTTTTACTTATATGTTGAATTGTTTTGGTTCAAATTAAGCCCAACTTGCAAAGTCATTTTGTGCAGCACCCTTCTATATATAAATCCCACTTTGTGCAACTCTACCCTAAGTTTGTATACAAAAAACCCTAGCAGCCACAATGTTTGCAAATCAACATTTCTTTTCTTACATTCCAACTCGTTTTTTCAATTCTATGGCTGATGATTCCTCTAAAATAGAGGTTGTTGCCCATTTTGATATGGACAACCTCTCCAAACCCTTATATATGCATGAAATGAGATCAATTAGGAATGTATTTCAAACTGATGAACTTTATGCTGGCTACTGGAGGACGAAGCTGCTTCCTCGTGCTGATGCGCTGAAGACCAAGGATGTTTATGGCATAAAAGTGAAATGCGAACCCCCAATCCGGGATTCGTGTTTCTATTTTTGCTATTCATCTTCTCAGAATTCAGAAGAGAAGCAGTGTGTGTATGTTCTGGTGAGTAAGGAAACCGTGAAACCCCTAGCGTTGAGGGTTCGTGATGCATTTATAGTACTTGCTGATAAGAAGGCTTTTGTGCCTTACAAGAACCATCTCGTGGATAAGGAAGGAGCGGATGGTAATAACATGTTCTATTATACCGCTGTCCCAGGCTTTGCCTTAGGTACGTTTTTTGTATTTTGGTTATTTATGTGCATATTTTGTATATTTATCTCCCTATGTTTATGTTGTATATTTTGTTTATTTGTTTGTTTGTTTGTTTGACAGTATCGAAAGGATATTTACAGTATAGTTTACCGTTTATGTAATTTGGTGATATTGGCTTGTAATATGACTGTCATGGTCTGTAGTTGTACAAATTATGTGTAAGATTCCAGCCTGAGTCCAGGTTCTGTTCTGTTTGTGGCACGAATCAGGATGATTTAATTGTTCTGCTTTTGCAATAATGATTTTAGCCTGGTTTCTTTGTTTGTTTGACAGTATCAAGGATATTTACTGTACAGTTTAGCGTTTATGTAATTCGGTGATATTGGCTTGTAATATGACCGTCGTGGTCTGCGGTTGTGCAAATTATGCATAAGATTAAACCTGGTTTGATCTTTGGTAGTGTCTGCATCGTGCGGTATGTTGGTTTTGTTAATATAATGTCAATTCTTGTAGTTTTGATATTCTGCTAATTTTGTAGATTTGATCCTTGAAATGAATTTTGAGTGTGTAGTTTGAATGGGTTGTTTATTTGTGTTAAAAACAAAGAGGACAGTAAACTTTTAGTTGGATGTGTGATTAGTCGAGGTTCTATTTGTGGCACGAGTCGGGATGATCTAATTGTTCTGCTTTTGCAATTTATTTTACCGTAATGATTTTACCCTGGTTTCTTTGTTTGTTTGATAGTATCATAAAGATATTTACTGCATAGTTTAGCGTTTATGTAATTTGGTGATATTGGTTTGTTATATGACTGTCATGGTCTGCTGTTGACAAATTATGCATCATGCCGTATAATGATTTTGTTAATATAATGTTAATTCTGGTAGTTTAATATTCTACTTATTTCGTATAAGATTGATCAGTGTGCCTTTGATGTTTATAGGGCTTATAGCTATGAACTTTTCAAGGGTCTGATAAAACGAAGTCTAATTGGTTGTATTTGGTTGTGTTGAATGCACTAGGTAGAGTATATGTTCAAAAGCACTTGAAATCGAAGCTAAATTTCATGTGCTCAAATATGATTTTGTACTACTTTGCTTGTACTTCATTTATGTTAATGTTAATTTTTCTTGGTGTATGATTTGCAGAGAAATCCACCTATGGTGCTGCTTTAATTGCCAATGATATCTCTGATTTGTTCTCTATTGATGAGAATACAATCAAAGATTTTACTCTTTCCTTTGCATTCAGCCGGAGTGTGGGTTTTTTCCTAGCACCAGCGATGTTGCGACAGGATTATCATCAATTGAAATCCTAAGTTAGAGCAAAGACATAATTGAGCACTATGAATTTATAAAATTCTTCAACGCACAATAAGGTTTGATTTCACATAAGCGAGTAAAACAGCTTAAATGATTATTTGTGAAAAGATAGTTCTAGGATAATCAATTTTAAATTATTTTGAAGAAAACATTTTAAGAAGAAAGGGTTCTCTGGTGAGATTATTCTAAAACCAGAAATTTCAATAACAGGTATTTGTAGCGGTTTAAAACATGGATTCTCCCTATTTAGAGAGGCCCTTACCATTTTCAAGAAAATAAAGGAAAAGTCTTCCACTAACGAAGCTTTAACATTCCTTTGATGAAATAGTTTGGGAAAAAGTATTGGTACGGTCCTTTGAAATATTTGATATTTGAGCTCTGGGTGGGGAGAATTAACTATATTGTGCAAGCTGGAAGAGTACATCACTTGCTAAACATGCTTGACCAATTTATCTTATTCAACAAAGAAATTGAATTGCATCACTTGAAAAATAAGTGAATAGCAATAACACTTGCCTCGATATACGGAGTTCTTGATCCGACCATGGATCCTCGACTCAAATTCATATCAATCCTTACTTCATATACTCGTCGGCTTCGCTACTTGTCCTTCTGCTTATCTTTTTACCCGTACACTGCTCTTGGCCGGGTCTCCTATTCAAACCTTTACAAGGTCAGTTACTGTTTCAGTATTAACTTTGAGCAAAACCTTATTGTTTGCTCTATTCTACCCATACGCGTCCTATAACGTTTATACTCATGTACACAATTATACACAATTACATATAGACATATCCAATCATATCTATATAGCAGCCTTAGTATAATTACTAAGTCACATATACACGTCACATAACTACTTCAAAACAGCACACCATCAAATTTTCAAAACCATAATATACACTTGAAATACTCCACTGATACATATACTTAACTCTTTAAAAATCATAACATACTTTCAAGCCTTGAAATCAAATAACTCAAATAGACTTTTAAATAAATTTGCAGGGGATTTTTAGAAAATTTCGACATGAAGTATTCATTTATCAGGCTATGGGCACAATCCCTCAAATACAATTCAACCCTGTTTTTGAAAAAAAAAAAATAAAGTTGCCTCAACTTGCAACAACATAAAAGTAAACAAATAAGAAAAGTACCCGCCCAGACATGCGGCACCTAGCACATAATGATTTACATTACACTACTACTTACGCTACACCAATGATCGTATTTCTCACGCATTTTAATGATACACGTGACAACCAATCATTGATGTTCGTAAGCCCTAGGGAACAACCCCTAGCACTAATTATTACTTACGCTACATCAATGATCACATCACTCAAGTATATTAATTATACTCGTGATAGTTAATCATGGATATTCGTAAGCCCGAGGAACTAGTTGAAGAGAATTACACAAGTACTTAAATATTGACATTTAAGACTCGTGATCTCATTACAACTCCTCGCAGATAAACACATAACACATAAAATAAATCTCATAGTAAATCTTTGATAATTAACATTTAAATCGAAACATATTACTAAAGCAGTTATACAATTCAACTTAATCGAAATCATTTACAATTAGCAAACTCATATAACTCCAACAATTGATACAACCCCACTTATAACATCTAGCAAAATAGACATTTATCACTTAGTAATTCAAACAAACTCTTAGCGCATTAAATACGACAACTAACAATTAACAAATTAGCAATCACTAATCCGAACATGATATCAGACTCACAAATTAACTCCACAATTTTAATTAGCAACTTAACTCTCCAAATTAACTTATAGAAATTAGAACAATATTCGTAACCTACTTACAACGATTAGCACATTAAGCTCACAATTAAATCACAACAATATTATCAAAATTCAATATACTCTAATTATCAAAAATTAACACATACATCTCACCATTTACAATTAATTAATTAAATTGCAACGATTAACTAATAAATCTCAATTCATCTCTAAACTAATTACAACAATTTTAATTAACACTTTATGCTATTCGAATAACCCACGAAAATATAAAAAATACAATTTCTCAATTTAAAACTAATTAATTTACAACAATCAAACTATATCGAAATTTACAACTAATTTAATACGAAGATTAAATAATTAAAACGCGAAATTATACCATTTGCGTTTCCGATCCGGTCTGCCAAAAATCCAGTCACCGGAGAAATCTCTCCTCTCTCTCTCTCTCTCTCTCTCTCTCTCTCTCTCTCTCTCTCTCTCTCTCTCTCTCTCTCTCTCTCTCTCTCTCTCTCTTCCTCGACCACCACTGCTGCCGCCTTGCTACTGTGCCACCATCACCGTGGTTGTTCCGCCGTTGCTACTCGGACCACCCCCAGCTTGCACAACCACGACCCCGACTCCCTCTCCCTCGATTTTCTGTTTTCCCCCACCCCTAACCACGATATACACGCGTATATATGTATCTATGTATGTATAATTGCTAATTGTTCCCCCAAATTCTTTTTCTAACCCTAATTCCTCTCTTCCCCAATTTGTTTCTCTCTCCCCGCTATTCTGAGTTGCTGCCTTTTCATATATTGGGCTTGGCCCAATTCTAATTATATGATTACACAATTATCCGGATCCAGTTAAAACACTACTAATAACCGACCTCTATAATTCACGATTGAATAAAATCTTCAGAAAATTACAATTTTCCTTTTTAAAATAAAGAATATAAAATTATGGGCACACACATATTTTTAAAATATTTTTCGGATCAAAAATGAATTAAATATGAATTTTTCAAGTTTTGATCTTTTAAGTACAATAAAATCCTTAAAATCATTTTAAAATACCGAAACATCCAAATTAATTCACCCAACCATTTTAAAAACTAAATAATATTATAAAGACAATATTACAAAAGATTTCATGATTTTTAATTCTTCCGATAATTTTATAAAATTTACAAAGGATCAAAAATGCATGATTTAAATATATTTAAATCCTCAAAAATAAAAATAAAAATACACCAATCTTCACAGCTTACCCAAATCATCAAATAATCAAATAAACATCATCTCACACACATTTCACATTTACAACAATATTCACATAATATAATTTATAATAAATAAATATTATTAAAAATCGAAATTTTCTAGGTCGTTATAGTGAAAGAGAAGATACAGTGACATAAGCATAGCATTGCACAAGGCATCATCCGTGACATCATCAAAAAGGATTAGATGCATCCTTATTAATTAGCACATGTTTATATACAAGGATAAGCATTACACCTCATCATTAATCACCAAGCAACCAAAATATCTTCTTCATCTTCCTCCATTTCATCACATTCGGCCACTCCATTTCTATACATCCTTAAAAAAATTTCAAGGTCTTCCACTCCACCATAATTCAAGATCTTGGACTCTAAATCACCCCCTTCCAATATCCAAGGTAAATACTTAATCTTAGCTTCATCCATGATGGTTTACTTGCTCAAAAATGGATTCAAAGATGAGCATGAATAGTGATGAATAGTACGTTTACTAAGATCTTGTTTTTCATTTGAAGTTTTTGGTTGATCTAAGCATTACTAAGAGCAAGAGAGCCATTACCCATCATATATAACTTGTTTTAAGGTCCAAAGAAGGTATAAAGATCTTTCCCTTTTTATGTTTATGCTTGGATCTTGAAGTTTTTGATGATTGTTTAGAGATATGTTGTTAATGGAGCTTGTATGCATGATTTGAAGGATGTTTAGAGTATGATTTGTGGATTTGATTTTGGTTGGGTATGAAACTTGATTTTGGCAGGTTATGTAGAGTATTAGGTGGTGATTTGTTGATTGGTGGTTGGTTAGTATAGTTGGAGTTGTGGTGAAGTGTTTTAAACACTGGATTCGCGATATAGTGCCGTTACCATGTCGAAATTACCTTAGGATACTTAGGCAGAAATATCAGGAAAGTTTGAACCAAGTAAAGTGTCATAACTGAACATAATCTTGTAGATCTTGTTTTGTAGTTGCGCAAGTGAAATACCTTTGTTAAGAATGGTTTAACCATAAGTCAGAAAAGGTTAAGTATATGAGATTCAAAGATGAATAAGTACCCAAAGATTTGACTTAAGAGTTTTAGATACATCTCGAGGTTAAAAGTGACCGGGAAAGGGATATCTGATTTATTTGATTATTGCTTTAATGATTAAGTAAAGAAGGCAGTGTACAGTTAAAAGGAACTGATTTTGGTTATCATGTTTTCTTATAGATCGTCAGGCTCAATCCCAAACCCGTTCTACCACCTCAACGAGACACCAAGGCAAGTTCTGAAACCCTGTCTCAGATTAAGAATGCTGCTTTATGTTGTGTTGTGATATAAAATATTGATTGATAAACGTTTTCGATAACTGTTTTGGTTTATATACTATGCATATATTATTTATAAACCAATGATTTTAAAATACTCTAAGTAGAGAGAGTATATATGTTGATTAAAGATAGACTGGGAGATTATTCTATTATTAATGGTTTATACTGTCATAAAAAGCTGGAAGGGTTCCAGAGATAGTAATATTTTTATTTGATTAAATGTTCGTATAATTATAAGACGAATATTTAAAGTGATATATATTTGAATAATATTGAGATAAATATTATTTAAATATTTATTTAATTAATTGAATATTATTTGAATATTAATTTAAAAATATATTTATTGAATATTAATTTAATATTTAATATTTGAATATTTATTAAATATTTCTAAATTGATTTAAAAATCATAGAGCCTTATTTAATTATCATTTAAGGTTCTAAAAATTATTTAAAAATATTTTCAGATCTTTAAAAAGATTATATGATTAAGCAAAGGATTCCCGAATACTTTAATATTTATCTCAAGTAATGACTTGAGGGTTTAAACTTATCAAAAAGAGGGAATCCATCTAGGGAAGTGAAATTGAGCTTCACTTACCCTTTTTATAAAACTTAAGTACATTTTTGAGGTTCTGACATATCAGAATTAAAGGATTATTTCATAAAAACTCCCAGGTCTTATAAATATTCAAAATGTTTTACTCAAATATCAAAGATAGTTGACAACGGTCAACCCTCATTGTGATTTACTTCCAAATAAATCTGAAGTAAGTGTTTGTATTCAAAAACCTATCAACAAGCTGATGCTTAGGAAATTGGAGTAAAATCCATTCCAGTAAAATAGTTGGGGGAACACTTTCTCTTCGTGTAAGTGGCTGAGTAACGCACAGCCCATCGACTTTAATGGTGAACATTCTTTACTGGCTTCAATGTGCCAGGGCATCGTGTTCGATAAGAGGCTGGTTAAAGTCCAGTCCGGTGGGAGCCGTTGGCAGGGAGCGGTCCACTTAGGTGACATTAATGTGTCATCGGAGGTTACTATATTTATGCGTAAGCGGCTGAGTGACGCCGGTCCAGGTTAGCCCGAATGCGGCTAGGGTAATACCCTCGGGGTTTATCCATCTACTAGTAGAAAATATGTTGGGTATTTACGACTAATCATCGTACTTACTCGTGCGTAGCCCTGTACAGTTCCCCAAATTGCTTCTTAATGATTTTGAAAACTCTCAAATACTTTAGTAACTAAGGTTAATGCCAGTTACAGTTATATGTTGGAATTTTAACTTATGCTATTCCCTATACAGTATGTTGAACTGTATGATTTGTTTTGACGAAAAGAAATTACGATGAATCCTATAATGGAGTTTTAAAAAGCTTTTCAGATATTTGATTTAAGCTTTTGTATACGATATGATGTTATATATTATTGTTGGGCCATGTGCTCACTCTTGCTTTTCTTATTTCATATATCACAACACAGCAGCTAGAGTAGATGGCCAGACTCATGCACACCGCTCGGAAGCGGGTCAGAGCAGGGCACCGTAGCGTGACTGTTACCGTTCCTCAGGTAGTAGATTGGGTTGGAATTTAGTGCAGTTTCTGGTGCACGTTTATCTAATTATGTATCATCTATGTATAAACAACAATAACAATATTTGCGCTACCTTTCTGGTTTCATATAGAAATCATAAGGGTAGTAGGTGTTAACATTTACTTTTGGGTTGTAATAACGATATTTTGTGGATTAATGACTTGTGTTTGTACTTTCGTTTCTGAGACATAACTGGCGTGTGTGTGTATTATGGCGGGGTCACCATATGTGTTGAGATATTATTGTATATTGTGGTATAAGTATCAAGTGATTGTACGGAACAAAGATTGTGACAACCTAGATCCCGACCCCGGGTCTGGGGGTGTTACAGATACTGTAGGTTTAGGTTACTGTGAGGATGATGAACTTAGGTTTAAAGATAAAGTTAAGGTAAAATCACAACTTAAACCTATAAAATTTGTCCCTGAATCCAGTAAGCTAGAATCTAAAATTGAGAAAGAAGCTGTTATAAGACCAATAAAAGCTTGTGAAGAACAAGATGTTGTTGGTTTAATGACAGAGAATTTAGAAGCTGTTAGAGAACCAGTAAAGACTTGTGTTAAGCAAGTTAATGTTGGTTTGATGACAGAAAAACAATTCAATCACAAGCTCAAAGAGGTAAAACCTGTCAACAAACAAAAAGTTTCCAGAAAGAACAGGAATGGAAAAGTAGGCATTAATAAAAGAAATGATTATTTGCCTAATTCTGATGCTCCTAGAAAAACATGTCATAATTGTGGTAGTACTAACCATCTTGCCAGTTTTTGCAGGAAGAACAAAGACATTAATTCTTTATCTCCTAAATCAGGAGTAAAGAATGATTATGTTAAAGTTAGACCACAGACATTGTGTACTCACTGTGGGAGTACATGACATTCTATTTATACTTGCAAGAATTATCATGCTATTTATCATAACTATTATGAGCTAAAACCCAATTTGAAATGAGTTAGAGCTAATTTTGCAAATACAAGTGTAAAGTCTGATACTGTTACCTTAAGCTCCGTTGATAGTAATTCCGCTGCAAAAGCTAACACTGTTAAGAAAGGCAAAGGATCCAAGTGAGTCTGGATCCTTAAATCTAACTCTCAGTAATTGTTTGTGATTGCAGGGTATTAGGGAAAGCACCCTAGACTTGGACAGTGGATGTTCAGGACACATGACTGGAAATAAAGCCCTGCTATCAGACTTTGAGGAGAGAGCTGGCCCAAAAGTTTCCTATGGAGATGGCAACGTAGGACGTACTCTGGGATATGGCAATATCAATCTTGGAAGTATCATTATCACAAATGTAGCTCTAGGTTCAGGACTCAAGCATGATCTGCTATCTGTGAGTCAAATCTGTGATAGAGGATATCATGTAGATTTTTATGCTGAACACTGTGAAGTCATCAGCAAATCTACAGGGAAAGTTGTTCTAGTTGGACACAGAACTCTTGTCGAAGCTGCCAGAACAATACTTGATGAAGCAAAATTGCCAACTTATTTTTGGGCAGAAGCTGTTCAAACTGCTTGTTTTACTCAGAATGCTACACTGATAAATAGGCATGGCAAGACACCATATGAGATGGTCAAGAAAAAGGAGCCAAATTTGAAATATTTTCATATTTTTGGATGTAAGTGTTTTGTGTTGAAAACACATCCTGAACAGTTGACCAAGTTTGATTTAAAAGCTGATGAAGGAATTTTTATTGGCTATCCACTGTCAACAAAAGCATTCAGAGTCTGCAATCTGAGAACAAAGGTGATCATGGAGTCAATACATGTGTCATTTGATGACAAGAAAATAACTGGACTTGACGATGAAGATGAATATGATCAACTACATTTTGAAAATGAAGATCTAATCTTTGATGCGGTAAAATATGATGAAGCAAATCTGCTAAACTCTGATGAAGCAAACTCTGAACCTCTATTGGTAAAAACTGACGAACTTTCTCTGATAGAACAAAATAAAGAACTAGTCGGGGGGAGCCTGAAGATACTTCAGACACACCTCCACATGAGGACTCACAGACTGAAAGTGAGTCAACTGAAGAATCTGACGAAGACTCTGGCTCAACCTCTGAAAGCTCAAATACTGAGCAATCCAATCCAGGGGAGCCTCAGAGGATACAGATGGTCAACAAGGAAATCAAGAGAGCATGGATCAAGGGGGAGGATCAAATGCTAATGACAGAAGCCACTTACCTTCAGCAAGGAAATGGACACAGGCTCATACACCTGTCTCATCATTGGAGATCCTGATGCAAGAGTGAGAACAAGAAGTGCTACAACAAATGAATGTCTGTTTCATGCATTCTTATCTCAAACAGAGCCTAAGAAAGTGGAGAAGCTCTTCAAGATGCAAACTGGATAACAGCAATGCAAGAGGGATTGAATGAGTTTGAAAGGAATGAAGTCTGGACACTTGTACCAAGACCAAACAACAGATCTATTGTTGGTACAAAGTGGGTTTTCATAAACAAGACTGATAGTGAGGGTCTGATTACAAGGAACAAGGCTAGACTTGTGGCTAAAGGCTATTCACAACAAGAAGGAATTGAATATGATGAAACCTTTGCTCCAATTGCAAGATTGGAGGCAATAAGAATCTTTCTGGCCTATGCTGCTCACAAAAAGTTCAAAGTCTTTCAGATGGATGTGAAAAGTGCTTTTCTAAATGAGAAGCTTGAAGAAGAAGTGTTTGTTGAACAACCACCAGGGTTTTTGGACCCTAAGCACCCAGATTATGTCTATAGGCTGGACAAGGCATTATATGGACTAAAGTAGGCACCAAGAGCATGGTATGAAACTCTGGCTCAATTTCTTTTGGAAAGTGGGTTCACTAGAGGTACAATTGATAAAACATTGTTTTATTTCAATTCTGGTGATGATTTGCTTTTAGTTCAAATTTATGTAGATGATATTATTTTTGGGTCTACTAATGACAAACTTTGTAAGAAGTTTGCAAAGCTTATGCAGTCCAGGTACCAAATGAGCATGATGGGAGAGCTTAGTTATTTTCCAGGCTTAAAGGTCAAGCAAACAGATGATGGGATTTTTATCAATCAAGCAAAATATACCAGAAATCTTCTCAAGAAATTTGGTATGGTTGATAGTTCATCTACCACAAATCCCATGGCAACTGCAACAAAGCTAGACAAAGACACAGGGGCTTCAGTAGATATGACAAACTATGGAGGCATGATTGGGTCTCTTCTGTATCTCACTGCAAGTAGACCAGATATCATGTATGCAACATGTCTTTGTGCAAGATTCCAAGCAGACCCTAGAGAGCCTCATCTAACAGCTGTGAAAAGGATTTTCAAATATCTCAAAGGAACCATAACCTTGGGTTTGTGGTATCCTAGAGAATCAGAGTTTAAGTTAATTGGTTACTCTGATGCAGATTTTGCAGGCTGTAAGATAGACAGAAAAAGCACCAGTGGAAGCTGTCAATTTTTAGGTGACAGGTTAGTTTCTTGGTACAGCAAGAAACAGAAGTCGATTTCCACATCCACTGCAGAAGCAGAGTATATAGCTGCTGGTAGCTGTTGTGCACAGATTCTGTGGATAAAGAATCAGTTGCTGGATTATGGATTAAGGTACTCTAAAATACCTATTTTCTGTGATAATCAAAGTGCTATTGCTATGACAGGTAATCCAGTACAGCACTCAGTGACCAAGCACATAAGCATAAGGTATCATTTTATCAAGGAACATGTGGAAGAAGGAAATATTGAGCTTCATTTTGTGTCTATAGACCAACAGCTTGCAGATATCTTCACCAAGCCTTTGAGTGAAGCTACCTTTACAAGACTGGTAAATGAACTAGGAATGATCTCTAGTTTCAACTAGAGATGCTGGTTAGACTCAAAATTCTTACTTCTATGATTTGTTGCTCATGTTTCTATGCATATGTTAACTATCATCTATACCAGTATGTTAAACTCTGATAGCAAACTCTGATCACATACTCTGTCAGTCATAAAGCGTCTATCATACTCTGTCGGTTAAACTCTGATGTTATACTCTGATTGTGATATTGTCTGAAACATATGGACCGATGAAGAAAATGTATGAAGCATGGTTCACAGTAAGTAATCATGAATTCTTCTGAGTTCTATAAATTCTGATCTCAAATATGTCCAGTAAGCTAACACATCATGATACTGTCTCTATATTTATAACATCTCTAAGTTTATTGATCCTATACACTGAGTCTGTATTAGTTGTTTGCACTCTCTCTCATAAATTGGTATAAGTTAAAGGATGTCAAGCTAAACTCTGTTAGTTAGTTTTTTTTTTTCGCCCCAAAAGCAAGAAATGTAGAAATCTGTGCAAATTTCCTTTAAAATTAAGTTGTGCCTAGGACGACCCAGGAACTTATTGTGTCAATAAGAGCTAAAATTTATGAAATTTTTGGTGACTATTCAATTTGCTAGGAAAACACAGGAACTTGCTATTTCAGTAAGGGCTAAAGTTTAAATTTTTGGTGACTAGTCAAGTGGCTAGGACGATCCAGGAACTTACTAAAATAGTAAGGGCTAAAATTTAAATTTTTGGTGACTAGTTAATTGTTTAGGATGATCCATGAACTTGTTATTTTGATAAGGGCTAAGATTTCTAAATTTTTGGTGACTAGAGTCAACCTCTGATTACTGGAAAAGAAAAAGAAAACGAAAAAGAAAAAGAAAAGGAAGTGAGACAGGGGGTGATCAAAGTATATATGTAGTTCTATATTCAAATAAAAAAAATATGTTAAGTATATAGGTCCAGAGTTTAAATGACATCAAAGTCTGTTTTATATATGAGAGTTTGGGCAATCAGTTTTTACTGATTTATTTTGTGGATTTTATGCACTTTGAGATGCTCTAAATATTACTGTTCAGTAAACTTTGCTATTTCACACACGAAAATTCACACCTGTACATTTTGTGAAAAGAGTTTATTAATGAAGGAGCAGGATTGGTAAACACTAATGTATTGTGTACTCTACGCCGAGGTAACTTTATTTTAAGCTCTGTTGATTAAAATAAATTATTTGTTTCAGGCAGTTTATAATTTTGAGGAAAACATTTGTTTTGAAATTTCAAAAAGAGTATGATTGGACATCTGTTTGGAAAAGAATTAAAAAGGAGAAAGAGGTTGCGCATCTAGGAAAGTGTAATAGGCGATAATTATTGCTATTATTACTGCGCGTGTGTGTTGGAAGTTACAAGTATACAGCTGTCAGTTAATGCATGTGTGACACCTATCCCACTCACACATTACCCAAGTACGCATGCTGTGTGTAGTAATGATTAAAACTCTTGAGTTTTAATTTTTACAGTTAATATTTATACATACTACACACAAACGTTTCACCGTTTACACACTTCATCTATTCACAAGTTTTTACTCTCACACATTTTCACAAACACTTTCAACTGCATACACTCTCGACTTTTCTCTGCACTATTCTCTGCTATTTTATAACCTTGATCTAATGGCAACCACTGCTTTTACTGCTTCTGGGTTAGAGTTTGTTCCTAACAACTATGCAGCTCCGTTAAACACTGAGAACGCACCGGAGGCGTTTCATTTGTTCCAGAGGTTCTTGGCACAGTCTGATATTGGGAATGCTCTTACGGCCCCAGCAACTCTTTCTGTGTCTCAAATTAAAGTCTTCTGGGAGACGGGTGTCTATGACAATGGAGGGGAATCTGGGTCTCCATCCATACTTTTTGAATTTGAAGGAGAAGAGTTTATAGTTACTCCAACTACTGTTCGTGATGCGTTGGGGTTTGAGAATTTCAATGCCTACACAATCTCTGTTGGTGATTCTGAGTTGGTATGAATGATGCAAGGGATTGGTTACAGTGGCTCGTTAGCTAGGATTGGTCAATTGAAGCGGCCGCTCTTGAGGAAGGAATGAAGTTTCTTTTTCGACTGTATAACAAGAGCATTCGGGAAGAAGTGCACAAATTGGGATGCCATACCCATTGACAGTCTGCAAATCGGGTATTCTCTTCTCTATGGAAATAACTTTGATTTTGCTAGATTAGTCTTAACTAATATTGGTGAGAAAATGACTGAGAACAGGAGTGTGGTTTACTTTTCACGTTTCTGTCAGTTGATATTCTTTGAGTGTGCTTCTGGGGTAGTTATAGCTGAGAATCTTGTGATTCCTTATTTTAAATTGCATAAACGCATATTCTCTGATCTAACTAATAAAGATGTTAAGAAGGGAAATGTTGGAGCTCTGCTTTTACCTAAAATAGTCCAACAATTTCTAGATAACCCACCTCAACTACATGTTCAACCAGACACTCAAACACTACACCCTTCCTCACTAAACACTGAACCCCCACCCTCCACTTCTCAAAATCCACAGTCTTGTGGTAGAATTAAGAAAAGGGCTTTCAAGAGGAAGGTTCGAGCTAATAGACCAAAATCTGATGATGATGAAGATGATGTTGATACTGAAACTCTTCATCAAATAAAAAGGAGGATGATGGCTACTTATCTGTTTGAGGAGTTAGATTCTACTACCCCAGTTACTGAACAAAGTGATGCTCCTGAAACTGTTACTCAGGAGGCTGTTATAGAAGAAGCTACTGTGCCTGTTGAGGCCAAAGCAAATACCGATGCAAAGGATGACATACCTGCACAAGACAGTTTCTTTGATAACTTTGATATGGGTTTTGAAGCGTATCCTAGTGTCAGTGTTTGTGACACTGAGGATGTGGAAGCTGATCACACAACACTCATTGTTGATGAGTCTGTTGGTACACATACAGAGATCCTCTCTGTTACAAATCAAATTCCTGAAGTTGGTGAGGAAGTTGATCAGAGACCTGAAGCTGTTGATGCGATTGTTAATGAAGCTACATCAGAGATTCTGAAATATAATGTTGAAGTTGTTCAAGCAAAAGAAGTAGTTGCTGAACAAATAAACTCTGACAATGTTGAAGCTGTTGTAGAAAAATTCAATGTAGCTACAGCAGAGAATCTGGAAGAGGATGCTGTTAGAGAACAAGAAGCTGTTGCAGACCAAGTTCCTAAGGAAGATGCACAGATAAATGCTGAGGTCACTGCAGAAAATGATAATGAAGCAGTTGTTGAGCCAATAGAAGACACTGATAATGCTAATTCTGTTCATTCTGAACATATACATACTGGTATAAATGTGTCTCTATCCGACTCTGATGCTCAATATTCTCCACTACTCAGAGATCCTACTGTAGAGTCTATCAAAGAAACTCAACATGAGGCTGAAGCTAGATATAAAGAAATGTATTATGCAAACTGGTCTGGAGTAGATTGCATATTTTCTGATACCAGGGCTTCTGACTTTGTGGCCAAATCTACTAAAGAGATTTCAAATCCAGAACTTTTTACACATCTGAAGGCTACAATTGTTCAAGTCAAGTCTCTTAACAATCGTTTTGCTGAAACTCACGAGTTCGTTACTGGTTTGAGAAATGATATTGGTGCAAGAGAGGTGGCCTTACAAAATGAAAAATCTTTTTATTCTAAACTCTTTGCTGACCAAGGAGAAATGAAGAAGAGGCTAAGCAAGGTTGAAGAGAATCAAACTTTAATGTCTTCAAAAATTGATTCTATTGCAAATTCTTTGGAGTTGCTGACATCAGTACTTATTCCTGATGATGTCAAAAAGGAGGAGAGTGTTCCTAAAGACAAATGCAAAAGCGCTCAAACTCTGAGACGGAGGGATAATGCAAATGATGGTGGAAGTAAAGAAACAGAGAGAAGGTCAAAATCTGCTCAAGAGCAAGGGAGACTTAGTTCAAACTCTGTTATTCCCAAATGACCTAACAGAATTGTAGAAGGGGGGTTGAATACAATTCTAGATAAATTCTTCCAACTCAAAAACAAAACAGATAATAATAAAACTGAACTTTAAAATAAAAACACAAGATATAAATAATTCATTTGGATTGTTTGATGATCCAACTGAAGTGTTTTTATTGCGGAAATAATCTGTGATGCAAAATGCACACAGCTGCTCAGTTACAAGAAATGTAGATAGTTACTCTCAAAATAGCTAATACAATCTATTTGTTTTTCTTCTCTCTTACATTCTAAACTAACTGCTACACTTGGTTATATATTCCAAGTTTACAACAATATTTAGGTTACACTACAAGTTACATAGGGTAGCCGTCCATAGCTTCTTCATCCGTTGATAGTCTTCACTTAGGCAAAATTACAAGGCATATAATATTTACAATTGACCAACCTGTTTTTCCTATCTATTACATAGTCAACATGACTTGGAATCCTATCCACTAATTACAACAAATGTATGTCAACCAATGAAGTGTTGTACAATGCAATTGCTACAGGACTTATCCGTTGATAAGCTACCTGTCAACGGATGCTGCAAAGCATACCATCCGTTGACAGCTACAAAAATACTTATACAAATTCTACTAAGTGTTTTGTTGTTATCATCAAGAACAACATATTCCTAACAATCTCCCCCAATTTATGACTGATAGAATAACAACCATAGATCAAGGGCCTTGATGATAACAAAAACACTTTAACTAAATAAACATGATTGAAGTAGAAAAATGCATTAAGCTTCTTAAATACTTGAAATACAAAGTGAGACTTACAGTACAAGTACACAAAGATGCTCCTCTAGCATGAGCAAGTAATTCACCTTTTTCTTTGTGTCCTTGTCCTCTTTCCTTTCTCAGAATTGATCTCCTCAATTCTAGCTTGCAGTCTGCCATATAAAATCTTCTCCTCTTCATCCTGATCATTTAGCATGGATTGCATAGATCTCAAGGTTTGAACAGATGCTTTGTCCAACTGATCTTCTATTCTGAAGAATCTTCTGCAATTGTCCTTGTCCCTGAATTCCATCATCCAGTAAGGTTGGAGATGAATCTTCTTTCCCGTGGGAGGTATTCTGAGCATCCTGGGAAGTGTCTCAGGCCTATTCCAGCTAGCCTTTATTTGAGAGATTTTGGAGATCACTTCAGACTTGGCTACTTTGGTGAAGCCAAAGTCTTTCTTCATGCATTTGAACACTGTGACCAGTGTTTGGTGATCTTCTCCTAGAACTCTGTGAAGTGGCCATAATTGTTCTCTACCACCCTTGTGAACTAGTACCAATCTTTCAGGTAGTTTTTGAGAAGCTGCAATGCCTCTTACTTCCACCAGGTTTTCAAGGTCTAGATGCAGACTATTTTCCTCCCTGATGTCAGCAATGTACATACAGCCTTCTGGATTTGGAGGTGGCCTCTGAGGTTGTGGATTTTTCATGAACATAGGCTTAACTTTGATTGCCCTTTTCTTTGTCTTCTTTGGTTAATCCTTCTCAAGTATAAACTTTGGGAAGAAGGCCTCATCAAACTCAAAGGGTTCTTCTTTTGGCATGATTGGCTGATCATGATAATTCACAGGTTGTGCTAGATCACATGCCAATCTTCCATCTTGAAAGGGATCAAAAGACATTTGAGGTGCACTGGGTATTGAAGGAGGTTGTGCAGTGTCTTGAGAATCTTCATCAAAGTCTAGATTCCTTTTGGCTTTAACCTTTGGTTGCCTTGTCCCCAACTTCTTCTTTTCTTCTTCAGCAGCATCCTTAGCCTTTTCTTCCTTTCTTGTCCTTTCTTCTTCTTACATAGCTTGGGCAACTTCCAGTGCCTGTAAAGCTATTCTTTCAGATTCTTCTTCCTTGGCCTTAGCAAAATTTGGATGACCAACCCAAATGTATATTGCTTGACCATTTCTGTAGATTATGGCTCTCCTATTCCTCATATCAAGATGATTGTTCTCTTTGTCTTCAATGATGGAGTTGCCAAGAATCTTGAACTTGTCTGGTTTTTGTGGGGGTAGTAGATTCTTGCTGCATTCTTGCCCTTGGGTTTGGATGGTGATGTTGGAGAAAACCTTCTTCTAACCTTATCCCATAAGTTGGAAGTTTCACCTCTTTCCCTCTTTGATCCTTGAAAGAATTCATGTTGGATAGGTTCTGTAGTATAGAAACTGCTGAACTATGGGGCTATCTTCATGGTATCCGTTGATAGAGGAATGGGCTCATCTGTTGATAGAATAACTTGGAGATCCATTGATGTATTGAGCTCATCCGTTGATAGAGTAGCAGTTTTATCCGTTGATAAAGATCTTGCCTTAGAACTTTCTGCTAGCTTTGTAGCCCGTGCATCTATGCTTGCTATTTTCTGATGTCTTCTCTTAGTTGCAGTCTCTTAGATGCACGTTCAATCAACTCTATCCCACCCATCTTGCCAGTATCCTTCTTCTTCTCCCCCATTGTTAGTGGCTCATTTGGTAGAGTAATGGTTGGCACCAATACCTGTGTGACTTGACTATCCAGCTCCTTAGATTTCTCCCCCTTTTTGTTATCATCAAGTGGAAGAGGGAGTCCTTGAGCTGCCACTAGCATTTCCAATAGTTGAGTCTGTCTCAGCTGTTCCTTCTGCATTTGAGATATAGTAGCTTCCACTTTGTCCATTCTAGCATTAAGAGTCGTCAAATTGGTTGCCATCTCAGGTTGATCTTTAGTGAGGAACTTTTTCAGCTGGACAACTGTGAATAGAGGTAGCCTATCATCCAATCTCCTGTCATTGGCATCCCTTTGACTGGAAATGGAATCCTTAATCTCCTGGGCTACACTCTGTGTCCCTTGCATCTGTAGCCTATGGATTTCCAGAGAGTCCATGATGGCCTTGTAGATTTTCTTGTCATCCACAGATGCAAACTCTTGTGCCAAAGAGGCTTCTCTAAACTGCCTGGAGATGTCAGCATCCAAAGTGTGTCTTCCATGAATGTCCTGAGATAGCCAGCTAGGTGTTGGAGGCACCACTGTAGATCAATCCTGTGTAGTGGTGGCTAGCTGTCTATCTTCACCACTGCTGTCATCCCCATCAGAGTAGTCAAAATCATCACTAGCAACATCTGAGGGCAGGTTGGTCAGGGCCTCTTTAGCTCTTAGCATAGAAGCGGTTTTGTGAATCAAATTGAGTGCCTTCTCTGCCTCCACATTGCCCTGTGCAGCCATGATTTGATAGGCTGGCATAGGGTGAGTAAAGGTGTTAGGATCTAAGGAAATATCATCAATGACATTTTGATACTCCTTCTGATAAGAAATTTCCTTAGATCTATCATCCACCTCCATTAACTCACTGGCAATGGCTGCTGTTGTGGTTGCTGTAGTTGATGTAGTCCCTTCTCTCTCTCCACTATTTTCTTGCATCATGGGCTCCCCATGGCTCACACCGCTCACACCCTCACCTTCACCTACTAAGGTGGAACTCTCTTGCTCTCCTTTTGCCTGGCTGGAAGAAATAGCCAGCCTCTCACTCTCAATCTCTCCTTTTGCCTAGTCCCTAGCCAGCCTCTCAGTTTCACTCCCTTTCATTCCTAAAAGTGTTTCAACTACTATTTGTTCATCTTCACTAGTTGTGGGAACAACTGGATTGGAAATGATAAGTGCAGAAAGAACCTATCAACGGAAGAGAAATATTCGTTGATATAGCAGTTTGAACTGTCAACGGATGAGAAAGATCCGTTGATGGAGAAACACTTGTCAACGGATGAAAAATATCCGTTGATGAAGTAAATAATGGAGTTGGAGGAAATGAGATTACAGTAGAATCTGTGGTGATTGATTTTAATGTAGGATCCACAGACCTAGATGCAACCTCAGAAAAGATAGATTGGCGACCCAACAAACCACTTAACAAGTGATGGTCACCAATTTCAGAGTGGGGCCTCTCCAAGAATAAAGATGGAGAGTCAGGAAGTGATGTGTTTATCATATCCACATCCAGAGAAATGGTTGGTGAATTTGGTGAAGTGGTTTCAAAAGAGATATTCAAAGAATGGGACTGTAACCCCTCAGTAATGGTAGGAGTTACATCAAATTGAATTTGAGAGAGTGGTAATGTGGCTACCAGTGTGTGTGCACCCTGTGAAATTTATGACTTGTTTTTCACCCTTCTTCTTTTATATTGGGTCACAGCTGTTTGGGGGCTTTCTGTGTCCCTAACCCTCTTGGACTGTGCTCTTGGAGGAGAGCTTGTTTCAATAACTACATCCTTTTGGGAGGATGTAGTTAGAATTGTGCTAATGTCCATTTTACTCACTGTGTCTTGTTGGGAAGACACAGTGGGGCTAGGCTGGTTAGCACTCACCTCTCCTACCTTATTCTTAGGGGTTCTTTGATGTTCACCCCTTCCCTCACCTCTCACACCACCTGTACCACTCCCCTTAGGTTTAGAAGTAGTTTTTGCAACAGATGCCTTTTGAGAGGCACCTGAGGTTGGCTTGGAGGATTTTCCTTTGGATTTTGTTGCAGGGGCAGGTGTCTGTTGGGTCACAGCTACAGGCACCACAGCAACTGATGAAGTAATGACAGTTGAGATAGTAGAAGTACTTACAGAGATAGCAGGTTTTCCATTACAGGTAGTTACACCATTTGGACATCACCATTATGGTTCAGTCTAATGATGTCCGTCAAAACTCTCTTTTCCTGCACAAAGCACTCAAACTTTGCATTGGGGTTAGAGATATCCAATGGTGTTGGACTAACATGGTTAACCAACATCATCAGAAATCTAGCATAGTAAACATTAGTTTTCCTATTTACTTTAGAGCCCAACTTAGCACCAATTTCATACATTAGTTGGGTGCTAAAGTTATAGTACTTATCAGTCCAAAGCATGGTAAGCAAAATTAAAATGGAATTGCTAATGGCATCAAAGTTACTCCCTCCGTCCCTATTTAGTTGACACATTTGTAAAAAACACACATATTAAGAAATAATTAATTATATAATTTGTTTCCATGTTTGCCCTTAATCTTAATATTAAATGATGACTTATGAGTATGTACATTAAATATAAAGTCAACATTGGTATTAGAAATAAAGGGGTAGATATGGAAAAATTGATAAAAATATGTATTGGAACAAGAAATGTGACAACTATTTAGGGACAATTTTTTTTTTTTTTGCAAATATGCCAACTAAAAAGGGACGGAGGGAGTACTAATTTTACCAGAAAATGTCTTGATGAAGGCATCTGCTAAATAACTATACTCCTTAACTAATCCTCTCCTAATAATTTTACCTAAATTATCAGTAGACAAAGAATAGTTTATGGAGTTAAGCAAATTCACTATCTCAGCATTTGATGGCAATTCAGAACAAGTATTTTCAGGCAAGTGTAGACATGCTTGCAAAATATCAGAATTGACAACATACTCATTACCTTTAAGAGAGAAAGTCATTGTGCAATCGGTATCATTGAACTCACAGGTAGTCCAAATCTCCTCAGCGACTTCATGGTACACAAGGGTCGAGTGGAGCATAGCTTGCAATTGACAATGAAATCCATCATTCTGTGAAAGACTTCATTCGACCTTGCTTTCTCAACAAATTTGTTCTTCTCATAGATAAATCCACCAGCTGACATGTGTTTCACTATGGGTACCATTGTTAAGTATAAAAAAGCTTGAAAACTGGTGTTTGCTTAGAGAAGATGAGAGAAATTTGACTTTGAAAATTCGAAAGAATGAATTAAAGAAAATAAAATTCTTTAAATACTCCCCCAGAAATTCTCAGAAATTAAATCCAATACTAAATGCAAATTACTGGATTGGCTGAAAAATAACCGTTATAATCAAAAACTTACCATGATTTATACTTACAGGGGTGTATGTATACATCGTGGTAAAGGCGTACAAATATCAACGGTTATGATTAAAAACGTCACATCAACGGATAACACATGTCCTTTTGATATCTAGTCTAATCCATTAATGAAATTGTGTTCCGTTGACGTAAAAAGACTCATCAACGGATCACCCAGAAAAGTGCTTAGACTGTCAACGGATAAAGGCATTCGTTGACAAGGTAATTTTGACTTAGACAAAATTTAACCTTTTTCTGAGAAAATTAATTCAAAGAAAAATCATAGCAAATTTCTGGCTGCAACTTTAAACAAAAATAACTAGCAAAAATCTCATAAATCATTAAGAGAAATTTAGCATACCTAGCTCACTTACTAATCTTGAGAATGTGGATTCATCAAGTGGCTTGGTAAAGATGTCTGCTAGTTGTTGTTCACTTGGAACAAAATGTAACTCCACAGTACCATTCATAACATGTTCTCTGATGAAATGGTACTTGATGTCAATATGCTTGGTTCTTGAGTGTTGCACTGGATTCTCAGTAATAGCAATGGCACTAGTGTTGTCACAGAAAATATGAATTTTCTCAACTCTTAATCCATAATCAAGTAGTTGATTTTTCATCCATAAAATCTGTGCACAACAACTCCCAGCTGCAATGTACTCAGCCTCAGCTGTAGAGGTAGAAACTGAGTTTTGTTTCTTGCTGAACCATGAAACAAGCTTGTTGCCTAGGAATTGACAGGTTCCTGTTGTACTTTTCCTGTCAATTTTACATCCTGCATAATCTGCATCTGAATAACCAATTAGTTCAAAACCAGACTCTCTAGGATACCAAATGCCAAGGTTTGGTGTTCCTTTGAGATATCTGAAAATTCTTTTAATAGAAACTAAATGGGATTCCCTAGGAACAGCCTGAAATCTAGCACATAGACATGTAGCAAACATAATATCAGGTCTACTAGCTGTTAGATATAAAAGTGAGCCTACTATGCCTCTGTAACTTGAAATGTCCACAGATTTTTCCTCAGTATTCAATTCAAGTTTAGTAGTAGTAGGCATGGGAGTTTTGGCAGAAGAGCAATCCATTAAGTCAAATTTCTTCAACAAATCATTAATGTACTTTGATTGACTAATGAATATGCCTTCAGTAACCTGTTTTACTTGAAGACCAAGAAAATAGGTTAATTCTCCCATCATGCTCATTTCATATTTACTTTGCATAAGCTTGGCAAACTTTTCACATTTGTAGACCCAACGATTATGTCATCTACATAGATTTGAACAAGTATAGTAGAGCCATTCACAATTCTATGAAAAAGAGTTTTATCAACAGTACCTCTAGTAAAGTGATTCTCAAGAAGAAACTGTGAAAGAGTGTCATACCAGGCTCTAGGTGCTTGCTTCAAACCATAGAGTGCTTTGAGGAGAAAGTAAACATACTCTGGAAAATCATCATCTTCAAAACCAGGAGGTTGACTCACATAAACCTCCTCTTCCAATTCCCCATTCAAAAAGGCACTCTTGACATCCATTTGATAGACCTTGAAATTGGCATGGGCTGCATAGGCTAGGAAGATCCTTATTGCTTCTATTCTTGTAACAGGAGCAAAGGTTTCATCAAAATCAATTCCTTCTTCCTATGAGTAGCCTTTAGCAACCAATTTAGCTTTGTTCCTTGTGATAATGCCATTTTCATCCATCTTATTTCTGAACACCCATTTTGTGCCTATACATTTCTATTTTTAGGCTTGGGCACCAGCTTATAGAATTATTCCTTTCAAACTGGTTTAGCTCCTCTTGCATTGCTAAAACCCAGTCTGGATCTAGAAGTGCATCCTCAACTTTCTTTGGCTCTTCTTGAGATAGAAAGCTGTTGTATAAACATTCTTCTTGAGTTGCTCTTCTAGTTTGGACTCTTGAAGACACATCACCTATAATTAGTTCAAAGGGATGGTCTTTAGTCCACTTTCTTGAGGAGGGTAGATTGGCTCTAGATGATGTAGCCTCATGATCATGATTGCCTTGTCCAGAATGATTTCTTTGAGAAACTCCCCCTGAGTTTGTTGTCCCTATATGATCATTCCTAAAAACATTCGCTTCTGTCAATAGAATGCTCATTTTGACTGTCAACGGATCCCCTATTGTGACTGTCAACGGATCCTCTATTGTGACTGTCAACGGATCCTCTATTGTGACTGTCACCGGATCCTCCACCATGACTGTCAACGGAATGATCAGTAGGTCTGCTAGCAGCTATTTTCCTTAATCTTAATGCAGCAATTTCATCTTCACTGCTACTCTCATCTGTGCTAGACATAACAACTTTAGATTGTTTCCTAATGGTCTTCTCTTGATTCTCCTGAGCACCTTCCTCATTCTCAAAAGAAAGACTTTCATGGAAACCTTCATCACAGAGACCTTGGATTTTGTGATCATCAAAAACAACATATACAGATTCCATAACAATGTTGGTTCTGAGATTATAGACTTTGTAAGCTTTCCCTGCTGCATATCCCACAAAAATTGCTTCATCTGCTTTTGCTTCAAATTTTCCCAAATGCTCAGCTTGATTCCTCAGTACAAAGCACTTGCATCCAAAAACATGAAGAAAATCCAATAGTGGCTTCTTTCTTTTGAGCAACTGATAAGGGGTCATTCCTTTGGCTTGATTAATCAAAGATACAATCTGAGTGAAGCATGTTGTGTTTACTGCCTCAGCCCAAAAATAAGTAGGTAACTTAGATTCATCTAGCATTGTCCTTGCAGCTTCAATGAGTGTTCTGTTTTTCCTTTCAACTACACCATTTTGTTGTGGTGTTCTTGCAGCTGAAAACTCATGCATAATTCCATTCTCCTCACAGAACATCTTCATAGTGGAATTCTTGAACTCTGTTCCATTGTCACTTCTAATCCTTCTTACTTTGATGTCAGGATTATTGTTTACCATCTTGATGTGATTGATTATGATTCCACTTGCCTCATCCTTAGAGTGCAGAAAGAAAGTCCAAGTAAATCTAGAAAAATCATCAACAATCACAAGACGGTATTTCTTCTTTGAGATGGACATGACATTGACAGGACCAAACAAATCCATGTGAAGTAACTCTAGCTGTTGAACAATTGATGACTCTCTCTTGCTTTTGAATGATGCCTTCTTTTGTTTCCCTTTCTGATAAGCATCACACAAACCATCCTTTGTAAATTCCACTTGTGGAATTCCTCTAGCAAGATCCTTCCTCGCCAAATCATTCATGACCTTAAAGTTCAGATGAGATAATTTCTTGTGCCATAGCCAACTTTCATCTTTACTTGATTTGCTGAAAAGACAAGTGATTGTATCTGGACTTGTGCTACTAAAGTCAGCAATGTACACATTTCCTCTCCTGAATCCAGTCATGACCACATTGTTGTCTCCTTTTGAAACAACACAGGCTTCTTTTGAAAAAGTAACTAAAAATCCTTTGTCACAAAGTTGGTTGATACTAAGCAAATTGTGCTTTAGACCATCCACCAATGCAACCTCATCAATGATGACATTTTCCTTTGAAATCAAGCCATATCCCTTTGTGTAGCCTTTGCTGTCATCTCCAAAAGCAATACAAGGGCCAGCTCTCTCCTGAAACTCTGTGAGCAGGGTAGAATCACCAGTCATGTGTCTTGAATAACCACTATCCAAGTACCAAAGATTCCTCTTGTTTCCCTGCACACAACAAAACCAAATCAAATTGATTTTGGTACCCAAGTTCCCTTGGGTCCTGTTTTGTTAGCCTTAGATTTCCCTCTCAGATCATTTTTCACCTGTGACTCAGGTTGGGTTAAATCAACATTTGTTCTAGGTGTTGAACTTTGAGGGTTTCTCAAAGTTTCATTTACAGTATGCATAGTTGGGGGAACAAACATGTTATTCCATGGCATTTATGGCATATTGAACATATTCATATATGGATTAGGCACAAATGCCATGCTAGCATAAGGATTCTGATATTGTGCATAAAGAGCAAACATGTTATGCATAACATGCATTGTAGGCATGGAAACATTCATAGCAGGCTTAGGCATTTTCACATTAACAGTTTTCTTGATAGATTTGCAATTGGTAGATAAGTGATTAACACTGCCACAATTAACACATGTCTTTCTAGGTGCATATTTATCTGGTGTGTAATTGTTGTGCTTGTTACTTCCTACTTTGCCATTTTTGTTATTTTTCTTGTTGCCCTTAACCTCATCTTGAACTTTCTCTAACTTGTCCTTCAATTGCTTGTTGGACAAGTGACCTACATTAGCTCTTTCAACAGGCTTTTCATCTTTCTTGGTTTTGCTAGACTCACCCTGAACAAAGTTCTTGGTGACAGGACCATACTTGTTATTTAGTCTAGTGAGTTTTTGTTTCTTTTCCTTTGTCAACGGAACAGAATGATCCGTTGATGGTTCATCTGTCAACGGAACAGCATGATCCGTTGATGGTTCACCTGTCAACGGAAGCTTGCTATCCATTGATACATGAACCTCCAACTCAGGATCATTGTTACCAGTTGACTCTTCTTCTGATTCTAGGACTTCATCAACATATCCTAGTTTCTCCTTATTCTTTTTCTATGATTGCTCACAGAAAGATTCTATCTCTTGAACATTAATGATGTTGTTAGCAACATTCCTTGAATCCTTCCATTTAGCAATCACCTTTTGTTCAGATTCTAGTTGAATTTTAAGAATCTGTTCCCTTTCTAGGACTGCTTCAAGTTCCTTCTTAGCATCCCTACTTACACATCTCATTTTCTCAAAATCAATGAGCTGTTCTTCTAACATGGCATTCCTATCACTTAAAAGCAGATTAGTATCTTTAATTCTTGAATTCTCCTTTGTAAGTGATTTAAGAGAAACACGCAAATTGTACAATACAGTAGACATTTCATTAATTGTACTATTGCATTCCTCTAAGGAAAGCTCAGATAGATTTGTAGTAGTTACCTGAGTGCTTGAGGAACTTGCTTCTTGCTCATGATTGGTAGCCATTAGAGCCAAGTTGACATACTCTACATCTTCATCAGAGTCCTTACCATTCCCAGCCCAATCATATTCCTTAGACACAAAAGCCTTTTCCTTTTTCTTGAGAAGTTCAAAATATTTCTTCTTGTAATCAACAGGCTTAAAATTCCTGTTGCTCTTCTCAGCTTTAGGCTTTCTACAGTCTCCAGCAAAGTGGCCCATTGTTCCACAGTTGAAACATTTGATTTTAGACTTGTCAACCAAATTGCCTTTGTTAGGTTGAAAGTCTCTTCTTGGAGGTCTGGAATCTGAACTTCTCTTGAACTTTAACTTAGAGAATTTCCTTGACAGAAAAGCAATGTGTTTATCAATCTCATCTAAGTCATCCAAGTTGGTTGGTTCTTCTTCTTCTGTCATATTGCCCTTTCCCTTGCTAACATCACTCTTACAACTAGCTCGACTAGTTGTAGCTTTAACAGTCTTTTCATTGTCTTTATCAAATTGGTTCACAGGTGCAACCAATCAACCAATGCAACATATCCACCCTTCTTCTGTATCTTCTCAATTTCCTCATCCTGCTCCATTTCCAGTTCATATGTCTTTACGGTTCCATAGAGCCTTTCAAGAGTGTAGTCTTTGTACTCTTGTGTGTTTCTTAGAGAAACAGTCATAGGCTTCCATTCCTTTGGAAGAGCTCTGAGAAATTTGAGGTTTGAGTCCTTAGTTTGGTAGATCCTCCCATACAACTTTAATCCATTCAGTAGCTTCTGAAATCTACTGAAAGTATCATTTAATGACTCACCGGCTTTGAAATGAAAGTGTTCATATTGTTGTATAAGGAGTTGCATATTGTTCTCCCTTACTTGCTCAGTTCCTTCACATAATGTTCTGATAGTGTCCCATACTTCCTTAGCAGTTGTAGAGTTAATGACATTATCAAACATTTCTTGATCTAGTCCATTGAACAGAATTTCAAGAGTCCATTCTGAGGCAGGTTTTGGGATTTCCACATCTGGATCTCTCTTGTAAACCAACTCTCGATCCAACTTTCATTGGGAACATGTGGACCTTTCTCAATGCAATCTACATATCTCTCATCCATAGACATGAGATGTAAATGCATCTTTACTTTCCATTGAAAGTAGTTGTCCTTATCAAGAACTGGTATCTTCACACCTGCATCCTTCTTCACCATAATTCTGTATTTGGTCTTGATCTTTAAACTTCTTGTATGTTAGAAGCTTGATCTGATACCAATTGTTATTCTCAAATGACCTAACAAAATTGTAAAAGGAGGGTTGAATACAATTCTAGATAAATTCTTCCAACTCAAAAACAAAACAGATAATAATAAAACTGAACTTTAAAATAAAAACACAAGATATAAATAATTCAGTTGGATTGTTTGATGATCCAACTGAAGTGTTTTTATTACGGAAATAATTTGTGATGCAAAATGCACACAGCTGCTCAGTTACAAGAAATGTAGAGAGTTGCTCTCAAAATAGCTAATACAATCTATTTGTTTTTATTCTCTCTTACATTCTAAACTAACTGCTACACTTGGTTATATATTCCAAGTTTACAACACTATTTAGGTTACACTACAAGTTACATAGGGTAGCCGTCCATAGCTTTCTTTTCATTCCTTTTTACAATTAATTAAATGGAATGTTTCTTCATTTCCAATGTCCAATCTGCTGGCTTCCAATGCACTGTACACTTCTACATCACCTTTTGAACAGTAGGTAAACTGTCACTATCACTTTATTAACTGATCAATAAAGTAACAGTGATCCGTTGATAGTAGGAGATGTCATCCGTTGACAGCTTTATTCTTCATCCGTTGATGGTGAAAATCACATCCGTTGATAGCTTCTTCATCCGTTGATAGTCTTCACTTAGGCAAAATTACAAGGAATATAATATTTACAATTGACCAACCTATTTTGCCTATCTATTACATAGTCAACATGACTTGGAATCCTATCCACTAATTACAACAAATGTATGTCAACCACTGAAGTGTTGTACAATGCAATTGCTACAGGACTTATCCGTTGATAAGCTACCTGTCAACGGATGCTGCAAAGCATACCATCCGTTGACAGCTACAAAAATACTTATACAAATTCTACTAAGTGTTTTGTAGTTATCATCAAGAACAACACATTCCTAACAAACTCTGCTATGATGACAAACTCTGAGAGAATAAACTCTGGTGCTCAATCTTCTTCAAGACTTAAGAGTCTAGTGATTTCAGATAATCCAACTACTGATGAAGAGATTGCAGCTAAATTGTTTCTTGAAGAACATAATGGTGAAGCTAAAGTTGAGGACATAGAAGCAGAAATGAAAATGCTATTTGAAGAGCATATGAAGAAAGTAGCTTCTGGTACTTACAAGAAGAAAGCTATTAAGGCTCCTAGGAAAAAGGAAGTTACACTTTCTATCAAGGAAAATACTCAACAGAGTATAAAATATTCAAGGAGACCTTCAGTAGATGCTTCTGGAAAAGGCAAAGGAAAACTGGTAGAAGAAGGACAGTTTTCAAAGAAGAATTATTCAACCTCTAACGTTGCTCAAGTTTAATCAAGGATACATCATTCAACCTCTGACGTTGCTCAAGTTGATAGTTCTGTTAAAGTTATGACAACCTCTGACACTGCTCAAGTTGTGCAAACTCAGTTATCTCCACAACTCAAAGGTTTCTTAAGACCTGTACGTCCTGAAGATTTGAAGCCAGGAACTGTGAATTTTCTACAAACCAGAACTGTATTGGGAAAAGAGTCATATGATAAATCTGGTTTGGGTTCACATAGAGAGAAAAGAATTAATAACAGTCCTGCAAATCTTACATCACTGGCAGAACCTGGTGTTTGGGTTACTCAAGAAACTCTTTACAAACTAGAGTCTGTTCAGATGATTTTTCACAAAGGATTGAGGAAGGAGTTTCTGTTATACTTCATGGATGATGGAAGAGTCTATAGAGTTGGAGAAGCTGATATTCAACTTAAACTATGGGAAGAGCTAGAGTATGTACTATATCTACTCAAAATCAAGAATAGAAGTACTCATGATGCTGCTCTAGTTTTGAGAGACAGAATGATGAAATCCAAAGTGTTGCTTAGAGGTAGTGTTTCAAGTGCTTACATTCCTAAGTATAGAGATGCTTATGGAAAGCTAGTAGAGATGAAGAGAAACAGTGCCAGATTAAGGACTGATTTGGGAATAAAAGTCTTAGAGTTCAATCTAGACTCTGATAAGTCTTTCTTTATAAGACTTGGAAATGAAATGAACAAAAACAGCATCTATTCTCTGAGGGCTGCCATATATCAGATTGGTGAAAGGGATCCAGAGCTTAAGGAGCTGAAGGAGATTATGATTGTTGAGCTAGAAAGAGCAGAGAGAAGACTACTTACAGATTATCTCAGAACAGTGCATGACATTCAAGAAATTAAGTAAACACTGACTATAAGTTTTTTAAAGTTTTCTGTTCTAAGTAAAAGTTAAACTCTGTTATGTTATAAACACTGCATTTGCTATATGTTTTGACATCATCAATTATTTGTTAACTTGTACATTTTTATCATGCACAAGTTGGGGGAGATTGTTAGATATAACTGCTGATGTTTGTTTATTAGTGTTTAAGTAAACAGGTACTCTTCAGAGTTTACTGGAAGCCAGTTAGAGTTTGTTAAAGTCTGACGAGGTGAGAGTTTACTTTAGCTGTCGGTGCTGATATGAAGATTCTAGAAGCAATATATTCTGAAGATGGAAAGAAGCAGAATATATTGAGATAGCTAAGGAAATGTGACAGAAGACAAAAGCAATCCTAAATTGATATAAATTGTATAGCTGATTTATAGGAATATCAATTAGAGATTGATTCTATGTAGTTGTGTATTATATAAACACAGATAGGTTAACCCTAAAAGGGATGCAAATACTGAATACATTATTCTTGTAACCTAGCAGCTCTCTGTGATATTTTACATCATTGATAGAAGAGTTATTTAATATAATTCAGTTTGTTGATTTATAAACAAGTGTTCTTATTGTTATTCTCATACAGTAATTGGTTATTAATTGTGTATTCGGCCTAACAGTAATCATCCACCATTACTAAGGCATATCTCTTTTTGGCCATAGATGGTGCATTGACTGGTCCAAAGAGATCCATGTGAATCAACTTGAGTGCTTCCATGTTGGTGTTCAATTGCTTGGATTTGTGCACAACTCTCCTTATTTTGCCCATCTGACAATCTTTACACAGTCCTTCTTGACAGAATTCCTGTTGGGGTAAACCTCTCACCAGCTCCTTCTTCATCAAAGTATTCATTGTCTTGAAGTTGAGATATGAGAGCTTCCTTTGCCAAAGCATACTGTCACCAACAGTTGCCTTACTGTAAAAATAGTAGACCTTATTTTTCTTTGTTGAATTTAAGTCAGCAACAAACAAGCTTCCTTTTCTGACCCCTTTTAAAGAGAGGCTTCCATCCTTCTTGTGGTAGATATTACACACCATCATATCAAACTCAACCTTGAATCCCCTATCACTTAATTGGCTAACACTGAGTAGATTGTGTTTCAGTCCATCCATAAGAGCAATGTCTTCAGTGACAACATTTCCAATTTCCAAACAGCCATATCCCACTGTATAACCTTTGCTGTTGTCTCCAAAGGTTATTATTGGGCCAGCTTTCTCCACCTAGTGTGATAGCAGGGCTATATCACCAGTCATATGTCTTGAGCAACCACTATCAATGATCCATATGACTTGATTGTTCTTTTTGCCCTACAAAACAAAATGTGTTTAAGTTGCATATGGTACCCAATCCTTGTTGGGTCCTGCAGTTACAGTGTCTCCTGAATTTCTTTGAGTCATAGAATGACAATCATCATCAAAAATCTCTTGTTTGACTTCTCTCTTCACCCACTTAGGTTTAGAATTGGACTTGGTCCTTTTCTTAGTGGATGAGGCCTTTTGTTGTTGCCAGCAGGCTCAGAAGTCTTAACATTGTGCATGTATGAACATTTTTCAGTAGTGAGAATAGGCAGGTTAAAGCAAGTACTCATAGCAGTGATTTTGCATGGCATACATTCAGTGTTATTATAGACACTCATAGTTCTATGCATAAGGGGGGTTCTGTGTAAGTTACCATTGAGTTCAGTAGCATTGATTTTATCCTCAACTGGTTTCTTACAAACATGTGTTAGATGATGTGAAGATCCACACTTATTGCATAATTTCCTAGAAGCACCTCCAACATTGGTGTATCCATTTCCTTTATTGACACCTACCTAACCATTCCTATTCTTAGACTTGGGGTTACTGGATTGACAGTGGGTTCAGAAGCTGCTGTCGAACTTTCCTTGATAGTACCTTTTATTCCAACTATGTTGACAGAAGGTTTGGAAGTTACTGTCTTAGAAACATTCTTGATAGTATCTTTGAAAGATTATGTCTTGCCAATAGTGACAACATCTTTTGAACTTACTGTCTGATTGCTTGGTAAGCTTACTGTCTTGGGGATTGTGACAGTATTCTTTCCATCCTTAGATGTGCTGTCAACACCTTCATGCATCAAGAATTTCTTTTTTGATGAGCATGGCTTCTTCATCAAACTCAATTTCTATAGCTTTGAAAATAGGAGTTTTAACCTTCTTGAGAATGGTGGGTTTGACAGCAGCATCTCCAGAACAATCTTGAATCACAGTCTCCTTTCCATGTCTTCTACCATAAGAAAAACTTATACCAACAGTCTGATTTTCTGTATGCTTATCATTGTAATCCTGGACTTCTTTGATGAGTTCTTGTAAGTTTTAATCTTGAATTCATTTTCAACAATCTCATTTCTCAGGAATTCCTCAATCTCTTTAGCACATTTTAATTCATTTTTAAATCTAGCATTCTCATAAGCTAAAGAGTCTAGTGAACTAATTTTGAGAGTGAGAGTTTCGTTTTCAGACTTCAGTGTTTCATTTAGCTTACTTAGTTTAGTGATTTCCTCATTAGCAGCAGATAAGCTAGTATACACATTAAACATTTCAGCACTTAAGTCTTTAATGGTTTTCTTGTACTCATCAGTAGACATATCAAGTAAGACAAGTGAAGGTACCTGACTTGAAGATGTTGATGCTATCTCATCAGTGCTAGCCATGATAGCTAGGTTGACATATTCTTCTTCTTCTTCTTCTTCTTCTTCTTCTTCTTCATCAGAATCATCCCAACACTTTCCTTCAGCCACATAGGCACTACCTTGATTCTTCTTAGAGTATCTACCAGTTCCTTTCTCAAATCTCTCAACCTGTTTGGGTCTTTTGCATTTTGCATTCAGTAGCAAAATGACCAGTGTAAGAACCATGAATATTTAAATTATGAAATCACTGTTTTGTTAAGCGAGGACGTAAATGTTTTACGTTTTATTCGAGATTAATGGGTCGATATGTTTAGTATGATATTTCTCGAATAGAGTCCCAAATGTGGTTAGTATGTGATGCGTGTCATTAGATTTGGAACAAAAGTTTTTTTTTCGTAATTCATGAGAATCAGTCCATTTTATTCGATAAATCATGTTTTCAAAATCCCTGGGGCTTCGATTTTAAATTGATTCGTATTAATATTCATCCAATAAATTCCAAAAATACTTGCAAATTTTATTTTTATTCGTTTCACTAGTTTTATAAATTTTCGGAATTTAATTTGATAGTTTCACGAAAATATTTTATTCATATCGGACCCGTAAATTGTACTTTCGGGATCAATTAACAGCTATACACGTGACTATATCTCCAGCCAATCCTTATTTTACTCCTCTAGCCAATCCAGATCCTTCCAGCTGTCTCCAATCAGAATTAACAGAAAAAAATCAAAAGAGAGGAATTTGGGCTAAATTATCTTTCAACAAAGACTGTCCCTGAAGATTAATCTTGACTTTAGATGTGATTTTGAAGTATGATTTTGACAAATATATACACAAGACAAAGCCTGTGAATTCTAGCTTCCGATTCTACCAGCAAAAATTTGTGTCGGGTAATTCTTCTACCTTTTATGCATTCTCTTTTATCTGCAGAAAAGTTGGATTTTTTATTCATAAAGACTCGAACTCTTTGATTCTTGAAACCTTCAATTGATTTAATACTTCCTTGAACTTAGAGAAGTTATTTGGAATAGATTGATATATATACACCTACTGTACCTTCTTGTAGTTTTGTGAATTGTGAAATTAAATGATTATTTGGAAGTTTCGAGTAATTCATTCTTTTAATCGGTGCCTTGTCTGAGAAAGCAGAGGTAGTCTATGGTTTGTTCAGGTTGTTTATAGCCAGTTCAAATATGTGGTGTAACCAAATTAGCCCGATTGACCATGGGTCGATGTCTCGAGTTTTTGGGAAACCTTGATTGCCTCGTCTGTACTGGGCACTGACTAACTACAAACTCTGAGGCTACGAGTAGATTGTAGATGTTCATAGCCTTAAAATTTGGTATGAAAGTGTAGGACTTTGTTCAGGAAAATGATGAAAATCAAGTTGCATTAGTAATTCTTTTGACTTAGCCAGAACTGTGTACTAGTAGTGTTGTCTGGGTATTAAGTTCGGCTCCAGTGGTGTGGTAAGTTGGTATAAAATGATCTAAGTTTAATTTTTAAACAGGAACGTTGTACTTTCTTGTGTCCTGGGCACAATAAGTTTTGTTTTTAAGTTTTGATGGCTTCGGGTGATGTGTATATGGTACACCTGCGAGTTCTGGAGCCATGAGGAGACTCGAGAGGTTCATTGCTGTGAGATAACACCTGGTGTGTGTCATTTGAGGTGCTAACCTGATAATTCAAGTGTGGTCAGTTTGGCCTTATGTCTGTTGCGAGTAGAGTGTTATATCTCCTGTTTTGGTTAGGAATTTCGTGAAACTGAATTCACCAGATTTCTTTGCCATGTCAACCAGTATGTTCTAAGTCAGTAGCTTGAATTGGCAGGTGGTGTTAGACTTGTTGGGGGTTCAAGGCTGGGTATTGTAAGGTTGGGTTTGTGTGTGTTGTAACCATATCAGTAAGACTGGTAGATGTGTAGGTGATGCGCTTAAAACTAAAAACCTGTGTAATCAGTGTGGTGTCTTGCTTGTTTGAGTCGCCAGGTCCTGGGAATGCAGGGGTATAAGCCAGGTGTGGCATCAGCAGTAGAAGGGAGGGGGTTTATCATTTTTCAAATTACTTGTCATAAGTAAATCATTACCCCTCTTCTATGGTAGATTATCTTTTATTCAAAACCTTATGTAAAAATCTGCATTTTTACTTTCAAATTCAGAAAAGAAAATTTTATTAATTTCAAAATCATAATTGAAATTCAGATTTATTTCTGGATTATTTAATTATTTATTTATTTCCGAAAATGATTTATTTATTTATTTGGAATTCAAAATAATTAAGAATTAAATACTTTTACTTACTTTAATTAATTTCAAGTAATGATTTAATTAATTCTATTATTTGGTAAATCTAATCATTTATCAAATAATTTTATTAATTAGTTATCAGTTGATTTTAATTAATGTAATTAGAAGTATTCAATTCTCAATCAATGTATTCTTGTGTAAATGCTTAAAAAAATGATTTAAAAATAGTAGAAATTTTTTTAAAAATTCAGAAAGTAGTCTAGCAATATTTTCAAATATTCTGAATCCAACAATTTAAAAATATTTTTTTTATTTCTTGAGCTCAGTTAATTATTAGAGCGAATTATATGGACTGTTATATGAGAATTGCATGCTTAGGTGCTATGTGGATTATGTGTATAAATTGTTAGCCAGTCTAAGTTAATTTATGCATGTGATTAATTTAATTTAATTATTATAGAGCCGAGCAAGAGGGACAGAGGCAAAGCTAAAGTCGAGTAATTATCAGACCAGTAGCCTATAAAAACTTTTGACTATCAGGCAAGTATTTTCTCTTTACTCCTCAGTCAAGTGAAATTTATTTTAATTATTCCGATTATATTGCCACCTTTTTTTTCAGTAATGTCGTCGATATTTATGGTTAATGTTGTTTATCCAATTAGCACCCCAATTATTGCTGTACTCATTGATATTTATTCTTATTGTTGATTATTCAATTATCACCCAATTATTGCTGAACTCATAGATATTTATTCGGGTTAAATAGCTATTTGGTCACTGTACTATATGAAAACTTTCGATTTGGTCATGATCCCAAAACAATTTTCAATCGCATAATGGAACCATTAATTATTTTCAATCGCCTCACTATAGTATAAAAAATTTTCACTACCGTTAAAAATGGTTTGACTTTGACGGAGAGCCGTTAAACTGTTCATCAAATTTCAATCAGGTTACTGGACGAAAATATCAACTTTCAATTAGGTCACTTGACCAAAAAAAAAAAATTGTAGATTGAAAAAAATAAAATTTTTTGGTAAAAAATAAACTGTAGATTTAAACTTTTTGAAAAATTTGAAATTTTTTATTTCGAAAAACTTCGAGATTTTTTATTTCGAAAAAATTCGAGATTTTTTCATTCAAAAAAATTCAAGATTTTTTCTTTCGAAAAAATTCGAGATTTTTTATTTCGAATTTTTTTTATTGAAATATCTACATTAGAATAAAATTGATTTTCTTTCCCAGTCGTTAAAAATCTTTTCTTTTCTTCTTACAAATATCATTCGAAAAAAATTGATTCGCATATATCCATTTATATGCATATAAACTGAATGGGTATATTCATAATTAAAATTTGAAAATTTTCAATCATTCGAAAAAAATACGAAATTTTTTGAAATTCACTTAGGATTGCAAAAGCATGATATCTTAAAATAATTGTTCGCATGTATCGATTTATAAATAAACAGAATGGGTATGTTCATAATTGAAAAGTTTAAAAAATTCATAAAATATAAACTTCTTTGAAAATTTAAATATTCTTTTAAAAAATTAAACTTCATTTAAAAATTTAAAAATTCAAAAAAATACTGATGACCTGATTGAAAATTGATATAAAGTTAAGTGATGGATTAGCATTCCGTCCATTTTTTAACGGAAGTTAACGGAAAGTTAACGGCAGTGACCCAATTGAAATTTTTTACTTGTACAGGTGTTTGATTGAAAACTTTTTTGGGATCATGACCCAATTGAAAGTTTTTATATAGTACAATGACCAAATAGCTATTTAACCCATATTTATTCTTATTGCTGATTGTTCGATTATAACCCCAATAATTGTTGGACTCGTTGATATTTATTCTTATTGTTGATTATTCAGTTATCACCCATTTGTTGTGTCGATCTCGTTGATATCCAAGATAGAATTGTTGATTCTTTTCCGACCAGTTGAGTTGTCGTTCTGGAACGTTAGTGTTCCAGGTTGTTTGACTGATAGAGGTGGTCGATTGTTCCGACACCTAGTATGTTGGATTTAGAATTGGAACGTTTTCAGATGTCCCTTCGGGGAGACCATATTATGGTCAACGGATGTCCCTTCGGGGAGACCAGTAATGGTCAGATGTTGAGGCCAATGTGTGTCGTGGATCCACTTAGAGGGACTTTGCTGTGTGCATTGTCCGGGGTTAGTGCGAGCCTGATCAGCCGCCTAACTCCATTGTTTTTTTAAATATAAAAAAAATCCAATTCTAATCTAATTACAAAACTTGAGACAATTCATATTCAGATATGTACTATTTTTGTGAGATTATCAGTTTCTTTATGATATTTATGCTAGCTTATGCTCTTGATACACTGCTGTTATTCTTGCTGAGCATTACATGCTCACCCTTGTTTTGTGACATTTGTTTTCTTCAGTTGAACCCAAAGATGTCCAGGAGGAGCGGTCCGTCTCATAGAGGCAGCCAGCGAGTGGAGGTTATAGGATGGGTAGTCAGCTGTTTAGCTCTATTTCTTAATGTGATGTCGTTGTGTCAATTAGACGATTTATTTGGCTTTTGAGTTGTAAATATTAATATGTAAATTGAATTTGGGTTGTAATAGTTAGTTGGATTTTGTTTCATACTATGACCTGGGAGCGGTCTTGGATAGTTAGTAGTTTTATGTAGTTATGGGCTTTAAACTTTATTATGCATGCAAGCAGGATAATTAGTAGTATTAATACCTTGGTTGGTTAAACAGGTGATAAGCTCAAAGTACGAATACATCATGCCAAAATTTCTAAAATTTCCCCGAATAAAGGTTTAATTTATTATAAAAAGTATAAATTCTAATATTGGTAAGTGAGGGTGTTACAAGTTGGTATTAGAGCTACAGGTCACAGTCACTGGAACAATTAGGTGGGAAACGGGGTTAGAGTAGTAAGAAAGATTAGGATCGCCATACAAAAATTAGTATGTCTAATAATAAGGTATATATGATATTACAGGCTCCTAGCTCTAGCTCAGACTCGGATCGAGATGAGGGTCCAGTAGGGGAGGCTTCAGTGTCATAGCAGGTATCACCAACCATGCAAACGGGCCAGCCTATCGCTATACCCCATTACCAGTACCATATTTTGAGCATGAGCGATTAGGCAGAGAGAGAGATTATCTCCTGGGACAGGTGGCAGAGTTGCAGGCTATGAGGGCGGCAGAGGCAGATGTGTTTAGACAGCGAGATAGATCAGTTGCAGAGTTGGAGGAGATGAGGAGGCGTGTGCAGACGATCAGGAATGCTATCTCGATTCGGACACAGAGTATGCCCAGAGATGAGCCGGCAGTTGTTACCTATCAGGTGACCCTAGCCTTGGTGATGGCAGATTTGGATAGCATTCTGGGATCAACTCAGAGGGGAGGATCTGGCGATGACCAGTGATAGCATGATGTTATACGATGTATATAGAGGCATAGCATGATATTAGTAGTGCATTGGGACTTACAGTACGACCAGTTTTGTTGTATATATCTGTTGTACTGTGACCAGCAGCTAGCAGTCTTTCCTTTTGAGATATTGTATTGTACTATTACCAAAGCGTTGTTCTTACGCTTGTACTCGACATATATATATTATGACCATTTTTGCAGAATTGTTGTTAGTTCCAGTACTTATTGTCAATTACTTTGGAGCACCATATTTACTTTTCAGCACTGTCTTTACTCTTCAGGACCATATTCATTTTCAGCACCATATTTAATTTTTGCACCATGTTTACTGTTCAGTTGTTATATCTATCAAATGTCCATATGTATCCGGTAACCTTACTTCCTTGATTTTTATGCCTTGTTATATCCTGTACAACAACTGTTAATTTGAACAATAGTTGGAAACTATGATTTGCATTTCGGAAACTTATTGACTGTTTAATGTAAACCAATTTCATTTGATAGTTTGATGCTTGAACTTGAATCTAATGATTACTTGTTTGTATATCAGAATCATGCCGCCAAAGGGCCGTCAAAACAAAAACCAGACTTCTAACCAAGGGGGGCAAGAAAACCCACATACTTAGGGTCATATGGATCCTGTATTAGCACAAATATTGCAAACCCTTACCCAGCAGACTGCTACCTTGGCCCAACAGCAACAATAGATACAACAACAGTGGTTGGCACAGCAACAGCAACAGCAGCAGCAGCAACATCAACAATAACAACCGATTCCTCCAGCTGTTACTTTTAAATCATTTCAGGCAGTCAAACATCCAGAATTTAAAGGGACAACTGATCCAGTGGAAGCAAGGTCATGGTTGAAGGAGATGGAAAAGGCTATTGAGCTAGTGAAGGTTCCGAAAGATAAGCAAACAGAGTATGTGAGTTATTTTCTGAAGAATGAAGCTACTTATTGGTGGGAGTCAGTGAGAGCTTTGGAAGCCACAGAGGTAATTACCTGGGTTAGATTCAAAGAGTTGTTTTTAGAGAAGTATTTCCCAGATTTTATGAAGGATCAGATGGAGGTGAAATTTTTGGAGTTAAAGCAGGGTACTATGACTGTGTTGGAGTATGAGGCAAAATTTACCGAACTAGCAAGGTTTGTTCCAACATACGTGGATACAGATAGGAAGAAGGCGAAGAGATTTCAGCAGGGATTAAAATCATGGATCCGGAGTAAGTTGGCAGTTCTGGAGTTGGATACTTATGCAGCAGTGGTACAGAAAGCAATGATTGCGGAGGGAGAAAGTGATTTGTACCTTAAAGAGAAAGAAAAGAAAAAGAGGAAGGCAGGATCAACCGAAGGACGTCAATCTCAGGGTAGTTCTCAAAACTATCCTAATAAGAAACCAGGGTTCCAGTTTGGAAAGAATGCAAATGTTAAGGAATCTGGGGCGGGAAAAGAAGGACAAGGCAGTCGCCCGCAAGGAGCAAATCAACAAAAATTTCTCAGACCACCATCGGCAGAGTGTAGGACATGTGGTAAGAAGCATTTGGGAGCTTGTAATAAGGAGGATATAACTTGTTTTAAGTGTAATCAAAAAGGGCATATTTCTAAAGACTGCAAGGTAGGAATTGTTTGTCACCGATGCGGAAAGCCGGGGCACATGATGAAAGATTGTAGGGTACCAATAGCCAGACCCCCAGCCCCAGCTAATACCATGATTCGGGCCATTTAGGCAAAACCAGCAGTGAGTGTTCAGCCATTAGCCAGGACCTTTAATATGACAATGAATGAAGCCGTTAAAGATGAAGATGTGGTGGCAGGTACGCTTCCTATAAATTTCATACATGCCAAGGTGTTAATTGAGTCGGGAGCTACTAAATCTTTCATATCTAAAGAGTTTGCTCGCAAAATAAATTGTGAAATGCACTTGCTAGATGAGGCTTTAATTATAGAGATAGCAAATTCAGAGCGTATACCAATTAGTCAGGTGTGCCCTCGTTGCGAGATTGACATCTCATGGCATTGTTTTTATGCTAATTTGATACCTTTCCCGTTAGGTGAATTTGATGTAATCCTAGGAATGGATTGGTTTGTAGACAATAATGCTCAGATAGATTGTAAAGGTAAAAAGGTGATGTTGCGATCCCCTGATAACGTGGAAGTCGTTTTTCGAGGTCAGAAGCAAACTAGGAAATTTTTGACCATTATGCAAACTAAGAGATTGTTGAGGCAGGGGTGTGAGAGTTATATGGCCTACGTAATGGATACTGCACAGGAAGTACCTAGGATAGAGGAGTTACCCGTAGTAAACGAGTTTCTCGATGTCTTCCCGGATGAACTCCCAGGTTTACCTTCAGATAGGGAGATAGAATTTGCTATTGATTTAGCACCAGGTACAGAACTAGTGTCTAAGGCTCCTTATCGTATGGCGCCAGTAGAAATGAAGGAATTAGCGATTCAATTGCAAGATCTTCTGGATAAAGGCATTATAAGGCCTAGTGTGTCTCCCTGGGGAGCACCGGTTTTGTTTGTAAAGAAGAAAGACGGAAGCATGAGGTTATGCATTGATTATCTTGAGTTGAACAAGTTAACAATTAAGAACAACTATCCCTTACCGAGAATTGATGATTTATTCGACCAATTGAAAGGAGCAGCATGTTTTTCTAAGATAGATTTACGATCAGGTTACCATCAGTTAAAGATCAAGCCAGAAGATATTCCCAAGACAGCATTTCGGACTAGATACGGGCATTACAAGTTTTTAGTGATGGCGTTTGGACTGACAAATGCACCTGCAGCCTTTATGGATTTGATGAATAGGGTATTTAAGAAATACCTGGATAAATTTGTGATTGTGTTCATAGATGATATTCTGATATATTCAAAGACTGAAGAAGAACACGCGGATCATTTGAGGATAGCTTTGGAAATATTGAGAAAAGAGAAGTTATATGCAAAATTTTTGAAATGTGAGTTTTGGTTGAACGAAGTACAGTTTTTAGGACATGTGGTGAGCAGTGAAGGAATCAAAGTGGACCCGACGAAGATTGAAGCTGTTATGAACTGGGAGCGACCAAAGACACCTACGGAAGTGCGCAGTTTCTTGGGGTTGGCAGGATATTATAGGAGATTTGTCCAGGATTTTTCCAAGATTGCTATCCCTTTGACGAAGCTGACAAGGAAGAATGAAAAGTTTGTATGGAATGAAAAGTGTGAGGAAAGCTTTCAGGAGTTGAAAAAGAGATTGATTTCGGCTCCAGTATTGGCACTACCAGATGATCAGGGTAATTTCGTGATTTACAGTGACGCATCTCATAAGGGACTAGGTTGTGTATTGATGCAACATGGGAATGTGATTGCTTATGCTTCTAGACAATTGATCATGAACTAAAGTATCCAGCCCATGATTTGGAATTAGCCGCAATTGTGTTTGCTCTGAAGATCTGGAGACATTACTTGTATGGGGAAAAGTGTGAAATTTATACAGATCATAAGAGTTTGAAATATATCTTTACCCAGAAGGAGTTAGATATGAGGCAGAGAAGATGGTTAGAGCTAATTAAAGACTATGATTGTACCATTAACTATCATCCAGGAAAAGCGAATGTAGTGGCAGATGCCTTGAGTCGAAAGGAAAGATTAAATATGTTGACTATGACGGAGGAGTTGTTTAGAGAATTTGAAAAGTTAGAGATAGAAGTTCGGGTACCAGAGGGTGCTACAGATATGGTGTATACCATGACATTTCAGCCTGAATTACTGGAAAAGATTCAAGGATGTCAGGAGGAAATCATGAGCGGAGATATAAATAAGTTAACAGGTGAGGAAATATGTACTCAAGTGGATGGCAAGGGAATACTCAGGTTTTCTTCAAGAATTTGGATACCTAACGTGGCTGAGCTAAAGGATGAGATTTTACGAGAGGCTCATAGTTCAAGGTATTCGATCCACCCCGGAAGCACAAAAATGTACCAAGATTTGAAAAAAAAAAAAATTTGGTGGCCAGACATGAAAAGAGAGATTGCTGAGTGGGTAAGTAAATGTGTCACATGTCAGAAAGTAAAAGCTGAACATCAGAGACCAAGTGGATTACTACAGCCGTTGGAGATTCCTGAATGGAAGTGGGAACATATTGCGATGGACTTCGTGGTAGGATTACCAAGGACGAAAGCTAATCATGATGCTATATGGGTGATTGTGGATAGATTAACGAAATTTGCACATTTTCTTCCGATAAATGAAAGATTCTCGTTGGACAAATTGGTTCATCTCAACATAAAGGAGATTGTAGTACGACATGGAGTTCCAGTGTCAATAGTTTCGGACCGAGACCCGAGATTTAACTCGAGATTTGGAGAAGTTTTCAACATTGTTTGGGCACCGAATTAAAGATGAGCACTGCTTACCATCCTCAGACCGACGGCCAGAGCGAGGGAACGATTCAAACAATTGAAGACATGCTCAGAGTTTGTGCACTTGATTTCAAAGGCAATTGGGATGATCACTTGCCGTTGGTGGAATTTTCGTACAACAACAGTTTTCATGCCAGTATTGGAATGCTACCCTATGATGCATTGTATGGACGGATATGCCGGTCTCTAGTATACTGGGAGGAAGTTGGTGAGCGAAAAATATTGGGACCAGAATTGGTACAGCAGACCAAAGAGGTGATCCAGCTCATTCAGAAAAGGTTAGTAGCAGCTCAGAATCGACAGAAGAAGTATGCTGACTTAACCAGGAAGAATGTGGATTTCGAAGAAGGGGAACAAGTGTTGCTGAAAGTATCTCCGTGGAAAGGGTTAGTGAGATTTGGGAAGAAAGGGAAACTGAGTCCAAGATTTGTAGGACCTTTTGAGGTTCTGCAGAAGGTTGGGAAGGTTGCTTACGAGTTAGCTTTACCACCTCATATGCAGCATATTCACAATGTGTTCCATGTGTCAATGCTTAAGAAATACCATCCTGATTCTAGGCACGTCATAGAATATGAGCCGATAGAGATTCAACCAGACTTATCCTATGTAGAGCAACCGGTAAAAATATTAGACCGTAAAGAAAAGGTGTTAAGGAACAAGACAATACCTATAGTGAGAGTTCTGTGGAGGAATCCTAAGGTGGAAGAGTCTACTTGGGAGTTAGAGAGTGAGATGTTGGAATTGTACCCTCATTTATTTGTTTAGCGTGATTCTGAGGACATAATCCTATTTAGGGGGGAAGACTGTAAGAACCATGAATATTTAAATTATGAAATCACTGTTTTGTTAAGCGAGGACGTAAATGTTTTATGTTTTATTCGAGATTGATGGGTCGATATGTTTAGTATGATATTTCTCGAATAGAGTCCCAAATGTGGTTAGTATGTGATGCGTGTCATTAGATTTGGAACAAAAGATTTTTTTCGTAATTCATGAGAATCAGTCCATTTTATTCGATAAATCTTGTTTTCAAAATCGCTGGGGCTTCGATTTTAAATTGATTCGTATTAATATTCATCCGATAAATTCCAAAAATACTTGCAAAGTTTATTTTTATTCGTTTCACTAGTTTTATAAATTTTCGGAATTTAATTTGATAGTTTCACGAAAATATTTTATTCGTATCGGACCCATAAATTGTACTTTCAGGATCAATTAACAGCTATACACGTTACTATATCTCCAGCCAATCCTTATTTTACTCTTCCAGCCAATCCAGATCCTTCCAGCGGTCTCCAATCAGAATTAACAGAAAAAAAAATCAAAAGAGAGGAATTTGGGTTAAATTATCTTTCAACAAAGACTGTTCTTGAAGATTAATCTTGACTTTAGATGTGATTTTGAAGTCTGATTTTGACAAATATATACTCAAGACAAAGCCTGTGAATTCTAGCTTCCGATTCTACCAGCAAAAATCATTGTCGGGTAATTCTTCTACCTTTTATGCATTCTCTTTTATCTGTAGAAAAGTTGGATTTTGTATTCATAAAGACTCGAACTCTTTGATTCTTGAAACCTTCAGTTGATTTAATACTTCCTTGAACTTAGAGAAGTTATTTGGAATAGATTGATATATATACACCTACTGTACCTTCTTGTAGTTTTGTGAATTGTGAAATTAAATGATTATTTGGAAGTTTCGAGTAATTCATTCTTTTAATCGGTGCCTTGTCTGAGAAAGCAGAGGTAGTCTATGGTTTGTTCAGGTTGTTTATAGCCAGTTCAAATATGTGGTGTAACCAAATTTGCCCGATTGACCATGGGTCGATGTCTCGAGTTTTTGGGAAACCTTGATTGCCTCGTCTGTACTGGGCACTGACTAACTGCAAACTCTGAGGCTACGAGTAGATTGTAGATGTTCATATCCTTAAAAGTTGGTATGAAAGTGTAGGACTTTGTTCAGGAAAACGATGAAAATCAAGTTGCATTAGTAATTCTTTTGACTTAGCCAGAACTGTGTACTAGTAGTGTTGTCTGGGTATTAAGTACGGCTCCAGTGGTGTGGTAAGTTGGTATAAAATGATCTAAGTTTAATTTTTAAACAGGAACGCTGTACTTGCTTGTGTCCTGAGCACAATAAGTTTTGTTTTTAAGTTTTGATGGCTTCGGGTGATGTGTATATGGTACACCTGCGAGTTCTGGAGCCATGAGGAGACTCGAGAGGTTCATTGCTGTGAGATAACACCTGGTGTGTGTCATTTTAGGTGCTAACCTGATAATTCAAGTGTGGTCAGTTTGGCCTTATGTCTGTTGTGAGGAGAGTGTTATATCTCCTATTTTGGTTGGGAATTTCGCGAAACTGAATTCACCAGATTTCTTTGCCATGTCAACCAGTATGTTCTAAGTCAGTAGCTTGAATTGGCAGGTGGTGTTAGACTTGTTGGGGGTTCAAGGCTAGGTATTGTAAGGTTGGGTATGTGTGTGTTGTAACCATATCAGTAAGACTGGTAGGTGTGTAGGTGATGCGCTTAAAACTAAAAACCTGTGTAATCAGTGTGGTGTCTTGCTTGTTTGAGTCGCCAGGTCCTGGGAATGCAGGGGTATAAGCCAGGTGTGGCATCAACAGTAGAAGGGAGGGGGGGTTTATCATTTTTCAAATTACTTGTCATAAGTAAATCATTACCCCTCTTCTATGGTAGATTATCTTTTATTCAAAACCTTATGTAAAAATCTGCATTTTTACTTTCAAATTCGGAAAAGAAAAATTTATTAATTCAAAATCATGATTGAAATTCAGATTTATTTCTGGATTATTTACTTATTTATTTATTTCCGAAAATGATTTATTTATTTATTTTGAATTCAAAATAATTAAGAATTAAATACTTTTACTTACTTTAATTAATTTCAAGTAATGATTTAATTAATTCTATTATTTGATAAATCTAATCATTTATCAAATAATTTTATTAATTAGTTATCAGTTGATTTTAATTAATGTAATTAGAAGTATTCAATTCTCAATCAATGTATTCTTGTGTAAATGCTTAAAAAAATGATTTAAAAATAGTAGAAAATTTTGTAAAAATTCAGAAAGTAGTCTAGCAATATTTTCAAATATTTTGAATCTATGAATTTAAAAAGATTTTTTTTATTTCTTGAGCTCAGTTAATTATTAGAGCGAATTATATGGTCTGTTATATGAGAATTGCATGCTTAGGTGCTATGTGGATTATGTGTATAAATTGTTAGCCAGTCTAAGTTAATTTATGCATGTGATTAATTTAATTTAATTATTATAGAGCCGAGCAAGAGGGACAGAGGCAAAGCTAAAGTCGAGTAATTATCAGACCAGTAGCCTATAAAAACTTTTAACTATCAAGCAAGTATTTTCTCTTTACTCCTCAGTCAAGTGAAATTTATTTTAATTATTCCGATTATATTGCCACCTTTTTTTTCCAGTAATGTCGTCGATATTTATGGTTAATGTTGTTTATCCAATTAGCACCCCAATTATTGCTGTACTCATTGATATTTATTCTTATTGTTGATTATTCAATTATCACCCAATTATTGCTGAACTCATAGATATTTATTCTTATTGCTGATTGTTCGATTAATACCCCAATAATTGTTGGACTCGTTGATATTCTTATTGTTGATTATTCAGTTATCACCCATTTGTTGTGTCGATCTCGTTGATATCCAAGATAGAATTGTTGATTCTTTTCCGACCAGTTGAGTTGTCGTTCTGGAACGTTAGTGTTCCAGGTTGTTTGACTGATAGAGGTGGTCGATTGTTCCGACACCTAGTATGTTGGATTTAGAATTGGAACGTTTTCAGATGTCCCTTCGGGGAGACCATATTATGGTCAACGGATGTCCCTTCGGGGAGACCAGTAATGGTCAGATGTTGAGGCCAATGTGTGCCGTGGATCCACTTAGAGGGACTTTGCTGTGTGCATTGTCCGGGGTTAGTGCGAGCCTAATCAACCGCCTAACTCCATTGTTTTTTTAAATATAAAAAAATCCAATTCTAATCTAATTACAAAACTTGAGACAATTCATATTCAGATATGTACTATTTTTGTGAGATTATCACTTTCTTTATGATATTTATGCTAGCTTATGCTCTTGATACACTGCTGTTATTCTTGCTGAGCATTACATGCTCACCCTTGTTTTGTGACATTTGTTTTCTTCAGTTGAACCCAAAGATGTCCAGGAGGAGCGGTCCGTCTCATAGAGGCAGCCAGCGAGTGGAGGTTATAGGATGGGTAGTCAGCTGTTTAGCTCTATTTCTTAGTGTGATGTCGTTGTGTCAATTAGACGATTTATTTGGCTTTTGAGTTGTAAATATTAATATGTAAATTGAATTTGGGTTGTAATAGTTAGTTGGATTTTGTTTCATACTGTGATCTGGGAGCGGTCTTGGATAGTTAGTAGTTTTATGTAGTTATGGGCTTTAAACTTTATTATGCATGCAAGCAGGATAATTAGTAGTAGTAATACCTTGGTTGGTTAAACAGGTGATAAGCTCAAAGTACGAATACATCATGCCAAAATTTCTAAAATTTCCCCGAATAAAGGTTTAATTTATTATAAAAAGTATAAATTCTAATATTGGTAAATGAGGGTGTTACAACCAGGTTCACCACAGTTGTAACACTTGAATTTTGACCTATCCACCAATCCAGTCTTGTATCCTCCTTTGGTTGAAGTTCCAGCAGCAACTTTAGATGAATTTCCCTTGTAGAATTTGGATGCTTGGCCTTAGGGCTTGTATGACCTATCCTTCTTGAACCTAAAGTTCTTGAACTTTTTGGCCATGTAATCCATAGTAGGATTGTCCATGCTTTCCAGTTCTTCCATTGTGTAGAAATCTTCATCTTCCACATCTTTGAGTTGCAGCACTACCTTCTCATCATCTTCAACAATCTCTTCTATCTTCAAGGATTGTGCAGGGGTTGCTTGAGTGATTTGTAGCACTTCACTTGGCTGTGTGATTTGTAGCACTTCACTTGACATGTGATCCTTGACATGCTATTTATCTATTTTTCTAGAGTTTCTGAATTTTAATTCAATAAAATTAAATTTCTTTATTTATATTCGAGTTCCCAAATCTCCTCGATGTGGGACTGGGGTGTTACAAACTCCCCCACTTAAACTCCTAACGTCCTCGTCAGGTATGAACGGATATCCCATAGGTTCCGGATCGTTCTTCTCTAGCCTTTGTGGGATAATACCGGTTGGCTTCGTGTCCCCACCTCTAGAACTCTGTCCATTGTAGGATAATACCACTAGCCTTCGTGTCCCCACCTCAGGCAACTTGACGAATCAAGCTTTCAAGAACCTGGCTATGATACCATATGTGATAACCCAGGTCAAATCCCGAGTCTTTTCGAAAATCGGGTCGAGTCCCGATTTCGAATCCGAAATAAGCCAAAGTAAACTGGCCCAAACGCAACCAACTTGGGTAATCCACAAGCCCACCACAGGCCCTCAAAAGATCATGATTTGTTGGTGCAATTAGTAGTAGTACTTTGCCTTATAAACTGAACAGAATTCCCAAATCTCCTCGATTTGGGATTGGGGTGTTACAAACTCCCTCACTTAAACTCCTGACGTCCTCGTCAGGCATGAACGGATATCCCATAGGTTCCGGATCGTTCCTCTCTAGCCATTGTGGGATAATACCGGCTGGCTTCGTGTCCCCACCTCTGGAACTATGTCCATTGTAGGATAATACCACCAGCCTTCGTGTCCCCACCTCCGGCAACTTGACGAATCAAGCTTTCGAGAACCTGGCTCTGATACCATATGTGACAACCCAGGTCAAATCCCGAGTCTTTTCGAAAATCGGGTCGAGTCCCGATTTCGAATCCGAAATAAGCCAAAGTAAACTGACCCAAACGCAACCAACTTGGGTAATCCACAAGCCCATCACATGCCCCCAAAAGATCATGATTTGTTGGTGCAATTAGTAGTAGTAGTACTTTGTCTTATAAACTGAACATAATTCTCAAATCTCCTCGATGTGGGACTGGGGTGTTACAATTGCAAATTCTGTTTACGTTTACTTTAGACATACAATGGCATAATGATTTTGATTATAGAATTCCAACACAGTATTATCTCGAATTTCAGGTACAAAAAGAACTAAAACCACATATTTGGTGTTTAACCATATAATAGGTTTGTATTACTTTATTTGAATCAATATTATTTTGTTCTTGTGCTAATAGAGGTTTGGACAGTGATGTGTACTTATTTTCGTGTACTTAAATGTAAAACTCATATTCGACCCGTTTTGGATTCGTGTATTAAATTTAAAACACATATCCAATTCAAAACGTGTAATGTACTTTACATGTCGTATTCGTGTATATTAAATAAAAATAAAAATATAATTTAATTAAAATTTATATATTATAAAACTATTGTAATTATGTAAATATTTATGAGATGTGTATTAAATATGTATTACATACAATTTTACAAAAATTTGTAATATAACTTTTATATATATATATATATATATGTATATTTCTAATATATAAATATATAAATGTATAACTTACTACCAATTAGTCATGAAACTTTTATTTATTGTTCATATGTAATTGCTTATATATTTTCTAATATGCAATAAAGATTACAGTTGCATTAAATTGGTCCTCATAATAACTTAATTAAAAAGCTAATATGTTACAAACCGAAAAAAATTAGAAGAAAGAAATGTGCTCCAAATTGGACTTGCTTTATCATATTTTTTACGTGTATTTTATCTTTGACACCTGAATTATTTTTCTCACTAACCTCATGGGCAGTATAGTAGTCTTTTTCAATTGATTTCTCATGCTCAAATAATCATACGGTAAAACAGTTGTGTTAGTACAAAATACATTTTACTGTATTTTGCCCAACCAGTATGATAAAAGCTGGGAAGGACTAAAAAGCCATCATCTATCTGAAATTTAGAATCATTATGACCCTTACCAAGTCATACATACAAAAATCAATATACAAATACTGAAATCAGTATTTCACGATGTATATACATGGAAGGAAGGACATAATGGATCCTACGAATTGCCAGTTCCCACAACCGTGCCAGAAATGCTTGGAGAAACAATTCCAAACATCGAGAGAGCTGCAGTGGTGAGGAATGCAGAAGTGCAGGATCAAAGAATCACCAGTACATTTTAAGCCAAAAAGAATATGAATACCACTAAGAAAAATATTAGAATGGCAAATATCTTCATCATAAGCCCCCTGTTTGATGATATTCTGTTTAAATGCTTCAATAGAGAACTGCGGGCACCTTCAACATGTGTCAATGTTTCTTCCATGTTATCATCAATTCTGAAGTAAACATCAGTCAAATTATTTGTAAGAACGAAAAGAATTTCTTAGCATGCATATCCATAATGACCACATTTGAGCACTAGCTTGGCATGTATGAAAATGGGACTATCCATCCGTGCATTTATACATGCAAAGGAGCGAGTGTCTGAGTGAGTGAGTGCAATTTTAGGTTTTTTTTTTTTTTTTTATCTCATTCACTACGTCCCTCCACAGGGGATGTTTGAAGAATGAAGATGCAAAATAATAATAATAATAATAATAATAATAATAATAATAATAATAATAATAATAATAATAATAATAATAATAATAATAATAATAATAATAATAATAATAATAAAGTTTCCGAAAGGAGTAAAGAAGGTCTAGATGTGTTTTTCAGTATGTATGCAGACCCATTGACCCACTGACCCAGTAAAGAAAGGTGAAGAGTAAAAAATTGGTATTTTCAATTTATGTGCAAGAGGTAACAAATATAAAAATAAAGACAATATATGAATTGATATTATTATTACAATCTCTGTATAATGTATGTACGACATTAAAATCCAGAGAGCTTTTGCTTTAGGGGTATCACTCTCCCTTCTTTTACAGGAGGTCCAGAAAATTGACATTCTTTTATATTTATGACCAGAAGAGTCTACTGGATACTTCTCTAGCAGTCACTTGTAGACCTTGTGTAAAAATAAACATGACTAGAAGGGTGGGTACATCGAAAATGATTCTCGGATTTAGGGATGGGCCAGTGGTAGAGGCTACACCCTTTGTCGTGGGTTCAAATCAGAACCCCCCCCCCCCCCCCCACCCCCACCCCCAACCCACACACACACATTTTAAATATAACTAATAATAAGAAAGGGTCTACTTCCAGTTAAAATATTTCACTACATAATTCCTAAGCAAAAATAGGGTTCTGGTAAAAGTAGCAAAATCAGTAGAACTAGTACATTCTTATAATTCATAACAGATTATTATTATTGTTATCTTTCATACAATCACCAATTAACTGCTGTCAACTAACAATTTTTGTACAGATGAAAAAAGGGGGATAGTGATTGTAAACTCATTAAGATTATCTATACCAACATCTGTCCTACATAAATATATAAATAAAATATCCTTTTCAGTTGGGAGTTTACCCCACTGCTAGTACAGTAGTACCTCTTCCACACTAAATAATGGACACAACATGTTAGTGAAAAAAATCCAAACCTGATTGCCAATTCTCCCTGATGTACAACCATAGAAGCCAGATTTGTAAAGATACCGCTAAGTTCAGAAATTGTGGACTCCACATTATGAAGTGCAACTGCACGACTTTGAGTGTAATCTTCTTGTTGTGGAGCCACCTGCTGCAACATGGACATTTCCATTTGCTGAGATGGACTATCAACAGCTAACCTTCGTCTGAAATTAAAAGAGTTATCCATTTCATCTGTTAATACATGATGTTATGAATGTTTAGCCTGGATAATTGGAGACACTGATAAAGAATAGAGTAAAAACAAATCCAATCCTGTCAACAGCATCAGTTAGAGCCTACCAAGTCCAGTTTTAGAGTTACTTTCTGCGCAAAATATTAGAGACTTCAACTCCGAAATCAATATTTTTCAGTAAGCTGGCTCTAAGTTTTACTTGAAACAATTTATTAAACAGGGAGAGGGATAGACGGAAGGGGGGGGGGGAGGTAACTCGCACAAATTTAGGTAATAGTTAATGTTGATAATAAAATCAGTGCGCACCTTAGTTGACTTCCAACTTGAGCTGCATTTAATACCGATCTGATGAAGAGATAAAGCAAGTTCAATTAAACATAAAAACTAGTAAATGAAGTAAACAATAATCTAGAAACTTTTGCTAGGAAGAGTTGGGCACAAGTATAGAATAATATCATTACATAGCATGACCAGTAAGAAGCATGCCTGTCTATATGAACAATCAAGTTAAATTAGCTCAACCTAAAGTCGTAGTCTAAGTTACGAAGATCAAACAAGTATTTTGCTTTCACTTATTCCTTTAGGTTAATCTGCGACTTGAATGTTCGAATTAAGGAATCAACCAATGCTCAAGGGCATAAAGAACAGCAGTAAGCAGATATAGTTAGAATATATATAAGTTTGGAGGAGCCAATATTATAAGGCACAGGTTTCATAGAGGAGATAAATTGGAATAAGATATTTACATATATTTTTTTGCTATTATGTAAGTATACTATTTTTTTTTATTAGTATTGTGAAATATATGGTAGTCATATTTCTTTAGCTGCCTGCTACCTATAATCCTGATTTCTGTAACAGACTGACGGTATCAAAATATGGAGACAAACAAATTTTCACATAATAACAAATACTCAATCTCACAATTGTAATTTGTAACTACTAAAAACATTCAGAAAAGATCTGTTTATAAATTTTCTTGTAACTAAAGGAATGAGGTGTTCAATAAAGAATGACATATTCATATATACATAGTAGAAACTAAAAATAAAAAATGAAGCCATACTCTGATGGTTGGGAACTCCCTGATGAATTAGAACTTGCCCAAGGCGGTGGCTCTGTTATAGCATTTGGTTGCTGCCTCAATGGGTTTTCTCTTGCCACATTTGTGGAAAATATTCGCTTCCTACTTTCATGAGCCTTGATATTCTGTAAAAATTAATCCCCATTAGCCTCTGACAATGATTATGAACGCACACCCAGTCATAAAGGAAGCGAGACCATCAAGTTAGTAATAACCTTTGTTCTGGTAGTCAAAACATCCTGAAATTGCTTTGTAGCCCCCATAAGTTTGTTCTTCAAGTCATCAAAAACTGCAGTTGAATGAACAGCTCTGTCTTCAGTATAGTTTCCATCAGCAACCATCATGTTTTGAAGGGTTTGCAAATCAGAAACTGCTATGTTTAGGGCTGCTATGTCATCGCTTATTAAAGCAGTCAATTCTTGAATCTCCTTTAGCGGATCATCAAAAAGTGATGATTTTTTTGCCACTGCATTACAAAGCAGAAGGTCAGGCATCTATCAGAGAACTCTATACGATATATGAAACCTCTAACAAATTGTTGTATATTTTAAAGGTCTCATAAACTTATATGGTGAAATAAGAGCAAAATAGGAAATAGTCCAGTACTATACTCCTGGGACTATATATCATTTCTGCTCTCATTTAACCTTTAAAATGTTACCATGGAAATCACATCTTACTTCATCTGAGAGTAAGTGTTTGATATCATGGAGAGGGTTGTAATTTAGAAAAAATTATATTTGGTCAAAGTAGATAAACATTGCCCCGGAGTTTCTCAATACATAAAGAGAACAAAGGAAAAGCATTGGGATTCTATCAACCCTAAATGATTGCAGAGTGGTAGATTATGAGAAATACATTAGTTTAATTTGGGGGGGTTGGGGGGAGGGGAGGGGAGGGGAGGGGGTTGCTAACCCTGCCAATCACCTAATAACCTAAGGCCCAAACAATTAGGCTTCTTAAATAAAACCAACACAAGCAAAGAGAAAGCTAACTGATAAACAGGATAGCCAATAGACATAGGGGGTGTTTGGGGAACTTATTTCCAGAATAAGTCAACTTATTTTAAGTTGAAAGTTAAGATTCCTAACTTTCCAACTAATTTTAAACTTATTTTTGCAACTTATTGAATCTCAAACATACATTAAATACTTGTATAAAAAATTTTATCGAAATATAAAATTTTTACCCGAAAATAAATCAATAAGTCCTTAAAAAAAGTTTTGCCAAACAGGCACATAGTAAGAAATACTTAAATTTGACTTTTATCAATCACAATCTAAATAATTTATACATCATGAGCAAATCCATACTCCTTGTTTAATGAACAGACCAAACCTAAAATATTTGTAAAGATTGCGTAGGCAATGTATGCCTTCCAAATACCTTATCCTTATAATCTAATATCTTAACTGGCTGCTCGACAAAAGATAAATCAGGTTACCATTCCTATACTGTTGTTAAACAAGGTGAGTGTGTGTATGTGAGCAATTATCCAAAAAAATCCATTTTCTTACAAAATACACATCATTGCAATGTGACTGTTATAAACATATGAGCAAGTAAACAAAGCTGAAACATATACAGACAAACTCTTATCCCTTGCTAACACAGAGGCTAGAATGACAGACAAACTTAGGCATTGATAGTTAAAACTGCACAGCTGTAAGAAAATCAGATTCAGTTACTCAGTATGATCCAATGATATGAAGGATGTTGATTAAACGGACTAGACTAACTATCGATATCACAAGGTAAGCATATGTACTCATTCTATTAATCAATATATGGTACGCAGTCCGCCACTAAGAAAAGCATGCCAACTAATACGTCAATTAGCATTCAGCCCCTCACTCGTTATTTTTGCTTCGATTCTGTACAAGTCATTGTATATACTACCCTTTTTGTAACAAATAGAACATCATATTGAAGGTGAAAGAACCTGAAAACTGTGATATATGATTGCTCTATAACTATCCGACATCATCATTCGAGTGTTCAGTCAGTTCAAAAAATAATTCATCACTATGCAACATAAAATGTGGTGCATTTAATCAAAGCAATTGTGTTAATCCAATATTACAACATCAGTTATAACACCAAAATCTCCTATCATCCTAATATCAAGCTAAAAATAAATATAAACATACATCTACAATTTTTTAATAATTTTAGGTCAAGCAATGCAAAGGGGATCAAACTTAGCTACAAGCTTAAAACCACAATTTACACATATTCATAAGACATGTACATAAAATAATTACACGAATATTAAATTTTTTTTAAAAAAAGATGCTTACGCTTTTCGAGTCGTCCGATCTTAAGAGATGTCTCGTGAATGCCATAGCCAATACGTGAAGCTCGTTTGTTAAATTCAGATCGATTTAAAGTGGTTGAATTATTATAATTATTAGATGAAGAATCGATGTGTGATCCATTTGCAGCTGATGAGATTCCTCCGATCTTCTTAAGTGTCTCTACAAGTGATCGGAATTCTGATGTCCGATCCCGACAGCTAGATACTCCGGCTGAAACCATTGATGATGTGTGAAACAGACAAAACAATCAGTTGTTGCGATCGGGTTTTTTTCAGACAGTTAATAGGCGGAAATGTGATGTAATAAAATGGAAGCCGATACGCTATACATATCTCACGTACAAAAATGCTGAACATCCAAATTGGGTATAAAAAAATTTATTAATTTAATTGGTTATAATTAATTGGATCTTTCTATATAAGTATACAATAATTTCATCAATTAAATCTTTTCATATTGTCAAATCACCCAAGTCATGTCATTTTGTTTTGTACCCAATTTAGATTACCAATTCACTACTCTAATTAATAAACTGATCAAAACACCCTTGCTTGTTCATTTTTGTATAATCCGATTAATTCTAGTAGTTCAATAATAATTTTAGATTAAATTTGTTGAACCATCTAATGTTTTAATTTTAAATCGTGATTTGTATTATAAAATTGTAGAGTGAATGTTTGTTTTCTAGAATATGTATATATTCAAATTTATGCCTTTTTCATGAATCATACATAAAATATAAAATGATAGTTATTTTGTAAATAATGGATATTAAAGTAAAATTTATCTTATTGAAAAAATAATAATAAATAATAACAATAATAATAATAATAATAATAATAATAATAATAATAATTTTAGGTGATTTTAATGTTGGTATTTGTTGAATGATTGTTGCAAAAAAATTGTAATTTTAATATTTAAAGTCATATCAGCATACCGAAGAAAATTAAGCATAAGAAATATGTTTTGTAATTATTGTATTTTATAATTATATTCAAATATGTATTTATTATTTGTTAATATGTAAAATGTACTTCAATTAATATGAAATAAAAGTTAAGTACATTTTTGTCTCTTTACTAACAAATGGTGTGCACCTATAAATATAAGGTGTGCACGAATCAGCTACCAATAAAATTTAGCAATAAAAGAAAAATGTAAGTATGAGACAATATTTTTTACTTTTTTTTTTTGAAAGTAGACAATATTTTTTACTTAATTTATCAAAATAATTATCTTTTTTATTTTTTGTATTTACCTACAAGAAGATTTATGATAACTAGCTTAAAAAAATTAATAGTCAGGTATTATTTTCAACATTGTTCACGAAAATTATAGAAATTTTCATATAATATTATGAATTTACTCCGTATCTTATTATTAGCATAAAAACATTGTTAACACCATCAAAATTAATATCATGCTCTTATTAAACTATTCCCCCGTCTCTAATTAGTTGTCCATTAAATTGACCAATTTTTTATCGAAAATTAAAAGCTATCCTTCTATTATTTCAAAAAAGTACATATTTAAATAGATTAGATATACTTTATAATGATATAATTTTTTTTATTTTTTTCAAATATACAATATATGTAAATTTCAGCCAAAATTTGGTCAATGAGTATTATATATCATTTTTCACTAACTTTTTTAATTAACTGATTAATGTTTCTTCTTTATTCATTACTACTTCATTAATAACTTATTACGATCAACATTATTCAAAATTTTTTGCAGTATTAATTTTCTTATTTAAAATTTAATTATATTTACTATAAATATATGTAAGTGTAACTTAAACCCAATACTATAATCGTATAATGGTGCAAGTCATCTAATAAAATTCACTCCAACACAATATTATAATGATGTCGAAAATAATATCAAATAAATAATGTAACATCGTATTTGAAATCAAAATTACACTTAATTCGCTATAATCTTTACGATTAAGCAAAGAAACTAACCTTTTTCTACTACAATTTATATGGAGAAGCAAATAAGCCTACATATTTTAATATGGTTGAAAATCTTTTAATCTGTCATCTATATAACTAGCGTAAAAGTCCGTGTGAGGCACGGATATTAAAATAATTTTTCCCTTAAAACTGTATATATATTAATATAATTTTGTAACTAAAAATACGATAAATTCGATTTTATCTCATATTCTTATAGTTATTTTGTAATATTGTATACAAAATTCATGTACCAAATATTTTATAATTTAATTAGATTTCATAAAATTTAGATAATTATCAATACGATAGTAATCACATATTTATTGTTAGTTGCTGAAATATTAATTTAATATTTAAAATGGTGTGAAATTAGCTTTATCAAAGTGAATATTTGAGTATAATATAAATAAATATATTAGAAAATTTGTCCATAAATAACATAGAGATATGTAAATTCACGTGATTTTAATGTGGGAAAAAAAATATATTACAAAATCTCTTAATCTATTTATTTTTATATATTAAACTTCAACCTAAGGTAAAAAGATATTAAATGAAAGATTATGAGCTTATAGTTCTTTTTGGGATTGGGCTTATCAGTTAAAGCCCAATGTCAAAGAGGCTAAAAATCAATTTTCTTTGGGCTATCTTATTGTGGTTTTGGTATAGAAGAATGTATTTCATGGGAGGCAGGAAACTTCTTTTGGAATACTAACAGTCGAGGGAATTAGTATAGCTGCCTGGGGAGTAGTAAATTTCTAGAGCTTTTTAGTAAATAGTATTTATATAGGTAGCTAACTTTTCTTAAAAGAGTATTTCACAACACTTTGGAAGATATACAAGGCTTTTCTAATGGAGCCACTTAATGTGCTTTGGTGTATGTCTCCTCAAGGTCATTTTAAGATCAATGTTCACAGTTTCTTCTATGCAATTCCACTCCCAAATGGTAACGTCTCAGGGATTGGGGTTGTCATTTGAAATCACATGAGTAGGTGTGACAACCCGGGTCAAATCCCGAGCCTTTTTCGAAAATCGGGTCGAGTCCCGATTCCGAATCCGAAATAAGCCAAAGTAAACTGGCCCAAATGCAGCCAACTTGGGTAAACCACAAGCCCACCACAGGCCCCCAAAAGATCATGATTTGTTGGTGCACTTAGTAGTATTACTTTTGCTTATATACTGAACTAAAGTCCCAAATCTCCTCGATGTGGGACTGGGATGTTACAGTAGGATTCTCCGTATGGTGGTGGGTTCTTTGGGGATAGATGACCAACGACTAAATGAGCTTTATGCCCTCTTGGAAGGTCTCAAAAGGGCTTATCTTGATGACAGATTTGATGTGATCATTGAGTCAGATCATGAAAAATCTATATGGGAATGGAAGCTTGTAGACGTTAATGGTGTTGTGCCTGTTCGTAGGTATGTTATACAGCAACTTCAACAAAGAAAAGCTGATTCTAACTTTCGTATTGTTGAAAGAATCATTGATGCTAATGCAAACAATCTGTCTACTTATCTGGCACGTTACGGTGCGGAAAATTTTAACCGATGGTCATCTTGGCTGTTCTGGTGGGACGTGTGTTTGAACTCTGGAGTAATGATATGGGTTTGGGGCCAATAGGAGAACAGTTTATGGCAGTTCATGAGTTGGATATAGTGGTTGATGTGGTTTAAGAGGGGGTTCAAGGTGATGAGATTGTTCAAGGTCAACTGGGTAATGCAGATGAAGGCTTCGAGCAGTTAGATGATGAAGGGATGTGGATGCAGGAGATGCTATGAAAGGATTGGTCTGTCTCTTTGAGAGAATGAATCGTTATTTTGCTGTTTTTATATCATTTTCAACCATTAGTTTAATTAATTTATGGTAGTGGGTCCTTAACTTCTATTGATCTGTGTATTAGTTTTTACCAGCTAGTTGCCTTTTGGAGATGATCTGTTAGAATTTATGGGTGATAGCATAGAGACAACTTAACTAGATTTCCCTGTACTTAGTTTTTTACTAAGTAGAACATACTGTCACAGCCAGAGTGTGTTCTTGTGACCAAATAAGTTGCTGTAATTTAATAAGTATTGTTATTCCCAGATTACACACTTGTATAATTGTAGAAGGGGGGGTTGAATACAATTCTTGATATTTATAAATTTCTGATAAGAACTCCAGAAATCTATACTTAGATCATTGTTGTATAACGATTAATGCACAAACACATATAAAATCAGGTGGTTAAATGCACCACCTGAAGCTTTTATTTGAAGAAAAGTCTGTGATACAAATGTACACAGCTGCCATTTTACAACTCTTTGCTTTCTAAGGATATTCAAGAAAACCCTAAACAAATGTACTTGGTTATATAAAACCCAAGTTTACAAGTACTACAGGAATAATATAATACTAATCTAATTCAAGTTGACTTGCTACTTCACTCCAAATACACATGTAGCCGAAAGGTTGTCCTTGTGAACAGACATGTCCCCTACACCTTTCTTGTATTCATAGTGTAAACGGAATGCTTCTTTCTTCTGTGTTTCCAAAGTATGGATGTCATACTGCTTTTCGTATCTACTATCAACCCATGTGATCTTTCAGTCAAACCTGTCTTTATCAACTGCTAATCCCATCCCCAGCTTAGCATAGAAGTAAGTGTTAATGATTATCCGTTGACATTGTACACTGTCATCCGTTGATGATAGTTTGAGCTGTATCTGTTGATATTGTAGATTTGAGTTGTATCCGTTGATAGAGTTCTGTCTTCATCCGTTGATACACTTTCACTTAAATAGAATTACATAGCATAACATATTTACAATTGGCTACCCTATTCTGCCTATCCATTGATGGTCAACATGACTGTGGATAAAAACACTATCAATTGATAACATAGAGATACTGCAGTATGCTACAAAACCTCATCCGTTGATGAGCTACCTATCAACGGATAGAGTTATAAATCATCATCCGTTGACAGCTACAATACTTATACAATTTGATTGATTGTGAAGTTATCATCAAGTACAGCATATTCCTAACAATCTCCCCCAATTTATACTTGATGGCAATAAAGCATAAATTCAGGACTTTAATGATGATAACAAAACATTCCTAAAGATATATATAGAACAATGCAAAAATTGTATTAAGCTACTAAAATCAAAAACAGAAAGTTTGAGAAATTTATAGAGAAGTGCTCCTCTAGACTGAGCAGATTAATACTGTTTCTTCTTTCTGGTTGGCATCACCCTTGATTTTCCTTCTTTGGCAGAGTTGGACTCAATCTGCATTTGGAGTTGCCTATAGAAGGCATCTTCTCAACAACTTTTGGATTTAACTTTTTGTTGTAGCCATCTCAGGTATTGAGAACTAGCCTTTGATAGTTGGTCTTCTAACCTGAAGAATCTCCTGTTACCATCTTCATCCCTGAACTCCAACATCCAGAAGGGTTGAATGTGGATTTTCTGTCCATTGTATGGGATCTTCATCTTCTTTGGTAGACTTGATGGTGAGTTCCATTCTCTCCTTATTTGTTCTATTCTGTCCAGTATCTCCCCTTTTGCTACTTGGAGAACCCTGTGTATCTCTTAATTACAGAGAACACCTTGGTTAATGTTAGATAATTTTCTCCAAGAACCCTCTGTGGTGGCCATGTCCTTTCCTTTCCTCCCTTGTATACAAAGACCAATCTCTCAGGCAAATGCTTGTATTTGTCAATTCCTCTTACTTCTGACAATTCATCCAGATACAGATTCATGCCAGAGTATTCTTCAATAACTGCCTGATAGATAAAATCATCCTTGTTTTCCAAGATTGGCTGCTTGACAATAGCAGGCACCCTAGCAACTTGAATTGGTTCCTTTGAAGGTTGCTTCCTTGGTATCCTTTTCTTCTGTTGAGGCTTCAGCAAGAATGAAGGAACCTCAATGGAGTCAAGATTCATTGGTTCCTCTTTAGGTATTATAGGGTCACCATGGAAATTCACAGCTGGGTTGAATACTTATGCAGAAATAGATTTTGATGAGCCAATAGTTTCTTTACTTACATTTTCTGGAGAGACAGGCCTCTTTGCCTTTGTTTTCACTCTCCTTTTGGATTTGGGGACTTCCTCAGGTTCCCTCATTTCATCCTCTACCTCATCCATTAACTCCTGAGCCAGCCTGGCTTGCTTCTCATCTGAGTTTTCATATTGATTTTCTTCACTTGGATGAGCTTCCCTCAAAAGTCTGGAGGTCTCCTCTCTTTTTGCTTCAACAAATCTAGGATGGCTATTGGATATATTTAACACTTTTCCATTCCTTATAATTACAGCCATCCAATCTCTTACATTTCTGTTTGTCTTTTCCTTGAACTCTTTGATTGTATCTCCCATTAGCTTTTCATCATCATCCTTGGGAAATGGAAAGTCCAATTGTAACTTGTTCTTCCCATTTGCCTTTGGTGGAGAGTAGGCTCTGGTTCTTATGTATGGTTCAAATTCTTTGACATAAGATGGTTCAGCATCATAGAATGTAGGAGCCACAATTTCTGGAGTGAGCACCTTCAGAATTGTAGTTGATATTGTTGGAGTAGAAGCTTGAGTAGAGAACAGAGTTGATACAATTGATTCATTGATCATTCTCTCTGTCCTCATAATTCTTTCATTTGCCTCCTTGTTAATCTTTTCTAAGGCTTCTATTCTGGCTTGCCTTTCACCATCTGAGATTTCTGATAGTTTCTGAATCTCGGGCAAAACCATTTGCTTCTTCACAGGGGAAGCCTCTATAGAAAAATCTGTTGGATTGACCACTATAGTTGGTTTTTGCTCCCCCTCAATTTGTGCTATCTTGCTACTGGAAGCTTGTAATTGACTAGAAGTAGCTGCAACCTCTTCTACCTTTTTCTCCCCCTTTTTATTAGCATCAAGGGCTGGAGGTGAGGCTGCAAGTAGCCTTTCCAGTAGCTCAGTCTGTTTTGCTTGGTTGGCAATGATTGTCTGCATTTGAGATTCCATACTATCCACTCTGGAGGAAAGATGCTGAACACATTTGGCCAGGCTATCTTCTTTTAACAGTTTGCTAGTCAGCACCTTCTGAGTGGTAGTAGGTGCTAGTGCCTCAATCCTGGCATCTAGTTCTACTTTCATTTCTCTGATTGCAGTTTAGACCTCCTCCTGTTGTGTTCTTTGAATAACCATTCACATCTTGTGAAGTTTTAGGGAGGCCATTATTTGCTGAAGGACAGCCTTCCTCTGTGGATCTGCATTCTGGTGCTCAGCCATAGCAGATTGATATTGCTTCATAATCTCCACATTGAAGTCACCAGCCATAGTGGCAGTAGAAAATAGCCATTCTGGAGTATCCTCCACATTGACTTCTTCATCATCTTCTATGTTATCACTGTCATTATTGCCAAACTCTTCACTTTCAGCTTCTGAAGGCAGAGCTGTCAAAGCTTCCTTTGCTCTTTGTAGAGATTGTGAGGTATGCACTAGGTGTATTGCCTCCTCTGCCTCCACATTGCCCTGTTGTGCCATGACTTGATAGGCAGAAACAGGATGAGTAACGGTTTCAGGATCCAAAGAGATGGAGTCAATGATTGACTGATATTTTTGTTGAAATTCCATCTCTTTAGAAGCTTCATTAACCTCCATTAACTCACTTGCAATGGCTGGATCTTCCTGCCTTATTTCTCCTGTAGTCCCTTCTCTCCTCTCATCTCTCTTTTCTTGCATCAGGGGCTCCCCCTGGCTCACACCTCTCACACCCTCACCTTCACCTACTAAGGTGAAACTCTCTTTCTCTCCTTTTTCCTGACCTAAAGAAATGGTCAGCCTCTCATTATTTACCTCTCCTTTTGCCTGCTCACAAGGAAGCCTCTCACTCCCTTCCCTCAATCCTAAAAGTGTTTCAACTACTGAGAACTCCTCCACACTTGACACAGGAATGTCAGATATAGTAGTGGTAGAGTGAGTTATCAACGGATAAGGGATATTCGTTGATGGAGTAGTTATAGCTGTCAACGGATGGCTAGACATAGTCGCATCCGTTGATGGAGAAACACTTGTCAACGGATGAAGGATATCCGTTGATGAAGGAAAGATAGTATCCGTTGAAGTGAAAACCAACACTAAATCTGTGGAGATTGAATTTAAAGATGAGGCCACAGATTTTGTTGTGAATTCAGGAATGGAAGATTGATGGCCCAACAAATCATCTAGAAGATGATGACCACCAATTGCAGAGTGGGGCTTCTCAAAGAATCTTAGAGATGGAGAATTAGGAATTGATGTAGATATCATATCCACATCCAGAGATGGAGTTGGTGATGGTGGATTGTAATGTGTATCGATTTGAAGGTTAAGATCAAGGGGCGGTGACTCCACATTTATTGAAGTCACATCAAACTGAATTTGAGAAGGTACAGTTTGCTGTACTGTGTGTGTACCCTGTGATTCCCCTATGGTTTTAGATTTTACTCTTCTTTTACAGGTTTTTGAGAGAGGGCTAGTGTCCCTTACCCTTTTGTGCAGAGTTTCTGTGGAACTAGTAGTCACACCCTGTTGAGAGGATGTAACTTGGGCTTGGCTATTTGGTGCACTCTCCTCACCTACCTTATTCTTAGGGCTTGCACCCTGTCCCTCACCACTCACTACCTCCTTCACACTCCCCTCAAGAGTTGTGGTAGTTTTTGCAACAGGTGCTTTTTGAGAAGCACCTGAGGTTTGTCTTTCAGATTTTGGTTTGGAAACTTTTGTTTTAGTCACTTGGGTAGGAGCCTGTTTGGTCACTACTACTGACTCCATTATGACAGTGGAAGGCAAAGAAATTTGGGGGTTAGAGATAGGAGTTTCAAGGTTAGAAGTAGTTACCTGAACAATTGGTAGATATACCAATTGTACTCCTGCATTGGAGTTCATTCGAATTAAATCACTTAAGACTCTCTTCTCCTGAACAAAACATGTGAACTTGCTATCCGGGTTAGCAATGGATAGCTTATTCTCAGATACATGCAGTGCTAAGAGCATAAAAAATCTAGCAAAATATAGATGACTAGTGTGCCAAAGTTATAGAATTTATCATACATGACTAGTGTGCCAAAGTTATAGAATTTATCAGTCAGAAGCATACACATCATAACTAGCATGGAATGGGTAACAGCATCAAAATTACTAATTTTGTCTGAAAAAGTTTTAATGAAGGCATCACAAAAATAACTCCATTCTTTAACCATTCCTTTCCTAACAATTTTCCCTAAATTCTCAATACTAAGGGCATAATTTATGGAATTAAGCATGGTAACAATTTCAGCATCACTGGGTACTTTCAGACAGTTATTCTCAGGCAATTTTAAACAAGCAGTTATCACATCAGAATTAACAACATAGTTTTTACCCTTTAAGGAAAAAGCAATTGTACCGTCTGTGCCATTGTACTCAGCAGATGCCCACACCTCTTCAATTACCTCGTGGATTAGAGGAGTGGTGGCAGTCATAGCATACGACAGTTTATATTTCTTCACAAAATTCATCAAGGAGTGATAAGCTTTTGGGGCATTCACTGTATCAACATAGGCCGCGAAGTTGTTCTTCTCATAGGTGAACCCAGTGAAAGACATCATCTTAACAATAGGCGCCACTGAAGTGTTTGAACTTTTGTTGCAGAGAGTTTTAGTGAAGAAGATGCAGTTTACTTAAAAGAATCTTGAAAGTCGATAAAAGTGAGATGTGAGAGCACAAGACAGCCTTTTATATTTTTCAAGAATTGAAAATAAAATAATTAAAAGTAATTATCCATTGGTCAAAAGTAACTGTCAGTTAATAAAAGAAAATAAATATAACCATGCCTATATATACACGTTTACCAACGGTTATATTTAAAAGAAAATATGTATATCAACGGATATGAAATGAACGGTTGAAAAACAATTTATCCGTCGATGATGTGGATAACCTGTTATCCGTTGATATACGAAAATCTAGGAATGTGTTTATACTACCAACGGGTAAAAGGATATCCGTTGATAAGATAATTTTGCCTTGGACAAAATTTCTGCAGAAAATTTTTCTGAGAGTTTTTAATTCTCAATTAAATCAAAACACATTTCTAGCTGCAATGAAGTAAGATCAAATATCACCAGGAATTATGACAAATTAAGCATACCTAGTTCACCTACCAATCTTGTGAATGTGGATTCATCAAGAGGCTTGGTGAAGATATCTGCAAGCTGCATTTCACTTGGCACAAAGTGCATTTCTACTGTACCATTCATCACATGTTCTCTAATGAAGTGGTATTTGATGTCAATATGCATGGTTCTCGAATGTTGCACTGTATTCCCTGTGATGGCAATAGCACTTGTGTTGTCACAGAAAATTGGAATCTTCTCAACTTTTAGGCCATAGTCAATAAGTTGATTTTTCATCCATAGAATCTGTGCACAACAACTTCCAGCAGCAATGTACTCAGCTTCAGCTGTAGAAGTGGAGACTGAGTTCTGTTTCTTACTAAACCATGAAACAAGCCTGTTTCCTAGAAATTGACAGGAGCATGTAGCGCTTTTCCTATCAATTCTGCAACCTGCATAATCTGCATCTGAGTAGCCAGTTAAATCAAAACCAGATTCTCTTGGGTACCAAATGCCAAGGTTTGGAGTTCCCTTGAGATACCTGAAAATTCTCTTAATAGCTATCAAGTGAGACTCTCTAGGGTCAGCTTGAAATCTAGCACAAAGACAAGTAGAAAACATTATATCAGGTCTACTAACTGTTAGGTATAGAAGTGAACCTACCATGCCTCTATAGCTTGAGATGTCCACAGACTTTTCCTTAGTATTCAACTCAAGCTTAGTTGCAGTGGCCATAGGTGTTTTTGTAGAGGTACAATCCATTAAGTCAAATTTATTTTGAAGATCATAAATATATTTTGTTTGACTTATAAAAATGCCCTCATTAACTTGCTTTACTTGTAGGCCCAGAAAGTAAGTTAATTCACCCATCATGCTCATTTCATACCTACTTTGCATAAGTTTGGCAAACATTTTGCAAAGCTTCTATTCTTTAGACCCAAAAATAATATCATCTACATAGATTTGAACAAGTATTGAAGAGCCACTGATATTCCTATGAAATAAGGTTTTATCTACTGTACCTCTAGTGATGTGATTCTCCAAAAGAAATTGAAATAAAGTGTCATACCAGGCTCTTGGTGCTTGCTTCAAACCATAAAGTGCTTTCATGAGAAGATATACATATTCTGGAAATTCTGGATCCTCAAAGCCAGGAGGTTGATGGACATAGACCTCTTCTTCCAGTTCCCCATTTAGAAAGGCACTTTGGACATCCATCTGATAGACCTTGGAATTGGCATGTGCTGCATAGGCTAGAAAGATTCTGATTGCCCCAAGTCTTGCCATTGGAGCAAAAGTTTCATCAAAATCTATCCATTCTTCTTGAGAATAGCCCTTTGCCACTAATCTAGCTTTATTCCTCACAATTATGCCATTTTCATTTGTCATGTTCTTGAGAACCCATTTAGTACCTAGGACACTTCTATCATCAGGTTTGGGCACAAGCTTCCATACTTTATTTCTTTCAAATTGGTTTAGCTCTTCTTGCATTGCTAAGACCCAATCTGGATCTAGAAGGGCATCTTCTACTTTCTTAGGTTCCTCTTGAGACAGGAAGCTCTTGTATAGGCATTTTTCTTGAGTGGCCCTCCTAGTTTGGACTCTTGAATTTGATTCACCAATGATTAACTCAAATGGATGATCTCTAGTCCCTTTTCTTGCAGGTGGAAGGTTTGATCTTGATGAGGTTGCTTCATTTTCATGAGCATGATCATGTTGATTTAGCATTGAATTTTGACCCTGAGAAACTCCCCCTGAGTTTGTTGTCCTTGCTGAATTATGAAGTTGACTGTCAACGGATGCATCATTTTGCCTGTCGACGGATGATTGAGAATTTCTATCAACGGATGCATCTCTAATTTTGTCAACGGATGCTCCAGAATGACTGTCAACGGATGCTTCATTTCCAGTGTGAGCATCACTTCTAGTTGGTACAACAACTCTTGGTGGATCTCTGTGGTCATGATCTTCATCTTCCTCCTCATCATCATAGTACATTCTTCCTTCACCTTCATTCTCAAATTCCAACTTTTCATGGGATCCTCCATCATTTAGACCTAGAATCTTTTGATCATCAAACACAACATGTACAGATTCCATAACAATGTTGGTTCTTAGATTGTAGACTTTATAGGCTTTCCCTGCTACATATCCAACAAAAATATCTTCATCTGCCTTTGCTTCAAATTTGCCCAAGTTATCTCCATGATTCCTTAGTACAAAACACTTACATCCAAAGACATGAAGGAAAGCTAAAGTTGGTTTCTTGTTGGTTAACAACTGATAAGGAGTCATTCCTCTAGCTTGATTGACCAAGGAAATATTCTGAGTAAAGCATGCAGTGTTGACAGCTTCAGCCCAGAAATATGTTGGTAATCTTGATTCACTTAACATTTTTCTAGCTGCTTCAATGAGAGTTCTGTTTTTCCTTTCAACAACCCCATTTTGTTGAGGTGTTCTGGCAGCAGAAAACTCATGGACAATTCCATTTTCTTCACAGAAAATCTTCATTGTGGAATTCTTGAATTAAGTACCATTGTCACTCCTGATTCTTTGTACTTTGTCTTCAGGACCATTGTTTAGTATTCTGAGGTGATTGATGATGATTTCACTTGCACAATCCTTGGAGTGCAGGAAGAAGGTCCATGTAAACTTAGAAAAATCATCTACAATCACCAGACAATATTTCTTCTTTGAAATAGACATGACATTTACTGGACCAAATAAGTCCATATGCAGCAATTAAAGAGGCTTAACAATGGATGACTCTGTTTTGCTCTTGAAGGATGATTTCTTTTGTTTCCCTAATTGGCAGGCATCACACAGTCCATCTTTGATAAATTCCAATTGAGGGATTCCTCTAGCAAGATCCTTTATTACCAAGTCATTCATAACTTTAAAATTCAAATGTGACAGCTTCTTATGCCATAACCAACTCTCATCCTTACTTGCTTTGCTGAAGAGACAAGTAATGGATTCTGAGCATGCTGAATTGAAGTCAGCTATGTAAACATTTCCTTTTCTAAAGCCTATCAATACCACATTGTTGTCTTCCTTGGCAGAAACAACACAGGCTTCTTTTGTGAACCTTACTTCATAGTCTTTGTCACAAATCTGACTGACACTCAGCAAATTGTGCTTCAAACCTTCAACTAAGGCCACTTCTTCAATGATGACATTGTCTTTTGAAATCAGGCCATATCCCTTAGTATATCCTTTGCTGTCATCTCCAAAGGTAATTCTAGGGCCAGCTCCTTCCTTGAACTCTATGAGCAGGGTTGAATCTCCTGTCATGTGCCTAGAGCATCCACTGTCTAGGTACCATAGATTCCTCCTGTTTCCCTGCACACATCCAAAAGCAAATCAAGTTGATTTTAGTACCCAAGCTTCCTTGGGTCCTTTCTTGTTAGCCTTTGACTTTACAATCTTGGCATTCTTCACCTTAGATGTAGATGCCTGATTGATGGGGTTTAACAAATGCTTATTTGCATGAATATTTGATGCATGCATTTGTGGAAAATTGGCATACATATTATTCATGCTAGGAATGTTCCATGACATTTGTGGCATATTCACAGATTAAAAATAAGGATTAGACACATATGACATGTTCACATATGGATTTGAAAAACTAGCATTTTGATACAAACCAGGCATAACAGGAATTGTAGGCATACATGGTATTGTTTGAGGTACATGAACAGGAGCCTTGTTAACAATCTTGCAATTAGAAGATAGGTGATTGACACTATTACAATTACTACAAGTTTTCCTAGGGGCAAACTTGTCAGGAGAATAATTGTTTTTCTTGTTGATGCCTATCTTACCATTTCTGTTCTTTTTCTTTTTTACCCTTAATTTCTACCTTTTCATTATCTGATTTACCAACAGCCTTTTTGTTGTGTAAATCACCTGCCTTAGCCTTCCCACTAGATTTGGTTTGGCTACTCTCACCACTAACAAAGTTCTTATTGACTGGACCATACTTAATATCCAGTTTCTTGAGTTCCTTCTTACTAACAAACTTTTTGTTAGTCGACGGATACCTCTCATCCGTTGATGGTTCATCTGTCAACGGATGATCACTATCCGTTGATTCACAAATAGTCTCTAGATCCTCAAGGCAAGGTTCTAGCTCCTTTTTCTTTTGAGTCCAGGTCTCCTTCACAAATGATTCTATTCCTTGGACTTCTATTATATTTTGTGAAATATTCCTACAGCTTTGAAATTTAGCAATTATCCCTTGTTCTTTTTCAAGCTGGTCTCTTAAAATCAGTTCTCTTTTTAACTCAGCTTCAAGTTCACTTTTAGCATTATTGCAATCAACAGCTTCAAGATCAAAATATTTCTTCTTGTAGTCAACAGCTTCAGTTGGCTTTCCCTTGTTCTCAGATCTAGGCTTCCTGCATTCACTTATCATGTGACCAGCAATTCCACAATTGTAGCATTTAATTTTGGATTTATCCACAAAGTTGCTTGTGGAATAATCCTTGTTAAATGGCTTGGCCACCCCAGAGTTTCTCTTGAATTTCAGCTTAGAGAATCTCCTAGATAGAAAGGCTAATTGCTCATCTATCTCATCCAATTCATCCTACTGAAGGACATTCAATTCTTCAGACACCTTTTCCCTGCTCCTGATTGATTCTGCTCTATCTTTACAAGCCTCCATGTTTGGTGTAGAACAAGCAGCTTCTGTCCTTTCCTCCTTTGGCTCCAAGTTGGCAACAAGTGCAACTGACCCACTTTTCTTTTGGGACTTCTCAATCTCTTCATCCTGCTCCATTTCCAGCTCAAATGTCTTTAAAGTTACATAGAGCCTTTCAAGAGTAAATGTCTTGTACTCTTGAGTGTTTCTTAGAGAAACAGTCATTGGCTTCCATTCCTTGGGCAGTGATCTCATAAATTTGATATTATAATCTTTAACTTGATAGATTCTTCCATACAGTTTCAAACCATTTAGTAGCCTTTGAAATCTACTAAATGTATCATTCAATGTTTCTCCACTCTTGAAGTGGAAGTGTTCATACTGTTGGATTAGTAGTTGCATCTTGTTTTCCCTCACCAGTTCTGTTCCTTCACAAAGGGTTTGAACATTGTCCCATACTTCCTTGAAGGTAGTACAGCTAATAACATTGTCAACCATGTCTGTTTCTTGACCATTGAATAGTATATTCATGGTCTTTTTGTCTTTGTGGACTTCTGCCATATCTTCAAGACTCCATTCAGAAACAGGTTTGGGAATGAGAGTGTCAGGCGCATCTTCAGCAAGGCCAACTCTTGCTGCAGTCTTCATTGGAACATGAGGACCCTTGTCAATGCAAACCACAAAACTCTCATCAATGGACACGAGGTGTAGACGCATTTTTACTTTCCAGTGAAAGTAATTCTCTCTATCAAGAACTGGTATCTTTACTCCATAATCCTTCTTAGACATGTTGGAAGTGTGTTGATCTTTAAACTTCAAATATGATAGAAGCTTGCTCTGATACCAATTGTTATTCCTCGATTACACACTTGTATAATTGTAGAAGGGGGGTTGAATACAATTCTTGATATTTATAAATTTCTGATAAAAACTCCAGAAATCTATACTTAGATAATTGCTGCATAACGATTAATGCACAAACACATATAAAATCAGGTGGTTAAATGCACCACCTGAAGCTTTTATTTGAAGAAAACTCTGTGATACAAATGTACACAGCTGCCATTTTACAACTCTTTGCTTTCTAAGGATATTCAAGAAAACCCTAAGCAAATTTATTTGTTTTCTTAACTTCTAAAGAGTTGCTACACTTGGTTATATAAAACCCAAGTTTACAAGTACTACAGGAATAAGATAATACTAATCTAATTCAAGCTGACTTGCTACTTCACTCCAAATACACATGTAGCCGAAAGGTTGTCCTTGTGAACAAATATGTCCCCTGCACCTTTCTTGTATTCATAGTGTAAACGGAATGCTTCTTTCTTCTATGTTTCCAAAGTATGGCTGCCATACTGCTTTTCGTATCTACTATCAACCCATGTGATCTTTCAGTCAAACCTGTCTTTATCAACTGCTAATCCCCAGCTTAGCATAGAAGTAAGTGTTAATGATTATCCGTTGACATTGTACACTGTCATCCGTTGATGATAGTTTGAGCTGTATCTGTTGATATTGTAGATTTGAGTTGTATCCGTAGATAGAGTTCTGTCTTCATCCGTTGATACACTTTCACTTAAATAGAATTACATAGCATAGCTTATTTACAATTGGCTACCCTATTCTGCCTATCCATTGATGGTCAACATGACTGTGGATAAAAATACTATCAATTGATAACATAGAGATACTGCAGTATGCTACAAAACCTCATCCGTTGATGAGCTACCTGTCAACGGATAGAGTTATAAATCCTCATCCGTTGACAGCTACAATACTTATACAATTTGATTGATTGTGAAGTTATCATCAAGTACAACATATTCCTAACAAGTATGTATCTTGGAAGATATTCATTCAATTGTTCAAGCCTCAAGATTACATCAGTTCGACAGGAAGAATAAATGTTACTGTCATAGCATTGACAGGAAGGTTACAAAAAGACAGCATGTTTCAAGTCACGACAACACACTCAATCTAACAGCAACATTGGCGGAAGCATGAGTCAGCAACATTCTCGCAGTTTGATAGCAAGTCTGAAATTCCTGCAACAACATTGGCGGGGATTCATACTGTCAACCAAGGAACATTCTCTTGACAACAGACTTGGCGGTTAAAGTTACTGTCTCTCTGAATTATTTGATTTGGGGATTTATCTCAGTCAAACCCGTGACAGTTTAGATGTTCAAGAAACAGATTTGCTGCAACTTGTCAAGGATTGTAGCAGACCTGCAAGACTACGATAGAAGCTTGAGAGATCACAAGACAAAGCTCGTCAATTCAAAAGTATGACAAATCCACATCTACTAGAATTGTATTAGCTTGAATTAGAAAGAATCTAGGTTGCTTTACATATTATGATAACTCTGTTTGTATAGCAATTTAGGAAAGTTACAAGGGTGTGCATATTGTAAGGAGCTGCCACTTGAAAATGACAGTAGCTCCACAACCCATATGATAGAGGCGTTAGAGCAAATTAGTCTACATAGAGAATCGTCTCTCATTCTTTCTAAGTATTCGTGAATTCATTTTCATTGTAATCACTCAAGAAACCGAAACTTGAGAAAATACTTTTTCTCAAGGTTGTAGCAATACTTCGCCAAATAAATAAAACATTTATTTTGTGGGAATATCTTGAGCTATCACTTGTGTTTGCATTTCATATACTAATAGATTAGAATCTTTATTATTGTTGTTGAAGTAAAGATTTGAATTTATCAGTGTTGCATTCAATCCCCCCTTCTACAATACTCCGGGATTAACAACTGGTATGATAAGATTTAAAACTAAGATTTTTAAAGGATTTTTATCTAATAAGATTTTTAAAACATACTTAAAACTAAGTATATCATAATGGTTATGGCATGAGTTTGAGAGTGGAAGGTCAGGGGTTCGATTCTCGAGGGTAACATAATTGTATCTAATTTTTACATAAATTTTAAAAGGATTGCATTTTTGTTATTTTTCAACAAATAATGGTAAATTAGTAATTTCACAGCCATTAAAATGATACTTTTTGTCCTTATGTTGAAGTTTAATATATAGTAATAGATATCACAATATGACATAAATGAGAATCGAACCTTTGAAATATTTAATCAACTTTTTATGAGTTTAAATTCATCATTATAACCATTGAGCTACATGCATATTTGATTAAATTTTATGTTTCATTATATACATGCACTAGTATTCTATATTATTTACCTAGCAATTATATGCCTTTTGATTAATATTTTTTTTATAATTTTACATATTATTATTTAAATATACTCAAAAATCTCTTTACCTACTTCAATTTAATAAAATTTATATTATTACATTTCATGCGAAATTTAGAAAATGAGCTTAGATCTTACATAAAATTTACATAGAATCTTTGAAGGATATAGTGGAACCCCTCTAAAGCCATATCATTGGGACCAGAAAAAATTATCACTTTAAAGCGGTTATCACATAAAAGAGATTTCAACTTTTCCGATTTTAAAATAATTTAAAATTTATTTTTTACATAATAATACATATGATGTATATAATTTTCTTGAAATCTAGAATATATACTAAAATTATGTACATTAGCATTTTTACGTCAAAAAAATAGTTATAAATTCAATAACATTATTTATTTATGTGAAAATTTACATAATATGAAAATCAGAGCGATCAATTAAAGACAATAAAAAAGATGATGAATGGTTTAAAGGTTATTAGACAAAAAAAAATTCTTAAAATATATTACATAAATATTTTTCATATTTTTAAAATGTATAAAAAATGTATATTTTATCAAAAATATCACTTTATGCGAAAGTTGTGACCAATATTAACATTACGATTTTCTTAAAAAGTACTAATATCACAATAGAGAGGTTATTAAATTTTAATACTGATCCTGAATTAGGTACGAAACTTTTTACCAATTTAGAGAGTATTAATTAGAGATGTTCTACTGTAATTTGTATTACGAAAAAAAATCCTCATTATTCTAATTAATAATGAAAGCACTTATAAGTCATGTCCAATGCATGCACTTTGATTCAAATAAACTTTAAAAATTTCATAAAAATAGCGATCAAGTCAAAAAAAGATATAAACATATATTTTTAATTGAAAATAGTCTGCATGCACTTCTATTAAAAGAACATGTACAATACATTCACTTGTCTTAAAATAAATTTATATACTTGGCAGCAATCAAGTCAAAAATATACACATTTCAACCTCTAATCAACCCAAATTTTAGTTACTTTAAAACTCAGAATCCTAATAACAAGAAAGAATTAGTTGTATTTAAGTCACATTTTGAAAACTTACATATAATATGACTTACTAAAATCAATAAATTTTAGAATAAAAAAATTGTGAAAGTCGGGTAAAAAGTATTACAAATGTTGTATAATTGTACAATTTATAACATCCAGATGAAAAATGAATCTTAATCCTCTTTTAACTTCCGCATGACCTTATTCTTTGTTATTGCTTGTATTCTTAGAAAATATATTTTACAATATTCCCAAACTACCGTCATAAATCGACGAACGGATCACTTTCTCCCTAGCCTTTTTGGGAGATTCGAATACTTAATAGATCGATACGTGTGAACTACATATATGAGGCCCGATGTAAGTAGCGAATAAAAAATAAGAAATTATGACAGAGCAACATGCCACATTATAATATATCAAATTTTATTATTATATTTCTTAATTTGCTGTGAATTTACCGTGACATTTTCTGAATCAAAATCTAAAAAATTTTAAAATTTCATCACATAAGTGAGAACTGCATCTTTAACATCTATAATAATAACCCTATTTTTATGAATTCGTGTTTTATAAATCCATATAATGAATTATCGAAATTTCAATAATACTTAATAGTAGTATTAAGTCGAAATTCACATTTATATAATCTCATAATTTATAATTGTATACGAATATAACACTTCAGTAGATTATCAAATAAGAATCCTAAAAACCTTATAAAAATGTTAAAACTACATTCGTTAAGTATTTTTTTTAACACTAATCGCAAGTGTTGTGGAACGAAAAGTAGGGTGTATTTATTGCGTATTGAATGTTAGGGTTAGGGAGAGCTTCGAGCTTCAATGACTGATCAAGTGTTTCCTGACTTAACTCGGGTTCTCACAAGATGCCTACGTATCTTGCAGTTATCAAGAATCAAGCTAAAAAACGTAGTTCTGTTTGCGGAGGAACAGGTCCTTATGTAGGTGATGAAAACCCTAGAATAAGAGTTGAATTAGGAGACTTGGTGGGCAAGTCACAGCTTTGGCCCAATTCTAGATCCTTCCAGGAAGGAGGTGGATAAGCATTGAAGTTGTATGCCTTGGAGGCTACTCCAGAAGTGATTTGATTCCATATTGGACTCGATATTGGAGTCTCATATTTGGCTGATTTATTAATTACGAATTTATTATCATTATTAAGGTTTTGGGCCTCGTAATTGGGCTTTGACCTTGGACCAACTTAGGTTCATTTAATGCAATGTTAAACGTGTCTTTAGGGCTTACTTTCAGCCCATATCAGCAAGAAATACATCAACACTCTATAAACAATGACCAAGAGATAGAGACACAAAATAACGACATCTTTAGGCACATATTTCTAATTTTTTATGCATACTTAAGAAGATGTTTATCGTTACAATAGGATCATCTCACGTTAACATCAACACGCAACAGGGAAAATATTAATCGTAAACTAGAACAATCACGTGCCTTGCATGAGTATTGAAACTAGTTTAATATAATGTTCTAATTTGAACCTAACTCATTAAAATTATTTTGGAAAAATACCCATTTTTAAATTATTTTTCTTTTTGAAAAAATATGATTTGCAACTATATGCAACTGAAATCAACGAAAATCAACCACAAATGTAATTTTAAAAATTTAGTAATTAAATTCATTTTTGATTGTATTATAGGTTGTTTAACAAGTTGCAGTGATTAAATCAAATTCAACTGAAAATAACCTCAAATGTAATCAAAAGCAAATTGAATTATTTTTTTAAAAAAATGAAAAATAAGTTATATTTAATTAATTTGGTTGTAAATCGTATTTTTACAAAAAATTAAAATTAAAAAAAAAATAAAAAAGAGAGTAATATTTTTGATAATTTCTGAGGAGAAAGTAATATCCATGTGGGCCAGGCACGGTTACATATGCTGCTACCGATAGATTACCTTGTTGGATTGCAATTAGAAATAGATTTGACGTAGTATATAAATTAAATTATGAAAGGCGACCTCACTTGATTTGAATATGGGTATTCGGGTTCGTGTCTCCATCTCCACCTTGATCTTCGTCTTTCTGTCTCTTGCTCTCCTTGTCTCAACTGTTCGTTCATTCTATCTTCGTCTTTCTGTCTCTTGCTCTCCTTGTCTCAAATTTGTTTGCATTACGCTTTCAGTGTGGTATTAATACAATTAGATACATAGGTTGTGACTATCAATTCTTATCTCTGTTAAGTTGTATTAGTAGTTTCTTGCATCGTCATCTCATGTATATTTCCTTGGGTGTTGTTTTTTTCTTTGAAAGGGTGATTTACTTCAAATTAAAGTTAACAAGCTATCATCTGCTACGACACAGCTTCCATGACTACTATTATTTGAACTACTGCAAACCCCAGAATATCACGAATAAAGCAGAAAGTCTGGACAAGGTTCTCCTAGGGGTGATCGTTCTAGGAACTCAGTTTATAGTGTAAGTATTAATTTTTTTTTTTTGCATTTTAAAAGAACTTTGTGGTGATAAGCGGTTTTGAAAATTAGTACACAATATTGACCACTGTGCACGCGCGGTTGGTTGTTTTCTGAACCTGAATTTTTATGCAGTTCTATATATGGGAGGAGCAGCTAGTTAAGGTAACCTTTCGCATAAAGCGAGATGCGGAATCTTCAGAAAAATTTTAAAAAAAATTGATGATGAATACCAGGTTAACATGTAAGCATATTGATTGACTTTTTCATATATATGTTGCTACTTCTGTTAGAGTTTTTTGCCTCTAAATTTTAACCTTGTACGGCCTACACCTTGTTAGAATTCAAGCTCGTACTAATAAACACAGCCGGGTTATAAATTGATGGAGAATATGAAAGGAAGAAAATAAAAGTAGTACACCCATGAAATATGGTAGGCTGTACATGTGAAGAAAGAAGCAACAACAAGAGTTCACATATGAATGGTTGTTGAAGGTAATTTTTGTGAAGTTCGTTCGCAGGGAAGGAATATTAATTTAAGTTCAAGTTTTAATTCCTTACAATCTAGAAGTGTAGAAAAACAATTGGGGTGTTCGAATAAACTAACAAGTAAAACTAAAATTTAATTGATGAGGAAAAGCAATTCGAGAAATAGGGTTCTTCAATTGGTTCAATAATGTTGTTGTAATGCGATATATATATTTCTCATACTTTGCTAAAAATAATTCTTCTAACCTTTATAATGTTCTCTCCCAAGATACAAAATAATGTCTACAACCATATCTCAAAAGTCACTCCCATGATCAATCAAAATGCAATTTTAGATTTTTAAAACCCGAGAATTATAAGTTTCATAGTCCTCTAATTAATCTCCCGATTTAATAATTAAACTATGTTTATCAAATCATGAACAAGAATTATGACTCATCTCCCAATTTATCATAATCCCTATGAATACAATTAAAGGTTAGCTACGCCCTTAATTGGGTTAAGTCCTCAATGATAGATTAGCAAAAGTAGAGAATTATTATCACAATCAAACAAGCATATATCACCAACGAATACTACCTAATTCTCGGATTATAGAATTAGTTACTCATGCTAGATAAAGAAAATAAGCATATAATAAATGGTAAAATCATAATTAAAAGAGTTTAGAGTGAAGAAATTACAACTTTAAGATTTTATCCTCCCGAAATAGTTTCCAATGAAATGAATGAGCACTCCACGTAATTCCATAACAATCTTCAACCAGAATAGAATTTTGCACAAAATTAAAGTGTATTAATTAAACTAAAATTACAAAGAAAGTTGATAGAAAATTTGAGAGAATACAACTGAATACAAGAGAACTTAGGAGAGGGGTGTGTGCAAACCTATGAAATACTCATCTATTTATAGCACAAAAAAAGATCACATCCAGTAATAAATAAATCGTCCGAAAGCTAGACAGCACCAGCGGCACACCAACTTATCCAGCCTTTTATAACACAAAACCAACAACCAACGGGGCCTATTTTGCTTTATAGGGATGAGCTCCGTAGAAATGCTTTTTTTTAACCCGCACAGCTTATAATCTTTAATTAATAAATAATTAATTAAATCTAGAAATTATAAAAATATATATCAAATTTTATTATATATTATTAGATATTTATAAATATATTATAAATAAATTAAATATTTATTAATATAAATAAATCCTTAAGTCCTAAGCTGCGGTCTATTGAGGATCTGAAACCGGGCTCCTTTTGCTTCCAAAATTATCCTATAAACATAAAAAATCATCTTAGCATGCAATCCAAATTAAAATGCTACTAACAATGCTAATCAAGGACAAAATTATTACAAACTAAGGATAATTGAGAGATAACATGCTACAAAATGTACACAAAATTAGCATGTATCAAAATACCCCCCAACTTGACCCTTGCTCATCCTCGAGTAAGCCAATATAAAATAACAACTTACTAATACCATTTTCGTAGGTGTTGCATTTGGCATATGCAACAGCCCTTTAAACCCCTAGGTAGCCCTAGTGGACGAGTGAGGTTTCGTGAGGGCCTATAGTGAATGTACCCACAAAATCCATCTAGCTCATGTGAAAGATCGAATGCCAATACAACACCACACATACAAGTCCTCTCATGCCACATCAACTTAAGAATCAAATTGAAGAATGCAATGCCTTGGTGTCGAAGTTACAAGTATTCACATAGTCTACTCAAAGAAGATGCATAAGTTCTCAACAGTCCATGTCAAATGTAAGAATAAGTTGGTAATCATGCTAAACCCATAAGAGTACATTTTTGAGTCAAAACTTGGGATCTCATATGCAAAATACAAGTAATAACTCACCTTTCACTCAAAAGAATATTCACTCAAGAACAAGGGTAAGTGTATCACTCAATTCCAACAAAATCATAAGCATGCTTGACATTTGGTATCAATCTAACTTTAACACAACATACACTACTGATGATAATCAAAAGGTCTTTATTCGAGTTGTGATGGGGCTAGGGACAAGGTATGTCAAGTAAAGCCAAAGAAGGTGAAATGTCAAAAGCTAGTACCCAACAACATAAATCATTCAACTCTCCATCCGTCATTCCCACACTTGGATCAAACAAACATAAGTATGCTCTCAAATAAATAATAATTTTTTTTTTGTTTTTTTATTTTTTAAATCTAAATATAAACAAGTACAATGATCCCATGATAGTAATACCAAATTCGACTAAAAAGTAAATAACCATACCCCATATTCTTCAAAAGTAATGATCATCAATAATCCCCTCTTTTGCACACCTTTTTACTCCCTCAAACATTCTACTAGCCTTTGATAATTTGGGTTCAAGTTAAAGTAAGGCCAATACAAGAAAAAGGTTTAGGCAAGTAATGTGGTGTGTCGCCGAAAAAATAAGATTAAGCTCAATGGGGTAACTATTTGATCATATGAGAATGGTGTGGATATTATGGAAATATGGTTTATTCCTAAATGCCTTAATCATGTTATCATCAAATAATGTCATGCATTTTAAGAAAGATCTCAAACAAGTGTTAGCAAAACAAACAACATGTGGACACTCAAGCAAACGAATATAGATGCAAAAGATATGCATATAGGCTCAAAATCTCACTTGGTGGAAAAACATAATCAATTCCAAGTAAATAGTCTCTCTAATGCACCTACTTGTACTCAAAGCATGTAAACCAAATCATCTTACACATATTCATGTCCTTTTAATCACTTACAAAATTCAATGAGTTTACTTGCTTCAACTTGCTAGTGTATGTGTGTGCATAAGAACAAAGCATATCACTTCTCAATCAAAAGCGTCAATAACACAAGATTCTTTTATCATGCATGGCTGTATCAAGCTAACTTACAACAACTAATCTTTACAAAGCTAGAATTATTTTTGTGATTTCTTAAATTTTTTAAATTTTTTTAACACCAAATAACCCCAAATAAGGTTCTATCTAAATGAACACACCCCCTAACTTATCACGTTTCTTGTCCACAAGAAACAACACACAATGGACTAATATACGAGGAAGAAAAGAGAGGACTCCCCTGAATCATGGTCGAGGTGGTAATGTGCAACCAAGAACTGCAATTGTGGCATCCATCTTGAAATGAAGATCCTTCTATATAGTCCAAACACAAAAAAATATTATTCAAATCAACAAAATTCCTTGGGTTGCCTCCCAAATAGCGCTTGTTTAACGTCATTAGCTCGACGCCTCTTGTGATGAACTTAAGCTTGAGGATTGGAGAGAAGCCAATTGACTCCTCTTGGAATGTCATCACCAATCAAATATGGCTTGAGTCTTTGCCAATTCACTTTAAACACATCGGAACCATCTCGAGTGATGTCCACAGCACCATACGGATATACCTTGACAATTTTAAAAGGGCCAGACCATCTTGACTTCAATTTTCCGGGAAAGAGTTTTAGCCTTGAGTTGAACAGTAGAACTTGCTGGTCAACTTCAAACTCTTTTGGTCTAATGTGCCTGTCATGCCACTTCTTTGTCTTCTCCTTGTATATTGTTGCATTTTCATAAGACTTAAGTCTCAACTCATCAAGTTCACCTAGTTGCATCAACCTGTTAAGTCCCGCAGCTTGTAATTCCATGTTCAAGAATCTTATCGCCCAAAGTGCCTTGTGCTCCACTTCCACGGGTAAATGACATGATTTTCCAAACACCAACCTATAAGGAGACATATCGATAGGTGTCTTAATGCCGTCCTATAAGCCCATAAAGCATCATCAAGCTTCCTTGCCCAATCTTTTCTGGAGCTAGCCACTGTTTTCTCAAGAATTTGTTTAAGCTCTCGATTTCAAATCTCCACTTGCCCGCTAGTTTGAGGGTGATAAGGTGTAGCAACTTTTTGAGTAACTCCATACTTTCGCAAAAGATCTTCAATTAATTTATTACAAAAGTGGGATCCTCCATCATTGATGATGGCCCTAGGCACTCCAAAACGTGTGAAAATATGCTTCTGTAAGAACTTTTTCACCACTCTAGCATCATTTGTAGGACTAGAAATCGCCTCCACCTATTTAGAGACGTAATCAACTCCTACCAAAATAAATTTGTTCCCATAATACGATGGGAATGGACCCATGAAATCTATATCCCAAACATCAAAGAGCTCAACCTCAAGAATAAGTTGCAAAGGCATCTCATTTTATCTTACAATATTTCCTGTTCTTTGACATCGATCACAAGTTGCAACAAAGTTTCTGGAATCTTGATACATTAATGGCCAATAAAATCCAGACTGCCAAATTTTTGCCATAGTTTTTGTGCTACTGTTGTGACCACCACACTCTAAAGCATGACAATGATTTAAGACATTAGGAATTTCCTCATGTGGCACACACCTCCTCATGATACCATCAGCACATTCCTTGTAAAGAAGTGGTTCTTCCCAGAAGTAGTGTTTTATATCAAATAAGAATTTCTTCTTTTGTTGATAAGTCAGTCCACTTGGTACAATGCCACCCATGAGATAATTTACGAAGTCCGCATACCATGGTGTAGACAAAGATACTGCAAGAAGTGTTTCTTCTGGAAATGCATCATTGATAGATATATTACTTCCTACCACTTCATCTCCCTGGTCCAACCTGGATAAATGATCAGCTACCAAGTTTTCAGAACCTTTCTTGTCTCGAATTTCAAGATCAAACTCCTGGAGTAAAAGAATCCAACGGATTAGACGAGGCTTGGCATTCTTCTTTTTCATTAAATAACGAATCGCAGCATGATCCGTATAAACAATCACCCTAGACCCAACAAGATAGGATCTAAATTTGTCAAACGCAAAAACCACAACAAGTAGCTCTTTTTCAGTGGTAGCATAATTGATTTGTGCATCATCAAGTGTCTTGCTTGCATAGTATATCACATGCATGCGTTTTTCCTTCTTTTGGCCTAAAACAGCACCCACAGCATAGTCACTAGCATCACACATGAGCTCGAAAGGTAAGCTCCAATCAGGGGCTGACATGATAGATACAGAAGTAAGCTCCTTCTTCAACCCGTTAAAAGCAACAAGACAACTCTCGTCAAAATCAAAGACACTATATTTTTCAAGTAGATTACAAAGAGGACGAGAAATTTTAGAAAAATCTTTGATAAAACGATGGTAAAAACTGGCGTGTCCAAGAAAACTTCTAATCCCCTTCACAGATGAGGGTGGTGGTAATTTCTCAATCACTTCGATTTTTGCCCTGTCCACCTCGATGCCTTTACTAGAAATCTTGTGCCCAAGCACAATACCATCCTTTACCATAAAATGACACTTCTCCCAATTAAGAACAAGATTAGTGTCTTCACATCTCTGCAACTCTTGAGACAAACTAGTTAAACATAAATCAAAGGAAGAACCATATACAGTAAAGTCATCCATGAAGACTTCCATGGTTTTTCCTATAAAATCTGAGAATATGGCCACCATGAACCGCTGAAATGTGGATGGGCCATTACAAAAACCAAAGGGTAGTCTACGATATGCAAAAGTACCATAAGGACAAGTAAAGGTTGTCTTTTCTTGATCCTCTAGAGCAATGGGAATCTGAAAATATCCTGAGAATCCATCTAGAAAATTATAATACTCATTGCCCGCAAGTCTTTCGAGCATTTTATCAATAAATGGGAGAGGAAAGTGATCTTTGCGAGTAGCATTATTTAATTTCCTGTAATCAATAAAAACTCTCCAACCTGTTACAGTCCTAGTGGGGATTAATTCATTATTTTCATTATGCACGACAGTTATCCCACCCTTCTTAGGTACAACATGTATTGGACTAACCCAGTTACTATGGGGAACAGAGTATATAATGCCAGAATCTAACAACTTAGTTATCTCTTTCTTAACCACATCTTGCAAATTAGGATTCAATCTTCTTTGTCCCTCAATCACAGGTTTATGATTATCTTCTAAAGAAATCCTATGCATGCAAAGAGCAGGGCTAATTCCCTTGATATCTTTAATTGTCCAACCAATTGATGATTTAAATTGCCTAAGCACATTTAACAATTTATCTAGTTCATCATCATGGAGCAAAGAGGACACTATCACAGGATATGTATCCTTAGGACCAAGAAAAGCATACCTTAGATTAGAAGGAAGAGGTTTGAGTTCTACCTGAGGTGCCTCCGAGATTGAAAGTGCCACCTCAATTGTCGGCGTACCTGTTTCTTGCATATCAAGTGCAAGTGCTTCTTCAACTTCTTTATCATCTAAGGTTTGTTCCACTATTGCGAAGTCTGCATCTTCAAGACTTACGATCTCATCCACCATGTCAACATTGAAACATGTAGCATCAAATGAAGGCATCTTCATAGCTTTGTTGAGATCAAACTCAACCTTTTCATCACCAACATTTAATGCCAATTTCCCAGTTTTGACATCAATTGTGGTTCCAGCAGTAGCCAAAAATGGCCTTCCCAAAATAATGGGCATCTCAACATCTTCATCCATCTCCAACACCACAAAATCACAAGGGATAAAGAATTTATCCACTTTGACAAGTACATCTTCAATGACTCCCAAAGGATACTTGATAGTACGATCAGCCAACTGAAGTGAGATTCTTGTCTTCTTGAGCTCTCCAAGACCAAGTCTTCCACAAATGGAGTGTGGCATCAAACTCACACTAGCCCTTAAATCACACAAGGCTTTAATATTCTTCATTGCTCCAATAGTGCATGGCAAAGAGAAGCTTCCAGGATCTTTTAATTTCTGCGGAATTGATTTTTGTATGACTGCACTACACTCCGTATTTAGAGTAATAGTTTCCACATCCTCAAGTTTCCGCTTTTTAGACAACATCTCCTTCAGAAATTTGGCATAGAGTGGCATTTGGGCCAAAGCATCAGCAAAAGGAATATTTATATGCAATTGCCGAAAATTTTTCAAGAATTTCTCATATTGTTTCTCCAATTGCCTGTTATGAAACCTTTGTGGGAAAGGAATGGGGGCACATATGGTTTCACTGGTATTCTTGGTGTGACTTCTTCTTCTTCTTGCTCATCATTCACCTTTTAAGAAACTTCTGCTTCAGCTTCTACTAACTCATTTTCTTTTGCACGGACCTTTTCTCTAGGCTTGAGAGCCCAATTTCTGGCAATTCTTTTCCATTTCTCAGAGTGATGGCCTTGCAGTGTTCTTTACCATTTAGGTCTGGTTGACTAGGAAGTGATCCTTGCTCATGAACACCAACCTTATTAGCAATTTGACCAATTTGCGTTTCCAACATTTTTTGAGATGAAGCCATCTGATCAAGTCTTGATTCTACCTTTGAAAATTTGGTATCCATGTTGGCAAACGCCCCTGTAGTTCTTTGTATCATTTTATTGAGCGCAACCTCCCAATCAGCAGGTTCTTTCTTTTCCCTTGGTGGTGGTTGTTGATACTGTTGTTGTGCCTGATACTGCTGACGTGGTTGAAAATCAGGAGGTTAATTTTGCTTAGGAAATGCATATGATGGATTAGCCTCATGATTGTTGCTGTATGATAGATTTTTATTGGGCCTCTGATTTGGATTATAGTAGGAGTTATTCTGAACAGACCATGATTGTCTTCCCTGAATAAAAGATGCTTCCTCTAGGAATTGTGGTGCATAAGAACACTAATTCATACCATAATCATTGTACCCTTCCATGGGAGAAGAAATAGCATTGACATTCACCTTTGTCCACGTACCTCTTGAGTAAGAGCATCCAATTTAATAGTCAGCAAGTTCATCATTTCAGTATCTTGTACTGATTTAGCTGAGCTCGTCCCACTAGGTGCCCAAAAATAGTTATTTGCTGCCAATTGCTCAAGAAGTGCTTTTGCCTTATGAACCGGTGTTTTCTTGAAATCTCCACCAGCTGCCACATCCAAACTTAAGCGAACATCTGCATTCAAAGATCCGTAAAAAGTGCTCAAAATCATCCACTCAGTACACCCGTGATATGGACATTTTCTCAACAATGCCTTGTATCTCTCCCATGCCAGATACAAGCCTTCACCTGGTTGTGTTTTGAAACTTAGAATGATTGTCCTCATTTGTTGAGTCTTGTCAGAAGGATAATATTTGGACAAGAATCCCAAGTAGCAGCTGCAGTTTCAGGAAGCTGTTGGAACCATTCCATGGCTCTCCCTTTGATTGAGTAAGGAAACATGTGAAGACAAATATGATCTGCAGTTGATTTTGAATGATCCACACATCTGCACGAAGCGCTCAAGATGACGGTGTGGATCCTCTCACTCAATGTCCCCTTCAAAAGCTGAATTGCTCACCATCTGAATTAAGCTCGGATTGATGTTGTACTGAGCTGCGCTAATCTGAGGAGTCTTGTACATGCAATTCGCAGGATTTGGAGTCTCATGATCCCAAATAGAAGTCTCATCAAGAACAACTGGTGGGTCAGGAGGAATAACAACTTGACGATCTCTTGGTTCTTCCATATGGTTTCTTTCTTTCCTTTGCTTTGTCTCTCGCCTTAAAGCTCGAAAAGTGCGTTCAATTTCTGGATCAAACTTTAAATCTCCCGCACTTGTAGAATGTTGCATACAAGAGTTATAGCACCTAAAAAGAAACACCAATAAGATAGAGTTATATCACTTGGAGTATTTATATATATATATAATTTTTTTTATTTTTTTATTTTTTTTATTTTTTTTATTATTTTTTTATTTTTCTTTTTTATTTTTTTTCTTTTTAGTAGAAGTACACGCTCTTTTCTTTTAAGTAGAGGTACACACTCCCACTTTTTTATTTAATAGTAACAGACTTACCGCTACTAAAACAATTCAGCAACAATTACAGGACTTCAATACAACTCGAGACTCAGACAATTTTTAAATTTGGAATTTATTATTTAATTACTAAAAAGAAATCTATTTTAAACTAATTAATTAAAAAATTAATTATTCTAAAAAATTCTAAAATTAAAATTAAAAATTTTATTTACAAACAATTTTCAAAAAAATTGGACGTGAGGTGTTTGTAAATATGACTAGCTAAAAACACAATGTCACAGAAGAAATTCGATTCAACTCGAATTGCAGCTTATATTTGATTATCAGTAAAACGAATTACTCGAACTCTTCACAGAACAGTAAAAATAAACATTCGGACTTGCAGGAACTGGACCGTGTCGACTCGACAGCAACAAAACTGAGTCAACTCAATAACGACTCAGCACAACTCAGACTTAACCAGCAATTAATAAAAAAAAATCTCAAAAATTTTGAACTCAGAACGAACATCAAACAAAACGATTCCACTCGGTAGGAAACTCAGCTACGAACTCGAAATCTCAGAATACAATACTTGACAGCAAAACAGATAACAAAATCAAACAAAACCGAGTCTCGACTCTATACAAATTCAGAAGACTCCTAGCAATCTAAACCAACAAACCGACTCATTCCAAAACTAAACAACTCAGTCGCTAACAAATCATCTGCAAATGGAAAACAACGAACAAACAATCCAAAATCCAATCATTCGAAAACTCTACTACACTCTAACAAGCAAGCTTGAATCGACAACAAAATACAGAACCATCAACTCGCAGTTGGACTCGAAAACCAACAATTCAAACCATAATACACGCGACGAACAGATACATTAATCAACAGTAAACGAACATCAGCAAAATCAAACAATTCGAAACAAACAAACACAAAGTTGTGGTGGTGAAGCGGATGAAGAAGAAGGGGAACTGGATTTTGTAAATTGGGGAGTGGGTTTGTGGTATTTGCAGAGAGATAGAGTGAATAGGAAATGGGTGTTGGTGTTACAGGGAATAACGAACTAAACTCACAAAACAGGGTATTTAATACGAGGTTTCGAATTAAAAGGAATAAAGAAGGAAAAATACGTACTGAAAATTAAAAACTAATATTTTTGTGTTTTTTTAAATAAGATAAAATCTAAATTATAAGAAATAAATAACCTAAACTTAATATTGTTGCCATCCCCGGCAGTGGCGCCAATTTGTTGAAGGTATTTTTTGTGAAGTTCGTTCGCAGGGAAGGACTATTAATTTAAGTTCAAGTTTTAATTCCTTACAATTTAGAAGTGTAGAAAAATAATTGGAGTGTTCGAATAAACTAACAAGTAAAACTAAAATTTAATTGATGAGGAAAAGCAATCCGAGAAATAGGGTTCTTCAATTGGTTCAATAATGTTGTTGTAATGCGATATATATATTTCTCCTACTTTGCTAAAAATAATTCTTCTAACCTTTATAATGTTCTCTCCCAAGATACAAAATAATGTCTACAACCATATCTCAAAAGTCACTCCCATGAGCAATCGAAATGCAATTTTAGATTTTTAAAACCCGAGAATTATAAGTTTCATAGTCCTCTTATTAATCTCCCGATTTAATAATTAAACTATGTCTATCAAATCATGAACAAGAATTATGACTCATCTCCCAATTTATCATAATCCCTTTGAATACAATTAAAGGTTAGCTACGCCCTTAATTGGGTTAAGTCCTTAATGATAGATTAGCAAAAGTAGAGAATTATTATCACAATCAAACAACCATATATCACCAATGAATACTACCTAATTCTCGGATTATAGAATTAGTTACTCATGCTAGATAAAGCAAATAAGCATATAATAAATGGTAAAATCATAATTAAAAGAGTTTAGAGTGAAGAAATTACAACTTTAAGATTTTATCCTCCCGAAATAGTTTCCAATGAAATGAATGAGCACTCCACGTAATTCCATAACAATCTTCAACCAGAATAGAATTTTGCACAAAATTAAAGTGTATGAATTAAACTAAAATTACAAAGAAAGTTGATAGAAAATTTGAGAGAATACAGTTGAATACAAGAGAACTTAGGAGAGGGGTGTGTGCAAACCTATGAAATACTCATCTATTTATAGCACAAAAAAAAGATCACATCCAGTAATAAATAAATTGGCCGAAAGCTAGACAGCACCAGCGGCACACCAACTTTGACAATCATTCATGTGGCCTTTCTTTTCTTTATTTACTTAATTCTGTTATCCACCTTATCAAATATAATCATCCAGCCTTTTATAACACAAAACCAACAACCAACGGGGCCTATTTTGCTTTATAGGGATGAGCTCCGTAGAAATGCTTTTTTTTAACCCGCACAGCTTATAATCTTTAATTAATAAATAATTAATTAAATTCAAAAATTATAAAAATAAATATCTAATATTATTAGATATTTATAAATATAATTTTCTAAATAAATTAAATATTTATTAATATAAATAAATCCTTTAGTCCTAACCTGCGGTCTATTGAGGATCTGAAACCGGGCTTCTTTTGCTTCCAAAATTATCCTATAAACATAAAAAATCATCTTAGCATGCAATCCAAATTAAAATGCTACTAACAATGCTAATCAAGGACAAAATTATTAAAAATTAAGGATAATTGAGAGATAACATGCTACAAAATGTACACAAAATTAGCATGTATCAATGGTGCATATTATGTATGTGAATTAAAGAAGCAAAAGGCAGCCATATTTGATATAAAAAGCTGGTGGGCTCAAGAGTTAATGCATGTAGTCAAACAATGATCCAGCTAGCTAATAAATGATAACGTAAGCCATGATGTTAGTATGTCATTTGAAGGCTATAAATAGAGCCAGTATGTTATATTGAAAACACACCAAGAGAAATTATAAGTTAGAAAGAAAATAGAGCCGAAGCTCTTTGTTGAGAGAATAAAAGGCAGCAGCCATTGTGTGTATTGTTCTTTTATTATTCAGAAAAATAGAAGTGTTGTGTTGTTGTCTTTGTGCTTTAATATTATCAAAGTTTTGGTGTAAAAGTCCATTCACGTTTCCAACAAGTGGTATCAAGAGCTATGGTTTCGTTCGTGGAAAATGGTGAATATGTTGCAACCAAATATTCCAAAATTGACGTCCACAAATTACGGGAACTGGAGTATCCAAATGAAGGTGTTACTCGGTTCATATGATAATTGGGATATAATTGAAAGCGGATATAGCGAGCCCAAAGATGCTACCGCTGAAGCAGCACTTCCTAATGCCGAGAAGACGGCGTTAAAAGAATTCCGAAAAAAAGACAAAAAGGCATTATACAAAATTTTTCAAGGTGTCGATGAATCCACCTTTGAAAAAATTTCGAATGCAAAAACGGCGAAAGAGGCGTGGGAGATTTTGCAAAAATCTTTCCAAGGTGTCGAGAAAGTTAAAAAGGTGCGGCTCCAAGTTCATCGTGGCGAGTTCGAAAATATCAAAATGAAGAATTCAGAAAATATTGGAGAATATGTTACATGTTTGAAAATGGTGACAAATTAGATGAAAAGGAATGAAGAAAGTCTAGATGATGTTCGGGTGATGGAAAAATTGCTCCGTTCGTTGGCAAGAAAATTTGATTATGTTGTTACGTCTATCGAGGAGTCAAAAGATCCGTCCACAATTTCCATTGATGAGCTCGTTGGTTCACTTCAAGCGCACGAGCAGCGAATGAATCAATATGATGATGCAAGCCATTTGGAGAAGGCGTTCCAAAGTAAAGTATCCATCGGTGATAGTTCTGGCAGTAGCAGTTCTGTACGTGGCAGAGGTGCTACTGAGGTGGATTTGGACGTGGTAGACAATCTTTCAACAGAGGCCAGAATTCTCAAGGTTATCAACCATCTGGTCGTGGTCAAAATTTTAGAGGTCGAGGAAGAGGCGGATTTCAACGAGGTGACAAGTCTCAGTTTCAATGTTACAATTGTAATAAATTTGGCCATTGTAGTTATGAGTGTAGATCGCCAAAAATGGAAGAAAGGAGTCATTTTGCTGCAGCAAAAGAAGACAAAGATGTTGGGTCTGCCATGTTCCTCACTTACAAAGGAGATGATGAAGGCAAGAAGAATATATGATATCTTGATTCGTGAGCCAGCAACCACATATGTGGCCACAAGAATTTATTTGCAGAGATAGACGAGATTGTCAGCGGAGAAGTTACTTTTGGTGACTCATCAAAGATTCCAGTCAAAGGAAAAGGTACTGTTACGATTGTGTCAAAGAAAGGTGATAAGAAGTATATAAATGATGTTTATTACATACCTGCTTTGAAAAGTAATATCATCAGTCATGGCCAACTTGTGGAGAAGGGATATAACATACAGATGCGGGATAATTCTTTTATCATCAGAAATCAGGTTCGAGAATTGATTGCTAATGTGGAGATGTCAAAGAATCGTTTGTTCACTCTTAATATGCAAACGAAGGTGCAGAAGTGTTTGAAGTCGGTCATTAAAAATGACTCATGGTTGTGGCATTTGAGATATGGTCATCTTGGATTTTCTGGCTTGAAACTATTGTCAAAGACAAAGATGGTGGATGGTTTGCCAGAAATCAGTGAACCAGAAAATTTGTGTGAAGCATGCGTCAAGGGGAAGCAACACCGATAAAGCTTTCCGGTTGGAAAATCATGGCGAGCTAGAAGTCCATTGGAGATTGTTCACATTGATATTGCTGGTCCATTTGATATTCCATCACTTGGCGGAAATAGGTATTACCTAACTTTTATTAATGATTTTAGCAGGAAAAGTTGGGTGTATATTCTGAAAGAAAAGGCGGAGGCACTTGATAAATTCAAGGAGTTCAAAGCTTTGGCAGAAAAACAAAGTGGTCATTATTTGAAGGTACTTAGATCGGACAGAGGCGAGTATACCTCAAATCTTTTCAAAAGCTTCTGCCGAGCACATGGAATAAATCATCAGTTGACAACGGCATATACTCCACAACAAAATGGTGTTGTAGAGAGGAAGAATCGCACCATTCTAGACATGTCAAGGAGTATGGTGAAAGCAAAGCACATGCCAAGAACTTTCTGGGCTGAAGTCGTTCTATGTGCAGTTTATTTGTTGAATCGCCGTCCAACAAAAATTGTCAGAAACAAAACTCCAAATAAAGCATAGAGTGGTAGCAAACCATCAGTGGGACATCTCTGAATTTTCGGGTGTATATGCACATGTTCCTGATCAGAAAAGGAAGAAGCTGGATGATAAAGGTGAAAAATGCATCTTTACCGGATATGACAAAAGGAGCAAGGCATACAGACTCTATAATCCCCTGACGAAGAAATTAATCATTTCTCGAGATGTTGAGTTCGATGAATCTGATTACTGGAGATGGAGCAAGGAAGAAAGAAAAGTTGCAGGCTTGTTCTTTAATGATGATGATGATGGTGATAACTCCAACATAGAAGATGAGGGAGATGATGATCAAACTCCTCCCCAAAGTCCAAATCAGCAAACTCCTGCCTCGACACCATCAAGTTCAGGAAGCAACAATAGCAACAACAGTTCAGGGGGAGCAACAAGAAAGATGCGGAGTCTGGATAATATTTATGAAGCAACAAGTCCGATACAAACAACCTTTGATTATTCTTTATTTTATTTGATGGATGAATGTGATCCAGTGACATTTGAGGAAGCTTCTGAAGAAAGTAAATGGAATAAGGCCATTGATGAAGAAATTGGTTTTATCAAGAAAAATGATACTTGGGAGCTCACAGATCTTCCAGAAGGACACAAAGCTATTGGTGTCAAATGGGTCTATAAGACCAAGACAAATCAAGAAGGAAAAGTGGAAAAGCACAAGGCAAGGTTGGTGGCTAAAGGCTACAAACAGAGATATGGGATTGACTATGATGAGGTATTCGCTCCAGTTGCAAGACTTGATACCATAAGACTTCTTACAGCCCTTGTAGCTCAAAATCAATGGAAGATTTATCAGATGGATGTGAAGTCAGCATTCCTGAATGGTTATCTCGAAGAAGAAGTCTACATTGAGCAGCCTCCCAGATATGTTCAGAAAGGCAAGGAAGATAAAGTCTACCGGCTAAAGAAAGCACTGTACGGGTTGAAAGAAGCCCCGAGAGCATGGAACACAAGGGTTGATGAATACTTTCAGAAGAATGGTTTTGCGTAGAGTCCATACGAGCATGCTCTCTACACAAAAACAAATCAAGGAGGAGATATTATGATCGTGTGCTTATATGTGGATGACATGATCTTCACCGGAAACAACCCTGGTATGTTTGATGATTTTAAGAAAGTTATGACTAATGAATATGAGATGACAGATATTGGTCAAATGTCTTACTTTCTTGAAGCAAAGCAAAGATGGGATTTTTATGTCACAGAAAAAATATGGGGAGCAAATTTTAAGCAAGTTCAGAATGGAAGAATGCAAGCCGGTGAACACGCCAGCAGAAGGAAGCATAAAGCTGAGAGTTGATTCAACAAGGGAGTCGGTAAATCCGACATTGTTCAAAAGTTTGGTCGGAAGTCTGAGGTACCTAACTTTCACTCGTCCAGATATCATGTATGCAGTTGGACTGGTTAGTAGGTATATGGAGAAGCCGAAGCAAGATCACTTTATGGCAGCTAAAAGAATTTTGAGATACATTAAAGGTACTCTTGATCATGGTTTTTTTACACACATTCTCAAGATTCAAAATTAGTTGGCTACTCAGATAGTGATTATGGTGGTGATTTGGATGACAAGAAAATCACTTCGGGATATGCTTTTCAGATCGGTTCAGCGATATTTTCATGACCATCAAAGAAACAACAGACAGTGGCTCTGTCAACATGTGAGGCAGAGTATATGGCAGCAACAGCGTGCGCATGTCAAGCTATGTGGCTAGGCTACATATTGGGCGAGTTAAATCTTGCAAAGGAGGAACCGGTTACAATTTACGTCGATAACAAATCTGCTATTTCTCTCGCGAAAAATCCAGTGTTACACAGTCGAAGCAAGCATATTAATATTAAATATCATTTTATTCGAGAACAAGTGAACGATAAAATCGTGGAGCTGATGCACTGCAGGACCGAAGAAAATTTAACAGATATTTTCACGAAGCCATTGAAGCCGGAGGTGTTCCATAAAATGAAAGAGAAGCTCGGAATGAAAAGTCGAGTTTGAGGGGGAGTGTTAGAATTCAAACTCGTACTAATAAACACAGCTGGGTTATAATAAGGCATCGTTTTGACGGAAGTGCTCCCATTGTTTTTACACTTGCCTGGCCAATTGATTTAGTTATTTGGATTGGTTTGTGTGTACAAACGGAGATCATGACAAGTATTAGAGGATTCAATGTGACTCCATATGATGGTAAAGGAAGTTTTACTCTTTGGCAGAGAAGGGTAAAGGATATCCTAACCCAACAGAAGCTAGCAAGGGCTTTGAAGGGGAAGGATGGAAAGCCAACAACGATGAGCGCTGAAGATTGGGAGGATGCTGAGTCGCAATGCATGAGTACCATCAGAATATGCATTGCAGATAATATTATCAAAAATATTGTTGACGAAAGCACGCCGAAGGAATTATGGTCAAAGTTGGAGACATTGTATCTCGGGAAGAACTTGACTACAAAGTTAAATCTGAAGCTCGAGTTATACAAGCTGAAGATGGCAGCTCAAGGCAATGTTATTGAGCACATGAATGTGTTTAATGGTATTGTTGATCAACTTGAAAAGGTTGATGTAAAATTGGAGGAAGAAGATAAGGCCCTTATTCTTCTTACTTCGCTTCCGGAGTCATTCGATCATTTGGTCACAACCATTTTGTACGGAAAGAACACGTTAAAAATGGAGGAGGTTCAGTCAGTACTTTTGTCAAATTCTGGAAGGAAGAACCAGAATGGTGACAAGGACGGAATGACAGTTTTGGCTTTGCGTAGGCAAAATAATAGAGGAAGGGATGTTGTGAGAGGATCTACCAATAGCAGGGGTAAATCCAGATACAGTGAAAAGGGCATGCAGTGCTTTGGTTGCAAGGAGTGGGGTCATATTAGGTTGAATTGTCCGCTTAATAAGAAGGATCCAGATGCATCATTGGCTGTGGTTACTCTCGATTGTGAAGATGTTTGCACCGTCTTCAATCGAGGCACTAGTTCTCCAGGAGAATGGATATTAGACTCAGGGTCATCTTACCATGTATGTTCCGAGAGGGGGCATTTTGATAAATTCCAAGATACAAAGAATGAAACAGTTTCTTTGGCTGATGGATCTACTTGTGAGATCAAGGGGATTGGAATTGTGAAAATCAAAATGTTCGATGGAATAGTTCACAGTTTGAATGGGGTAAGATATGTGCCTAAGCTGAGGAAGAATCTAATATCTATCGGTCGGTTAGCTTCAGAAGGCTACAGATGCTCTGTAGTAGAGGGAGCTATGAATATCAAAAGAGGCCGTATGGTTCGGATGAAGGGAGAGCTACGTGGGGGAATATATCGTCTGATTAGTACGTGGCCAGAACGTACTAGAACTTCAAAAATCTGGTTATCTCGTGCACGAGGGAAGATTGACTTGAAGGATACTGCTGCGGTTGTATTGCCTTCCAGTCTAGACGATGGTGCAAAGACTGCTGGGATGGATGCTTGGTCGAAGGGCTTCCACGACATCAACGGGTAGTTGGTGTGTTGCAGCTGAATATGGGCATCGATCAACACGAATCAAGTAAGCAGTGAACCATGCAATAGATTGATTTGTTTGATATATAGTTGGGGAGTAAATGAAAGATCGATGGTCACACTTGTGTGTGTGATGGTCACACTTGCGTGTGTGATGGACTACATATGGGATTGGCCGACGTGAATCAAGTGAGTATGTGTGTATACAACAGATTGCTTCACATGTATGTAGTTGGACAAATAGAGGTCAATGGTACACTTGTGCGTATAGCAAGTTGGCATTCGAGAATGAATGTGCAAAATAGGGTATAGTTTGGAGTCTTGGACTCGGGGGGAGTTTTGTCGTAGGGAATGATACGAATCGAGGAAAAGTTGGAGTTGTGCCAACAGGGCGCATGTATGGAGTGCAAGTGATTAGTTGTGAGTTTGGAAATAGGGGGAGATTGTTAGGTAGCCTACTATTAGGTAGCCTACAATTTTTATACAAATATTCCCAAATTCACACTACACCTACCATATATACCTACCACATATTTCCTATAAATACCCCCTCCCCTTCATTACTAAAACTACACCAAAAACATAATTCTCTCTTCTCTCTCTATATAGCTGCTAGATTGTCCGTCTAGTAGGAAAGTCGGTTTAGCCCGCTTTCAGGAAGTGTCGGGATAGAAGGTCCTCGTGCCTAAACTATTCCTTAGGGTACTTGGGTCTGACTGCAGCCATCGGAGGTGGTCCCGCTGCAGGGGTCTTTCTATCAGGTTGTGTGACACTGTTCGGGTTGGGAGAGGGGGAGAAGGAAAGGTTGTCGGGAAACAGTGATAGGGGAGGTTTTGAGATAAACACTTCAGTGAGTTGGGGATATACATAATAGGTATCGTAGGGCTGAATTTGTGTATAAAATTCAGGGGCCGGATACCCGGATATTGTAATCTCTTTTATCTAGTGTGAAGTTATTACTCTTGCGGATGTAGGCTGGGCCGAACCACGTTAAATCTCTTGTCTCTTTTACTGTATTGTTGGTTTGTTGCTTTATTACTATCACGTATATTTGTAGGACCTAAGCACACATATTTACCAAATCGCTTCCGCATTCGCCGGGAATCGGGCAGATTCCTAACTGTAGGCTACCTAACATGTTATACTGTGCTACTATCAGTTGTGTTGTGAAGATTACAATTGGTGGTGGAGGGCTTACTTTATAGGAGGTTCCTCTGCCTTGAACCTATTCCTCTTCTCCATTTTCTTCTTCTTCACGAAGTTGAAATTCACAAAGCTAGCTTCCGTCATCCTGTACTTTGGTTAGATGTTAGTTGCATCATATACCTTATTTCTCTTGACGGGGACGTTGTCTTTCTATGCTTATTTGTGGTTTGTTGGGAAGATCTACTCTATGAAGATAGATTGATTTAAAGATGTAAACAAGGGAATTGATGTTCAGAACATTGTGAATTCGTAGTGCATAAAACAAAATCAGAAAATCAGGGGAATTGTAGTCCCAGTTGAATCAGCCTTTTACTTTTCTCTCCCTCATTTCTTGTGATAGCTTGTGTAATTCATAAAAAATTTGAGACTATTGTGTTCACCAGTGTTAATAATTCTTACTTTGGTAGCATTGGGGCAAGGTGTTGTAGACCTTTTTTGTTACCCTCTCATCTAATACTCGGTCTTAATGAGGGTACCTGTCACGGGACTTCCCAAAGGCATGTCTATAGGCATGATTTTTGCCAAAAAGCATGCCCAAATGACATGCCATTCTTGATTGTATGGAGTAATAAACGTTGGAACTCGATGAGAATTGTTGCTAAAGCATGGCAGTATCTTTTGCAGTGGAAAGCAGCCCAGGGTAGATATGTTGGAGCACCTCTTTATCCTCCTAGTACAGGAGATGGTGCGATTTACTGGGTGAAGCCACAACAAAATGAAGTAAAGATCACAGTGGATGCAGCAATCTTTGAGGACCAGGGAGCTTCAGGTATAGGTTTAATTGCTCGGAATCATGAAGGACATCTGCACTTGGCAAGAACCAGATATTTCTCTTAGGTAATGAATCCGACTCTAGTTGAAGCAATTGCAGTCAAGGAAGCGTTGAGTTGGGCTAAGGAAATATCGGGAATTAGTATCATTATTGAATCGGATTGCTTGGTGCTCATTCAAATGATCAGAAGTGCTATTCCTATGCGGTCCAGACTTGGTAAGGTGATAATGGTATGTAGAGATTTAGTCCGAGAATTGAACAACATAAGGTTGTATTTTATTAAACGATCTTCGAATATGGCAGCACATGAATTAGCACATGTATCTCATATTCATATGTACCCTGATCATATGTTTGACTGGAAGTCTGTTCCATACAATATCAAATCTTGTTAATGAAATTGCATTTTGTCAAAAAAAAATTATATATATATATATATAATAAAAATTAAAGCATAATTATAATACTAATATAGAATAATTTATCAAATATTTTCACTGAAAAATGCTTTAACACTCCAGTTTTGATCTTCTGGAACAACATCAACATGTACAGAATTAACTTGCATACTAGCTTAGAACCCGTGAGATGCACGGATTTTCTTTAATATTATATAATTTTTTTATGATAGGAATTTTGTATGTTAAATTTTTAAATGATATGATTTGATATATATATATATAGGCTATTGTTCCATGGAGAACCATTTTATATGGAGAACCATGGAGAACCCTCTCCATTAATATCAACCATTAGATCTAAATCAAATCCAACGGCTTATAATAATTTAAAATTAAAAAAATAGGCATACACTGAGCTCATCTCCTGCAATCTCTCCGATAATCCCTCCGATTAAATTTCAGCGGCAATTCCTCCGGCGATATGTCTCCGTACTGTATTTCTCTCGCAATCTTCAATTGTAATCGATTTTAGATCGTTTTCGCTCAATCTAATCAATCGTAGTTTCCGTTTTATCTTCGTACGATCTCCTCCTCTCACTTTCTGTGATTTTCAACGGAAACTATGGCGTCTTCATCAAATCAAGCTCGAAACTATGATTCTACTTTTGATATTGAGTGTTCATCAGGTTTAAATCTTTAACCTTCAGTTTTGTACACATAATTTGTTAATATATGCTTCGATTTTGTAGTAGAATCAAATCATAATGTCAAAAACTATGCGTCTACTGTACATTGACTGCTCATCATGCTTGAATCTTTATCCTTCAGTTTCGTACAAAAAAAATTGTTAGTTTATGTTTTGATTCTGTAGTAGAATCAAAATTATGTTTGTTACATATTTAGTTGTTCTTTTGAAGTTTATTCTACTGTTTCTGATTTTGTTATCGAATCTAACAAACCTGTAAGATCCTTCAATGATCAGTTAGTACTATTCATATTAGTTTCAATTTACTGTTTATGATAAAAGTTCATATTTGTGTTCATATGCTTCCTTTTTAGCTTTATTGAATGATTACCAACAATTTTTTTATACATATCGTTCGATTTTTAGAGTATTCTATAGTAGAATCACAAATAAATTTATGATTTTATAGGCTTTAGTATTCCATTGTATTCTATAAGCTTTACGATTTTCAGTGCTTCTGATGAACACTTTGATTCTACAATTAACAATTACTTTCATTCTACATCCAACAATTACTTTATTATGTTGGTATTTGTCTTGGTTCTACATTAGCATCAAAATAGTTGCGTAGTTAGTTTTTGTGATTTGAAACTATGTAGTTTCAAAATTATATTTGGTTCTGTTATTGCACCACATACAGTTGAACTAATTTGAGTAGTCGTAGTAGTTGATATCTGCTACGATTAATATTGAACCTAAAGTCATCTCAAGGTATTAGTATCCAATTTTTTTGTTAGGGCTACATTTCCCTGTGTATTATTCTAGCATCGTAATGTCTAGTTTTGTAATCATTTGTACAGGGTGTATAGGTAAAGGTAATTAGGTATATTTTAAACAAGTTGAAACCTGATGTACACTAATTGCATCTCTGCCTTTTTTCACTGTCTTTTACATGGTTCTTTTACATTATCATAATATTGAATTTTTATCCTGACTAACATTTTTAATGGTTTATTTTTGTCTTTTATTCAGTCAATGTTCCGTATAGTGATGCTGTTGAACTTGCATCTGATTCCATTGTTAATGATATGGTCGAAGATTTGTTAGAAGGCTTTGACGATTCTTTTAGTAAAATCAGCAATTTATGGATTCCCAAAGTGTTTGATGACAAAGTTATACCATACCCTGGCCTTCAATTTACCGATATTGAATCTTGTTTTCAGTTCTACACTGAGTATGGAAGGCAGGGTGGATTTGAGGTTCGGAAGTCAACACAAAAAGTCAGACAAGGCATTATTGTTACGAAATATATAGTCTGTTCAAAAGCAGGGCACCACGAAACTTCTATGTCAAAAAATCTGGCTGCTAAATCAGATTCATCTCATTCATCCAGTACTATTGATGTGCAACTTAAATGTAGGAGGACTGTCACTAAGAAATGTGAATGCAATGCAAAGATAATTCTCAAGTACATGGGCTTGAATTGCTATGCAGTTTCCTCTTTTATCGAAGGTCATAACCACCCGTTAACATCTGCATCTGACAAAGAATTTCTTCGGTCCAATCGATGTATGACTTCTTTTGAGCGTCGATTTGTTTTAGATTCTGCAAAATCAAACTTAGGCCCATATAGAGCTCACAACCTCTGCAAGTCCATTTCTGGCTCTTACTCTTCTGTTGGTGCAACTGCTGTGGATTTCCAAAATTGGATGAGGGATATTAAGCTTTACATTGGTAAGCATGATGCTGACATGCTGCTTCAAAAATTTGAAAATAAACGGGACACATCAGATGGAGGCTTCTTTTATGAATATCAGACAGATTCAAATGGCCACCTAACTCGTTTATTTTGGTGTGATGTTCGAGGGCGCAGAAATTATGATGTTTTTGGAGATGTTGTGTCTTTCGATGCAACATATCGTACAAATAAGTAATTTTTTTACTGTACCTTTACATTCAATCATCTTTCAGTCATTCACATATATCACTGACTATATTATTTATTTATTTGTATTACAGATATGGTATGGTATTTGTGCCATTCATTGGTGTCGATAATCATTGGAAAAGTGTTACATTCGCTTCTGCTTTGCTTAACCAAGAGAATGCAACAAATTTTACATGGGCGTGTGAGACTTTTCTAAAAGCTTTTACACGCCCTCCAAAATGCATAATAACTGATCAGTGTCTTGGGATGAAAGTAGCAATTGATACAACATTTTCCCGTGTTATGCATCGATACTGTATGTGGCACATCATGCAGAAGTTTCCAGCCAAGGTAAATGAATTCTAGAAATTTTTAACTTTTAAACCAAATTAGTATTGGTTCTCATATTTGGCATTTTTCTTATGAGTTTATGTTTCTTTTTTTAAAAATAAAAATAAAATTGTAGACTGGTCATGTTTTATGTGCGGATACTGGTTTCATGGAAGTACTTAATAAATTTGATTTAAATAGTTGTTCTACTGTATAACCAAATTTTGCCAAATTTTGGTTCTATTACAGAAGCACAAAACTTGTTCTATTAAAGAATCATAGTTTATACCTTACTATCTGTAAACAAAACTGGTTCTATTAAAGAACCACAAATACAACAAATGTAATAAAACCAAATTAGTATTGGTTTTCATACTTGGCGTTTTTCTTATGATTTTATGCTTCTTCTTTTTTTAAAAAAATTGTAGATTGGTCCTGTTTTTTGTGCGGAGTCTGGTTTCATGGAAGCACTTAATAAGTTTGTTTGGTCGTCACACTTGACGGTTGCTGAATTCGAAGAAGGTTGGGATGCGGTGCTTAAGGAATTTGGATTGACTGAACATGTTTGGTTGAAAGAGATCTATTCTATTAGAGCCTCATGGATTCCTGCCTTCTTTAGGGACAAGCCAATGGGAGCATTACTCAGAACAACTTCAAGGTCAGAAAGCAGCAACTTTTTCTTTAACCATTTTGTTCAAAAAGGTGACACACTTTCAGAGTTCTACTTGTGTTATGAGAGTGCCATTGACAAACAGTTTCATGATCAAAAGAAACTGAATAATACTGATTTGAATTGTATTCCACAACCTATAACTGAGAAGGATATTGAAAAGCATGCAGCTCGGCTTTACACTCGTTCTATGTTCTACAAGGTTCAAAAACAAATAAAGGCGAGTTGTTTTCATATCAGTCTGGCAGGCCAACCAACGGTTGTCGATGGTGTGAATAAGCACATAGTTCATGATAAAAGTTTGAACGGGAAGTTTTTTGAGGTTGTCTTTTCTCCGTCAACAAATGATGTAAGCTGTTCTTGCAAGCTTTTTACTAGAGTGGGTTATCTCTGTCGACATTGTTTTTACTGTTTAGGTCTTTGGGGGGTGGATAAAATTCCAAATCAGTTCTTATTAAAGCGCTGGATGAGAAATGCAGATAGATTTTGCAAATTGAAGTTTTCTGCTGAAACTGAAATTAGTAGTGATGGGCAGATAATTAGAGATACATCAAATAAAATATGGAGGGAGTACCAAGCTTGCTTTGATAATGTTTCCAGTAATGTAAATGGTTTACAGTATTTGTTGGATGAAATGAAGTGTTTGAGGACTAGAATTGAAGAAAAATATGAGAAGTGTCCAGTAACAAAGGATGACATGCTTCAAGAAATATTTGGTGTTAGGCCTTCAGGTTCAACTAGTGTTCGTCCGCCACTGCCAAGTAATAATAAAGGAAGCCGAAAAAGGATTCCTGGTCCTGCAGAGTTAAGTTGTGATGGTAAAAAGAGAAAACTGAAGAAGTGCAAAGGATGTGATTCGTATGGCTATCATGATAAACGTAATTGCCCGGGAAAAGTGAAACAGGTTCAGGGCGTTCAGATTCAATCAAATCAGTCCATGCAACCTCCAACTTTGGATGGTCAGAATGTTCATACGAATGGAATCCCTGATCCCAGTATTGAAGTACACTCTCCGTCTTTGGATTGTCAGAATGTTCAGACGAATGGAATCCCCATTTCCACTATTGAAGTACAAACAGGTAACTCTTGCTAATTGTCTTATTTCCATACTAGCTGCATCAAAGTGAATTTTTAAGTTAACTGTTTACTTGTTTGTATATAGAGCTTTATAGTTTTACAGTTGAGTGAAAAAATTAAAGTCTTGTTTTTGTTTTCATGCAGCGTGTTCAGAAACATAGAGGATTGAATCCAACACTTTCACCGAGGGAGTTCATGGAGTTGAAGATTGAAACTCTGTTCTGTTTAAACATTGATAAAAGATTAAAAATGCTCATTTCTGACTACTTCTTTGTTTACAGTTTGAATATCTGAATAATGTCAATTTTCTTGGTTTTGTATTAATTTTTTTGTTCCTACATTGTAAAAAGACACCGTTTTGCTTGAACGGTTTTAAACATCGTTATTAGTTGATGTTCTTTGTATTATATTTTTTTTTATTCTAGTGCTCTATAAAATTACTTAATCTGTCACTAATTGATAATCAAATCTTTCGATTTGTAGTTTTTTCCTTTCTATTGATTCCATAATAGAAGCAAAAGATAAATACTTTTGTTTCTGTTGCAGAATCATGTGGATATTCACCATGAAATGAACACATTACACAAATCCAAACCACTTATATACAAGACTAATTTGTACAGAATCAAAGTTATTTACAACAAATTACCATAATTTCTTAAACAGATTTATTTACAAGCAATCACAAAATAAAAGTTACACTTTAACCAACAAGTCTAGATTAAATAAAACATAGTAAATGAAAGTGTTCAGGATCCTTTTCAACACTAGTCGACCTCCATGTTGCTGTCATGCCCTTCAGCTATATCATTTTCCCTATCAGGTGAAATAACCGGTCTAATGGCTTGACGAGGCGGACCTGCATAATTAGGATCACCTGCATGGCTAGCGGCAGTACTAGAGGTTTCCTCAGAAAGATTAACAAGAGGATCAGCAGAGCAGTCCATGAGATTATAATCTCTCTCAAATCCTGGTTTGTGAGGACATTTATTTTCAAGTTTGTGATCAGGGCTGCAACATAGTGAACATGATCCATTTTGCAGGTATTCTATGGTAATTCTTGCATGGGTGAAGGTTTCATCAATACCAGGAACTACAACAAGAATCTGTTTTGGCCTAGAGTGCATAAGACCCATTTCAAGACATATCTTGGCAGAATATCCAGTCTCATTTCTGGCAGCAGTAGTCCAGGTACTAAGCCCATCCTTGTGGATGATTGTACCTAATGCCTCAGCAATATATGTAAGCCCTTCCACGGACCAATATGGCCTTGGAATATTTTTAATGTTCACCCACTGGGTACATGTATCAAGGGTGTGTTTGATGGAAGGATATTTGTGAATTATAGGACCAAAAACAAAGATCATCCCTTCTATATTTATAGGCCCTAGAGAGATGACTTTGTCCCTTATTTCTTCATTGTCAAATTTAAAGTAAAAGAATCCCGATTCATCAAAATTTATAAAATTAAAACCCCAAGATTCAAACCTTGATGACATGAATTGTTGTACCATTTGAAGGTTAGACTTCTTGTTTAAAGCATGATCAACAAAATAGCCTAAGCAACTAAGTTTCCAAGCCTTTTCAGCATTTACAAAGAATTGTAATGGAGGATGGACAATTGTGGAGCAATTATAGGAAGAGCAGTGATAAGTGTTGTGAATATCATTGCCTGATTCATTCGAAATAGCATCAAAAAGCGAACATTTATAGTAGTCTAATGGAGTTATACCTTTTGATTCCAAATCAGAAAAAAATTTATCCCTTGCAGAATAGCGAGATTGTGCATGCATAACCCTTTCGGCAGATGTTGGTGTTATCCATGATTGAAGTTGTTCAATCGGGACTGGTTGAATGGGATTTTGTACTCCAAAATTTGCCACAGGGTGCGCCTCAATCCTACGACCTTCAAGGAACCATATTTCCTTGCTTGTTGATGATGAACTGCCAGATTTTTTCATTGATTTGGATAATGAAGTCATATTGTATAAATTTAGGGTAGTTTCTTTTGCTTTTTTATGAAAAAGAAAATATGTGGCGGTTTGTAGTTGTAACTGAAATTGAAACTTAAGTTAAATAGCTGTTCAATTCAAAAAATGAGTCGTGACTCATTTATATGGTTTCTTGTAATTTTTTTATATTGAACTTTTTGATTCTATTGCAGCACCAGTTTTAAATTTTGTCATTTCGCTTATTCTTTTTTCCAACCTAATTCGTGGTTCTACAATGTAATCCAGACTAAATTACTCTTGATTTCAATGTAGAATAAAATTATTAATAATAAATTTTCCTAATATTAAAAATTTATATATCATTTTATTGAATTATTAATTTAAAATTTTATTGGTATTTACTTTGGTTTTAAATAGTTTTTATTTGGGGTTTAAGGAGTTCCATTTGGTTTTTGGAATTATTAAATTTCCGGATTTAGTAAGCAAAATCAATTTTTAAAATTTTATCTGTATTCCCTTAGGGGTTCAAATGTTAACTTTTTGGGGTACAACAATTGCATTTTGGGTTTTAGAAACATTCAGAATGACGATTAAACCGTATACGAACTTAGGGTTTAAGGTTTAGAGTTTAGGGTTGTTTACAACCCTAAACTCTAGACTTTAAACCCTAATTTTTCCTGGTTTTTAAAAAATCGGGGCTGGTCCCCGATTTTTTAAAAACCAGGCCGCCGGATTTAGTAAGCAAAATCAGTTTTTAAAATTTTATCTGTATTCCCTTAGGGGTTCAAATGTTAACTTTTTGGGGTTCAACAATTGCATTTTGGGTTTTAGAAACATTCAGAATGACGATTAAACCATATACGAACTTAGGGTTTAAGGTTTAGAGTTTAGGGTTGTTTACAACCCTAAACTCTAGACTTTAAACCCTAATTTTTCCTGGTTTTTAAAAAATCGGGGCTGGTCCCCGATTTTTTAAAAACCAGGCCGCCGGATTTAGTAAGCAAAATCAATTTTTAAAATTTTATCTATATTCCCTTAGGGGTTCAAATGTTAACTTTTTGGGGTTCAACATTTGCATTTTGGGTTTTAGAAACATTCAGAATAAAAAAAAAACCGTATACGAACTTAGGGTTTAAGGTTTAGAGTTTAGGGTTGTTTACAACCCTAAACTCTAGATTTTAAACCCTAATTTTTCCTGGTTTTTAAAAAATCGGGGCTGGTCCCCGATTTTTTAAAAACCAGGCCGCCGGATTTAGTAAGCAAAATCAATTTTTAAAATTTTATCTATATTCCCTTAGGGGTTCAAATGTTAACTTTTTGGGGTTCAACATTTGCATTTTGGGTTTTAGAAACATTCAGAATAAAAAAAAACCGTATACGAACTTAGAATCCAAACTCAATTATTATTGATTCCATTGTAGAATCAATTATTCTTGATTCCATTGTAGAATCTTTTTGTAGAATGCATATTCCGATAACAGGACAAGCATATAGGTTTAGAGTTTAGGGTTGTTTAAACAACCCTAAACCAGGCCGTCGGACTTAGTAACTAAAATGAAAATTTTAAATTTATCTGTACCTGTACCTCCCCTAGGGGTTCAAAAGTTAACTTTTTGGGGTTCAACATTTGCATTTTTTGGTTTTATAAATATTTATAATGACGAATAAATCGTATACGTAATTAGTAAACAAACGCAATTAACAAAATTATTATATAAATATTTGATTCTATAGTATGCCTTTGAAAATTATTATATAAATCAATTATTTTTTATTCCAATGTATAAATAAAAGGTGGACTGTATAACTAGATTAGTTTTTAGTTTTATAATTTAATTTATATATTTACATTTATACAAATTAAATGTAAGTATAATTTTTGGTTCTACAATGGAATCAAATCTCAAGTATTCTTGATTCCATTATAGAATTCTGCAGGCTATAAGTTGCACCTTCCACATACAACTGTCCTGTAATGGCATTGTGAAATTCCATTTTCAGAAAGCACATTCCGATAACAGGACAATTATATATAGGTTGCATTGGACTGATAGTACACCATCAAAATTTGTTTCCCACAATAATCATAAAGATATTCATTGTTCACTGTAACAACATCTGACCTCAAACCAATAGAAAATAGTCACCAACATCAAACTACAATACTACAAGAAGAAAATCAATCTAGATTTCTTTAACTTTTCATTTTACTACTGTTAACAAGGATGCACACATAATCAAGTAATTCATTCAATTATCACTTCCAATTGTCATTGTTGATGCATAGACTTGATCTCTTTGAACATCTTGTGCTTGAAATAATTGATCGGCGAGTATATTATCTTTGCAGCATATATCTGCCGTGCTCTCTCCAGCTGCCTTTTTTGCATGTTGTCCTGCACCCATATTCGAAAAACAACAATTTAATTCGAACAACATAAGAGGACTAAAAACACTACAAACAGCCAACCATTTATCAATTTGAACTAAGCAATTTAAACTTGGACTATACAACAACTACATCTCAGTTGACTCAAAGTAACAATGCATAGAACTTAGTGCCATTCGCAGACAACTCAACAGTAACTTGTGAATCAACTCGCAGACAATAACAAAACAAGGCTGTTCATTCAACTACAATCTTTTTACAAAAACCCAGCATCGCACAACTCGCAAAACTCAGTGACACAGCAACGAACTCAGAACTCATACAACGGAACGACTCCACAATTTACAAACTCAAAAATTCTACTCCACTGCAAACTCAGTGAGAAACCATAAAAAAAAAACACATTATGCCTAAGTACCAGACACAAACAATAAATACAAGACACTCAGCCACTAAACCACTAAACCAGCGAACACAATTAACTCTGTAAACTCAAACATCAAACGAAAAGAACTCGGACATCGAACGAACAAAATCAATAAAAACAAAGATTTAGAACAAGAGTAATCCATAAATCGAACAAAACGCTAAAAAGAAAAGTAGAATTAAACTCAAAACCAAGATGAAAATCGGCGAAAAATAAGATGAGAAGCAGAAAATTAATTACATTTTCAGCAGAAAATTTGCAATCCCAGAATTTTATGCCATTTCCCATGTACGTCTCCATGTGGTTCATTGCAAACACTGCAGCTTCTGAATTCTTGTTCTTTGTCTGCCATTTCATTTGTAAAAGTGTCATGGTAGCATTCCTTATTTGCTGGCTCTTCCTTAAGCTATGCTCTTCCATGTACTTCGAAAAATTCTCTTGCTAAAATTTTATAAAACTGTATTAGTTGATAGGATGAAATGGAATAGGTATAAGGTACTTTGTAAGGTCAGAAACTTACCAAATTTTGTGGGATTCCATTGTAGGATGAAAATATATCTCCCCCATATCTGTTGTCTATTATCTCAGCTGCAACATTCTTCAAATTGAAACAAACCACATAGAAATGATTTGAATAATGGATGGGGAAGAAAATCTGCATAATAGTCTATAGGTCAGAATCTTGCATATAAATGAAAGAAAGAGAATTACACAATAACTGTTGTAGAATTTACCAGATCAACATCAGTGATTTTAACTTTATGCTTGTGAAGGACTGAATCCAAATTTATACGAAATTTCATAAAATTAAGTGTATTGTCATTTTTTTCGCCTCCAACCACATTCTCCATCTGCCAAATCAATTTACAAAATAATTATTAGTACTTTCTAAATCATGCATTGGCATAAAACCACAATTTCGTATCAAACTCAGAACCCACTAAAAAGAAATAGTTAAAATATCCTAATAAACTCTTAAATGTTTTACCGTGGTCAATGTGTTGCAAAAAAATCTGCGAGGAGAGTTTGATGATTTGTATTTCTCATCCTCGTTTAGAATGCACGTATACACATCTACGACATTAAAAACTATCTTCTTCTCGAGTTGCAAGCTTTGAATGTGGTGCTTGAAACAACTAGTACCATTCCAGAAGAAAATATCATCCCTGGTGAATGAATAATCATACATACAATCAACATAAATAATGCAGGTATTTTAAATATGCAAAAGTAGAATTTCTATTTTCATAGAAATAGAAAACAAAGTAAATTGCTATTCTACAAGAACAGATAAGAATTCTTTCATTTTGTGTAAATTATACTTACATAGCTCCTTGTCGTGTTCCATTGATCCAATTCCAAACTTCTTCCTCTTCTTTTGTAAATCTTGGTCGGTTGAAGTCGATTGTTCGATCTAGGAATGGCGATTTCTGGAATTCTCCCACCTTTTGCTCCCTCCTTAATTTGTTTGCACCGAACTCTATTTGCCTGGTAGATTTTCTTTTAAAAAGATCATCATCAACAATTTCCCCTCCTATATATAATTCACCTAAGAAGTCGTCTATATCGACTAATTTATTATAAGCTCGGTCATGTTCAGGAAGCATTAAAATGTTGAATGTTTTCCAATCGTTCTTGGTGAAATAAGGCCATTCACTGTTTTGGGGGGAAAAAAAAGAAATTTCTTTGCTAAGAAATTCCTTGCTAAGAAAAACATAAAATTTGCAAGCAACATAAATAGCATTACCTTTCTACTTCTGTGCTTGACAATTGATCCATCTTTGCAAGCTTCTATCCATATTGTTTCAGCTCTTCATTATTTGGAAAAAGTTCCCTCGCCTTTGCCAAATTGTCACAGCATATTTTCTTCACCTTCTCTAGTTCATTAAAGTCTTTCTGGACTCTTGACAACATTTCCTAGTAAAATAAAAAATAAACAGTTTTCAGCAAAATCAAATTATAAATACTGAACTAACTATTCTTTCAAATATTCTGAGTTTCAAAAACATAATTCAAAGGTATATTGTACCTTCTCTGCAAGTTTATCCGATGTATCATGTGTATTTTGTATGTCTCTGGTTACAGACATGATACAATCGTTCACTTCATCTCCTTGCGAAAAATTCAAAGTTTTCTGTACCCCTCTAATAGTTTCTTTTGGAGTTCTCAAATCATCACGATATCCAAATTCCTAGAAGATATTACATAACCAGATTAAATATGATAAATTAAATATAGTAATTGTATATAATTTAAAGCATGTGGTAAAACTTAAGATTCTATAATAGAACCATAGTTAATTATGTAAAAAAAAAAATATCTACAAAAGCATTATAGAAAACAAGCCTACAGAACCAGATAAAATATTGTGATTGTATTTAATATTAACCTAACTACACCTCATCATTCTATAACAGAAGCATACTTAAATATGTTAATTTCTGATTCCCCAAAAGCATTATAAAAAAAACAAGTCTATAGAACCAGGATATTAATGTGTTATAAATTAATTATAAAGTACTAATATTCAGGGTATTAGATTTATTAGCATAGCACATACAATGTACTAGAGGGACAAATATGTAAAGACATTTTTATAAATATTTACGTGACAACTTACATTCTCAGCAAATACCCTGGCATGCACATTTTCTATCTCAGCATAATCCCAGTTACCATCAATATCTCTGAACAGCTATTTTTTACATGATAAGTTTTATGATTAGTCATTCACCATGTTAATCCTAAATACTATCCATCAAATCATTAAAATTCATTTTCATACCTCAGCATCTTCTTCTTGTAGACAGTAATTGTTTTCGACATTGTCTTTCTTTGTTCTCTGTTCAAACTCCAATTCCGTCACCTGCATTATTGTTTTGCTTTGTGAAGGATATAAACGTTGCTACTGAGCTAGTTCTATTTTCTGTTCTATAGTCAAATAGAACACCAAAAAGACAACTGTAGGAAAAACGATAATAGTAATTTGAAAAGGAACAGAATTAAATTTACCTTGCTAACTGTTCCTTCATCATGCTGGTTAAAATTGGTATCACATGCCTCTTCCTCTTCAGCAAAATCAGCATCAATGTGAGTATCTCCAAGTTCCTTTTTTTAAAATTTTGCATGAAATTTGTCAGCAAGTTGTATTGTAATTTTATTCTACACAACAATATATTTTTTACTTTAGAACCATCTACACCCTTTTATTCTACTGTAGGACCAACTTTATGTTTTTGTCATTCCCCTTAATTGAATTTGATTCTAGTACACAATCAAAACTCACAAAAACAATATTACAAAAAAAATCATATAAAATCTTCAATTCTAGTTTAAAAGCAATTTATATTTTAGTCAATCCGCTTTAATTGAAAGTGTCATGTAATTTTTGATTCTGTAATTGAATAGAACCAAAACTCATAACAAATATAGTATATGATGAACTACGGCATCCTATAACATATAATACAGTTATACCTGTTCAGCAGGTATACCAACATCCTTGTCAGCTACTTCTTGATGAACAACTTCTTCATCATGCTTCTCAACAAAATCTTTAGTATTCTGCTCCAAATTCTCTTCCTTTCTTGGTTTTTGGATATCAATCTGCATTATTTTTTTTTTGTAAATGATTATCATACAAATATCACAGCTATTGTAAATAAGTTTTCTGAACCACAAAATTTCACTTACAATTTTTCCTTTGCCAAATGTATTATCAAGCATCTCAGCTGTATTCCTTTCTCTCACCCTCGAGTGAACCCATCCAATGAAAGCGGGATATGTTTTTTCCACAGTGACTAAATTGTTCTCTGTCCGGGAAAGGTAGAAATACTACAATGTACAACATTATAATGCATTAGGTGACATAACAATTGAAGAATACTTTTAAATAAATAAAAGTAAACTTAAATGATAATTACTTACAAGTAGGAAAACTAGTGAACCGGTGTAGAACTGAGTACGTGGATTTACCCACCAACTCTCATGAGCAGTTTGCAAACCTTCTATAACTGGTTTGCACCAGTTATAGTCTTTTGCGTCATCATAATTTCCAGTGAATTTCAATACTTTTGGACAGACAAATGAGGTTTTGTTTGATTTGATAAAGAGGTTCGTCATCAATACCATGAAATTTTGCTTGAAATTATCATCCGCCACGGTAGAAGCTTCTATTCTTTCACGAACCTCCTTCTCGGTAATTCTGCTAGCTAGCTTTCCCGGAAATTGGTTTTTCCATTCAGCTATTCTTTCATTATCACCATCAAAAGAAACATCCGCCTTTCCTCTTGGAAGACCTAATACATCAACAACGTCTTCTTCTGTGACTTTCAGTTTTCGATCAGGAACCAGAAACATGTAACTCTGCATATGGTCATACCACCATAGACATTTTGCTGCCAGAAAATGGGGAAACATCTTCCCCCTCATCGAAAAAGAAAGCAAATGTCCAAACCCTGCTTTGGTCACCCATTCTTTCTGAGCAGTAGACAGCCCTTCCACCACGGCTGTGAATGTAGATGGGTACGCTCTTAAATTCACTTTCTCTGGTTCCCCGTGGTTGTTTGATTTTTCGGCCAGGTTCTTTGGCTTCTTTCCTTTCTTCTGACTTGTCTGACAGAAACAACAAGGAGAAAATAGGGTGTCAAAATAAATAAGGTGACTGCCTGAAACCAAGCCAATCCAGTTTCTGTTGATCAACTGGATCTCGGCTGCCAAGCAAAATAACACTCTTTTTTTCATGTAAGACAACAAACTAAATAATTACATTAGTGTTAAATACCTGCACTCGGGCTTTTCTTTTCTTCCCCTCCTCTGTCCCTTTTTCTTTCTTAGGTAGAGTTATTTCGAAATCACTATCATCACCACTTATGATAGTAGACGATTTCCCTTTCTTTTTTGCTGCAGTAGTTGTTTTACCCTGATGCAATCCAAGTTAGTCATTGTATTAGTTATACTTTATTCTACTATAGATCCAATTTTTTTTTTGATCCTACTGCAGAACCATGAACATAAAAATATATTATCATAATTACTGCATAGTTTTAATACCTGATCTTGTTTTTTCCTTTTCTTCACTTTAGAAATTTCAACAATCTGTTGCTCATCAACTTCAGCATCTACCTTTTCTTCCATCTCGATTGGCTCTTTTCCCACATCAGAAACAGCAATTACCTCAGGGCCATTATCCTTATCAGTTCTAAGCCTCGAAGGTGTTTTGTTTGCCCTCACCTTTAAAACAACAATTCAATTCGAACAACATAAGAGGACTAAAAATACTACAAACAGCCAATCATTTATCAATTTGAACTAAGCAATTTAAACTTGGACTATACAACAACCACAACTCGCAAAACTCAGTGACACAGCAACGAACTCAAAACTCATACAACCGAATGACTCCACAATTTACAAACTCAAAAACTCTACTCTACTGCAAACTCAGTGAGAAACCAGCAAAAAGAAAAAACACATTATGCCTAAATACCAGACACAAACAATAAATACAAGACACTCAGCCACTAAACCACTAAATAATTACTGCATAGTTTTAATACCTGATCTTGTTTTAATACCTTTTCTTCCATCTCGATTGGCTCTTTTCCCACATCAGAAACAACAATTACCTCAGGGCCATCTAGCCTCGAAGGTGTTTTGTTTGCCCTCACCTTTATCCTCACTCTCCTTGGACCTTTCATTTTATTACGTTCAAAATCTGACTCATTAATGAAACTCACAGAATCCCCTTTGTGAGTTTCATTCTGCTGCACATTTTCTAGTGGTGGTTGGACTGTTTTAAACATTTCTTGTGAGCTATCTGGCTGCGAGCTCTCTGGAGTGTATACCACCAATGCACGTAGAGCATCGCTTCCTTGAAACAAATCATTTACAGGTGGAGTACTTGCACCTATATCTTCATTAGATGGATTAAAAAAAACTAATTAGCTAAAGATTGTAGGAAAAGAATACTCATATATGCAATAATACCATCACAAAAACTTATTTGGTTTCCAACTTACTTAAAAGAACATATAAGCTAGTAGAATAATTTATTAACAAGGGAGTTCCCAGCACTATATATACATGCAGTGATGCACATAGACGACATACCAACTGTCCATAAGCGAACACCTCTCCTTTGCAACCCCCAACCCCCCAAGCAGGCTTCAATTCCTCACAGGAGATTAAACAAAAGCCAAGTGTTTCTCATTCCTATCCCTAAGGTACTCACAATCTCTTGTATTTATTAATATGTGTATTAATGTACATATCCCGGAATGTATCCCGAAAATGTTCGACATTCGACATTTCCGTTATCTTATCTCATTTCTAACTACTTAAAAGAACATATATTACACCAACTCCACATTATCTGACTTGGCTTATAAACTTTGTTCATACCTTTTTCCAAATCAGCTTCCTTTGAAACATCTGGTTCAGCACCAACATCTTCCTCTTTGTCTTCATTTTCAATTTCTTCATTTGGACCAGATGCTATGCTTTCAAAAAATTCTTGAACATCACTGTCACTGAACCATCTTTCATCCATCTGGTAGGAATAACAATAAAGAACAGTGTTAAGGTTCCATAGTAGAATTAAATCTAATAATCAAAACACTCGAACGGTATAAAAGTCTTGAAGCATAAAAACATCCTTACAAATCCTGGATAGTCTTCTTTAACATTGAAATGCTCTGGACATGACAATATGAACTTGTATATATAGTACAACACATATTGCCCACATTTTGTTCCATCCTTCTGTTGTGGGACTTTTGGAACCATGAATGACATGTCATCATATCCTTCTCTGTGCTCATTCTTGTAAATATCAATGACAAACCTGTAAAATATGAAATTATTAGCAAAAACAAGTCAGATTTAATTATACTTTCTACTTGTTATAAATTAATTATATAAAGTAATAAGTACCGTCTAATATCTGTTTCAAGCATTTCGGGGTTTGCTTTCTGAAGTGAATCCAGTAGCAATATGCATGGACTTGTTGTGCTATTCAGATCCTTACCCAAGTTGCATAGAATCACTAGATTCCAGTGGTTCCTGTCATTAAACAAAATTGAAACTAATCAGAATTATTCAATGGATGGATGCAAATAATATGAAAAAAAAAACAATTGATTCTTAAATATTTACTTACGCTTGACACATTGGAACGAACACATATCGTTTCTCAAAAACGCTTTCGATTGAGATCCAGTACATTACATTAGTTATAGATTCTTTTTTCTTCGTAGCATATGAACTGTACCATAAAGGGTCAAAACATATGCAACCTTCTCTTTTTTTTGCTTGGTATCATTTTCCAGATAGTACTTCAAAAAAAAAAAACAAACATATTAACATCATTATGTTTTCTTAAGCAAAGGAAATTATAACTACTCAAGACAACAAAGTGGAAAAACAAAAATCATGTTTTCTTTTACCTTTGATGTTGATCAAACGTGTTTGTGTTCAACTCTTCTTCTATGTTAATAATCTTTACAGATTTTCTTTTCATTCTCTTTCTCCTTTCTGAAAAACTTTTAGGTCCAAGTTTTAATCGATTCCCGGAACGCGTACCTGGAAAATTTTTAAAACAAACATTCTGAATCTATAAAACAATTTCAAGGTAAACACAACAGAGCTGTTAAGGAATCTTCGAAACAACTGATGCATGGAGTTCATAGAAGAAACATTGAATGTCAGTGTCAAACTGTGATGAAATTTTGATTGAAATCTAAAAACACCAGAAACTCGTATTGCAGACTTCCAAACAATGTATAACTTGTGTGTAAAACAAAAGATGAAACAATCAATGTTATCCTACTGCCTTTGTATCCTATAAATTTTCACTTTTTCCCTGTAATCAAACCAAATATCACTTGTAGATACTTCACAATGAACAAACAAAATGACCAGGACAAGCACCTATCATCACTTTCTTTGTCAACCAAAATAGCTAACTACATAAACAAGCACACTAACTACATAAACAAGCACTTAAGACGCTATAAAACGGACCAGTGCTATGACGAACACTCACAAGCTAGTACAATGAAATTAGACTATTTTTGCTACTATTTTTTTTACAGAAGATCCATCTGGTTTATCAACTGAGTACTTTGGCAACCACCAGAGTCTTAAACTTTTGTCAAGGCCTCCACTATAAAGCATAATTCTGAAAATTTTTAAATGAAGCGTATGTAGAATCAATTGTATTATGTTTTTTTGGTTCTACAATGCAACCATATTAGAACATATTAAATAGAACCAAATATACAAATATTACACCAAAAAAACTTTAATTCCAACAGCCATGGAATGCCATTGTGTTCCAGCAGATGAGAAGCAGTTTAGTATAAGTAAAGATAGCTTCTATAGTACAATCAAAAAACTACAAACACATAAATATGCTTCAATAGTACAATCAAAATCTAGGCACAACACATACATGTGATTACAAGCCTGAAACTCATGTGATTCTACTATACAAGTTATATACAGCTACAAATACAAACATGCTTGTATGGTAGAATCAAAAACTACAAGTAGACAAATTACCTTCTGTAGTATAATCAAAAATTTACGAAAAACAAAAATGAAGCCAAAGAATATCAACATAAACATGATTCTATAGTAGAATCAAAATACACAAAACAAAAAAAAAGTATCAGATCCACATAAACAACATAAAACAACTAAAACTCATTTACAGAACCACATGTACAACATAAATTTTGATTCTATTACAGAACCACGTGTAGAACCACTTTAGAATCAGATCTAGTTAAGCATGCATATACATTTTTTAAAGCAAAAACAGCTATAATACAAATATGATTCTATACTAGAATCAAAATACAGAAAACAAAATGAAGCCAAGGAATATCAAAATAAACATGGTTCTATAGTAGAAGCAAAATACACAAAACAAAAAAAAAGTATCAGATCCACATAAACAACATAAAACAACTAAAACTCATTTACAGAACCACATGTACAACATAAATTTTGATATTACAGAACCACGTGTAGAACCACTTTAGAATCAGATCTAGTTAAGCATGCATATACATTTTTTAAAGCATAAAACAGCTATAATACAAATATGATTCTATACTAGAATCAAAATACAGAAAACAAAATGAAGCCAAGGAATATCAAAATAAACATGGTTCCATAGCAGAAGCAAAATACACAAAACACACAACTATATCAGATCTGATTATATTCTACCATATAATTACCAATTACCTATTAATTTCGAGTTCTACTATAGAATCAAAGTTTGAATTAGATAAAAAATTACCTATTCTTCTCCCAAACATCTTTTTCGAGCTTAACCTGAAGAAATTAAAAAAATGCGAGTTAGATTATGAACACATGCGCTGCTACTTAGCTACGAACACAACATTCTTCACCAACAAATAGACTTGAGCTTGGACCCAGAGGCAAGGCGTATTATCGTTTCCGACGTACGATTGTATGTATCGTGTGTATATTTTGGAAAGAGTAGTGAGCTGAGGCCTGAGAGTTGTTAGAGTGTGCGTGGGTTTTGTTTTTGTTTTTAATTGATTTTTGTTTTTTTAATTGTTTTAATCACTGCCGTTGGTTGATTTAATGGTCAGATGATGGGTCTCCACATGGACTCTATGTAAGTTGGTTCTCTAAGGAGTGTGACTCTATATATATATATATATATATATATATATATATATATATATATATATATATATATATATATATATTGGCCGTATTATTTTTTAAAAAAAGAAATATTTAGTTATAAGATATAGATAAGATGATACGTTTTAGCTGAAAAATGTAAACAGTCAATTATTAATTATTATGGTATTATTTTATTTAGTAAAATTATCCGTGATACTATTGGAAAAAAAGAGGTTTTAGTAAGAGAAAATATAAAAGATAACGTGTTTTAGCTGAAAATGTAATTTGTTAGTTATTACTTATTAGTAATCACAATAATGCTATTTTATTTTATTAAATATAGTTGCCCGTAGTATTTTTAGAATATAAAAATGAAATCAATTAGTTATTTAAAAATAGAAAAGGTAACACGTTTTTACCAATAATAAATATTTAAGTAAGGATAAGAGTAAATTGCATTTTGGTGGCCTATACTTTAGTTGTTTTGCATTTCGGTGGCCAAGTTTTGAAAGTTAACATTTTGATAACTGTAATTTAATTTTTTTGCATTTTGGTGGCCAAGTTTTAAAATTGAACACTTTGATGACTTACCTTTTTTTTGTTTGGCACTTTGGTGGCAAAAATAACGTGAAAATAAAAAAAAATTGGTCACCAAAGTGCCAAATAAATGAAAGGTAAGTGATCAAAGTGTTCAATTTTAAAACTTGACCACCAAAGTGCATAAAAATTAAACTACAGACATCAAAATATTAACTTTCAAAACTTGGCCACCAAAGCGCAAAACAATTAAAGTATAGGCCACCAAAGTGCAATTTACTCTAAGGATAATTAAGTAAGAAAAGAAAGTTTAAAAATAAGAAATTTTAGATAGAAAATATAGAAAAGATATTACATTTTATCCAAAAATGGTAATCAATTAGTTATAAAAGATAATGTGTTTTAGCCGAAAAAAGTAATTGATTAAATATTAAAAACTATAATATTATTATTTAATTTTATTAAAATAAAAATACATGTTTATACCAATAACAAATATTTAAGTAAAGATAATTAAGTAAAAAAATAAAATTTTAAAATGAGATATTTTTGTTAGAAAATATAAAAAAGATATTGCCTTTTAGTTGAAAAATGTAATCAATTTATTATTAGTAATTATAATATCATTAGTTTATTTCATTAATAAGAACGACTATATTTTTTAAAAGAAGAAATTTTAGTTAGAAAAGTTAGAATATGTAATGAGTAATTCGGTGTACCTAGCATTTTCCATAAATAATTGGTTAGTTATTATCTAGGAGAAAATGAGATATTTTAGTTAGAAAAGATGTTACATTTTAGCTGTAAAAGATAATCAGTTAGTAATTAGTAATTATAATATTATTAGTTTACTTCATTAGTTAGAACGATCATATTTTTGGTAAGAAACTTAGTTAGAAAAGATAATAGCTGAAAAAGATAATTATATATATATATATATATATATATATATATATATATATATATGGTCGAAAATGGCATCTGAAACTCGGAACTTGAAATCAGAAATTTGTAGCATCGAAGTTGCAAATGAGGTTGCAAAAGTTGCAACTGAGGAAGGTAGTATTTTTGGATGAAAACAAGGTCGGTATTTTTAGAATTTTAGAAAGGTTCGTAGTATATATTTAAAAATTCAATAGTTAACATGGGTAGTTTTGAAACTATCCCTAGTTTATTTCATTAATCCATATTTTTGGAAAAAAGAGATTTTTGTTAGAAAAGGTAATGGCTGAAAAATGTAATTGTTAGTTACTATTTAGGAGAAGTATTGAGAAAACTGAGTGTAATATTTAGAGAAAAGATTGTGTTTTGTTTTTTTATAATTAAGTAAAATAATTAAGGCTAATAAAGTAAAACAATTAAATAAGTTAAGTACCGTACCGTACCGTAACAAAAATTTTAATATTTCATCTTTTATAATATAGTATAGATAGATTATAAGGTTCAAAAGCATCAAAATCAAATAAGTCTTCCATTACTTGTATGCGGAACTAGGCTTGTCAATGGATCGGATATCCGATCCGATCCGGTCCGATCCGAGCCTTAATAAGTGGATATGGATTCTATAAAAAAGAATTCGATCCGAAGATAATCCGATCCGATGTATAATGGATTAGATATGGATTAGATATGTATAATATTATAAAAATTACTTTTAATATGTTATTGAAAGAATTCTAATCTTACATCTTTGTATATAATAATTTTTAGTATTAAATATAAATTAATATGTTGTTGGCGGGAATCGAACCTTGAACTTCTGTATATAACAACTTTTAGTATTGTTATATCTAACGGTCATGTTCTATTTGAGTTGATGATTCAACGGTTGTGAATAAGGGATAACAAAAAATGGGAGGATAACCAAAAAAAAAAAGTTAACCAAACTACAAATTATTATACCCCTTTCGCTTATTATAGTATAGTATAGAATTCTCATTCAAGTATTTTCTTCATCTTTCATGTGCACTATTATTTCATTAGATTTTCATATTCTGTATATACCATTATTTCATTATATTCAAACGAATGAATATGTACATTCGAAGTTATTTGTTCATATTTATTTGTTAAATTTATGCTGATAGTTATAATATATATACAAATCACATATACTTAAATTCAAATTTTATTATTAAATTTTGAATATTATATTTTGGGAATTTTTTTTTCCTATTTTAAATATTTTTTGATTTAATTTAATTTTATTATTTTACTGTTTGTTATATTAATTTTTAGTTTTTATTTTAAATTTAAATGGATCCGGAGGTCCGATCCGATAATCCGAAATCCTAATGGATTGGATATGGATTAGGCTATTAATAATCCGACAACGATCCGATCCGAATCCGAACCGACAAATTTAAATGGATATGGATATGGATTTAGTCGAATACGATCCAAATCCGACCCGTTGACAAGCCTATGCGGAACATAGAGAATTCACAAACTTCAATTCCTAAAAATTTTAATATGCTACAGATTATAAATATATGTATATATTTTAGATTATATTTGTTATTTATGAATATTATTAATATGAAAATAATTATAAAAAATTAATAAAAATTTAGTAAAAACACATGCCAAATCATGAAAAGCATAAATAGTTAAATATCATCGTGGCATACCCATCTTAGCATGTTAGTGCCACTGTGACATGCACCCTAGTATTAATAGTGAAAAACCCCTTCCATCTTGATCATACAAGCCCTTATACGTTTTTTTGATAAAAAGTATCTATATGTTGTAACATCTAATCAACAAATTTTTTTTGTGAACAAGAAGTTAAGATCTTAAATTTTATTCAAAGAAAAAAAAATTTAAAAAATTGAAATTATATATTTACACATAAAAAAACATATCGAAAAATAGGTGACCAATATTAGTACGACGGAATAATTAGCATTTATAAGTAGTGTTTATAAAATATTTGTAACGATAATGAGATCATGAGAAAGTCGGGGGAGTCACGGAACCATTTTTTTTTTAGTGTAAATGATTATGCAATAAGCTTTGTCTAAACAGTATCTAATTTGACGCGAGACAAATAAAATCATTTGTCCCTCTTAATTCCGGATTAGGACACAATCCAAATTTGAATAACTTGTGCCTCCGAATATGATAGCACGAAAATCAAATGTACTACTTCCTCCATCTAGTAATATGTTGCTCATTTGAAATGTCAAGATTATTCATAACATGAGATAAATTACTAATTTACGTCTAATTTATAAGACCAAATATAGTTATGAGTCATCTTATTGGATTCGTATTTATGAGTACTTTAATACAGTGAAGTTTTTATATTTAATACTAATTCGAAAATCAAGATATTAACGATTAAAAATGTGGATTGACAAACGTGTCCTGTCAAAACAGGAAACTTATTTAGAGACGTAGGAAGTACTTGTTATTCCCTGATTACACACTTGTATAATTGTAGAAGGGGGAGTTGAATACAATTCTTGATATTTATAAATTTCTGATAAGAACTCCAGAAATCTATACTTAGATAATTGTTGTATAACGATTAATGCACAAACACGTATAAAATCAGGTGGTTAAATGCACCACCTGAAGCTTTTATTTGAAGAAAACTCTGTGATACAAATGTACACGGCTGCCGTTTTACAACTCTTTGCTTTCTAAGAATATTCAAGAAAATCCTAAGCAAATGTATCTGTTTTCTTAGCTTCTAAAGAGTTGCTACACTTGGTTATATAAAACCCAAGTTTACAAGTACTACAGGAATAAGATAATACTAATCTAATTCAAGTTGACTTGCTACTTCACTCCAAATACACATGTCGCCGAAAGGTTGTCCTTGTGAACAGACATGTCCCCTGCACCTTTCTTGTATTCATAGTGTAAACGGAATGCTTCTTTCTTCTGTGTTCCCAAAGTATGGCTGCCATACTGTTTTTTGTATCTACTATCAACCCATGTGATCTGTCAGTCAAACCTGTCTTTATCAACTACTAATCCCCAGCTTAGCATAGAAGTAAGTGTTAATGATTATCCGTTGATATTGTACACGATCATCCGTTGAGCTGTATCCGTTGATATTGTAGATTTGAGTTGTATCCGTTGATAGAGTTCTGTCTTCATCCGTTGATACACTTTCACTTAAACAGAATTACATAGCATAGCTTATTTACAATTGGCTACCCTATTCTTCCTATCCATTGATGGTCAACATGACTTTGGATAAAAATACTATCAATTGAAAACATAGAGATACTGCAGTATGCTACAGAACCTCATCCGTTGATGAGCTACCTGTCAACGGATAGAGTTATAAATCCACATCCGTTGACAGCTACAATACTTATACAATTTGATTGATTGTGAAGTTATCATCAAGTACAACATATTTCTAACAATCTCCCCCAATTTATACTTGATGGCAATAAAGCATAAATTCAGGACCTTGATGATAACAAAACATTCCTAAAGGTATATTGTTAGGAATATGTTGTACTTGATGATAACTTCACAATCAATCAAATTGTTTAAGGTTTTGTAGCTGTCAACGGATGAGGATTTATGACTCTATCCGTTGACAGGTAGCTCATCAACGGATGAGGTTTTATAGCATACTGCAAGTATCTCTATGTTATCAGTTGATAGTGTTTTTATCCATAGTCATGTTGACTATCAACGGATAGGCAGAATAGGGTAGCCAATTGTAAATAAGCTATGCTATGTAATTCTGTCTAAGTGAAAGTGTATCAACGGATGAAGACAAAACTCTATCAACGGATACAACTCAAATCCACTCTATCAACGGATACAGCTCAAGTCTCAATATCAACGTATACCACTCAATACATCATCAACGGATGTCAGTGTACAATATCAACGGATAATCATTGACACTATCTTCTATGATTAGCTGGGGATTAGCAGTTGATAAGGACATGTTTGACTGACAGATCACATGGGTTGATAGTAGATACAAAAAGCATTATGGCAGCCATACTTTGGAAACACAGAAGAAAGAAGCATTCTATTTACACTATGAATACAAGAAAGGTGCAGGAGACATGTCTGAACACAAGGACAACCTTTCGGCTACATGTGTATTTGGAGTGTAGTAGCAAGTCAACTAGAATTAGATTAGTATTATCTTATTCCAGTAGTACTTGTAAAACTTGGGATTTATAACCAAGTGTAGCAACTCTTTGTAAGTTAAGAAAACAGATACATCTTGCTTAGGGTTTCTATTGAATATTCTTAGAGAGCAAAGAGTTGTAAAAACAGAAGCTGTGTACTTTTGTATCACAGAGTTTTCTTCGAATAAAAGCTTCAGGTGGTGCATTTAACCACCTGATTTTTATGTGTTTGTGCATTTATCTTTTACAAGCAATTATCTAAGTATAGATTTCTGGAGTTCTTATCAGAAATTTATAAATATCAAGAATTGTATTCAACCCCCCCTTCTACAATTATACAAGTGTGTAATCTGGGAATAACAATTGGTATCAGAGCAAGCTTCTAACATATTTGAAGTTTAAAGATCAACACACTTCCAACATGTCTAAGAAGGATTATGGAGTAAAGATTCCAGTTCTTGATAGAGAAAATTACTTTCACTGGAAAGTAAAAATGCGTCTACATCTCTCGTCTATTGATGAGGGTTTTGTGGATTGCATTGACAAGGGTCCTCACGTTCCAATGAAGACAGCAACAAGAGTTGGCCTGGCTGATGATGTGCCTGACACTCTCATTCCCAAACCTGTTTCTGAGTGGAGTCTTGAAGATATTGCAGAAGTCCACAAAGACAAAAAGGCCATGAATATTCTGTTCAATGGTCTAGAAACAGACATGGTTGACAATGTTATTAACTGTACTACCGCCAAGGAAGTATGGGACATTGTTCAAACCCTGTGTGAAGGAAGAGAACAGGTAAGGGAAAACAAGATGCAACTACTAATCCAACAGTATGAACATTTTCACTTTAAGAGTGGAGAAACATTGAATGATACATTTAGTAGATTTCAAAAGCTACTAAATGGTTTAAAACTGTATGGAAGAATCTATCAGGTTAAAGATTCTAATCTCAAATTTCTGAGATCACTGCCCAAGGAATGGAAGCCAATGACTGTTTCTCTAAGAAATACTCAAGAGTACAATACATTTACTCTTCGAAGGCTCTATGGAACTTTAAAGACCTATGAGCTGGAAATGGAGCAGGATGAAGAGATTGAGAAGTCTCAAAAGAAAAGTGGGTCAGTTGCACTTGTTGCCAACTTGGAGCAAAAGGAGGAAAGGACAGAAACTGCTAGTTCTACACCAAACAGGGAGGTTTGTAAAGGTAGAGCAGAATCAAGCAGGAGCAAGGAAAAGGTGTCTGAGGAATTGAATGCTCTTCAGCAGGATGAATTGGATGAGATAGATGAGCACTTAGCTTTTCTATCTAGGAGATTCTCTAAGCTGAAATTCAAGAGAAACTCTGGGGTGGCCAAGCCATTTAACAAGGATTTTTCCACAAGCAACTATGTGGATAAATCCAAAATTAAATGCTACAATTGTGGAATTGCTGGTCATATGATAAGTGAATGCAGGAAACCTAGATCTGAGAACAAGGGAAAGCCAACTGAGGCTGTTGACTATAAGAAGAAATATTTTGATCTTCTCAGGCAGAAAGGAAAGGCATTTTTGACCCAAGAGTATGATTGGGCTGTTGATGACAATCATTCTGATGATGATGTTGAGTTTGTCAACCTTGCTTTAATGGCTGATTCTGGAGAGCAGGAAGCAAGTTCAGCTAGCAATCAGGTATTTTCTACTAATCTCTCTGAGCTCACCAAAGAGGAATGCAATAGTGTTATAGATGAAATGTCTACTGAACTATATCACTTAAGTGTTACTCTTAAATCACTTACTAAAGAGAACAATAGAATTAAAGAGTCTAATCTGTTTTTAAGTGATAGAAATGCTGCTCTAGAAACTCAATTTCTAGAATTTGAGAAAATGAGAGTTGATTGCAATAATGCTAAAAGTGAACTTGAAGCTGTGTTAAAAAGAGAACTGATTTTAAAAGACCAGCTTGAAAAAGAACAAGGGATAATTGCTAAATTTCAAAGTTGTAGGAATATTTCTCAAAACATAATAGAAGTTCAGGGAATAGAATCATTTGTGAAGGATACCTGGACTCAAAAGAAAAAGGAGCTGGAACCTGGCCTTGAGGATCTAGAGACTATTTGTGAATCAACGGATAGTGATCATCCGTTGACAGATGAACCGTCAACGGATGAGAGGTATCCGTCGACTAACAAAAAGTCTGTTAGTAAGAAGGAACTTAGGAAACTGGATATCAAGTATGGTCGAGTAAACAAGAATTTTGTTAGTGGTGAGTGCAGCAAAACCAAATCCAGTGGGAAGGCTAAGACAGGTGATTTACACAACAAAAAGGCTGTTGGTAAATCAGACAATGAAAAGGTAGAAATTGAGGGCAAAAAGAAAAAGAACAGAAATGGTAAGATAGGCATCAACAAGAAAAACAATTACTCTCCTAACAAGTTTGCTCCTAGGAAAACTTGTAGTAATTGTAATAGTGTCAATCATCTATCTTCTAATTGCAAGATTGTCAACAAGGCTCCTGTTCATGTACCTCAACCAATGCCATGTATGCCTGCAATGCCTGGTTTGTATCAAAATGCTAGTTTTTCAAATCCATATGTGAACATGCCATATATGTCTAATCCGTACTTTCAATCTATGAATGTGCCACAAATGTCATGGAACATACCTAACATGAATAATATGTATGCCAATTTTCCACACATGCATGCATCCAATATTCATGCTAATGAGCATTTGTCAAACCCCATCACTCAAGCATCTACACCTAAGTTGAAGAATGCTAAGAGTGCAAAGTCAAAGGCTAACAAGAAAGGACCCAAGGAAGCTTGGGTACCAAAATCAACTTGATTTGTTTTTGAAATGTGTGCAGGGAAACAGAAGGAATCTATGGTACCTAGACAGTGGATGCTCTAGGCACATGAAAGGAGATTCAACCCTGCTCACAGAGTTCAAGGAAGGAGCTGGCCCTAGAATTACCTTTGGAGATGACAGCAAAGGATATACTAAGGGATATGGCCTGATTTCAAAAGACAATGTCATCATTGAAGAAGTGGCTTTAGTTGAAGGTTTGAAGCACAACTTGCTGAGTATCAGTCAGATTTGTGACAAAGACTTTGAAGTAAAGTTCACAAAAGAAGCCTATGTTGTTTCTGCCAAGGAAGACAACAATGTGGTATTGACAGGCTTTAGAAAAGGAAATGTTTACATAGCTGACTTCAATTCAGCATGCTCAGAATCCATTACTTGTCTCTTCAGCAAAGCAAGTAAGGATGAGAGTTGGCTATGGCATAAGAGGCTGTCACATTTGAATTTTAAAGTTATGAATGATTTGGTAAGAAAGGATCTTGCTAGAGGAATCCCTCAATTGGAGTTTGTCAGAGATGGGCTATGTGATGCCTGCCAATTAGGGAAACAAAAGAAATCATCCTTCAAAAGCAAGACAGAGTCATCCATTGTTAAGCCTCTTCAATTGCTGCATATGGATTTATTTGGTCCAGTACATGTCATGTCTATTTCAAAGAAGAAATACTGTCTGGTGATTGTAGATGATTTTTCTAAGTTCACATGGACCTTCTTCCTGCACTCCAAGGATTGTGCAAGTGAAATCATCATCAATCACCTCAGAATGCTAAACAATGGTTCTGAAAACAGAGTACAAAGAATCAGGAGTGACAATGGTACTGAATTCAAGAATTCCACAATGAAGATTTTCTGTGAAGAGAATGGAATTGTCCATGAGCTTTCTGCTGCCAGAACACCTCAACAAAATGGGGTTGTTGAAAGGAAAAACAGAACTCTCATTGAAGCAGCTAGAACAATGTTAAGTGAATCAAGGTTACCAACATATTTCTGGGCTGAAGCTGTCAACACTGCATGCTTTACTCAGAATATTTCCTTGGTCAATCAAGCTAGAGGAATGACTCCTTATCAGTTATTAACCAACAAGAAACCAACTTTAGCTTTCCTACATGTCTTTGGATGTAAGTGTTTTGTGCTAGGGAATCATGGAGATAACTTGGGCAAATTTGAAGCAAAGGCAGATGAAGCTATTTTCGTTGGATATGCAGCAGGGAAAGCCTACAAGGTCTACAATCTAAGAACCAACATTGTTATGGAATCTGTACATGTTGTGTTTGATGATCAAAAGATTCTAGGCCTAAATGATGAAGGTTACCATGAAAAGTTGGAATTTGAGAATGAAGGTGAAGGAAGAATGTACTATGATGATGATGAGGAAAATGAAGATCATGACCACAGAGATCCACCTAGAGCTGTTATACCAACTAAAAGTGATGCTTACACTGAAAATGAAGCATCCGTTGATAGTCACTCTGCAACATCCATTGATAGTCATTCTGCAACATCCGTTGACACTATTAGAGATGCATCCGTTGACAGATATTCTCAAGCATCCGTTGACAGGCAAAATGATGCATCCATTGACAGTCAACTTCATAATTCAGCAAGGACAACAAACTCAGGGGGAGTTTCTCAAGGTCAAAATTCAATGCTAAATCAACATGATCATGGAAATGAAGCAACCTCATCAAGATCAAACCTTCCACCTGCAAGAAAATGGACTAGAAATCATCCATTTGAGTTAATCATTGGTGAATCAAATTCAAGAGTCCAAACTAGAAGGGCCACTCAAGCAGAATGTCTATACAGTAGCTTCCTGTCTCAAGAGGAACCTAAGAAAGTGGAAGATGCCCTTCTAGATCCAGATTGGGTGTTAGCAATGCAAGAAGAGCTAAACCAATTTGAAAGAAATAAAGTATGGAAACTTGTGCCCAAACCTAATGATAGAAGTGTCATAGGTACTAAATGGGTTCTCAAGAATAAGACAGATGAAAATGGCATAATTGTGAGGAATAAAGCTAGATTAGTGGCAAAGGGCTACTCCCAAGAAGAAGGAATAGATTTTGATGAAACTTTTGCTCCAGTGGCAAGACTTGAGGCAATAAGAATCTTTCTAGCCTATGCAGCACATGTCAATTTCAAAGTCTATCAGATGGATGTCAAAAGTGCCTTTCTAAATGGGGAACTGGAAGAAGAGGTCTATGTCCATCAACCTCCTGGTTTTGAGGATCCAGAATTTCCAGAAAATGTATATCTTCTCATGAAAGCACTTTATGGTTTGAAGCAAGCACCAAGAGCCTAGTATGACACTTTATCTCAATTTCTTTTGGAGAACCACTTCACTAGAGGTACATTAGATAAAACCTTATTTCATAGGGATATTAATGGCTCTTCAATACTTGTTCAAATCTATGTAGATGATATTATTTTTGGGTCTACAGATGAGAAGCTTTGCAAAAAGTTTGCCAAACTTATGCAAAGTAGGTATGAAATGAGCATGATGGGTGAATTAACTTACTTTCTTGGCCTACAAGTAAAGCAAGTTAATGAGGGCATTTTCATAAGTCAAACAAAATATATTTATGATCTCTTAAAGAAATTTGACTTAATGGATTGTACATCTGCTAAAACACCTATGGCCACTACAACTAAGCTTGAGTTGAATACTAAGGAAAAGTCTGTGGACATCTCAAGCTATAGAGGCATGGTAGGTTCACTTCTATACCTAACAGCTAGTAGACCTGATATAATGTTTTCTACTTGTCTTTGTGCTAGATTTCAAGCTGACCCTAGAGAGCCTCACTTAATAGCTATTAAAAGAATTTTCAGGTATCTCAAGGGAACACCAAACCTTGGCATTTGGTACCCAAGAGAATCTGGTTTTGATCTAACTGGCTATTCAGATGCAGATTATGCAGGTTGCAGAGTTGATAGGAAAAGTACTACAGGTTCCTGTCAATTTCTAGGAAACAGGCTTGTTTCATGGTTCAGTAAGAAACAAAACTCAGTCTCCACTTCTACAGCTGAAGCTGAGTACATTGCTGCTGGAAGCTGTTGTGCACAGATTCTATGGATGAAAAACCAACTCATTGACTATGGTCTAAAAGTTGAGAAGATTCCAATTTTCTGTGACAACACAAGTGCTATTTCCATCACAGGGAATCCAGTGCAACATTCGAGAACCAAACACATTGACATCAAATACCACTTCATTAGAGAACATGTGATGAATGGTACAGTAGAAATGCACTTTGTGCCAAGTGAAATGCAGCTTGCAGATATCTTCACCAAGCCTCTTGATGAATCCACATTCACAAGATTGGTAGGTGAGCTAGGTATGCTTAACTTGTCATAATTCCTAGTGATATTTGATTTCACTGCTTTGAAGCTAGAAATGTGTTTTGATTTACTTGAAAGTTAAAACTTTCAGAAAAATTTTCTGCAGAAATTTTGTCTAAGGCAAAATTAGCTTATCAACGGATATCCTTTTATCCGTTGATAGTATAAACACATTACTAGATTTTTGCATGTCAACGGGTAACAAGCTATCCACGTCATCAACGGATAAACTGTATCTCAACCGTTCATTCTATATCCGTTGATATACATTATTTTTTTTATAACCGTTGGTAACCGTGTATATCTAATCATGGCTGTACTTATTTTCTTTTCATTTGTTATCTGACAGTTACTTTTGACCAATGGAGTAATTACTTTTAATTATTTCATTTTTAATTCTTGAAAAATATAAAAGGCGGACTTGTACTCTCACATCTCACTTTTATTCATTTTCAAGCATATCAAAAGTTAACTGCATCTTCTTCTCTAAAACTCTCTGTAACCAAAGTTCAATCACTTCAATGGCGCCTATTGTTAAGATGATGTCCTCTACTGGGTTTACCTATGAGAAGAACAATTTCGCGGCCTTTGTTGACACAGTGAATGCTCCGGAAGCTTACCACACTTTGATGAGTTTCGTGAAGAAATGCAAACTGTCATATGCTATGACTGCCACCACTCCCTTAATCCACGAGGTAATTGAAGAAATGTGGACATCTGCTGAGTACAATGGCACAGACGGTACAATTGCTTTTTCTTTAAAGGGTAAAAACTATGTGGTTAATTCTGATGTAATAACTGCTTGTTTAAAATTGCCTGAGAATAACTGTCTGAAAGTACCCACTGATGCTGAAATTGTTGCCATGCTTAATTCTATTAATTATGCCCTTAGTACTGAAAACTTAGGGAAAATTGTTAGGAAAGGAATGGTTAAAGAATAGAGCTATTTCTGTGATGCCTTCATTAAAACCTTTTCAGGCAAAATTAGTAATTTTGATGCTGTTACCCAGTCCATGCTAACTATGATGTGTATGCTCTTAAATGATAAATTCTATAATTTTGGCACATTAGTTATGTATGAGATAGCTGCAAAGTTGGGAAAAAAGGAAACTAGGAGCAAGAATATCTACTTTGTTAGATTTTTAATGCTCTTAGCACTGCATGTATCTGAGAATAAGCTATCCATTGCTAACCCGGATAGCAAGTTCCAATGTTTTGTTTAGGAGAAGAGAGTCTTAAGTGACCTAATTCGAATGAACCTCAATGCAGGAGTACAATTGGTATATCTACCAATTGTTCAGGTAACTATTTCTAACTCTGAAACCCCTATCTCCAACCCCTAAATTTCTTTGCCTTCTAGTGTCACAATGGAGTCTGTAGTTGTGACCAAACAGGCTCCTACCAAAGTGACCAAATCCAGAGTTCCAAAATCACAGTCTAAAAAGCAAACCTCAAGTGTCTCTCAAAAGACACCTGTTGTAAAACCTACCAAAACTCTAGAGGGGAGTGTGAAGGTGGTAGTGAGTGGTGAGGGACAGGGTGAACATCAAAGAAGCCCTAAGGATAAGGAAGGAGAGATGAGTGCAACCACCATTTCAGTCTCTCAAAAGACTGCTAATGTAACTTCAAGCCAAATTCCAGTTACACTCTCTCAACAGAGTGTGACTACTGAATCAAGTTCCCCACAAGGAACACTGCACAAGAGGGTTAGAGACACATATAGCCCAATCTCAAAAACCTATGGAAGAAGAGTGAAATCTAAAACCACAGGGGAATCACAGGGTGCACACACAGTACAAGAAACTGTACCTTCTCAAACTCAGTTTGATGTGGCTTCAATAAATGTGGAGTCACAGCCCCTTGATCTTAATCTTCAAATCGACACACATTACAATCCACCATCACCAACTCCATCTCTGGATGTGGATATGATATCTACATCAATTCCTGATTCTCCATCTTTAAGATTCTTGGAGAAGCCCCATTCTGCAATTGGTGGTCATCATCTTCTAGATGATTTGTTGGGCCATCAATCTTCCCTTCCAGAATTCTCAACACAGACTGTGGCCTCGAACTTAAAATCAATCTCCACAGATTCAGTGTTGGTTTTCACTTCAACGGATACTATCTTTCCTTCATCAACGGATATCCTTCATCCGTTGACAAGTGTTTCTCCATCAACGGATGCGCCTATGTCTAGCCATCCGTTGACAGTTATAACTACTCCATCAACGGATATCCCTTATCTGTTGATAACTCACTCTACCACTGCTATATCTGACTTTCCTGTGTCAAGTGTGGAGGAGTTCTCAGTAGTTGAAACACTTTTAGGATTGAGGGAAGGGAGTGAGAGGCTGCCTTGTGAGCAGGCAAAAGGAGAGGTAAATAATGAGAGGCTGGCCATTTCTTCTGGTCAGGCAAAAGGAGAGTTTGAGAGTTCCACCTTAGTAGGTGAAGGTGAGGGTGTGAGAGGTGTGAGCCAAAGGGAGCCCTTGATGCAAGAAAAGAGAGATGAGGGGAGAGAAGGGACTACAGGAGAAATAAGGATGGAAGAAGCAGCCATTGCTAGTGAGTCAATGGAGGTTGAGGATGCAGCCAAGGAAATGGAATATCAAAGAGAATATCAGTCCATGATTGACTCCATTTCTTTGGATGCTGAAACCTTTACTCACCCTGTTCCTGCATATCAAATTCTGGCACAACAGGGCAATGTGGAAGCAGAGGAGGCAATGCATCTAGTGCACACCTCACAGTCTCTACTTAGAGCTAAGGAATCTATAGCAGCTCTGCCAACCAATGCTGAGAGTGAAGAATTTGACAATTCTGAAGATGAAGACAGCCAGAGCTCTGAAGATGAAGGTGGTAGCAGTATTCATGATTTTACATTTGCTCACAACTACACCTATCATCAACTTGATATGGAAATCATAAGGCAATATAAATCTGCCTTGGCTGAGCACCCAGAAGCAGATCCACAGAGAAAGGTTGTTCTTCAACAGGCAATTGACTCCCTTATGTTACAAAAGATGCAAATGGTGATTCAGAGATCCAACTTAGAGGAGGTCAAACAAGAAATCAAGGATGTGAAGATCTCTGTGGATTCCAAGCTAGAGCAACTAGCTCCTACAGCCACTCATAGGGTATTGCAACAAAGGTTCATCAAAGAAGACAACCTGGCTAAGTCTGTGCAACTACTCAACTCAAGAGTGGAAAAGACGGAATCCCAGATGGAGCAATTTCTTCAACATCAGAAACTGCAAACCCAACTGTTAGAAAAGTTAGTTGCAGCCCCAACTTCTAGTCAAACTCTTGATGCTAACAAAAAGGGGGAGAAAGTGGAAGAGGCTGTGGCAACTACAAGTCAAATCTTAATTTCTGAAAGAAGGGAAGCAGCAAGTGAGGGGGAGCAGCAGCCTACCATAGTGGTCAATCCACAGGACTTCATTGTCACAGCCTCCCCCAGCAATTCCAAACCTGAACAAGTAGCTCTATCTGAAGAGTTTGATTTCTCAAACTTGACAGAAGAGGAAAAGCTAGCCAAAATTGAAGCTCTACAAAAGATGAAAGAGGAAAACTATGAAAGGATAATGAGGACAGAAAGATTGATCAATCAATCTATTGCATCAACTATGTTCTCTAGCCAAACCTCAGCTCCAACAATATCTACAACAATTCTGAAGGTGCTCACTCCAGCAATTGTGGCTCCTACATTCTATGATGCTGAGCCTTCTCATGTTAAAGAATTTGAACCCTACATCAAAACAAGACCCTACTCACCACCAAAAGCAAATGGGAAGAACAAGTTACAACTGGACTTTCCATTTCCCAAGGATGATGAAGGGAAGCTGATGGGTAAGCAAATCAAGGAATTCAAGGAGAAGACTAACAGTTGTGTAAGAGAATGGATGGCTGTAATCATAAGGAATGGAAAAGTTCTAAACATATCCAACAGCCATCCTAGATTTGTTGAAGCCAAGAGAGAAGAGACTTCAAGGCTGCTAAGAGAATCCCAACCAAGCACTGAATATCAATATGAAAACTCAGATGAGAAGCAAGCAAGGCTGGCTCAAGAGTTATTGGATGAGGTAGAGGATGAATTGAGGGAACCTGAGGAAGTCCCCAAATTCAAAAAGAAAGGGAAATCAGTCCCCAAATCCAAATCTAAGAGAATAAAATCAAAGGCAAGGAGACCTGTCTCTCCAGAAATTGAAAACAAGGAGACAGTTGGTTCATCACAACCTATTGATGTAAAAGTATTCAACCCAGCTGTGAATTTCCATGGTGAGCCTATAGTACCTAAAGAGGAACCAATGAATCTTGACTCCATTGAGGTTCCTTCATTCTTGCTGAAGCCTCAACAGAAGCCTATACAGAAGAAAAGGAAACCAAGGAAGCAACCTTCAAAGGAACCAATTCAAGTTGCTAGGGTACCTGCTATTGTCAGGCAGCCAATCTTGGAAAACAAGGATGATTTTATCTATCAGGCAGATATTGAAGAATACTCTGGCATGAATCTTTATCTGGATGAATTGTCAGAAGTAAGAGGAATTGACAAATATAGACATTTGCCTGAAAGATTGGTCTTTGTATACAAGGGAGGAATGGAAAGGACATGGCCACTACAAAGGGTTCTTGGAGAAAATTATCATACCTTAACCAAAGTGTTCTCTGCAATCAAGAGATACACAGGGTTCTCCAAGATAGCAAAAGGGGAGATACTGGACAGAATAGAACAAATAAGGAGGGAATGGAACTCACCATCAAGTCTACCAAGGAAAATGAAGATCCCATACAATGGACAGAAAATCCACCTTCAACCCTTCTGGATGATGGAGTTCAGGGATGAAGATGGTAACAGGAGATTCTTCAGGTTAGAAGACCAACTACCAAAGGCTAGTTCTCAATACCTGAGATGGTTACAACAAAAGCTAAATCCAAAGGTAGATGAAGAAGATGCCTTCTATAGGCAACTCCAAATACATATTGAGTCCAACTCTGCCAAAGAAGGAAAATCAAGGGTGATGCCAACAAGAGGAAAGAAACAGTCTTAATCTGCTCAGTCTAGAGGAGCACTTCTCTGTAAATTTCTCAAACTTTCAGTTTTTAATTTTTGTAGCTTAATACAATTTATGCATTGTTCTGTATATATCCTTAGGAATGTTTTGTTATCATCAAGGTCCTGAATTTATGCTTTATTGCCATCAAGTATAAATTGGGGGAGATTGTTAGGAATATGTTGTACTTGATGATAACTTCACAATCAATCAAATTGTTTAAGGTTTTGTAGCTGTCAACGGATGAGGATTTATGACTCTATCCGTTGACAGGTAGCTCATCAACGGATGAGGTTTTGTAGCATACTGCAAGTATCTCTATGTTATCAGTTGATAGTGTTTTTATCCATAGTCATGTTGACTATCAACGGATAGGCAGAATAGGGTAGCCAATTATAAATAAGCTATGCTATGTAATTCTGTCTAAGTGAAAGTGTATCAACGGATGAAGACAAAACTCTATCAACGGATACAACTCAAATCCACTCTATCAACGGATACAGATCAAGTCTCAATATCAACGGATACCGCTCAATACATCATCAACGGATGTCAGTGTACAATATCAACGGATAATCATTGACACTGTCTTCTATGATTAGCTGGGGATTAGCAGTTGATAAGGACATGTTTGACTGACAGATTACATGGGTTGATAGTAGATACAAAAAGCAGTATGGCAGCCATACTTTGGAAACACAGAAGAAAGAAACATTCTATTTACACTATGAATACAAGAAAGGTGCAGGAGACATGTCTGAACACAAGGACAACCTTTCGGCTACATGTGTATTTGGAGTGTAGTAGCAAGTCAACTAGAATTAGATTAGTATTATCTTATTCCAGTAGTACTTGTAAAACTTGGGATTTATAACCAAGTGTAGCAACTCTTTGTAAGTTAAGAAAACAGATACATCTTGCTTAGGGTTTCTATTGAATATTCTTAGAGAGCAAAGAGTTGTAAAAACAGAAGCTGTGTACTTTTGTATCACAGAGTTTTCTTCGAATAAAAGCTTCAGGTGGTGCATTTAACCACCTGATTTTTATGTGTTTGTGCATTTATCTTTTACAAGCAATTATCTAAGTATAATTTTCTGGAGTTCTTATCAGAAATTTATAAATATCAAGAATTGTATTCAACCCCCCCCTTCTACAATTATACAAGTGTGTAATCTGGGAATAACATATATATATATATATATATATATATATATATAACAATGCACAAATTGTATTAAGCTACTAAAATTAAAAACGGAAAGTTTGAGAAATTTACAGAGAAGTGCTCCTCTAGACTGAGCAGATTAATACTGTTTCTTCTCTCTGGTTGGTATCACCCTTGATTTTCCTTCTTCGGCAGAGTTGGACTCAATCTGCATTTGGAGTTGCCTATAGAAGGCATCTTCTTCAACAACTTTTGGATTTAGCTTTTGTTGTAACCATCTCAGGTATTGAGAACTAGCCTTTGATAGTTGGTCTTCTAATCTAAAGAATCTCCTTTTACCATCATCATCCCTGAACTCCAACATCCAAAAGGGTTCAATGTGGATTTTCTGTCCATTGTATGGGATCTTCATCTTCTTTGGTGGACTTGATGGTGAGTTCCATTCTCTCCTTATCTGTTCTATTATGTCCAGTATATCCCCTTTTGCTATCTTGGAGAACCCTGTGTATCTCTTAATTGCAGAGAACACCTTGGTTAAGGTCAGATAATTTTCTCCAAGAACCCTCTGTAGTGGCCATGTCCTTTCCTTTCCTCCCTTGTATACAAAGACCAATCTCCCAGGCAAATGCTTGTATTTGTCAATTCCTCTTACTTCTGACAATTCATCCAGATACAGATTCATGCCAGAGTATTCTTCAATATCTGCCTGATAGATAAAATCATCCTTGTTTTCCAAGATTGGCTGCTTGACAATAGCAGGCACCCTAGCAACTTGAATTGGTTCCTTTGAAGATTGCTTCCTTGGTATCCTTTTCTTCTGTTGAGGCTTCACCAAGAATGAAGGAACCTCAATGGAGTCAAGATTCATTGGTTCCTCTTTAGGTATTATAGGGTCACCATGGAAATTCACAGCTGGGTTGACTACTTGTGCAGAAATAGATTTTGATGAGCCAATAGTTTCCTTACTTACATTTTCTGGAGAGACAAGCCTCTTTGCCTTTGTTTTCACTCTCCTTTTGGGTTTAGATTTGGGGACTTCCTCAGGTTCCCTCATTTCATCCTCTACCTCATCCAATAACTCCCGAGCCAGCCTAGCTTGCTTCTCATCTGAGTTTTCATATTGATTTTCATCACTTGGATGAGCTTCCCTGAGATGTCTGGAAGTCTCCTCTCTTTTTGCTTCAACAAATCTAGGATGGCTGTTGGATATATTTAAAACTTTTCCATTCCTTATGATTACAGCCATCCATTCTCTTACACTCCTATTGGTATTTTCCTTGAACTCCTTAATTTGCTTTCCCATTAGCTTCTCATCATCATCCTTGGGAAATTGAAAGTCCAATTGTAACTTGTTCTTCCCATTTGCTTTAGGTGGTGAGTAAGCTCTGGTTTTTATGCAGGATTCAAATTCTTTGACAAAGGAAGGTTCAGCATCATAAAATGTGGGAGCCACAATCTCTGGAGTGAGCACCTTCAGAATTGTAGTTGATATTGTTGGAGCAGAGGACTGAGTAGAGAAAAGAGTTGATACAATTGATTCATTGATCATTCTCTCTGTCCTTATAATTCTTCTTCTATTCTGGCTTGCCTTTCACCATCTGAGATTTCTGATAGATTTAATCTCACGCAAAACCATTTGTTTCTTCACAGGGGAAGCCTCTAAAGAAAAATCTGTTGGATTAACCACTATAGTTGGCTGTTGCTCCCTCTCAATTTGTGCTATCTTGCTACTGGAAGCTTGAAATTGACTAGAAGTAGCTGCAACCTCTTCTGCCTTTTTCTCCCCCTTTTTGTTGGCATCAAGGGCCGGAGGAGAGGCTGCAAGTAGCCTTTCCAGTAGCTCAGTCTGTTTTGATTGGTTGGCAATGATTGTCTGCATTTGAGATTCCATACTATCCACTCTGGAGGAAAGATGCTGAACAGATTTGGCCAGACTATCTTCTTTTAACAGCTTGCTAGTTAGCACCTTCTGAGTGGTGGTAGGGGCTAGTACCTCAATCCTGGCATCTAGTTCTACTTTAATTTCTCTGATTACAGTTTGGACCTCCTCTTGTTGTGTTCTTTGAATAACCACTTGCATCTTGTGAAGTTTCAGGGAGTCCATTATTTGCTGAAGGACAGCCTTCCTCTGTGGATCTGCATTCTAGTGCTCAGCCCTAGCAGATTGATATTGCTTCATAATCTCAACATTGAAGTCACCAGCCACAGTGGAAGTAGAAAATAGCCATGCTGGAGTATCCTCCACATTGACTTCTTCATCATCCTCTGTGCTATCACTGTCATCATTGCCAAACTCTTCACTTTCAGCTTCTGAAGGCAGAGCTGTCAAAGCTTCCTTTGCTCTTTGAAGAGATTGTGAGGTGTGCACTAGGTGCATTGCCTCCTCTGCCTCCACATTGCCCTGTTGTGCCATGACTTGATAGGCAGAAACAGGATGAGTAAAGGTTTCAGGATCTAAATATATGGAGTCAATGATTGACTGATATTCTTGTTGAAATTCCATCTCTTTAGAAGCTTCATTAACCTCCATTAACTCACTTGAAATGGCTGGATCTTCCTGCCATATTTCTCCTATAGTCCCTTCTCTCCTCTCATCTCTCTTTTCTTGCATCAGGGGCTCCCCCTGGCTCACACCTCTCACACCCTCACCTTCACCTACTAAGGTGGAACTCTCTTGCTCTCCTTTTGCCTGACCTGAAGAAATGGTCAGCCTCTCAGTATTTACCTCTCCTTTTGCCTACTCACAAGGTAGCCTCTCACTCCCTTCCCTCAATCCTAAAAGTGTTTCAACTACTGAGAACTCCTCCACACTTGACACAGGAAAGTCAGATATAGCAGTGGTAGAGTGAGTTATCAACGGATAAGGGATATCCGTTGATGGAGTAGTTATAACTGTCAACGGATGGCTAGACATAGGCGCATCCGTTGATGGAGAAACACTTGTCAACGGATGAAGGATATCCGTTGATGAAGGAAAGATAGTATCCGTTGAAGTGAAAACCAACACTGAATCTGTGGAGATTGATTTTAAAGATGTGGCCACAGATTTTGTTGTGAATTCAGAAATGGAAGATTGATGGCCCAACAAATCATCTAGAAGATGATGACCACCAATTGCAGAGTGGGGCTTCTCCAAGAATCTTAAATATGGAGAATCAGGAATTGATGTAGATATCATATCCACATCCAGAGATGGAGTTGGTGATGGTGGGTTGTAATGTGTATCGATTTGAAGGTTAAGATCAAGGGGCTGTGACTCCACATTTATTGAAGTCACATCAAACTGAATTTGAGAAGGTACAGTTTGTTGTACTGTGTGTGCACCCTATGATTCCCCTATGGTTTTAGATTTTACTCTTCTTTCATAGGTTTTTGAGAGAGGGCTAGTGTCCCTTACCCTTTTGTGCAGAGTTTCTGTGGAACTAGTAGTCACACCCTGTTGAGAGGATGTAACTTGGGCTTGGCTATTTGGTGCACTCTCCTCACCTACCTTATTCTTAGGGCTTGCACCCTGTCCCTCACCACTCACTACCTCCTTCACACTCCCCTCAAGAGTTGTGGTAGTTTTTGCAACAGGTGCTTTTTGAGAAGCACCTGAGGTTTGTCTTTTAGATTTTGGTTTGGAAACTTTTGTTTTAGTCACTTGGGTGGGAGCCTGTTTGGTCACTACTACAGACTCTAGTGTGACAGTGGAAGGCAAAGAAATTTGGGGGTTAGAGATAGGAGTTTCAAGGTTAGAAGTAGTTACCTGAACAATTGGTAGATATACCAATTGTACTCCTACATTGGAGTTCATTCGAATTAAATCACTTAGGACTCTTTTCTCCTGAACAAAACATGTGAACTTGCTATCCGGGTTAGCAATGGATAGCTTATTCTCAGATACATGCAGTGCTAAGAGCATAAAAAATCTAGCAAAATAGATATTCTTGCTCCTAGTTACCTTTTTACCTAATTTTGCTGTTATTTCATACATGACTAGTGTGCCAAAGTTATAGAATTTATCAGTCAAAAGCATATACATCATAACTAGCATGGAATGGGTAACAACATCAAAATTACTAATTTTTCCTGAAAAAGTTTTAATGAAGGCATCACAAAAATAACTCCATCCTTTAACCATTCATTTCCTAACAATTTTTCCTATATTCTCCATACTAAGGGCATAATTTATGGAATTAAACATGGTAACAATTTCAGCATCACTGGGTACTTTCAGACAGTTATTCTCAGGCAATTTTAAACAAGCAGTTATCACATCAGAATTAACTACATAGTTTTTACCCTTTAAGGAAAAAGCAATTGTACCGTCTGTGCCGCTGTACTCAGCAGATGTCCATACCTCTTCAATTACCTCGTGAATTAGAGAAGTGGTGGCAATCATAGCATACGAGAATTTTGCATTTCTTCACAAAATTCATCAAGGTGTGATAAGCTTCTGGGGCATTCACTGTATCAACATAGGCCGCGAAGTTGTTCTTCTCATAGGTGAACCCAGTGGAAGACATCATCTTAACAATAGGCGCCATTGAAGTGTTTGAACTTTTGTTGCAGAGAGTTTTAGTGAAGAAGATGCAGTTTACTTAAGAGAATCTTGAAAGTCGATAAAAGTGAGATGTGAGAGCACAAGACAGCCTTTTATATTTTTCAAGAGTTGAAAATGAAATAATTAAAAGTAATTATCCAATGGTCAAAAGTAACTGTCAGTTAATAAAAGAAAATAAATATAGCCATGCCTATATATATACACGTTTACCAACGGTTATACTTAAAATAAAATATGTATATCAACGGATATTAAATGAATGGTTGAAAGACAGTTTATCCATCGATGATGTGGATGACCTGTTATCCGTTGATATACGAAAATCTAGGAATGTGTTTATACTACCAACGGATAAAAGGATATCCGTTGATAAGAAAATTTTGCCTTGGACAAAATTTCTGCAGAAAATTTTTCTGAGAGTTTTTAATTCTCAAGTAAATCAAAACACATTTCTAGCTGCAATGCAGTAAGATCAAATATCACCAGGAATTATGACAAATTATGCATACCTAGTTCACCTACCAATCTTGTGAATGTGGATTCATCAAGAGGCTTGGTGAAGATATCTACAAGCTGCATTTCACTTGGCACAAAGTGCATTTCTACTGTACCATTCATCACATGTTCTATAATGAAGTGGTATTTGATGTCAATATGCTTGGTTCTCGAATGTTGCACTGGATTCCTTGTGATGGCAATAGCACTTGTGTTGTCACAGAAAATTGGAATCTTCTCAACTTTTAGACCATAGTCAATAAGTTGATTTTTCATCCATAGAATCTGTGCACAACAACTTCCAGCAGCAATGTACTCAACTTCAGCTGTAGAAGTGGAGACTGAGTTGTGTTTCTTACTGAACCATGAAACAAGCCCATTTCCTAGAAATTGACAGGAGCCTGTAGTACTTTTCCTATCAATTCTGCAATGCATAATCTGCATCTGAGTAGCCAGTTAGATCAAAACCAGATTCTCTTGGACACCAAATGCCAAGGTTTGGTGTTCCCTTGAGATACCTGAAAATTCTCTTAATAGCTATCAAGTGAGACTCTCTAGGGTCAGCTTGAAATCTAGCACAAAGACAAGTAGAAAACATTATATCAGTTCTACTAGATGTTAGGTATAGAAGTGAACCTACCATGCCTCTATAGCTTGAGATGTCCACAGACTTTTCTTTAGTATTCAACTCAAGCTTAGTTGCAGTGGCCATAAGTGTTTTTGCAGAGGTACAATCCATTAAGTCAAATTTCTTTAAAAGATCATAAATATATTTTGTTTGACTTATGAAAATGCCCTCATTAACGTGCTTTACTTGTAGGCCAAGAAAGTAAGTTAATTCACCCATCATGCTCATTTCATACCTACTTTGCATAAGTTTGGCAAACCTTTTGCAAAGCTTCTCATCTTTAGACCCAAAAATAATATCATCTACATAGATTTGAACAAGTATTGAAGAGCCACTGATATTCCTATGAAATAAGGTTTTATCTACTGTACCTCTAATGAAGTGATTCTCCAAAAGAAATTGAGATAATGTGTCATACCAAGCTCTTGGTGCTTGCTTCAAACCATAAAGTGCTTTCATGAAAAGATATACATATTCTGGAAATTCTGGATCCTCAAAGCCAGGAGGTTGATGGACATAGACCTCTTCTTCCAGTTCCCCATTTAGAAAGGCACTTTTGACATCCATCTGATAGACCTTGAAATTGGCATGTGCTGCATAGGCTAGGAAGATTCTGATTGCCTCAAGTCTTGCCACTGGAGCAAAAGTTTCATCAAAATCTATCCCTTCTTCTTGAGAATAGCCCTTTGCCACTAATCTAGCTTTATTCCTCACAATTATGCCATTTTCATCTGTCTTATTCTTGAGAACCCATTTAGCACTTATGACACTTCTATCATCAGGTTTGGGCACAAGCTTCCATACTTTATTTTTTTCAAATTGGTTTAGCTCTTCTTGCATTGCTAAGACCCAATCTGGATCTAGAAGGGCATCTTCCACTTTCTTAGGTTCCTCTTGAGACAGGAAGCTACTGTATAGGCATTCTGCTTGAGTCGCCCTCCTAGTTTGGACTCTTGAATTTGATTAACCAATGATTAACTCAAATGGATGATCTCTAGTCCATTTTCTTGCAGGTGGAAGGTTTGATCTTGATGAGGTTGCTTCATTTTCATGAGCATGATCATGTTGATTTAGCATTGAATTTTGACCCTGAGAAACTCCCCCTGAGTTTGTTGTCCTTGCAGAATTATAAAGTTGACTGTCAACGGATGCATCATTTTTCTTGTCGACGGATGCTTGAGAATTTCTATCAACGGATGCATCTCTAATATTGTCAACGGATGCTCCAGAATGACTGTCAACGGATGCTTCATTTCCAGTGTGAGCATCACTTCTAGTTGGTACATCAACTCTTGGTGGATCTCTGTGGCCATGATCTTCATCTTCCGCATCATCATCATCATACATTCTTCCTTCACCTTCATTCTCAAATTCCAACTTTTCATGAGAGCCTCCATCATTTAGACCTAGAATCTTTTGATCATCAAACACAACATGTACAGATTCCATAACAATGTTGGTTCTTAGATTGTAGATTTTATAGGCTTTCCCTGATGCATATCCAACAAAAATAGCTTCATCTACCTTTGCTTCAAATTTGCCCAAGTTATCTCCATAATTCCTTAGTACAAAACACTTACATCCAAAGACATGAAGGAAAGCTAAAGTTGGTTTCTTATTGGTTAACAACTGATAAGGAGTCATTTTTAACATCCCAACATTTAGCTTAAAATAATAAACATTTTCAAGTCCACTAAATTAAAATTCTCCAAGAAATAACCAATCCAAACAATACCAATCTCCAACTTACAGTCCATAAAATAAAGCTTAAACTTATAGTGTCCAACTCCAAATTCAAAATTACACTTACTAAAGTCCGAAATAAATTCTATAATTCTAATAAAAATGCAAGAAAATAAATTAGCTCCGCTAAACCCGCACTCGCGCTCATCCCATAAGTGGCCCAACTAGTTAGGATTACCTGCCGGGGAAAAACAAGAAACAAAAACTGGCAGTGAGCGAAAGCTCATATACGGATAAGAACGATGACAAGGTGAATAAGAGTTAGACATAATGACAATAAAGAAATAAACAAAATATCTAAACGACAAAAAAAGACAAACTTGGAAAAAATAAAAATACCACCAAATCTTAAAACCACAATGTAAACATACGTGCTTTCCAATCCAAAATAGCCATGCTTTATACATACACTTACACTTACGAATCATACTCAAAACAATATAATGGAAAGCAAAACTTACACACTAATAGGGGAGACAATCTTACACTTACAGGATGTCCTACATTTTCGGTTATCCAGAAATATGTAGTCATCAAAAGAAACTTACAGGGGCTTGCATAGCACAAATCAAATGCTACCCAAAATGGCCAAACATACATATACGGAATAGTCATGATTATACGTGTCCCACTCCTCCGGCGACACGCCTATACTATTTAAATACACCGTATAGGAGGTGCCAAGCACGAGATTATCCACTCGTGACGGATATCTTACAATCTCCCAAATCACATTTATATAAAAATATAACCAAAACATAATTCTCAAATATCACAAACCCAATTATATTACAAAATAGACAAAGAATAGCGAAATCACAACCTGATCAGTTCTGAAAAATGGGAAATTACACTATGAAGATAAATTCAAATAAAAAAGTATAAAACACGAAAATCGTAGGAAATTCCAAGACCTTTCCAGAATGGTAAGGCTCATAAAAAACGGACAAATAACGAACTCTGAAAGTAGATATTTGCGAACAGCAAAACAGAATCAGCACCTGACTTATTTAGTATTATACTATTTACGACAATAGAAACATAGAATTTAGCAGCGGAGTGTAAACAAGAAACGTAGAACGCGGAAATACCTTTCTGTAGATATATTACTCATAAAATATGCACAAAATTTCAATTTAATACGAATTTTCAAAGTACGAGTATCAGTTCAGAAAATTCCCTGGCAGGTCACTAAAATCGCAGAATACACCTACTTACGCGTAGAATCTCAGAAAAGTTAAAGAACAAAAGTTGTAGATAATTGAAATACCTTTCCAGGGACAGTAAAATCATCATCATACGACAAAAATTGAATTTTCTACAGATTTTACAAGAACTCAGCACATGTAAAAGACCAAATACGGCAATTCCTTACAATCGTAACGAAGTAAAAAGCATAAAGATGATATCCGTACCTTAAAACTCAGAAATTACGAATGGTGATCAAGAATTTCAGATTTCCCAATCACTCTAAAACCTAATACATGTATATATAACATAAAACTCGTAAGTTCTAAATTCTAAATCGAATATGATAGTCTATAAACAAGGGGTTTGTGTTTTTACCTTAAAACTCCAAAATCCTTCTCCCAATTAGATTGTATTACCCATCTCTTTCTCTTCCTCCTTCTCTTTCTCCTCCCACTTTTCCTTCTTCCCCTCTGAAAAAATAACGTAAGTTTAACTATCCCCTTTTTTTTGTAACGTCTTTTCTTTTCTTTTTTTTTCTTTTTCCTAATAAATTAATTTATATTTAGTATTTAATCATATAAAATTATCGGGGTCTTACACATTCCTCTAGCTTGATTGACCAAGGAAATATTCTGAGTAAAGCATGCAGTGTTGACAGCTTCAGCCCAGAAATATGTTGGTAACCTTGATTCACTTAACATTGTTCTAGCTGCTTCAATGAGAGTTCTGTTTTTCCTTTCAACAACCCCATTTTGTTGAGGTGTTCTGGCAGCAGAAAACTCATGGACAATTCCATTCTCTTCACAGAAAATCTTCATTGTGGAATTCTTGAATTCAGTACCATTGTCACTCCTGATTCTTTGTACTCTATTTTCAGAACCATTGTTTAGCATTCTGAGGTGATTGATGATGATTTCACTTGCACAATCCTTGGAATGCAGGAAGAAGGTCCATGTGAACTTAGAAAAATCATCTACAATCACCAGACAATATTTCTTCTTTGAAATAGACATGACATTTACTGGACCAAATAAATCCATATGCAGCAATTGAAGAGGCTTAACAATGGATGACTCTGTCTTGCTTTTGAAGGATGATTTCTTTTGTTTCCCTAATTGGCAGGCATCACACAGTCCATCTTTGCTAAATTCCAATTGAGTGATTCCTCTAGCAAGATCCTTTCTTACCAAGTCATTCATAACTTTAAAATTCAAATGTGACAGCTTCTTATGCCATAGCCAACTCTCATCCTTACTTGCTTTGCTGAAGAGACAAGTAATGGATTCTGAGCATGCTGAATTGAAGTCAGCTATGTAAACATTTCCTTTTCTAAAACCTGTCAATACCACATTGTTGTCTTCCTTGGCAGAAACAACACATGCTTCTTTTGTGAACCTTACTTCATAGTCTTTGTCACAAATCTGACTGACACTCAGCAGATTGTGCTTCAAACCTTCAACTAATGCCACTTCTTCAATGATGACATTGTCTTTTGAAATCAGGCCATATCCCTTAGTATATCCTTTGCTGTCATCTCCAAAGGTAATTCTAGGGCTAGCTTCTTCCTTGAACTCTGTGAGCAGGGTTGAATCTCCTGTCATGTGCCTAGAGCATCCACTGTCTAGGTACCATAGATTCTTCCTGTTTCCCTGTACACATTCAAAAGCAAATCAAGTTGATTTTGGTACCCAAGCTTCCTTGGGTCCTTTCTTGTTAGCCTTTGACTTTACAATCTTGGCATTCTTCACCTTAGATGTAGATGCCTGATTGATGGGGTTTGACAAATGCTTATTTGCATGAATATTTGTTGCATGCATTTGTGGAAAATTGGCATACATATTATTCATGCTAGGAATGTTCCATGACATTTGTGGCATATTCACAGATTGAAAATAAGGATTAGACACATATGGCATGTTCACATATGGATTAGAAAAACTAGCATTTTGATACAAACCAGGCATTGCAGGCATACATGGTATAGTTTGAGGTACATGAACAGGAGCCTTGTTAACAATCTTGCAATTAGAAGATAGGTGATTGACACTATTACAATTACTACAAGTTTTCCTAGGGGCAAACTTGTCAGGAGAATAATTGTTTTACTTGTTGATGCCTATCTTACCATTTATGTTCTTTTTCTTTTTACCATTAATTTTTACCTTTTCATTATCTAATTTACCAACAGCCTTTTTATTGTGTTAGTCACCTGCCTTAGCCTTCCCACTAGATTTGGTTTGGCTACACTCGCCAGTAACAAAGTTCTTGTTGACTGGACCATACTTATTATCCAGTTTCTTGAGTTCCTTCTTACTAACAAACTTTTTGTTAGTCGACGGACACCTCTCATCCGTTGATGGTTCATCTGTCAACGGATGATCACTGTCCGTTGATTCACAAATAGTCTCTAGATCCTCAAGGCAAGGTTCTAACTCCTTTTTCTTTTGAGTCCAGTTCTCCTTCACAAACGATTCTATTCCCTGGACTTCTATTATGTTTTGTGAAATATTCCTACAACTTTGAAATTTAGAAATTATCCCTTGTTCTTTTTCAAGCTGGTCTGTTAAAATCAGTTCTCTTTTTAACACAGCTTCAAGTTCACTTTTAGCATTATTGCAATCAACTCTCATTTTCTCAAATTCTAGAAATTGAGCTTCTAGAGCAGTATTTCTATCACTTAAAAACAGATTAGTCTCTTTAATCCTATTGTTCTCTTTAGTAAGTGATTTAAGAGTAACACTCAAGTGATATAGTTCAGTAGACATCTCATCTATAACACTATTGCATTCCTCTTTGGTGAGCTCAGAGAGATTAGTAGAAAATACTTGATTGCTAGCTGAACTTGCTTCCTACTCTCTAGAATCAGCCATCAATGCAAGGTTGACATACTCAACATCATCATCAGAATGATTTCCATCAGCAGCCCAGTCATACTCTTGGGTCATGAATGCCTTTCCTTTCTGCCTGAGAAGATCAAAATATTTCTTCTTGTAGTCAACAGCTTCAGTTGGCTTTCCCTTGTTCTCAGATCTAGGCTTCCTGCATTCACTTATCATGTGACCAGCAATTCCACAATTGTAGCATTTAATTTTGGATTTACCCAAAAAGTTGCTTGTGGAATAATCCTTGTTAAATGGCTTGACCACCCCAGAGTTTCTCTTGAATTTCAGCTTAGAGAATCTCCTAGATAGAAAGGCTAAGTGCTCATCTATCTCATCCAATTCATCCTGCTGAAGGACATTCAATTCTTCAGACACCTTTTCCTTGCTCCTACTTGATTCTGCTCTATCTTTACAAACATCCCTGTTTGGTGTAGAACAAGCAGCTTCTGTCCTTTCCTCCTTCTTCTCCATGTTGGCAACAAGTGCAACTGACCCACTTTTCTTTTGGGACTTCTCAATCTCTTCATCCTGCTCCATTTCTAGCTCATATGTCTTTAAAGTTCCATAGAGCCTTTCAAGAGTAAATGTCTTGTACTCTTGAGTGTTTCTTAGAGAAACAGTCATTGGCTTCCATTCCTTGGGCAGTGATCTCAGAAATTTGAGATTAGAATCTTTAACTTGATAGATTCTTCCATACAGTTTCAAACCATTTAGTAGCTTTTGAAATCTACTAAATGTATCATTCAATGTTTCTCCACTCTTGAAATGGAAGTGTTCATACTGTTGGATTAGTAGTTGCATCTTATTTTCCCTCACTTGTTCTGTTCCTTCACAAAGGGTTTGAACAGTGTCCCATACTTCCTTGGAGGTAGTACAGCTAATAACATTGTCAACCATGTCTGTTTCTAGACCATTAAACAGTATATTCGTGGTCTTTTTGTCTTTGTGGACTTCTGCCATATCTTCAAGACTATATTCAGAAACAGGTTTGGGAATGAGAGTGTCAGGCGCATCTTCAGCAAGGCCAACTCTTGCTGCATTCTTCATTGGAACATGAGGACCCTTGTCAATGCAATCCACAAAACCCCCATCAATGGACACGAGATGTAGATGCATTTTTACTTTTCTGTGAAAGTAATTCTCTCCATCAAGAACTGGTATCTTTACTCCATAATCCTTCTTAGACATGTTGGAAGTGTGGTGATCTTTAAACTTCAAATATGATAGAAGCTTGCTCTGATACCAAATGTTATTCCTAGATTACAAACTTGTATAATTGTAGAAGGGGGGTTGAATACAATTCTTGATATTTAAAAATTTCTGATACGAAATCCAGAAATCTATACTTAGATAATTGCTGTATAACGATTAATGCACAAACACATATAAAATCAGGTGGTTAAATGCACCACCTGAAGCTTTTATTTGAAGAAAACTCTGTGATACAAATGTACACGGCTTCCTGATGAGTGGGTATTTTATTCACTTAAAACGTTTCCATTTGGCTTAAAATGAATGTTTGTACTTAAGTTGTAGTATTTTTTATCTCTTTTAAGGGTATTGTGCAGGGATGTTAATCACAGGTGTTCAAGGAATGCAGCGAAGCAATTGGATAGTAATTCGGAGTTGTAATGAAGAAATAAGAAAAAAAATCCAGTGTTGAGCAGAAGTGAAGGCGCGGCAGCGCCGCATTTGTACTGAAGGACGGCGCGGCAGCGCTGTGATTTCTGGAGGGGCGCGGCAGCGCCGTGTTGTAACTATGGGATGGCGCGGTAGCGCCAGTGTTTCTGACGGGAATTTTCTGTTTTTGCTGTTTTTCGAGATAAAGTCAAAATAGAATTCCTTTTCGAATTTCTTGCACCTGGAGCCTATATGAAGAAGGAAAAAACCCTAGAATAGAGAGGTCTGACCACGTATTGTATTTACGGAGTTTTGAAGCACGAAGATAGTTTTCAAATTATTCTTGTATTCTTCCTAGTTTGTGGATGCTTGATTTGGGTGTATTCTTTAGAACCCTTGATATTTATTTAAATCATTATTCGTTTTCTTTTATCATGTTTACATTGGAACCCATGGTGACGATTAGTTTGATTATGAACTAATTCGTTGTCATGGGGTTTTAGCGGATTTATTCATGAAGTTTATTTGTTGAATCTTCTCGATGCCTGTAGTGTGATTGATGTGATATCCTATCATGGTTGATTTAATTCGTTATAGGAGAGTAGCTAACTTCTGTAATTGTGTGTTAATTCTTATTGAAGCGAAAGTGGATCTAAGAGTTTAGAACTTGCCATGCTAGCATAGGTTTATGCGTGAGAATATCATTCATAATTCATGTAGTAACTCTAACCGTTTTATGACGACTATGTGATCTATTGAATGCTTGTACTTCAACCATTATGTTTCAATCTTTATAGACATATGGAGATTAGGCATAATTGGGAGACTAAGTGATTTCTATCTTTATTGTGGATATTATTTAGGATGGTATTTGTGCAACGAAAGTTGGCTTATATCAGTTTGTGTATTCGATCATGTATTAACAAATCGCATGAAAAGGCTAGAGAAGTGGAGACTATAGATGGATTGTTTAATGAAGTTAAAATCCCATGTTTTATCTCGCATAAGTAATTCAATATAATTCCTAGTTCAAGTAGTCGATCATTAGTTATAATTCTTAGAGTAATTGTAGTGATAAACAAAAATCTAATTGTTAATTTGTTTTAGCATCGAATAATAATCATACATTGGTGAGTGAATTAACTAGACAATACAACGAGTCCCTGTAGGAATGAATCTTATTTGCTATCTATATTACTTGAGATCACGTGCACTTGCGTGTTGAGTTTGGTCTTAACACTGTCGTTTTACAACTCTTTGCTTTTTAAGAATATTCAAGAAAACCCTAAGCAAATGTATCTGTTTTCTTAGCTTCTAAAGAGTTGCTACACTTGGTTATATAAAACCCAAGTTTACAAGTACTACAGGAATAAGATAATACTAATCTAATTCAAGTTGACTTGCTACTTCACTCCAAATACACATGTAGCCGAAAGGTTGTCCTTGTGAACAGACATGTCCCCTACACCTTTCTTGTAATCATAGTGTAAACGGAATGCTTCTTTCTTCTGTGTTTCCAAAGTATGGCTGCCATACTGCTTTTTGTATCTACTATCAACCCATGTGATCTGTCAGTCAAACCTGTCTTTATCAACTACTAATCCCCAGCTTAGCATAGAAGTAAGTGTTAATGATTATCCGTTGATATTGTACACGATCATCCGTTGAGCTTTATCCGTTGATATTGTAGATTTGAGTTGTATCCGTTAATAGAGTTCTGTCTTCATCCGTTGATACACTTTCACTTAAACAGAATTACATAGCATAGTTTATTTACAATTGGCTACCTGATTTACAACTGGGTCTTCCAGAACCAAAGCCAACTGCCATGACTCTACAACTTGCGGACCGTTCAGTTACTTATCCTCGAGGGATAGTAGAGGATGTTTTGGTAAAGGTCGACAAGCTTATCTTTCCAGCCGACTTTGTTATTCTTGACTTCGAGGAAGACAAGAAGATTCCTATTATCTTGGGACGACCATTCTTGGCTACGGGCCGAACTCTTATTGATGTCCAAAAGGGAGAACTCACCATGAGGGTGCACGATCAAAACGTTACTTTTAATGTTTTCAACGCAATGAAGCTTTCTACTGACTATGAAGAGTGTCTCAAAATTGATATGGTCGACAAGGTGGTTAACGCTGCTACTCAACATTTGATAAAAGAGGATGTGTTGGAAAGAGTTCTTGCTAATGACTCGGAGATTGAGAACGAAGAGGATAAGGAACACTTGCAATACCTTAATGCATCTCCATGGAAGAAGTTTGGGATTCCATTTGAATCATTGGGTTTGTCAGAATTGAAGAAGTCTCATGTTAGACTCAAGCCATCCATTGAGGAAGCACCTACCTTGGAACTTAAGCCATTGCCTGAACATCTAAGGTATGCCTATCTGGGTGATTCTTCTACCTTACCTGTTATTATATCATCTAAGCTTTCAGGCACAGAAGAGGAAAAACTTTTGAGAATCTTAAGGGAATTCAAATCAGCCATTGGGTGGACTATAGCAGATATCAAGGGTATCAGTCCTTCGTATTGCATGCACAAAATTCCTTTGGAAGAGGGAGCTAAACCTACAGTCGATAATCAAAGGAGACTGAATCCTGTCATGAAAGAAGTTGTGAAGAAGGAAATTCTTAAATGGCTTGACGCGGGCATTATCTATCCGATTTCTGATAGTTCTTGGGTGAGCCCAATTCAATGTGTGCCTAAAAAAGGGGGCATGACAGTGGTTACTAATGAGAAGAACGAGCTCATTCCGACGCGAACAGTTGCTGGTTGGAGAATTTGCATGGATTATCGAAAGTTGAACAAGGCCACTCGGAAAGATCATTTTCCACTCCCGTTCATTGATCAGATGCTCGACAGATTGGCTGGACGTCAGTACTATTGTTTGCTTGATGGGTATTCGGGATACAATCAGATTTGCATAGCACCCGAGGATCAGGAGAAGACTACTTTCACTTGTCCATTTGGTACATTTGCATTTAGACGTGTTTCTTTTAGGTTGTGTGGTGCACCAGCTACTTTTCAGAGGTGTATGATGGCCATTTTCTCTGACATGATTGGAATTAATATGGAAGTATTCATGGACGATTTCTCAGTCTTTGGGGATTCTTTTGTTGAGTGCTTGGAAAACTTGAGTTTGGTTTTAAAACGTTGTGTGGAGACCAATCTTGTTCTTAATTGGGAAAAGTGCCACTTCATGGTACAAGAAGGTGTCATTCTGGGACACAAGGTTTCGAGTAAGGGTTTGGAAGTTGACAAGGCAAAAGTGGAAACTATTGAGAATCTTCCGGCACCTATCTCAGTCAAAGGTATTTGTAGCTTTCTTGGTCATGCAGGGTTCTACAGGCGCTTCATAAAGGATTTCTCAAAAATTTCTAAGCCGCTTTGCAATCTCTTGGAAAAGGACGTGCCATTTAATTTTGATGAGGCTTGTTTACATGCGTTCGAGATCTTGAAGAAGAAACTAATTTCTGCTCCAGTTATTACAGCTCCTGATTGGAGCCAACCATTTGCTTTGATGTGCGACGCTAGTGATTATGCAGTTGGGGCCGTTCTAGGCCAAAGGAAGGAAAAAATGTTCCATGTTATTTATTATGCGAGCAAAACTCTCAATGATGCTCAGTTGAATTACACCACCACTGAGAAGAAACTACTTGCTATTGTCTATGGGTTTGAAAAGTTTCGCTCCTATCTGCTTGGTACTAAGGTGACAGTTTACACGGATCATACTGCTATTCGCTACCTCCTTGCAAAGAAAGATGCTAAGCCGCGGTTGATTCGTTGGGTTCTTCTGTTGCAAGAATTTGATGTAGAAATCAAGGATAGAAAGGGGACGGAGAATCAGGTAGCTGATCATCTCTCTAGATTGGAAGATCATGGGAAGTCACCTAAGGACAACACGGTTATTAATGAGTTTTTTCCTGATGAGCAACTATTCAGAGTGCAAGATGATGAACCATGGTTCACCGACATTGTGAATTATTTAGTAAGCAACATCATGCCACCTGAGCTCTCTTATGCTCAAAGGAAGAAATTCTTGCACGATGTCAAGCAGTATATTTGGGATGAACCGTTTTTGTTCAAGCAAGGAGCTGATCAGATTATTAGGCGTTGTGTTCCTTACAGTGAGACCGAGGCTATTCTTAGTGATTTTCATGCTACAGCTTATGGAGGGCACTATGCGGGTGAAAAGACAGCCATACGTATTCTTCAAGGGGGTTTCTATTGGCCGACTCTATTCAAGGATGCTCATCAGTTTGTGTTGAGATGTGATCGATGTCAACGGGTCGGTAATATTTCTCGTAGGGACGAGATGCCTCTTAATGTCATGTTGGAGGTAGAGATCTTTGACGTGTGGGGAATCGATTTCATGGGACCGTTCATTCCATCATGTGGTAATCAGTATATTCCTGTAGCTGTGGACTATGTGTCTAAGTGGGTGGAGGTAAAAGCACTTCCCACGAATGATGCTAAGGTAGTACTTAATTTTCTTCACAAGAATATTTTTACTCGGTTTGGCACTCCACGGGTGATCATCAGTGATGAAGGTACGCATTTTTGCAATCGAAAGTTTACATCTCTTATGGCACGCTACAACATCAATCATTGAGTTGCTACAGCTTATCATCCTCAAACCAATGGGCAAGCCGAAGTGTCTAATCGGGAAATTAAACGGATTCTAGAGAAGGTAGTTAGTCCTTCCAGGAAGGATTGGGCGTTAAAGCTTGATGAAGCGGTGTGGGCTTATCGGAGAGCCTATAAAACACCTTTGGGAATGTCACCATTTCAGCTAGTGTATGGTAAAGCATGCCACCTTCCAGCTGAGTTAGAACACAAGGCTTATTGGGTGTTGAAGAAGCTGAATTTTGATCTTACAGCAGCAGGTGAAAAGCGGATGGTTCAGTTGAACGAATTGGACGAGTTTCGATTGCAGGCTTATGAGAACAACAAGCTATACAAAGAGAAAGTAAAAAGGTGGCATGATCGTAGGTTGGTTCTTAAGACGTTTGTGCTCGGGCAATTGGTGTTGTTGTTCAACTCTCGACTTCGGTTATTTCCTGGGAAGTTGAAGTCACGTTGGTCTGGACCTTTCACAGTCAAAACAGTTTTTCCACATGGGGCAGTGGAGATTTTTGACAAGTTACCGGAACAATCATTCAAGGTCAATGGTCAGCGGTTAAAGCCATATTTTGGAGAGAAGTTGAATCGCGAAGTTGAGACGGCGGTTCTAATTTGCACAACGTAAGGAGATGGAGCTACGTCAAGCTAATGACGTGAAAAGAGCGCTTCGTGGGAGGCAACCCACGTGAGTTGTTGTCTTTTAAAAAAAAATTGTGAACAGAAGTCCTGGCGCGGCAGCGCCGCGACGACTGTACAGAAAAAAAAAAATTCTTTCAGCAGATTTTGAGAAAAAAAAAAATTTGTTGTTTGTTGTTATTATAGTGACCACGACCCAAGCCCACAATTTACCCCACTAACCCTACTTCTCCAATATATATACACCATTACACAACTCTACCTATACATACACACCTACAGATCTCAAAAATTCTCTAAACACTTTAAACACTCGAAACACTATTCTAATCAATTCAATGGCTTCCAAACGACAGAGGGTTGTTGGTGGTGGTAGTGCAGGTGCCGGTGGTAGTGGGACTGGTAGGAGGAACCCTCGTTCTTCATCTTCATCAGATTCTGAGGGAGGTAATAGTGGACCGCAGTTTATTAATAATGGGGCTCGTGATGAGTATAATCGGTTGTTGGGGCGCCCTATTGCTTGTGAGAGGGGTCTTTTGCCTAATGCGGCGGATGGATATATGTTGGAGAATATCCTAGAGAGACATTGGGAGCAGATCTGTGAGGTTCCGGAGCCTGTTCCGATGACTGTGGTTCGCGAGTTCTATGCGAACGCTAGTGTGGAGAGGAATGGGATTAGCCAGGTTCGTGGCTTTCGTGTGGATTATCAGCCGCCTGCTATTCGGCGTGTTCTTGGGCTTCCGGCTCCTAGGAGGGGTCAAGATGAGTGGTCGGGGAGGACTCGGGATAATGTGGATCTTCAGATGGTTATCCAGCGGTTGTGTGTGCCTGGTACAGAGTGGCGTTTGAGGAGGGGCACGGCTGAGCCTACTTCGTTTCTGTCGACGGCTCTGAACAGATATGGGCGTACTTGGCACCTGTTCATTTGTGCCAATCTCATCCCTACGAGGCACTCGAATGAGGTTACAGTTGAGAGGGCTATCCTATTGTATGCTATCTGCAGCAGAGAGTATGTGGATGTGGGTAATTTGATCCATCAGGGGATGATGCGGTTTATGCAAGGTAGTACCACTGCAGCGATGCCTTACGGTTCGATCATTGCTAGGTTGGCTAGAGATTGTGGTGCTCGTTGGTCAGCAGATGAGGTTGTGCAGCAGCCACAGGAGGCGCTAGATCATCAGAGTATTGGGAGGTTGGTTGAGTGGAACGGTGGTGAGCCGGACTGGTGGGGTCTTGGTTTTGTAGAAGAGCAACAACAACAGCAACAACAACAACAATAGCAGCAGCAGCAACAGCAGCAGCAGGAGGAACCTCAGGGAGGAGGTTCTTTTATTACTCAGAGACAGTATAGGCGGTTGTCTAGGCGTATCGATGCAGTCACGATATGCAAGCAGGGTTTGCAGCGGATTTTACTCAGTTTGCGCAAGCGTTGGGCACGGCTTTTCGTGCGAGTGGAGTGGACGTGACTTTTCCGTCCTTTAGAGCTGGCGAAGTCTATCCGCCACCGGACACTCCCGATGGGAGTGGTTCGGACTACGAGTAGGTATGCCTTGTACACTTGTTATTCTCACTTTCAATGAGGGCATTGAAAATTTTTAAGTTTGGGGGTGGGGATGCAAGGTGCATTTTTATTTGTATTTGTATTTGTATTTGTATGTGTGCATGTTAGCATGTTTGCATGTTAGTTAGAGCATTTTGTTTTTTTTTTTTATGTATGACATATAGGACATTCTGTTATTATGGTATTTATGTGCATACTAGTTGCATTACATGCATTTTTTTCATGATCCCTTAGAATGAGCTGATGCCATGAGGTAGGTAGATGTTGATGTGGGTGTGAAAAGGATGAACAGAGGGCTGATTTTAAATTTTGATGAAATTGACGTGCATGTTTAATGAACAAAAGTTTTACACAGTCTCGTCGTTTGCTCTTGGGCTAAATTGAGTTATGCTTGTTTGGATTTAGGATTTAATCACTTGTTTATCGATAGAATTTGCTTTATTCCCTTGATGATTAAGGAACACTAAAATATAAGTTTGGGGGAAAGCAGGAATTTCATGCTAATGTGTTTGTGTTTGTGTTTATGTTTGTTGGCTAGGTGTCAAATGGCTAGTAGCCGCTCATGTTTATGAGTAGTCTAGGGTTGGAATTGATAATTCTCATTCCAGATTCCATGTGTGAAAAAAAATTCAAAAAAAAAATTCAGAAAAAAAAAGCAAAAATAGAAAAAAAAAGAAAAAAAAAAGAAGAAAAAAAATGAGTGTTTGTGAGAGTGTGAGTATGCAGAATTGATCAAGGTGAGCTCTTTAATACTCGAGCAATTAAGTTCTTGGGGACTTTGTGCCTAGTGACCTAAGGCTTTTATAGTTTGGGATCCACTAACCCAACGCTCGCTACATGAGTATTATTATATAAGCCTTTAGGGGTCTCATCCATTGCACGGTCAAATAAGCATGTGTGTTGTGTATATATTGTGTCTGTGTCGTAATAAAGCATGAATTTTTTGTCTACCTTAGAGGAGTATGGAGGTGTATCTGAAGTGATCTTGAGTTTAACGTTCATTCTATTTATAAACCTGTGATTGTCTTGGAAAAGAATATGTATGATTTTGATCTGGTTTTGGGAGTACATCTGTCGAGCATCGCACACACGCACGTTCTGATCATGTATTGTTAGTATACCGGAATTTAGTCGAGCTCTGTTTGGATTGATTACATTCGTTGAGATGTTTGCTTGCCAAGTGGTGTTGGTTAGTTTGAGGGGGTCCTTTGCATTCATGTTTAGTAGCATTCATGCATTGCATTGTTTGTGTCGTTTGTGTCAGTTGGATTTTGTGGGTACATTCACTATAGGCCCTCACGAGACCTTACTCGTCCACTAGGGTTGCCTAGGGGTTTAAAGGGCTTGTTGCATATGCTAAATGCAACCGTGATCACCTACGGAAGTGGTATTAGTTAGTTGTACATAATTTGTCTGTTTATGCTTGAGAACAAGCATCGGTTTAAGTTTGGGGGTGTGATGAGTGGGTATTTTATTCACTTAAAACGTTTTCGTTTGGCTTAAAACGAATGTTTGTACTTAAGTTGTGGTATTTTTGATCTCTTTTAAGGGTATTGTGCAGGGATGTTAATCACAGGTGTTCAAGGAATGCAGCGAAGCAATTGGATAGTAATTCGGAGTTGTAATGAAGAAATAAGAAAAAAAATCCAGTGCTGAGCAGAAGTGAAGGCGCGGCAGCGCCGCATTTGTACTGAAGGACGGCGCGGCAGCGCTGTGATTTTTGGAGGGGCGCGGCAGCGCCGTGTTGTAACTATGGGATGGCGCGGTAGCGCCGGTGTTTCTGACGGGAATTTTCTATTTTTGCTGTTTTTCGAGATAAAGTCAAAATAGAATTCCTTTTCGAATTTCTTGCACCTGGAGCCTATATAAAGAAGGAAAAAACCCTAGAATAGAGAGGTCTGACCACGTATTGTATTTACGGAGTTTTGAAGCACGAAGAAGCGAGGAAGAAGATAGTTTTCAAATTATTCTTGTATTCTTCCTAGTTTGTGGATGCTTGATTTGGGTGTATTCTTTAGAACCCTTGATATTTATTTAAATCATTATTCGTTTTCTTTTATCATGTTTACATTGGAACCCATGGTGACGATTAGTTTGATTATGAACTAATTCGTTGTCATGGGGTTTTAGCGGATTTATTCATGAAGTTTATTTGTTGAATCTTCTCGATGCCTGTAGTGTGATTGATGTGATATCCTATCATGGTTGATTTAATTCATTATAGGAGAGTAGCTAACTTCTGTAATTGTGTGTTAATTCTTATTGAAGCGAAAGTGGATCTAAGAGTTTAGAACTTGCCATGCTAGCATAGGTTTATGCGTGAGAATATCATTCATAATTCATGTCGTAACTCTAACCGTTTTATGACGACTATGTGATCTATTGAATGCTTGTACTTCAACCATTATGTTTCAATCTTTATAGACATATGGAGATTAGGCATAATTGGGAGACTAAGTGATTTCTATCTTTATTGTGGATATTATTTAGGATGGTATTTGTGCAACGAAAGTTGGCTTATATCAGTTTGTGTATTCGATCAGGTATTAACAAATCGCATGAAAAGGCTAGAGAAGTGGAGACTATAGATGGATTGTTTAATGAAGTTAAAATCCCATGTTTTATCTCGCATAAGTAATTCAATATAATTCCTAGTTCAAGTAGTCGATCATTAGTTATAATTCTTAGAGTAATTGTAGTGATAAACAAAAATCTAATTCTTAATTTGTTTTAGCATCGAATAATAATCATACATTGGTGAGTGAATTAACTAGACAATACAACGAGTCCCTGTAGGAACGAATCTTATTTGCTATCTATATTACTTAAGATCACGTGCACTTGCGTGTTGAGTTTGGTCTTAACACTGCCGTTTTACAACTCTTTGCTTTTTAAGAATATTCAAGAAAACCCTAAGCAAATGTATCTGTTTTCTTAGCTTCTAAAGAGTTGCTACACTTGGTTATATAAAACCCAAGTTTAAAAGTACTACAGGAATAAGATAATACTAATCTAATTCAAGTTGACTTGCTACTTCACTCCAAATACACATGTAGCCGAAAGGTTGTCCTTGTGAACAGACATGTCCCCTACACCTTTCTTGTAATCATAGTGTAAACGGAATGCTTCTTTCTTCTGTGTTTCCAAAGTATGGCTGCCATACTGCTTTTTGTATCTACTATCAACCCATGTGATCTGTTAGTCAAACCTATCTTTATCAACTACTAATCCCCAGCTTAGCATAGAAGTAAGTGTTAATGATTATCCGTTGATATTGTACACGATCATCCGTTGAGCTTTATCCGTTGATATTGTAGATTTGAGTTGTATCCGTTGATAGAGTTCTGTCTTCATCCGTTGATACACTTTCACTTAAACAGAATTACATAGCATATCTTATTTACAATTGGCTACCCTATTCTGCCTATCCATTGATGGTCAACATGACTGTGGATAAAAATACTATCAATTGATAACATAGAGATACTGCAGTATGCTACAGAACCTCATCCGTTGATGAGCTACCTGTCAATGGATAGAGTTATAAATCCACATCCGTTGACAGCTACAATACTTATACAATTTGATTGATTGTGAAGTTATCATCAAGTACAACATATTCCTAACAGTACTTTACATGGTGACTTAACAAAACATCAGGCAACAAATAATTTTTTATAATTAAGACCAGACTAAGTGTTTTAGGCACACATGGGCATATCCCCTGTTAAACTACTTTAACGTTTAATCAAGAGTAAAGTGTACTTTGTATACCTGAACTATGGCGAAGACACCACTTCGCATATCATCGTTTCAAATCTACCACGTGCAATACTGAACAAACTAATTACTTACAGTTAGTGTACTACCGTCTATTTATCACTAATGGAGTTAAATAATCAGGGGTAAAATAGTCTATTTCAGAAAAAAAGTATATTTCTCTTTTCCCTAACAACCCAAACTCATCTGTGTCTCTCCCCCTTTTTCTACACAACCGCTGCAACCCAAACACATCCTGTATTCTTTTTCCCCTTGAGTCCCGAGGTATATTGTTGCTAGATCTGAAATTGCTGAAACTGGGTATCTTGATGCTGCTCATCAATTACCAGGTTCCTCTTCTGGGAATTTCACAAACTTTTAATTTGGTTTCTAAGCTAATTGGTCTTACATATGTTTTTCTTTCTTTTTAATTGTAAGTGCAGAGCTTCATTTTGTCTCAAAAGTTAAAGGATTTTGCTTTTATGTTGTTACTGCTTCTGTTGCTATCATTCTGTTCATGTTGATGTTGGTAGCACATCCTTTTGTGCTCTTGTTTGATCAGTGTCATAGGAAAGCACATCACCAGATTGCTAAAATGTGGGCCCTTTTGACTGTTACTCAATTTTTAAAGGTTGAAGTGGAGGGATGAGATAATTTGCCTTCATCGGACACTCCTGTTGTGTATGTGTCCAACCACCAGAGTTTTCTAGACATATTTGCTCTTTTCACTCTTGGTAGAAGCTTCAAGTTTATCAGCAAACCTTCAATTTTCCTTTTTCCTGTTGTTGGATGGGCCATGTTTCTGCTAGGTGCTATTCCCTTGAAGCGCATGGACAGCAGAAGCCAATTGGTAATCTGACTCCCTCATCTGATAAATTATATACTCTAATGCAAAAAAGCAAAATAATAATCGGTTGTGTAGAATTGATTACAATCTAAAAATTATGTATTGCGAATACTGCTTACTTGAAAATTATGTAAAGAAAGGAGGATCTGTTTTTTACTTTCCAGAAGGTACTCGGAGTAAACATGGAAATGTCAACTGTTGTGAAGAATACAAGGATGATGGTGCAGGTGCTGAAACACCTTCAAGCGCAGCTGTGGCTCCCAAGTTCGATAAAGTGACAAGCACCACTACAAAGATGGTGAAAACTCTGGCAACCTTGAAACTCTTCATCTCTTTTGTAAGTAGTTTTTTCATACGTGTTTGCTAAAAGTTGGAAAGAATCAAGAGCTATGTTTTGCTTCTAAGTAGTGAATAGAGAAGAGCATGGAAATAGATGTGCCTCAGCTTTGTGAATATATATCTTTGTATATATATCTTCTCTGTGTATATTGCTCAGTGTCTATCTTCTTGCTGAAAAGACTTCTTTACCCCTGACTTTGTAACGGAGTTAGCCTCAAATATACGGCAGTACACTAAAAATAAGTAAATCGTTTGTTCAGTATTGCACGTGGTAGATTTAAAACTATGGTATGCGAAATGGTGTCTTCGCCATAGTTTAGATACACAAAGTGCACTTTACTCTTTAATCAAACATCTTCCTTTTATAACAACTAACTAATCAAAAATTAAGCACACTTATTAGAAAAGGGTGAAGCACCCAAATACCCACTTTTCTCATCAGTTTGCCCGAAATGCCTACGGGCGGGACTGACCGCCCAAATTACCCACGGGTTGCGCATCACAGACATGCGTGTATAGGATACGCATTCCCCAAATGCGTATCCTTCACTGTTCATCGTTTCTGTCGTTGCTCAGCTCGCCTCTTCCGTCGCCGTCCCTTGTCCTCCACCCTCTTCCGTCGTCGTCCCTTGTCCTCCATCCCTTCTGAACACACCAAAATCATTAGCGCATCGGTCTCTTCCTTTCCCCTACCTCATTTTCAATATCCATTTCAATATCTGTTTGTATTGAAGCTCCATCGTTTTTTCAGATCGGCAAATTAGGTCATTTTTGGGGTTTCATTATTAGGCAATAAAAATGATAAACGAATGGTATGTAATTGTAGAGGATGAGAAGACGATTCATTTGGTATATGGCATGTGAATGGACAATTATGGGATAGTACTGAATAGAACTTGGCCGGAAATTTGAGAAAAATCGCCTAAGAAATCATTTTTCCCGTCGCCTCTGTGGGAGACGGTGAACAGTGACTGATACGCATCTAGGAGATGCATATCCCCATATGCGCATTCCCATGATGCGTATCCCAGCTACGCATGTGAATGTGAGAATTCAAAATACAAACTATATGCATCAGGTAAATGCGTGGTCGATGTACGCACCACGGACATGCGTAGTCCATGGTCAAAAAGGACGGACTCTCCCGCCAATAGGTATTTCGGGCACTTGATTCTGAATGGTGGATATTTAGGGCATTCTTTCATTAGAAAACGCAAGTCCTTTATTCTTTAAACATAACAAATTAAGCTTAATCTATAGTTGTCGAGTAAGTAGTTGTCAATAGAGGGAAAACATCAGGCGAATTAATTTCGTATAATTTAGACCAAAATAAATATTTTAGGTACACATACTGTCAAATCAAAACATCTCCCTTTTATAACAACTACCTAATAAAAAATTAAGCACAATTATTAAAAAAAACATAAGTTCTTTAAACATAACAAGTTAAGCTTAATCTTTAGTTGTCGAGTAAGTAGTTGTCAGTAGAGGAAAACATGTCGGGATAATAATAATAATAATAATAATAATAATAATAATAATAATAATAATAATAATAATAATAATAATATGCTTACTTTTTGTGAAAATCCGTATGACCAAGCAGATAATACAGTATTGTATTTTAATAATGAGATTTGTATTTGTAACATGTGTAATAAGATGTCTAAAACATTTAGCCACGAAAGGAACTGGGAGGACTAAGTCAAGTTTACGTTTCGAGACTGCTAGAACACCATTTTTGGAAATTGTTGTGTTTCAGGACTCGTATCTGTACTGTAATACTTTGAATGAAGACCGAAAAGTGTTTTGAGCTAGTGATGAATGACAATCGGGAAAATTTAAGAATGAGTTTAGGTCTCCAGATGACAACTAATTTGTACTACATCGACAAGCTTTGTACAATGCAATTAACGATCAAATTAAACATGTTCTAACACATATTACATATTTAGATTATTATTCTGACCAAATTGTTAGAATATCCAACCTACAACAATAGATAAGAAAAATTATTATTAGAAAAAGATGTAATATATATTTTGGAGTTCCGGATATAAAAATGAGCAGGCCGTCTTTTTTTTATCTTTTTTTTTAGTACCTCTTCTAATGGATATGATCCACTATATATTGGCATTTTTTTTACCACCTCCACTCCAAAATGTAAACGTCAATTTATTGCATATTAATTCACATTATTATACAACATGTAACTTGCAAACTTAAATTACATAATCAATTTGTAACTTATATCTACTAAATACAATATTCATATATTTATTAATTATATTATATTTGACAAAATAAGTCAAAAATACAACATCTCCCACTTGACTTTTTTTGTCAAATAATGTTCATGACTCCCACCTTTTTAGAGTCTATAATTCAAATATACATTCTCACTATTCATTAGAATAACATTTCATATTTAATGACTCAAATATTTCTAATTCCAATCAAAACTAACATGTTTGACAAATACTTTCATAGAAATATCTTCTGTTAAAAATTCACAATCTCTCGTTAAATCTTGTCACTTGCACCTTTTGCAACATATTCATGTTTCTTGCTTTCTCAACTTCGAATCCACCATAAATCAATAGGTGTTCCGAAGTTGAATTCTCATTATCTTATCACCTTCGAAATCTGCACCAGAACAATCAATAAATTCAGGCACGTCTGCCTCATAACCAATTAGTGGTGCAATGTACACTTCAAGTACTTCATTTTCCTATTCACAACCTCTCATTAGGCTTGATCAGGATTTCTTTCGTATCCATTCACTAGACCAGTTAAATACGCCAAGTCAATCGATTACACAACATCGAACTTCCGACTACTTGCGCATATGATACATCAAGTGCCTTTTCTGCATTAACTGTTTCCCCATTACCAATGGGTTAGCGCCGGACTGCAATTTTTCATCCTAAAACGATTGAGCATTTCACTAGGATACCTTTCTGGTTCAAACTCAACATTCAAAATATAACCCTTTTAATTCACATTTCTCAAATTTATAAATATTCACAGTTGCAACCCCAAATTTTCAATTCAGACTCAGTGTTCCTTTTTATCCCTTACAAACCGGATTCTTGGAACATATGAAATTTCTCCAATATCTTTCATCCCAGATTTCTAAATGAGATCCCACAATTTAACATTTCCTTCTCATTTTTCGCTAACAACTTATGATCAAAATATACGATATAATCGTAAACGAACTCCCACTTTAAAAAAATACAGACACAATTGTCTAATTCTTTATCAATATAAAATTCCCAAATTTTCATTAAAAAACACACCGGTCATGCCTCAAATTTATAAACACACCACCAACTTTATTTTCCTTTTCAAAATTCATTAACAACCAACGAATTTTCTATATTACGGTGGTTCACTCAACTCCCACTTTTATTTCAATTCCATGAAATAAAATTATTTCGATTTCTCGATTCTCAAAAATAACTTATCAGTGGTAGAGTAACTTCAATGCGTGAGAACGATTCGTTCCCTCGCTACAAAATAAAATATATTTCACCATTATATACATAACGAATTTTCTAGTGTGTGCTCAAGGGTACATGCTAAGAATCCGTGCTAGCTTAGTTGTCAAATTTTAATTGGTGGAGATTTCATTAATAATGATGGGCCCCCTCCATTCACATAAATATCCACCTATCAAAATTTGACAACTCATCAAGCACGGATTCTTAGCATGTGCCCTTGGGCATACACTAGACAAACCCTATACATAATAGCTGTTCATCAACTCAATTGGATTTTCAAACATATTATATTCAATAAAATGCTTCATTATCAATATTCAGATCCGATTCATTATTCTTGATCGATCTTGCTAAACACGTCATAAAGTACTCGTTTAAAAAAAAATAGTTAATTTTCGTGCTCTCCATTACGAGCGACAAAACAACTATTTTTTTAACGTGCTCTATATTCTGAGCATTTCTGTTCAAATAAAAACTCAATATTTTTCGATGACAAATTCAAAATTATCTTGTTTATTTGATTCCGGACACTTGTCCAAATTTTCTTATCTTTTCTGCTCTCTATTCTGAGAGCCACAAAAATTATCTCAAACAACAACGTTTATTTCAACGATAAATTTTAAATTATACATAAACAATTTATTTCTTATTCTCTTGCTCCACTCAATATAATTCGAGTCTTCTCAATTTTCGAAAATAATATTGGACACAATCTATATTCCAATTTCAATACAATCAACTTGTTCACCACTTAAAATATTTTCACTTTTTTCGTACCCCTTTTCTAAGCCAAATAGAAATATCCTCTAGTCCAATTTCATTTATTTAAACCACAATTTCCAATTCACAATCCACCACTCATCTATTTCAACGAAAACTTCTAAATTGTCCTATGACAATTCATCTTCCTTTAAAAAAAATCTTCATTTTCAAGAATCATTCAAACACAAAATAATATTTAAAATTTTCAAATCGTAACAAAAACCCAAATCACTCAACGAACAACATATATTCACAATTGATAAAATAAACTAAAATGAAGTGGACACACAAAGAATACACAAAGTGCTTAAAAAAATATTTCCAACAGAGTAGATAAAGCATTAGAAATGACAAGCACAAGGATATTAATAATTTGGCATGACAACACTTAAAAAAAGTGCTTTTTTGAAAAATATATTGTCAAAAGTAAATTTTTATAATTTTACTTTTATTAAGAAAAGCTATTTGCAATTTTACTAAACTAAGTTTCAAAATTGCAAAAATACTAGAAATTAGGGCACCCCTTCCCCCTGCCCAGATTCGATTCCTTTTTTTTTTTTAAGGTGGGGGGATTTTGGTGGATTTGGGTTGCAAGGCCCCGCAGGGGCATATTCAACTGAATGCAACCACATTCAACTGAATGTAACCACATGCAATTTTTTTTTAAGGTGGGGTGATTTTGGTGGATTTGGGTTGCAAGGCCCCGTAGGGGCCATATTCAACTGAATGCAACCACATGCAACTAAATTTGCAACTGAATGTAACCACATGCAACTAAATTTCTGATTTCAAGTTCCATTTTTCAGTTGTCATTTTCGACCTCTTTTTTGAACTATATATATATATATATATATATAAGCCCTGGTTAAGGTACACCCTTCTACCTTCTTCTTTTTAATTGATGTCTGTTAATAGCTAAATCTCTGTTGTGGAAGGTTGGATGTTCTAAGTAAAGTAAGTATGTAAAAAAAAAGTCAAAAAACCGAAATATTTTTAGTGTTTTCTTAAAATTTCATCTTTTATCCCGAGAGATAAAATGGGAGTTGTATGGATGATTTCATAAAAGAAAATTTTTGCTAAAAATATTTCACATCTTTGATTTCGTGGATTTTATCCGTCTGTCCCTTTGGTTGACAGTTAAACGAGTGAGTCGTTTGCAAAGATGACCAAAAATATTTTAAATTTTCGTACTTTTACTTTTCTGTAACAAATAAACATATTTACATAACTTAGAGGTCCAACCCACCACAACAGCTTTAGCTTCATCTTTCATTATTATGAATAATTTGGAGGATGATAATCATCCTAATGATTTAGTTAAAAATGCTGAATTGGCTGAGTATCCAAAGAATTTGGATAAATTGAATAAATGGGTAATACCCTCTGTTCCCTTAGACCATATTTATAATATTGGTTTCTTTGATTTTAAATCAAGACAGGTTATAAAAACAATGGAACAAACCATTAGAGTCACTAACACTAATCAAACAATTAGATTATTAAATAAGAAGGACTTACTTCCTTTTAAAAGCTATAACTTTATCCATATTGGATTAATTCAAATAGCCTTTAAGCCTTTAACGTTATTAGGCTTAAACACGAGTATAATGGCCTCTGTTAGAGATGGCCGATGTAGAGATTTTAAACAATCTTTAGCTGCGTTAATAGAAACCAGTTTGTGTCATGGACCCGTCTATTTCGACATAGCCCCAAATTTAACCCTATCTTTATCTAATAATCATTTGTTAGATGCTATGCAACTAACATTACATACTCACGGATATAATTTTAAACCAGGAAGTGAGATTATAGCAATATGCTATAGAATTTATTATAAAGTTTTAAATACATTAAACCCCAAGGCTAAACAAATATCGTGTCCTGGAACTACAACTGTAGTTCAAACCAATTTATTAACCTCGAATATAGCCACTAATAGAATGATTAAGTGGAAAGAAATCGATTTTCCAGAGACATGGTCTCTTCCTCAAGAATTAGAACCTGAGCCTCAAGTCAACAAAGAAGTTAACCAAATAATCCAGACAGTAGAGGGTGATATAGAAATTAAATTTACTCCTCAACGAACTATTAAACTCCCTAGATCTATATCCTCTAGGTACTCTACCGCTAGTGATTATATCACAACTCCTAGCGTTTCAGCTAGAGCCTCTACTTCATAAGTAAGAGAACCAGAACTCGTAGAAGAAATAAGAATTAGCCAAAATAGAATTCCAGAAGGAATTTATGAAAAAAGTAGGCAATCTCCTACTCAATCGGAAATGAGCTTCCATATCAATGATTGATTTATCCCCAGGAAGCACGATGAGGGAAATCCTTAATAAGGAATTCCAACAAGAAAAACATGCCCAATTTAGGCAATGGTATTTTAAGACTTATTCGTCAGATGACCTAAAAAGGTTTAAAGATGAATATTATTTTTACCTAGCTAGGACAGAAGATTATATATCTTTTGTTCATTGGTTTATAAAAACCTATCTTAATAATACTAATAAAGAGATTTTAGTATTACAAAAACCTTGGCAGGCTGTAAGAGGAGATACCATTAATTCTCCCTTTCCACCCGAGCAAACAATTTGCCTAAGTAATACTACAGAAGCTACGGCTTACACTAGCCTTCAAAAACTTGAAAATACTCAAGTAACTGTAAAAAATCTGAATAAGATAATAAGGTCTCAAAATTATATTAATACCTTTCTCACTTGTTTAGGTGATCAATTTATAAACTTAGAAAATGAAATAATTTCTCTTAAACAAACTATAAAAGACGAATTAGTTTCAATAAAAAAGGCAGTCGAGAAACAAGAATCTCAAAACCTTTCACCAGAATCATCGTCTAATAAAGACAATATTCCAATGATTCAACCTCCCATCCCAATAAAGGGATTTAAGTTAGAAACTAGTGGCGAAGAATTTTTACAAATTCTTCAGCAAAAGCTTCAAAACCTAAGCTTAACAATGTTATCTAAGGAGGAATCTTCTCAACTATCAGAAGCTTCAGACCCTTCTGAAGACCTAGATGACATTAACCAATTAGCAACCATGTTTGGTAAACAACAAATTAGTCATGTGGAGCTAAACCCTATTTATGCTCCTAAACCATTAGAAAAATTCTACTAACAAAGACCTTCTCCTCAAGATCTTCTATTTGAAGAACCAGAGTATATTCAAACTTCATATTCGGGAAAAGCCATCTACGAATGGAATGTTGATGGTTTAAACGAAAAACAAATTTTTGATGTTATACATAGAATGATTATGTATTCCACTATTTGTAAACAGAACGGAAGCATTGACAGTGCTATAGCGTCCTTCATTTCAACTGGATTTGTAGGACAAATCAGAGGATGGTGGGATCATTATCTTACCCTTAACCAGAGATTAGAAATTCTTAATCATAAAAAAATCATAAAAGTAGAAAATGGTGTTACCACAACGGGAGAAGAAGATGCAGTTTATACTCTGTGTCCAGCTATTCTTCAACATTTTATAGGAGCAAATGTTCCTGTAACAGAAAAGCTATGTACGCTTCTACAGAATCTTAGATGCCCTTCATTGACTCATTTTCGATGGTATAAAGACACTTTCTTATCTAGGGTTTATCAACTTAATGTCCCTAATTCAATTCATTGGAAGTCTAAATTTGTAGACGGTTTACCCCATCTCTTTGCTGAAAGAGTTAGACAATCCTTAAGAAATAAGAATGATGGAGTAAACATTAATTACTCCTCTCTGACTTACGGAGAGATTATTAGTAATTGTATTAACGAAGGATTAACTTTATGTAATGACATAAAATTAAGGAATCAGTTAAAAAAGCAAAAGCTTTCTGAGAAACACCAATTAGGAGAATTTTGTGATCAATTCGCATTTGATATAGGAAAAATTCCTCGATATCAAGATAAGAAGAAGCAAAAGATTTCTTATAAAAAGAATAAAACCTACAAGAATAATTCTTATAAATCGAAATATCCTTTTAATAATAATAGTTCTTATAAAAGGAATTATAAAAGAAAACATTACAATAAATCAAAGGAAAGACCTTATGTCCCGAATAAAAATAAAAGAAAGGCCAAAAAGATTGATTTAACTTGCCATAAGTGTGGCAAAGTTGGCCATTATGCCAACCAATGTTGGACAAAGAAAGTTCTTAATGAGATAGAAGATGAACAATTACGTTCACAATTAGAAAAGGTCATGCTTCATAGTTCAGATGAAGAAAGAGAATCTTCTAATGATGAAGATTTAGCCTTAATTTATGAGTCCTCTTCAGACTCAGCTATTTCTGACAATAATGATTGTCAGTGTAATGAAATAAACTATTACAAATCCATAGTAGATAAGAATGGATTAAATGCCTTAACGGCTGATCAAGTCGAGCCTTAAAAATCATAGAATCAATTACGAATTTTGAATTAAAGAAGCAAATGCTCGAAGCCCTTATTAAAGATAATAAAGAAAAAGAAACTCCTATAGTTATAGAAGCACCTTACCAATTTAGTGAGGTAATAGATAGATTTCAGCAATCTACTAAAAAAGAAACTCCTGTTTCTATTACTGATTTGAAACAAGAAGTTAATTTATTAAAATCTGAAATTAGTCAGATTAAACAGAATAACACCATGTTAGCACAAAGAATTACTTTGTTAGAAGAATAACCTTCCTCCTCTAAAAAGGAATAACAAAAGAGTATCCCATCTGCCAGTAACCATGAAGTTACAGAATACTTGAATCTTTTAGAACAAGTAACATCTCAAAGATGGTATATTAAAGTTACTCATATGATAGATAGAAAAATTATTTTAAAGAAGAGATAGCTCTAGTTGATAGTGGAGCCGATTTGAACTGTATAAAAGAGGGAATAATCCCTACTAAATATTTTGAGAAAACTACCCAATCCATTTCTCATGCTGCTGGAGATAAGCTCCAAGTTAGGTATAAGTTGCCAAACGCTTATATTTGCAACCAAGACATTTGTCTTCCCACAACTTTTATTCTAATAAAGAATATTAACCATAGACTAATTTTAGGAACACCTTTCCTTCACAATATTATGCCTCTCAACAACGTGGATCAAACTGGAATTTCTACCATAATAGAAGGTAAAAGCATAAAATTTGAATTTGTTACCGATCCCCAAACTCGAATACTTAATGAGGTGAGAGATCGTCTTCTTGGCAACGAAAATCAATTATGTTTTCTTAAAGAAGAAATAAAAGTTTTGAGTATTAATGAACAACTCAAGAAACCCGATATTAAAAATCAAATAAAAATCATTGAAAAACAATTCAATGATGAAGTTTGTAATGACCTTCCTAATGCTTTCTGGAATAGAAAGAAACATGTTGTTTCTCTTCCTTATATAGATGGTTTTAATGAAAACCAAATTCCTACTAAGGCTAGGCCAGCCCAGATGAACCAAGAATACTTAGAATTATGTAAAAAAGAGATAAACTCTCTTTTAGAAAAAGGGTTAATTCGAAAGTCTAAATCCCCTTGGAGTTGTACAACATTTTATGTTAATAATGCTGCAAAAAAGGAAAGAGGCGTCCCTAGATTAGTTATTAACTATAAACCTCTTAATAAAGTGTTAAAATGGATTAGATATCAAATCCCTAATAAAAAGGATTTGCTAGATAGATTAAGCGATGCTTTAATCTTTTCTAAATTCGATATGAAATCAGGATATTGGCAAATACAGATTAATGAATCTGATAGATATAAAACTGCATTTACTGTCCCTTTTGGTCATTATGAATGGAATGTCCTTCCTTTTGGTCAGAAAAACGCCCCTTCTGAATTTAAAAAATTAATGAATGATATATTTAATCCCTATACTGAATTTATAATTGTTTATATAGATGATGTTTTAGTATTCCCTAAAACAATTAAACAACATATCAAACACTTAAAAATATTTAAAAATTTAATAAAACATAATGGATTAGTCATATCTGCTCCTAAAATGAAATTATTTCAAACTCAAGTTAGATTTTTAGGCCATATGATTAATCAAGGAAAAATTATTCCTATAGATAGAAGTATTGAATTTGCTTCAAAATTTCCTGATATAATAATTGACAAAAGGCAGTTACAAAGATTTTTAGGAAGTCTGAATTATATTTTAGATTACTATGCTAATTTAGCACAAGATACATCAATATTATATGCAAGACTTAGGAAAAAACCTGAACCTTGGACAGAGAAACATTCTCAAGCGGTCCAAAAGATTAAAACTAAGGTAAAATGTTTACCCTGCTCATCTTTGGCCAATCCAAAATATTTCAAAATTGTTGAAATAGATGCCTCTAATATAGGCTATGGAGGAATACTAAAACAAGTAATTCCTGAAACTTCAAAAGAAGTCTTAGTGAGATTTACATCAGGAAAATGGAATCCTACTCAGTCGAAATACTCGACAATTAAAAAAGAAGTGCTTTCAATTATTAAATGCATCACTAAATTTCAAAGTGATTTACTAAATCAGAAATTTTTATTAAGAATTGATTGTAGCTCAGCTAAATCAATTATTGAAAAAGATGTTAAGAATCTTGTAGCAAAACAAATTTTTGCAGGATGGCAAGCTCAGCTGTCAGCTTTTGAATTTGATATTCAATATATAAAAGGAGAAAATAATTCTCTTGCTGATTATTTAACCCGTGAATTTTTACAGGGTAATGTCAACCCCTAATAGGGGAAGAGGTCGCGGTTATAACCATGGTCGAGGATATGGGAGTAACAATATGTTACCTCGTCCGGATTCAACTGTTCCAATAATAGGATTGGACAGTATTCCAAAATCGAAATCGAAATATGAAGCAATTACCTGCACCTCCAAAGAAGGAAGATATACCTTCCTCTTCAACCTATAAAGATATAACAATTACTGATGCTTTTTAGGAGAAAGAATATTTCGAAAATCCTATTACAGAAAATATTCTGTTTCTTGAAGAAGAAGACTTACAAATAAGTCCTAATGATGGTTGGATATTACGAACCCGATATCTTGAATCAAGAGGATACCCTGGTTTGCATAATCAAGCTAGGCACCATTTAGAAATTCTACTATCAGTTACTGAATCAATAACTATTACCCATCATTACCAAAATAATAACCCTGAAAGTTTTATAAACTTCAGTAAATGCCATATCAATAAGATATTGTCACCAAGAGAATGGGGACTAAGTCCAAATACTGACAAAGCTGTTAGAATTTCAGAAGGTAACTATGTTTACTTCAATTATTGGGATTATATCGAAGCTTTTACTAAAGCTTTTTATTACCAGAACCCTAAGAATAAGCATTCTTGGTTTTTCTCTGTTAATCCTGACATGCTTAATAAGCAAGTTTCCAATTGGTTTTATGAATGGTGGTCAAAATTTGGTCCCTCTCTGGAAATCTTACCCAAAGAACTCAAGGATTTATATAAACCTTGGTGTGACAATAGTCTAATGATCTCCAAATTATCCACAAGATTAATTTTTGCACAATGTCCATTTTTATTCTTTACAAAATTTCAAATCCCATGGATTTGGCGGTGGACTGTATCAGTATCAAAGGATAAGCAATTACATATCCCAGTTCTTCAAAGAAACTTTTTCTACAAATGGTGGAATAAGATGAGCAGCGAGAATATCCAAAGAATATTGGTTCATATCCATGAGGTTATCTCAAAAGAGAAAGATAAAATCCCCAGGAACCAAAGTTCTCAACCATTAATGACCAACATGAGAGATTATTTTCAGAAGAAATATCCAACAGAATCAGAACAAGAAATAATGGTTCGAGTTCTAGATTTCATGAAGGAACAATTTTTTAGCACTTTCCTTCTCAACCCTCCGCAAAGGAAGATGATCAATCTATGAAGACAACTTCTTCGCGGGGATCAATGGATTCTAATACTTATAATTGTCTAGCAGATGAATCTCAAGCTGAAGAAACTGTCCAAGAGGACTCGCCTTCCCTATCAGATTATTGGGATGCTATGATTCAATTGTATGCTCAGAAAAATTCTGGAAAAGGAAAGGATCCGACAAATTAATCATGTTTACTCTAGGTCCAGCCTTCAGAGAATTGAAGAAAAGAGAAAAGGAATTAATTTCTCTTAACAATCTTATTGACAGCTTTGATCATAAGTACAAGCAAGCTTCTTTAATGGAAAGAAGAAATCGATCTACTTTACAAATCGTTGTAGATTTTGCAGAACTCAGAAGGCTTATCAATAGGAGAAGCGAGGTAAAATTAAAATATAAATCTTGCAGAATTATACTTCTGGAAGAAGCCAACTTGACAGGTTAAAGCAGATTAGGAGGAGGTGAATTCTCAGCAATAATAATAATGATTCTGGAGCAATCATGCTTACCTTTGAATAAAGATAATGGAATCTGCTTTTTAGTAGTGGGAAGAGGCATTATTGAATGCTTTTTTAAAGTATTTTGTTTTCTTGTAAAAAGAAGAAACATTATTATTGTGTCGATGGGGCCCAATGAGCACCGACAACAATAATGTTATCTTTTAGTTAAAGTTGTTTGTCTTGTATAATAATTCAGTTGTAATAGTGTGTATGACTCTCCATATAATGAGAGTTTTGTATCATTATTAAACACGCTTGAATAACATCTTATTTTCTTCAATTCTCTCTTGCTCATGTGCTAAGCCCCTTTCTTACTTAAAATAAAAAATTGTTTTCTTCTGCATACAGTATATATATATATATATATATATATATATGGTCTTGCTCAACTACAAACCTATCTTAAACTAAAACTAGAAACTAAGGACATAATTGTAAACGCACTTTTCCAACCCACATCTCCCGACACTTGCCCCACCCCTAATATACATATATTGTGTATATTATATCATCGCCACCAAACACCTGAATTGCTTTTAATCAACACAACAACCTCTTTTGATCACCATCTCCGACTACCACCTCCAGCTCCGATCTAGTTTTGATAAAAACCAATATCATCGTACTACCAAATTATTGTATCATGCCTCACTATTACAATCACATCGATCACCACCAACATCTCATCACTGTATACCATCGAGCTTAGATCTCCTTCTGCACCAACCTTTACAAGTAATGCAAATATATGAATTACCAAAGTTTTTTTTGTAGAAATCACTATATAAAACTATAGAAATCACTATTTTATACTACATAGATCACTAAACCGTACTAGGGCAATCACCAATTTTGTACAATAAAATCATCATTTTTTAAGTTTTGATAACTATAAATGGTGATTCATTGACAATGTTTTTTAACGACTAAGTCGCCAGAAAAGAGAATTGTGTTTAAATGATGTATTGAATAAAAAAAAGATAGGCTAATTGTTAATATAACAGGGGTATCAAAAATATTCAAGTAGATGTGGTGTTGGAAGGAAGGTTGTTGGAGCGAACATAGAGAAGATGAATGAATTTAGAAAAAAAAAGAGAAGAGTTAGTATGAAAGAGAAATAGAGGAGGAAAGTAAATATCCTGTGTATATGTGTGTGAATGTTGAGGAGAGAGAGATCTTTGAGTCAGGAAAAAGAATACAAATTTATAACGAAGAAAAAAAGTCAGGCACGCACCTGTCTTATCTATCAAAATCGATAGAAATAAATGTGTGATTCATATAAGTTTCTATAAACGATGAAGATCATTCGTTAACAAATGACTCCTAAAGCTTAGATATTTCTTTGAGCTAATTACTTGAAGCTTAAACATTTAATATTATAAAAATAAAACAAATTTTATATTAATGCGAACTTGACTCGCAGACGTTTACATCAAAACCTAGTTCTTTTATAGTGACCGGTCAATAACAATGAACTGCTTGTAACTTTGTAAGAGCAACTTCAACAATTATTAAATTTTTTCTTAAAAAATAATATAATTAATTATTTTCTAGTCATTTAGGATGAAACTTTAACATCTTTATCTTTATTTTTTAAGTATTTTTTTTATTAAATATACTTGAAATATGTAGAAATAAAAATTAGATATTGATAGAAAGTTGAAAAAAAAAGTGATATATATTAATAAAAAAAAATGTAGTAGAGAGAGGAGCAAGAATCTTAATTGTAGACAGGGGCGGCCCTGCGATTCGAGAGTACCTAGGCGAACCTAAATTTTGGGGTCCTAAATTTTTTTTTCCGGATAAAAAATATATACTTAAAATTTACTAATAAGACATACAAAATACATAGTACGTAAAACAATCTCATTATTTTATTTAAATATAACACGTCTTGCATTTTTGGATGCAAAAGTATCAATTAAATTTGCATAATCAAGTTTCTGAACCATATCATTTTCTATAGATAACATAGCTAAACCACTAAACCTTTCTTGAGACATGGTTGAATGAAGGTAGGATTTAATCAGCTTTACTTTTGAAAAACTCCGTTTTGCATAAGCAATTGTAACAGGTATCGTTAGAAGAATCATGTAAGCAATGCAAGCATTTGGATAGCTACCTTCCATCTTTTTTATGTAACTTAACACAACTATTGCCCTCCTAGTATCTTCTGGCAAATTTCGACGCAACATACACAAGTCTTCATATAAATCATCGTTGTTCAAATCAGAAATCTCACCATGGCTTGTTATGTATAGTCATGTATACATTTACTTCGACTTAAAATTTAATAAAGTAATACACAAAAGATTATAAATTAAATTTATGTTCTTCCTAACATAGAATTTAATTTTTCATTACTTCAATAAAAACAAATATACAAATGCTCTACATAAAATAAATTTAACAATTAGATACTAGTTTTTAAATTTTTATGATATCCTTTTATAATTTTTTAATAATAATAAAATGTATAATTTTTTTATATAAAAATAATCAAATATAACATGTTTTTTTTTTTGACAAACAAGAAATTATATTAGCATAAATCCGCTCGTAACGCAACATCTACTTCAATAGGAACAGAACTCTTATCGAAAATTCGATCTGGAAAAGAATATGATGCACGAGCTAGCTCATGTGCTACCATATTAGCAGACCGTTTAATAAATAACACCGACACCGTGTTTTGCTCTTGCAATAACCTTCTACATTCTACAATCATAAGACCAAACGGCGAGAACATAGAAGCTTTGCTTCGGATTGATTGCACTGCAACCAAGCAATCCGTCTCTATTATAACTTGTTGACCTGGTCTGGTTTTAGTCCAACTAAGGGCCTGGTGCTAACATCTCTTTTATGCATATAGTTTTTGCCATAAGCATCTCCCCTTTTGAATCACGGACTACCATGCCCACACCTGCTGAATTGAACTCTTGAAAGATCGCAGCGTCAACTGATACCTTGATTATTAACTCCTGTGGTTTTACCCAAGAACCTTCTCCATCCCCTTCCACTACATTCGGATAGATAGAGTATGAAACTTTGCTTTGGGCATATCTCCATTGCTCAAGGTATTGCTTTGCATTTGCCACTATCTTATAGATTCTACAACACTTTTTATTCCAGACGACTTCATTTCTTGCCTTCCATAATGACCAACATACCATTGCTACCTCTGCTCTCTTCTTGTTGTCACACTTCGTCAAAACGTTTTCCAGTGTTTCGGCCCCGCTCTGAATATGAGGAATAACCATTTTCCAACACTGCACTGCCACTGCACATCGTAAAAAGACATGGTCGATTGTCTCTGGTTCTTGTTTACAGACCGGGCACATTGCCTCTACAACCACTCCTTTTTGCTGCAACATTACAGTTGTAGGTAAGCAATCCGATAACGAGCGCCACACTAGATTTATGCCCTTAGCTGGAGCTTTGATTCGCCATATTTTTGCCCAGAGGCTTTTATTGTCCCCTATTCTCCAGTATGATTTCTGGGCCTGCATCATCTTGTACGCACTCTTAACCGAATAGTCACCAAACTTCTCCTGGGTCCAGTAGAGCTTATCACTCTCCCCATGCTCTGCTATTTTCACTCTCTTAATGCAATTCTTATCCCGTTCGTTGAATAGCTCGCTTAGGGTCTCTTCGTCCCATCTACTGTGATCCCCCGTCATAAGGGATGAGATTTTAACGTTTTCTAGGCCTGGCGAATTTGATTCAATGTAAGGATTCTCACTGTCTAGTAACCATGGCTGTCTTAGAATATTGATCTCCTCACCTGATCCCACCTTCCAGCGAATGCCACTTGCCACTAGCTCTCTTGCTCCTAGGATGCTTCGCCAAACATAACTAAGATTAAATCCGAGTTTTGCTTCAAGAAAATTGACCTTAGGAAAGTAACGAGCTTTAAACAGCCTACTAACGAGGCTTGAAGTTTTTGACAAGAATCTCCACCCTTGTTTCCCCAATAACGCTAAGTTAAAATCTCTGAAATTCCGAACTCCCATCCCTCCAGCCGATTTATGTCTACTTAAACGGTCCCAACTCATCCAATGGATCCTTTTCCTCTCCCCTATTTTCGAATTCCACCAGAACTTTGCTATCGTTCGTTCCATGTCTCTATGAATTTCTGCTGGTAAGAGAAATACACTCATGGCGTAGGTAGGTATTGTCTGTGCTACAGACTTAATTAGTATCTCCTTTCCCCCCCTGTGATATTATAGACCCGTCCCAAGCCATAACTCTTTTCTTTACTTTTCCTCTCAAGTATCCCAGAGTAGCAACTTTACTCCTCTGCATCCTAATTGGTAATCCTAGGTACTTGCAATCTGCTCCTGCCTCATCCATATTTAACTTGCTACATAATCGTCTCCTACTACTCTCAGCCATGTTCGAGCTAAAGAACACCACAGATTTAGCAAGATTAACTTTCTGGCCTGATGCCCGCTCAAACGTCTTAAGTAGCTTCATAATATGGTCCGCTTCTTCCTCGTTCGCCTTGCAAAACAAATAGCTATCATCAGCGAATAGCATATGAGTAATACTTGGAGCTTGTTTGCAGACTTTGATTCCTTGAATCCAATTTTTCTGCTCATATTGTTGAAGCAACATCGAGAGGCCTTGTGCACACATGATGAATAAATAAGGTGACAATGGATCCCCTTGTCGTATGCCACGACTTGGGGAGATAGGACCATATTCTTTATTATCATGCATCACCTTGTACGAAACTGAACTAACACAAAATATAATTAATTGAACCCACCACTCATTGTACCCCATTTTCTTCAACATTGCCCTCAAGAAACTCCATTCAATTCTGTCATATGCCTTACTCATATCCAGTTTTACTGCCACGTGACCCTCTCTACCTCTCCTCTTGCTTTTTAAGTAATGCATAACCTCATATGAAACCATCACATTATCCGAGATCAATCTTCCTGACATAAAAGCACTCTGATTCTCAGAAATTACCGATTCCAGCGTCGTTTTCAATCTATTTGCAATCACCTTGGTTATGATTTTTACTAGCACATTGCAAAGAGAAATTGGCCTTAAATCGTTCATTGAGGTGGGACATTTATTTTTTGGGAGTAAAACTATATTTGTGACATTTAAATCCGAGTTGAAGTCTCCCTTAACAAAGAAATCTTGGACCAATTTCACCACATCACGCCCAACTATTTTCCAGTGCTTTTGATAAAATGCCGGCGTCATACCATCGGGACCGGGAGCTTTGTCCGGGTTCATTTGGAATAGAGCTGTTCTGACCTCTTCTTCAGTCACTGAACTTAGAAGTTCCTCATTTTGCGCTTCTGAGATTGTACTAGGCACCCCTTCAATAACTTCTTGCCACTCTGTGTCAGATGCTGCAAATAAGTTATTAAAATACTTCGTAATCAACTCAGGCAAACCATTACTCCAATCCATCCAATTCCCATTCTCATCTTGGAGTCTTTGAATATGATTATTTCTTCTACGCCAACTCGCCGACTTATGGAAGTATTTCGAGTTTTTGTCCCCAGCTTGAAGCCATAGTTGCTTTGACCTTTGCCTCCAAAATATCTCCCTTTGGTTGAAAATACTTTCTAGCTTTGTCTTTGCTTCCTTGTATTTCTGCATGGAAATAGCGTCCCTCCCTTCTTTAAATCGTTTTAAGTCAGCCTTACATTCCTTGATTCGACCAGCAAAATTACCTGTTATTTCCTTTCCCCAAATTGCCAACTTATCACTACAACTTCTGATTTTCTCTTGAATGTTGTATCCTTGCTGTTAATAAATGTAGTAGAGAGAGGAGCAAGAATCTTAATTGTAGACAGGGGCGGCCCTGCGATTCGAGAGGCCCTAGGCGAACCTAAATTTTGGGGCCCTAAATTTTTTTTTCCGGATACAAAATATATACTTAAAATTTACTAATAAGACATACAAAATACATAGTACGTAAAACAATCTCATTATTTTATTTAAATATAACACGTCTTGCATTTTTGGATGCAAAAGTATCAATTAAATTTGCATAATCAAGTTTCTGAACCATATCATTTTCTATAGATAACATAGCTAAACCACTAAACCTTTCTTGAGACATGGTTGAATGAAGGTAGGATTTAATCAGCTTTACTTTTGAAAAACTCCGTTTTGCATAAGCAATTGTAACAGGTATCGTTAGAAGAATCATGTAAGCAATGCAAGCATTTGGATAGCTACCTTCCATCTTTTTTATGTAACTTAACACAACTATTGCCCTCCTAGTATCTTCTGGCAAATTTCGACGCAACATACACAAGTCTTCATATAAATCATCGTTGTTCAAATCAGAAATCTCACCATGGCTTGTTATGTATAGTCATGTATACATTTACTTCGACTTAAAATTTAATAAAGTAATACACAAAAGATTATAAATTAAATTTATGTTCTTCCTAACATAGAATTTAATTTTTCATTACTTCAATAAAAACAAATATACAAATGCTCTACATAAAATAAATTTAACAATTAGATACTAGTTTTTAAATTTTTATGATATCCTTTTATAATTTTTTAATAATAATAAAATGTATAATTTTTTTTATATAAAAATAATCAAATATAACATGTATAGATATACCTACCTTGGGCCCTTGGTTTTTGGGGTTCTAGGCACAAGATTACCTCGCCTATAGCTAGGGCCACCCCTCGTTGTAGAGAAGATGAGAGGCCTCTTAAAATTTGAAGATGTTTTAGGAGTTTGTTGAAGCTCATTTCTCATGCATTCTTTTTAAATTTTGAAAATGTTCTTTAAGTGTTGTTCCTCTCGTTTGAAAGTCATTCACGGCATGACGATTGCTGCTAAATTGATGAACACACATGTTAATGCGCCTTGAACGCCCACCTTTCGTATGTCATGTCGTGCTGCACTATCAGTTCAGCTCCAATTATCATTTCCATTTCATAAATTTGGATAACTGCAGACCAGCAGAAGCCAATTAAAAATTGCTCTTCTCTATGTGAATCAGCGCTGCATAAATTATTGTTTTTTAAATTATTGGTTCATCTCATTTTTATTATGGGTTAAATCTCAAAGTGGTCACTGAAGTGGAAGGCTAGTATCAAATTGCTCACCCTAGTTATCAGTATCTCATTTGAATCATTAAAGTCATAATAAATATCAAATGGATACTTTTAAAATATACTCAAAAAATAAAAATAATTTTTCATTGATTTCTACACATTTTTCTTGAATGGTTCCATAACAAACGAAAGGTTAATAATTCTAGTATTTTTGATAATATATTTAGAATTTAAAAAGTTTATTTACTATTTATTTTTAATTAAAACAAGGAAAATGACAATAAAATTAAAAATAAATAGTAAGTGAATTTTTAAAAATCTAAATATATTATCAGAAATACTAGAATTATTAACCTTTCGTTTGGTTATGGAAGCATTCAAGAAAAAAAAGTAGAAATCAATGAAAAATTATTTTTATTTTTTCGAGTATATTTTAAAAGTATCCATTTGATATTTATTATGACTTTAATGATTCAAATGAGATGGCGATAACTAGAGTGAGCAATTTGACCATCCCTCCACATCAATGAGCACTTTGAGATTTAACCCTTTTTATTATGCCCGTGAACGTTCCATACTCTTTTCATATCATTTTTATGAGTAATGTTAGATGCACATAATTAGTTACATAATTTTTATATAGAATAAGTTGAATTTCATCAATGTGAATTTTTATTGATTGATGTTAATATGAATGCAGGAGATCCATTAAATTATAACAATCAAATTAAGACACTTATCATTCTTTGAAATTTTATGTAATCCTAACAATTTCCCATTTTTATTATGTTCAAAGTATCCAGTAACTTTTTCAAATACACTCAACATTATTGTTAAATACTGTATATAGTTATTGGGATAAAAGTTTGGAGAGGGCATCGGCAATAGCCTATAAGATAACAGAACAGGGGTACAAAAGAAAATATTTAGATTCATTTCAATTATTTTCTTCGCACTTGCATTCAGAGAATTTTTGTATAGCTATTTCGAAATTCAAAACGTGGATGTAATTAAGAGTAAAGTACAGAATTATTACCAAACTTAACTCTATGTAACATTTTGGTGATTGAATTTTCAAATTTTGTAATATGATGATCATACATTATTTTTATATTTCGAAAAGTTTTTTTTTTTGAAAATAATATTTCAAAAAATTGGTTAAAAGCCATTTTTTTTAGAAAAAAATCATTATTTTCTCTAAAAGAAATGGTTCTTAACCTTCTTTTAACCATCTTTTTGAATAATAAAAGTAATGTCAAGCAATTTTAGATAACAAAAATCATTTTTTATTCTTCAAAAAAATGATCCTTAGCCATCATTATATACTATTATATTATAAAAGTAAAGAGGTTAATAAGAGAGTACTACCTTAGGTCAAAAGTTTGATCCTCATTAATAACATATTTAATTAAATTAGTTATATTTCATACGCACATTAACAACCTATTTAAATTTAGTTACATCAAATACATTATGAACGTCCGAGAGATGATCTTATATATTTATAATCAGAATCATCTTAACTACTAAAAATATAACTTCTTAGTCTATTAAATTGTGTTTACGTACGTCTCTAAAAATTAATCTTACATTCTTGATATAAAATTTATAGACAATGATAAACATTAATCATGAAACATAAAATTGGATGTTTGATAAATTCATACAACTTATAATGGAAGGGCGGCTCGAGATTTAAGCACCAGTTAAACACAATATCTCTTGAGATTACATTAGTGCTATCAATTTTTACTCATATAAAACAATCTCAAAATTGGTGTTGAGGTGAAATTAATACTCCATAATATCTTAGTTCAATAGAATAATTATTAAAATAATAAAATTTACATGTTAAAACAACCTAAAAGACTACATTTGGTATGACAATTTTATACTCATTATAAATAAAAGGGGTATATTTTGTAATTTGGTTTTGGTTATATCTTTCATTCACAACTGTTACATCGGTGGTTTAAAAATAGATGATGACCTTTAGATACAATACCAAAAGTTGTTTGTTATATATAGATGTTTAAGGTTCGAATTCCGTAAACAACATTTTAATTTAAAAATCTATACTATTATATAAATTCCGAAACATTAAAAGTTTTGGTACCTGTTTTTTGGTACTAAGTGAATTTACTTATTTACCCTTCATTATAAAGAAAAATATATGTGATATCTATACTATTAAAATTCCTAAAATAAATAATAACATAATATGATTAATGGTAAGTAGTCGATTGCCTTTTTTCACATTTAATTTTAATTGAAGATATTACCTTTTATAAACATCTACTAATCTTACAATCATTAATTAATATATACCCCAAAATATCACATCATATTTTTCAATTATTAATAAAATATATTAAAAATCTACACGTTGTTTACAAAAACATCAATCGTATCATATCTTACAATCATTAATATTTCCTTTCAAATTACAACATGTTACCTTTTTAATTTAAAACTAATCTTACAATCATTAATATATACCCGAAAATATTACATCATATTTTTCAATTATTAATAAAAATATATTAAAAATCTGTATATGTTGTTTATAATAAGGAAACATTAGTATAATCCGTAAACATGAGTATATTAAATTATATTAAATTAAAATTCATCAATTAAAATAATGGTAAGTAGTCGATTGCTTTAATTAAATTATAATTACTATAAACTAATCAATTACCTTTTTCACATAAATCGTATAATCTTTTTAATTTTCACGTTACCTTTCTATTTCTATAGCTAAAATATTTTTTTTCCAATTATATCACGGGAGTTCTATTTAATAAAAGAAACTAATAATATTCTAATATTAATAATTAACTGATTTTCTTTTTCAGCTAAAACGTATCATCTTTTATATATTTTCTAACTAAAATCCCTCTTTTAATAGAAATATCACGCACAATATTAATTTCTTCTTTTCAAAAACCATTACGAGCAATTGTATTTAGTAAAATAACGTAATTAAATTATAAATACTATAAACTAATCAATTACCTTTTTCACCTAAAACATGTTACCTTTTTAATTTTCTTTAACTAAATCCTCTCTTATTATAATCATTACACGGGCATTATATTTAATAAAATAAAAGAATTATTTTATAGTTACTAATAATTAAACAATTATTTTTTTCAACTAAAACCTATCATCTTTCTACATTTTCTGACTAAAATCTCTCCATTTTTAGAAATATCATGGATAACATTTATACAACTATTATCAAATCATCTCATATAAAAATTTAAGCCTCCAAAATTAAAATTTCAAAAAATACTAAAAAATTTCAAATCATCGCACGGGTTTTAAGCTAGTAATACTAAAAAATGTTACATAAAAAAGTTGAAAGTTCGACTCTTATCAATAACATATTAATTTAGATCTAATACTAAAAGTTGTTATATACAAAGGTGAATTATTTATTATATTATGTAACTACTATAAGTAAATAAAAAAAATTAAAAATAATCCGTGCTTTGCACGGGCTATAAGCGAGTTTTGAATAATAAAAGTAACATGAAATCACCATATTATAAATTTAAAATTTCTTCATCAAATTGCTAAACCATGTAAAATTCAACCATCATTTCGTAATTTACCCATGAATATAAATATATTATACTGTAGGAAAGAAATTAAAGCTTTGATATAGAGGATAATATATTTTATGAAATTAAGGTAGGAGAAGCCATATCATGGTTTGTTGCCAGGAAACAGGTGCAGCTCACGTTGGCCATGTCCACCAAATCTTACTCCATTGCATGCATATGCATTCTCTTCAAAGTCAAACCAACTGCTATCCCTGGTCTTTGTTCATACCTTTCAGCCTTATCTGTTCCGGCTCCAAAAACATTCAATTCAGTATTGTACATCAAGTACTATAATTTAAAGTCTTAAATATATAGGAGTAAATTATTATAACAACCTATCGAATTATTTTGCTTTTGTTCGTAACGTGTAATTTTGTCCAATTTCTAACCTACTTATTTCTACTGTCTGATCCGCTATCCACCCCCATCCATTCTGGTACCTTTTCGAAACTTATTTCTAGAACAACAAATATATTTATAAATCTTCGTTCACAAACGAAACCAAATCTCATATATATTTAATTATTTTGAATTTGAATAAAATTCGGAAACAATACTATATATGCACAGTTCATGATGCTTGAAAGTTGAAAGTATAGTAGAATCTCGATAAATGAATATTCGATAAACAAATAATCTAATCAAATGAATAATTTTTTCCGGTCCTGACATAATAGAAACAATGTATTTTTTACCTCGATAAATAAATAATCTCGATTAATTAATGAATAAAATTTTTCGTTCCCTAACATATTCATTTATCGAGGTTTAACTATACTTGCATGCATGTAAACCTATGTGCTAACTAAATCGAAATTTGGAGTAATGCACTTGTTTTGAATCCAATTCAAAATCTAGTTGAGGATAATCTAACTCTAACCAAACACAATGCCAGCTCATCACCTTTTTTTAATCCTTTTTGTTTCTCCAAACGTAAAAGCCCCGTAATTACCACGTCTCAGTAGGCCTGAGCTTAGGTGGCACCGTCCCTCCAATCACATGTGCCCACATATTATCCGACAGGTAGGAGTTGGATGCATGAAAACAATGGGCTGGGTCACGTGATCATGACGCCACGTGCCAGGTCACGGTTTTGAATGAAAAGCAGGACAAGTCACGTGTTGAGACGCGTGGATTAGCTGGTTATTGCGGTGCCTAGTTGGACACCACGGATCGGATAATGTGGGTTCGAAACTTGAATAACGGCGTGATTTGGAGCGGCAAAGCGTGGTTTGATTGTGTTTAATTCGGTGCAAACTTTTTATCTAATCTTTCGCGTGGAAAGCTGCTCATCATTAACTCGAATTTAATTTCAAAAGTTGCGACGCGTAATTTTATTTCTTATTAAATTTTAGAATACTCATTCAAACTATTCAATATATATTGATATATAAGTGAATTAAAATAAAGTTTTTGAAATAATAAAAATATAACTTTACCATTGAACTACTTTTTATTTGAGATAATTGACATTTCGAACACAGTTAGTTATATTGATTTTGACAAAAAGAACAACAGTACCAATTTATGAAATGCAAGATACTATTATAGGGATTAAGTAGGATAACATCTGCTGACCAAATAAAAGGTTAAAATTTGCTGCAACAAAATTGTTGTGTATTTTTAAATGTTTGTGGCAGGAAAGAAAATGACTAAAAAGAGGCACGTACTGATATTTTTAGACAAGATTTTTAAAGGCTCGTTCTAGATAAAATGGTAGTCAAATGTGCGCAAAACACGGAACAATTAGTCGTCTAAATCAGATATAGAACTAGTCTTTGATTATTCTTCTACTCTATACAGTGCACTTAATTAATTTTTGTACAGTTAAACTATATTTTCTTCCCAAAAAAAATAAACAAATAACAATAAAGTTTGCTCCACAAAAAAAAAAAATTTGCTCTAACATTTGCCCTCAAAATTTTATAATTTTTCTAAAAAATCGAAAATCACCCTTTAAAAACCAATTTAATTTTTAATAAAATGATTATTCTCCTCATTTTATACGTGGGTACAATTTGATTTTATCCGCTATATAGTAGAACCTCGATAAATAAATATTTGATAAACGAATAATCTCATCAAATAAATAATTTTTTCTGATCTCAACATAATAGAATAAAATTTTTCAATCCAAAATATATTCATTTATCCAAATTTAACTGTATATATATTCTTTTTAAGTTTGAAACATGATGCGGTATACGAGGATGACTTTGGTGTCGGTCCACGAAGCGTGTTAGGCATATATCCGCAATTGGATAAGCTTCACCAATTTTAATTCATTTTCAAAAAATTATTCAAAAATCGAAATTTCAAAACTCTCACGTCAACAACTTCGTTTACATTTCTCCACACGCCTTTTGTTTATATCTCTTCATAGTCTTCATCTTCAAAACATCCAACTCACCCACCTATATATACACCTCTCTGTCTGTCTCCCCCTTTGCATAACACAACAGCTTTAATAGCTGTTTAATTCCTTCAACTCTCTCTCTCTCTCAACAATACACACAATCTTTTTGTATCTATAATTTTCACAGAAAATGCTCAATATTGACTGCAAATCAAACATGATTACCTCCAATACACCCAACAAATCTCCTAGGGTTTCTAATAAGCTCCCCGGTTTAGCTCCACCGCCAGTTCTCGCCGCCGACGTAGCGCCGGCAAATGATTCCGAGTGTGCGGCGTACGAACAGTATCTTCGGTTACCGGAGCTGAAGAAGCTGTGGAATGTTCGAGAATTTTCCGATTGGCAGAATGAACCGGTGATTAAACCGGCGTTATCGGCTTTGGAGATCACGTTCCGGTTCGTATCGACCGTTATGTCTGATCCACGACGGTACACAAATAGAAGAGAGTGGACTCGCCGACTTGAGTCACTCGGAACGAGTCAACTGCAGATCATAGCTTTGTTATGCGAAGACGAAGAGACTAATAGTTTGACTCGCGGAAAAGCGCCTATCACGGATTTAAGTTCTGCGGGAGGCGCTTTGTCACGCGAGAACAGCTCCGCGGAGGTATGGAAACTCCACGGAGAAACAACAGTAGTGAGCCGAGCTAGCGAATCGAGTTTGCTACCTCGGCTCACTACGTGGCACCGAACAGAAAACATTGCTCAAAAATTTTTGTATTCAATTGAATGCGAAATGAGGAATTGTCCCTACACATTAGGTTTAGGCGAGCCGAATTTAAGCGGAAAGCCGAGTTTGGATTATGATCTTATCTGTAAACCGGTACGGCTTCATGCGTTGAAGAGAAGCTCAATGAATATCGAAAATTTGGAGAATCAATCGTTGTATACAGTTCACCAAATTCTCGAGTCGTGGATTGAGGTATCGCATAAGCTTCTGAATCGTATCGGATCTCGAGTTGATGCCAGAGAATTCGAGTCCGCGTCAAATGATTGCTGGATTGTTGAAAGGATATGGAAGTTGTTAGCTGAGATTGAAGATCTTCATTTGCTTATGGATCCTGACGACTTTCTTAAACTAAAAAATCAGCTGATGATCAAGTCCGAAGCATTTTGTTTTCGTTCTCGTGGACTAGTTGAGATAACGAAGCTTTCGAAGGATTTGAAGCATAAAGTACCTAATATTTTAGGAGTAGAGGTTGATCCAACAGGAGGGCCTGCTATTCAGGAAGCCGCAATGAAGTTGTATCAAAAGACGGAAGAATCAGGATTGGAACGGATACATTTGCTCCAGGCATTACAGGGAATTGAATCAGCTTTGAAACGTTTTTACTATGCGTACAAGCAGTTGATTGTGAATGTCATGGGGAGCTTGGAGGCGAGAGGGAAGTTCGTGTACGCTGATTCAACTGATTTACTCGGACAGATCTACCTAGAACCAACTTATTTTCCGAGTTTGGATGCAGCAAAAACGTTTTTGGGAGAGTTTTGGCTTACGCATGGGAAGAAATGAGAATGGATCGGGTTGGTCGGATTGAGAGCTTGAGTCGAATGCAGTTCGATCAAATTAGATAACGGTTAATTTTGTTTTGTATTATGATTTAATATTGTTGTAACATTATTTAATTTAATTTTAATCTTATGTCGTTGTGTTACAGTAAGGAAATATGATTATCGATTGTCGATTGATATATAGTACTCGTACATGGTAACCTATATTTTGGCGAATTTGAAAGCTGGTCCAGTCTTATCCATGCAAGTAGAAGACTGTATGTATAGTTGATTCCGACAAAAGTAAGCAGTAAGCTGGTTCACAAGTCATAGCGTCCTATGTTTACAAGTCAATGTTGTTGAATATAAACTGGAATTATTTCTTAAAATAAAGATTAGTTTAATGACATGTGGGAAACCAAACCAAACCAAACATACCCAGTATATCCCGCTCAGAGCAGGGTCTGGGGAGGGTAGGTTGTACGCAGATCATACCCCCACTTTTGGAGCGGGGAGGCTATTTCCGTGAAGACCCTCGGCTGAGTGCACAACATACATAAAGTGTGGAAAATACAATGGAAATGATACGGAAATGGACAATGACATACCTGGGCCCATGGCGTTCTCCACATGGGTCATACCTATCTGCGAGGATTTATGATACTCCTAGCTTGATGCGCTCCAACCACACGAAAAGTCCCGCACAGAGATAACACCGAGCCAAGCTCCCTGCAACTGCAAAACCAGAAAACAGAAGACACTAAAAACGAACAAGTGAGAATGCTACAGCCGAACTTCTAAAAAATCGCTAACCGAGACAAGGCAACTCTGAGGCTCTCGATAACAGAGCCACAACCTAAATGGGAATCCACCACTCTGATACGCCGCCTCCAAGAACACCTATCCGCGAGCATGGTCTCATTTAAGCCTAAGGCCTTCAAATCCATCCTGAGCTGCTCTTCCCACGACCTCCTCGGCCTACCTCTCCTCCTCGTACCAACAACCGCCAGACTCTCGACCCTCCTAACTGGGGCTTCAGCCAGCCTCCTTCGAACGTGGCCGAACCATCTCAACCTTCCTTCCCTAACTTTTGCGGAAAAAGGCGCCACTTCAAGCTCGCTCCTAAACACCGAGTTCGGGATTCTGTCCAACATCGTGCGCCCACAAGACCACCGCAACATCCTCATTTCAGCTCCTTCCAACTTGCTTACGAGAGCCTTCTTCTCCGCCCAACACTCAGAACCATATAACATCGCAGGACGGATAGCCGCTCTATAGAATTTCCCTTTCAACTTAAGAGGGACTTTCTTATCGCACAAAACCCCTGACGCTGCCCTCCACCTTAGCCACCCAGCCTTGATACGATGCGTGACCTCGGCTTCAATCTCACCTTCCTTCTGGATGATCGAACCCAAATACTTGAATTTATCCGTCTGCGGGACGATCTGGTCTTCAATCCTAACCTCCACCCCTTCTTCGTTGGCCTCACCACTGAAGTTACACCAGAGATACTCGGTTTTAGAACGGCTCATACGTAACCCGTGGGACTCCAAAGTAGATCTCCAAAGCTCCAATTTGTCGTTCACCTCCCTCCTCGATTCCGCCACTAGCACGATATCATCCGCGAAGAGCATGCACCAAGGGACAGCATCTTGAATCTCCCGCGACATGACATCAAGGATAAGGGCAAATAGAAAAGGACTCAGGGCCGACCCCTGATGAAGCCCTATCTCAACAGGGAAGAAACGGGAGTCTCCCACTGGGGTCCGAACGCAAGAACTAGCTTGGGAGTACATGTCTTGAATCACCCTAACGAACGCAGGCGACACTCCCCTCTCCTCAAGGCTCTTCCAAATTGCTTGACGGGGGATGCTATCATAGGCCTTCTCAAGATCAATGAATACCATATGGAGGTCTTTGCGACGTTCCCTGAACTTCTCCATAAGACGTCTAACGAGATGAATGGTCTCGATCGTTGATCTCCCAGGCATAAATCCAAATTGATTCTCTGAGATATCCACTACTCTTCTAATCCGACTATCAACCACTCTCTCCCAAAGTTTCATAGTATGACTGAGTAATTTAATACCCCGGTAGTTACTACAACTTTGAGCATCGCCTTTATTCTTGAAAAAAGGGACCACAACACTACGCCTCCATTCAGCTGGCATCTTAGCACCCAAGAGAAGAACATTGAACAGATCTGTTAGCCATTGGACGCCAACCTCACCAAGACAAAGCCAAACCTCGATAGGGATAAGATCCGGACCAACCGCCTTTCCTCTAGCCATCTTTTGCAAGGCACCCTTGACTTCATCCTTGTTGATGCGCTCACAGGGATCGACGAAAATCACAGGCGAAAGAGAGACCTCTTGTTCCACACCGGCACCCCTCCTCCTTTCCTCGTTGAAAAGATTTTGGAAATACGAACTCCACCTGTCCTTAATAGCATCTTCATTCAATAACACTTGGCCTGATTCATCTTTAACAAACTTAACAGTACCCAGGTCGCGCCTACCTCTCTCCCTAGCTTTAGCTAGCTTAAAGATGGCATTCGCTCCTTCCTTGGTTTCTAGGCGCTTGTAAAGCCCTTCAAAAGCCTCCTCTTTAGCTTTCGCCACTGCCTTTTTTGCCTCTCGTCTCGCCACCTTGTACGCTTCCATCTTCCGAATCCTCTCCGACCCTGCGCAGAACGATAACAGCCCTTTAAAGAGCGCAAGTTTAGCCTTAACCTTCTTTTGAACCTCCTCCCTCTTTAAAGAGCTCTTTAATGACATGAGGGAAGTCGGTTCAAATAGGGAATTTTATACAGGAGTATTTATGAATTGGGTTGCGTCCATCTCCACGTCATTAGAGTGAGGTTGGTACAAGTTGGAAGTTTCTGGTAGCTAAAATTTACATCCGTCCCATCCATTATTTTAAAGAGTATTTGACACGTGTTTATAAAATATAATTTTATAATTTATTTTTATAATTTTATGATTTTGAATAAAAGTAGAATATTTATATTTTTATTCAAAAAATAAAATTTTAAAAATAAATTATAAAATTATTCTTTATATGTATTTTAAAATGCGTAACACTTTCTAAAAAACGAAAACAATTGACTGAAAGTGAGGGAGTACAAAATTAACAAAATCTATGCAGTGTGTAATAAAATTGGATGGAGTTGATCAGAATTTAAGTCAATTAAAAATTAGTGGCCTTTTGTTTTAAGTATACGAATGCTTTTCTTATACGCAGTGAGGGTATTTGTTAAAGTACTTTTTAAAAGTTAAGTGGTTATTATGACAAATTAATTATTTCTTAAGAATTAGTAGTTAAGTTTTTTATAAAAAAAACCTATTTTGAGCAGGATAAGATACCTAAAATGATAAAAATTTATTTTAAGATTTCATTTTCTGATTATCCCGGAATTTCTTTTAGAATATATATATATATTCCATATGTAAGTTATTTAAGCCTATCTATTTCATAATAAAAAACACTTATAAGCCTATCTATTTCATAATAAAAAACACTTATAGCATATTTTAATATGCTACTAAATAGTATTTTGGGGAGAGAAAATACACCATCCAATCCATTTTAATGGAAGTAGAGATGGTTTTAAAAAAGCAACAATATAAGGTGGTGTGTGAATGGAAAAAAAAGATGGGCTGCTGCACCCCAAGTTTGAGCTGTATTTTCGTTTACGTGTTGACTTATGGGTTAGTGCTTTATCTAACACAGAGATATAGGGGCTGCGTAGTCTTCAAGACCAAACAAAAAGCATCGGTTCCAATAAATTATCATGTTCGACTTGATGGAAAGCGGTGATTTTTTATGATTATAAAGTTCAACTAGTACTGCTCATGTTTTGTAGCTTGTCGACATCGTAGTGTTTTACAAGGACTACTGGTCTCAGATTTACCCTTTATTTTTATTCTTTTTGATAAAGGATAGAGATGGGTTTAGCCCGTCTTTTCTTTTTAGGAAAGAGATTCTTTCGGCCCAACCAATATATATGGACTTGATAACTATGAAAGATTTAGCTTCTAAATATTGATTGAAAGAGTATTTTATTTCATAATTTTCTAGAAGCAACTCCAACCCAACACTAAATCGCAAGTGATGAATATAGTGACAAACCTACTCCATTGAAATACTAAAATAGTGATCCAAGATTATCAAATGAGTTTTGGGTCACCAAATTTGGTGACAAAAGTACATTTGGTGATCCTTGATCACCAAATTGGGTGACCATCAAAATTCCAACAATGTCCTTATATTTGTTAACAAAACATTTTTTTTCATCTATGTCCTACTAAACTTATTTGTTCTTGTAATTTTTAATTTTAAATTTTTATCAATTGAAACGTTTTTTCTTCTTAGCTCTTGTTAATTCTAAAATATATATATATATATATATATATATATATATATATATATACTTTAAACTTTCACACAAAACCTTGAAAAAAAATTTTGAATCATGAATTATAAACAAGTAAACAACACACCAAATTTAATTATAAAAATAAAATCATAATGATAAATAAGAAGTTATAAGATAATGATTTTACCTAACTACAACTTATAATACATATAAATAAATAAACTCAAGTTAGAATATTCTATTTTATTAGTGAAAGATTCTTTTTAGTGTCAAGTATAGTGATCATGGATTAAAGTGCATTTTGTGAATGATGTAATTTTGTCACCAAAATAGTGTCCCTAGGACACTATTTTGGTGTCTTGGGTTGGAGATGGTTTAAGAGGTAGCTCTCTTTACAAGTTTTTCATCCCCTTGCAAGTAGGGGTAATCATTAATATTTATAGGGGATCCTTTATGGGACCCCCCTCTCTAACTAACTTGCCTGAGGGTAAAGCAGGGGCGGAACTAGGGGGCTAGCCCGGACGCTAGCCCCGGTCGAACCAAAAAAATCAAGTAAATTTTTTTTTTTTTTAGCCCGGAGTTAATTTTGAAAATGACTATATATTTTTTAATAGCCTAGGTTAAATTTTGAAATTTAGACAAAAAAATTGAAAATAGATTAAAATTTTTTTTCAACTTTTTAACAAAAACAAAAGCATACTTTTTTTAATTAACAAAAAAAACATATTTTTAATAATAATAAAATGAAAAGAGGTCATAGGGGATAGTGACTACTCTAAATACAATTTTAATTATACAAAGAAACACACAGACGCTGAGACGCACACCATCAGTCCATCGATTCCCAATTCACCATCGGGTTCTCCACTTCTCCTGGAGGCTGGCACAGCTGAAAGGCATATGATGTAGCCTATTTGTATTTCGAGGATACAACTCAACTTAAACAAGATTGTAATAGTAAATAGTATATAGACTGTCACAAGGAATCTCAGATAGTATTATCTGTCAGAAGAAAAAGATCAAGGTTAATCTACAGACTTGAGGAATTACTACATTGAAAGAAGTTCAGACATCTGATCAAGCCTCGGTGAAGTATTCGTTAAAGAAGTGGATTCATTTAAAGTGACAGAGATTTCGACAGTGACAGAGACAGTACAGAAGAATTAATAGAGAGAGGAGAAAAGAAAAGGAACCAGATTTTAAAGTCAATATGTGAAGAACAGTCATTGCGGTTAGTCACTCATGAACCAGACCGTGCATCGAGCGTCAACGAAAATTCGATGGTAATTCTTTATTACTTTCAGTGGTTCAAGCTATCAAGACGGGTATATTAAGAGAAGACATTAACCACAGCCATAAAGTCAAAAATAAAGAAAAGCCGTTGGAGTTAGTCGCTCATGAACCAGACCGTGCATCGAGCGTCAACAAAAATTCGGTGGTAATTCTTTATTACTTTCAGTGGTTCAAGAAAAATATTTGAGCTGTCAAAAGATTTTTATTAATTCTCTTTTAATTAATATAATTATGTAATTGATTTAATTTAATAAATTAATTCATTCTGAATTAATTTATTTGTTAAATTAATTATCATGTTAATTAATTTTGAATTAAGGTATTAATCTGAATTGATTTAATTAATTAATTAATCATTATTTATTTTAATGATTAATTGGTTAAGTATTTAATTAAATTATATTCATAAGAAATCAAAACAAAGAAAAAAAAAAAGAAAACAAAAACCGAAGGAATGAAAAAAAAAAAAGAGACAGTTTTTGTTTAAAGGGAAAGAGGCAGTGTCGACAGAGGCAAGTGGCATAAATTAAATATGCATGCAAAGAAATAAGAAAGAGACAACGGATAATGCATGAGTCAAGTTGCTGTCAGCAGTCATAAACGCGCTGGGGCGCGCGTGAACATCACGCGCTGGAGATAATAGAGGAAACAGCGGGCGCGTGTCTCTCACCGGTCCTTCCTGCGAGTGGTTCTTCGTTTACAGCAAAATATTTTGTTCACAAACAATTATGACAGCCGAGTTTTTTATTTGTTAACAAGACAATTTCAATTGTCTTGCCGATTGTATTGGTAAGCTGGATTGTCTTGACTATTGTATTGCCTATTGTCTTGGCAATACAAATTGTTTGTCTTGGAGGTTTTGGATTGTCTTGCCGATTGTCTTGGCAGTACAAAATTGATTGTCTTGGAAGAGCAGATTGTCTTGCCGATTGTCTTGGCAATACAAATGAAAAAGAAAAGATGAAGGAGTATATTAATTCAAGACAGCAGCCAGAACGAAAAAAGAACACAGAACATAATATCTTCAAGAAACAAAAACAGCTCCATTCTCTCTCATTTTTCAAGAACAACACAGCAAGAGAAAAATTCATAGAAAATCAAGTTCATCTTATTTTTAATATCTGATCCGATAGAACTTGTTTACTTGATACTCTTGTAATATTAGCGAGTTTTTACTCCTAATCTATATCTAGTTTTTTATTAACAAATCTAGAAAAATTCATGTCGAATTTTCTAATTTGTTTTTATTAACTAGATATAATTTCTGTACTGTATTTGTAACAAACCTCTCAAGTTAATATAATTTTATATTCAACTTGAATTTTGTTTCATTTAATTCCGCTCAAATTTGTCAAAATATAAATTAAATTTATCCGGACAAATTTCGATAAAACAGTATCGTTTGTATTCAACCCCCCCTTCTACAAACATATTGGACCTAACAATTGGTATCAGAGCCTATTGATTGATACACAAATCAAGATCCTATTTTTACTCAGTCAAAAATCCGTCTCGAATTTTTAACTCTCTTAAAAATTTATCATGTCAACCAAAGGCATTGTTAAAATTCCTATCATTAATAAAGATAACTATGACATGTGGAAAAATAAAATGGAGTTATTTCTTGATGTTACAAATCCAAGATTTTTGTTCGTTTTGAAAAATGGACCAATAATTCCTATCCAACATGATGCTGAAACGGTTACAAATGGAGTTGTAACAATACCTGCAAAATCCTATCCAAAGGACCCTAAGAACTTTACCGCTGAAGAAAAAGAGGAAGTTGGACTGGATAAAAATTTGAGACTCATTTTAATAGATTCCCTCGATGCTGTAATGTATAGCCATGTGATGAATTGCAAAACCGCTAAGCACATCTGGGAAACTATTGAAACTATCAATGAAGGAACTGATGAAGTCAGGGAAAACAGACTTCAAATTTTGACCTTTGAATATGAACACTTTAGAGCTGGCCCTAACGAAGGCATTCAGGAAGTGTTCGAAAGGTATAACAAAATAATCAACAACTTGCAAGTTCATGGCAAGCAATATACTCAGAAGGAGATCAACATGAAGTTTTTACTGACTATGCCTACTCACTTGGAGCATAGAATAACTGCCATCAGAGAATCCAGAGATTTAAACAAGATTGCTCTTGAAAGGCTGTTTGGTGTTCTGAAAACATATGAATTAGAACAAGTACAGCAGAAGGAGTTCTCTGGAAAAGGCAGAATGGCAAATTCTTCTACAGCTCTAGTAGTTGAGGTTCCTAAGGAAGTGGAAGCTAAAATTGTTCAACCTAACAGCTTCAACAAGGAACAAACTGAAGTGGAACATGGCCAAACACCAGCTACTCAGGATGGTAGTGAATTCTATTCACTAGAAGAGCTGGATCAATTGGAAGATGAATCTATGGCGATGATGGTGAGACAATTCAGTAACTTCAGATTCAGAAGAAATCCAAAGTTCAGGTTTAAGTCAAATAACAGATTTCAGAGAGGAGGTTCTTCATCCTCTAGTAACAGGGGAGGTTACAAAACTGGAACTGTTGACAGAAGCAAGATCCGTTGCTTCAACTGTAATGAGTTGGGACACTTTGCTACTGAGTGTCAGAAACCCAAGCAAGCACAGAAGAAAGATTATGCTTCTGAAAAGAAGAAGAGTGGAAGAGCTTATGTAGCTGCTGGTAAAAGCTGGGATGACACAGATAGCGAAGATGAAGAATATGGAAACTTTGCACTGGTGGCAAATGCTGAATCATCAACTTATTACACCACACCGGTAACTCTTACTGATGCTGAGTTAATTTTTAGCTTACGTAATTGCTTGAGTAATGCACAAAAAGGGTACGAGAGAATAAGTCTTGTTAACACTAAACTTGAAAATGAAGTGTTAGATTTAAAAAAGGTGCAAATTAATCAAGATAAGAATATAGAAGAAATAGCTAGACTTAACTACAGAGATAAGTCGCTAGGAGAATACATGGTAAAACAAGTTGATAGGATTGCTGAACAAGACATCAGGATTAAAGAACTTGAAACACAGATTAGAGCTTGTTATAATTCTGTTAAAGTGTCCAAAGAGTTTTTTAACAAACAATCTGTAGAACGAACTGTAGGAATAGGGTATGAATACAAAGAAGCTGTTGGTTCTTTGGGCAATCATCCTGCTAATCCTATTCCTGCTAAGGAAAGAGGTATACCACACGTACTCAAGAATGTTGAAAAACCAATGTTTAAAAAATCTGATGCTGGACCACCAGATATTCTTTCTATGGTTATTCAGGAAGAAATGAGAAATGAAGATAGTGCAAATGGCACAGTCTTTGTTAAGGATAAATGTGTTATGGATAAATCTGTTAAGAACGCTAATCCAAAGAATGTTTCATCTAAGAAAGATGTCACAGTCTTTGTTAAGGCTAAATCTGTTGAGGACATTAATCCAGAAAATGTTTCATCCAAGAATGATGTACCTAAAGTGCCAGTCAAGGTTGTTGAAACAACTAGTTCTTCTAAGACTGGATTAGGAGGTAATAAGTTGAAGCAGAACAATAACATGTCTAACATGAGTAACATGCCAATCATTGATTCTAATCATAAAGCATGTGGTGTTGTCAACTGTATGTCTTGTGCTTTTAATGTGATGTCTGCTTACTTTAATGGTAATCATGCATGTGATAATAAGACTGCTCCTCGACAACATATGAACAGGAATAATGTTAGATCAAAGACTGCTAGTCCTCCTTATGTTAGGAGAGAGACATTTGTACCAAAGCCTAAACAAAGTTTTATGAAGGCTGTTTACAAAGTCAAATGTCCAGTCAATGATATTGTTACTAAACAAACATGGATACCTAAACTGAAACAAAAGATTGTCAAATCTGTTTATAGGGTAAAATGTTTATTGACTAATGGTAAAATTGGTGTCAAGGTTAAAAATGTTGTTTTGCCTGACAAAGGCCAATACTTTAAATACTCTGGACCCAATCAAATTTGGGTTCCAAAGAAGGTTTAATCCGTTTGTCATTACAGAGTATTGAACAGGTTGAACGAGTAACCTGGATCTTGGACAGTGGATGTTCAAGGCATATGACTGGAGACAGAACCCTGCTGACAAATGTGGTGGAGAAGGCCGGCCCAGTAGTTACCTTTGGAGATAACAGCAAAGGTAGAACTGATGGATATGGCAGACTTGAAGCTGGAAATGTTATAATTGATGAAGTCTCTTTTGTGAAAGGACTTGAGCACAATTTGCTCAGTGTCAGTCAATTCTGTGACAAAGGTTATGAAGTTCATTTCAACAAGAAGAATTGTCTAATTTCACACAAGAGACATGAAAAGCCACAACTGACAGGAGTTAGAAAAGGCAATCTGTACGTAGCCAATATGAACTCAGGAAGCACTAAAGAAATCACTTGCTTCTACACTAAAGCATCTAATGATGAGAGTTGGCTATGGCACAAGAAACTTTCTCATCTTAATTTTAAGACAATGAATTCTCTGGTTAAAAGAGAGTTGGTGAGAGGTTTTCCTTCAATGGAATTCACTCAAGAAGGACTTTGTGATGCATGTCAAAAAGGCAAGCTAAAAAGGGCAAGTCACAGGAGCACTGACACATCTTCAATAACTGAACCATTACAATTACTTCATATGGATTTGTTTGGTCCAGTTAATGTGATGTCTATGTCAAGGAAGAGATATGCTCTAGTGATTGTTGATGATTTTTCAAAATACACATGGGTCCTGTTTTTGAATTCTAAAGATGAGACTCCACAACTGGTGATTGATCACATCAAATTAATTGAGCGAGATTCTACGTATCCAGTGAGAGCTATAAGATCAGACAATGGAACTGAATTCAAGAATGCAATTCTAAATGACTTCTGCACTGAGAAGGGTATAACCAGACAATACTCAGCTTCAAGAACTCCTCAGCAAAATGGGGTAGTGGAAAGAAAGAATAGAACCTTGATTGAAGCTGCACGTACTATGTTAAGTGAATCAAGGCTTCCATTGTACTTTTGGGCTGAAGCTGTCAATACTGCGTGCTATACCCAGAATCGAACTCTAATCAATAAAGATCAAATGAAGACACCCTATGAAATTATGGCTGATAAGAAACCATCACTCAAATACTTTCATGTATTTGGGGCAAAGTGCTTTGTGCTTAAAGAAGGTGATGATCAAGGTGGTAAATTCGATACCAAAGCATTTGAAGCAATTTTTATTGGTTATTCAATGAGAGCATACAGGGTGTATGTGATTGATGAACAGAAGATGATGGAAAGTGTCAATGTAACATTTGATGACACTAAACTCCCTAGTATCCAAACTGAGAATCCATCTGAGAAGCTATCTTTCGATGACATGACAGATACAGATTCAGATGATGACAATGCACCTGAGATTTTTGCTGATGCTAATGACAACAATGATGATCAGGGTAATGGTGATGAAATCAATGATAGTAGTCAAAATTCCCCTGACTCTTCTAAACAATCATCATCTAGTCAACCTGGCAATAACTCAGGGGGAGAAAATGAAGGGTCAACTGGTCACACACAACATCACAATGAAGATCAAGGCGAATCATCAAGATCTAATCTTCCCAGACAGACTGTTTGGAATAGAGCTCATCCTTTTGAACTAATTATTGGTGAACCAGTTGTTGGTGTGAAGACTAGAAGAGCTTTTCAGAATCAATGTAATTATTCAGGGTTTCTGTCTGAAATGGAACCTAAGAAAACTGAAGAAGCTCTTTCTGATCCTGATTGGGTGATTGCTATGCAAGATGAACTCAATCAATTTAAACAACAAGAATTTTGGAAGCTGGTACCCAGACCTACAGACAGACCAGTGGTTGGCACTAGGTGGGTATTCAGAAACAAACTTGATGAATATGGCACAGTGACGAGAAATAAAGCAAGACTGGTAGCAAAGGGTTACTCCCAATCTGAAGGCATTGATTATGATGAGACCTATGCTCCAGTGGCTAGACTTGAGGCCATAAGAATATTCTTGGCATTCGCAGCATTTTCAAACTTTATAGTTTATCAAATGGATGTCAAGAGTGCTTTCTTGAATGGCAAGCTAGATGAAGAGGTTTATGTAGAACAGCCCCCTGGCTTTGAAGATCCAGATTTAATTGACTATGTCTACTTCCTTTTCAAGGCTGTCTATGGTCTTAAACAAGCACCAAGGAAATGGTATGACACTCTCTCTGAATTTTTAATTGAAAATGGTTTTGTTAGAGGTGTCATAGACAAAACTCTCTTCACAAAGAAACATAAGAATGATACAATTCCAGTCCAAGTCTATGTGGACGATATAATATTTGGGTCTACTAATGATCTGTTGTGCAAGAAATTTGCTAAGTTAATGTAGGGTAAATTTGAAATGAGCATGATGGGTGAGCTGAAGTTCTTTCTTGGATTGCAAATAAGTCAAAGGACAGATGGAATATTTATCTGTCAATCCAAGTATGTCAAAGAGCTTCTCAAGAAGTATCAAATGGAGGACTCATCTTCAGCAAGAACACCATCATCTACTGCTGTTAAATTTGGAGCATGTGAAAATTCTGCTAAGGTAGATATCACAAGCTACAGAGGTATGATAGGCTCATTACTTTACCTTACTGCAAGTAGACCAGATATTATGTATGCTACATGCTTGTGTGCAAGGTTCCAAGCGGATCCTAGAGATGTGCATCTCATTGTTGTTAAACGAATCTTGAGATATCTTAAGGGTACTCCAAATTTAGGAATTTGGTACCCTAAAGAATCTGGTTTTAATCTTGTTGGATATACAGATTCAGACTATGCAGGAAGTGTTGTAGATAGAAAGAGCACCTCTGGGAGTTGTCAATTCCTAGGTGGCAGGTTGGTTTCCTGGTACAGTAAGAAACAGCAAACAGTTTCCAACTCTACAGCCGAAGCTGAATACATAGCTGCTGGAAGCTGTTGCGCTCAGATCTTGTGGATCATAAATCAGCTACGGGATTATGGCTTTGTACTTGACAAGATTCCTATCCTGTGTGATAATACAAGTGCCATAGCAATCTCCAACAATCCTGTGCAGCACACGAGAACAAAGCACATTGACATCAGGTATCATTTTATTCGAGAGCATGTCATGAATGGTACTGTGGAGTTACTTTTTGTACCCACAGAAGAACAAACAGCAGATATTTTTACTAAGTCTCTTGACGAATCCACATTCACCAGAATTGTTGGTGAATTGGGTATGTTAAACAGTCCAAGTAATTAAACTAGTTAATATCTGAGGTTTGATCTTTAATAATTTACAAGTGATTATTTTGTGAATATTTTCTGATTTAAATCACTTGTATAATTATTTTATCAACTTATAATCTTGCTTGTTAATTCTTAAATCATTGTTATTATCTTCTTAATATTTTCCTACTTACTTCTTTTAATTTTAGAATAATTTTATTTTCTCTAAAAATATTTTTCTCAAATTTTACAAGTGGAAATTAATGAGAAATCTATTTTTGTTGAAAATTCTTTTTGAATATTTGTGATCTTTCAATAAATCATATTTTCTTTCAAAATAATTTTCTGATAAGAAAGTCATTTTATTCGAATATATATATAGATTTATTAATTTGCTACAAATGTTTATGTAAATAGTTAATATTTTATTCAATTTTTTGTAGTGTTTGTTCTTCTGTTATTAATGTGTTAATTCCGTCAAAAGGACAACCTATGGTATTTTTAGTATTTTATATTTTCTATTTAGTTATTTTAAGTAGTTATATTGTTGTAGATATTTTTCTAAATTATTATCTTTTATCTTTAATATTCTGTAAATATTATTAATACAGTTATTTTTGAATTTAAAAAAAATATATATATAAAAATAAAATAAAAAAAATAAAATAAAAATAAAAATTTGTTTCTATATTATTATGTATATTATTTCTTATTTTTGAATATTATTTTTCATGTGTATATAAATAGTTTGTATAGTTTTTAGAGTTTAGTCACTATACTTGCAAAACTTACAAATAGGTCCCTGTACTTGGTTCTTTTGTTGTTCTTCTTATTAACACACACAAAACCTGCAGTTTAAGTATAAATCTTTGTTTTGTGATTGCTGTTAACAAATCTTCGTTTTAAGGACTTAACAATTGACCAATGTTGGTATCAAATTGGTATGTGTCTATACAATTTGTTAGGAACTAATGTTTGATTTTCAAGATCTAACAATTGGAAGACAAGACCTATCAAGTGCTAACAATTTCTAATAGTTGGTATCTATCATGCAGGACCTAAAACATGATAAAATAGTTTTGTTTGTATTGGTTTAAACATTAACATACATTGATTCGATTAATATTTATTAATTGGATTTTTGCCTATGTTCTTGTTTAGTAAAACCGGCTCAGGATCTTTATCTTCCTAACTCAAAATCTCTTTCTACAGCTGTGATTGCTTACATTGTAAATCTTTTGAAATCACAACTGTATATCATTTCACTTAAGATAAATGCAATATTTTCTCAGAAAACTTTTCAATGTTAAAAATGCATTCTATCTCTATATTGCTCATATTCTGTGATGCAGGTTCATCTACATGGAATTTTGTATTCTCACATGTTTAGTCATAAGGTTGTAAACCCAACAACTTTTATCCAGACTACAGTCAAACTCAAACACATTCTATTTTACCCCCTAAATGGAAGTAACCTATCAGACTAGAGGTCACCAGGGAGTAACTGCACTTGATGCAGCAAACAAGGATGTGTGGGATATTCAGTTGGAGAGTCACTACCTTATACACTAACCAAAATATTTCATATGCACAAGTGAGATTGCACACACTAAGGATGAATTAACGGAAACCTGTAATCCAACCATTTTACGGTTAGAATTATAAGTTAAAGGTTCTTTAATGAACTGATTGTCTTCACAGACCTCGAGAGAAGATATTGATCTCAAATGCAAAATTCAACAAGATCATTATCTAACTCCCTAGAGGGAACATCTCTGGATCCTGCGGGTAACGGATCCGACATATGTGCGGATCGGCAACTTGTGAACTATGATTCAGATTTTACCTGATGAGTTTAACAAGGTTATGTCTTCACAGACATTAGAAGGGAATCTTGATCTCAATGCTAAATTTATAGATCATTGTTTACCTTCTCAGAATTCAAATCTGAAAACCCAAAAAGGGAAATTAGCAACTTGTAGATTATGACTCAGATTCGTCTGACGAGTCCAACGAGGATTTGGGATTTGCGAACTCCCATTGCACCACCACTGACCTCTCTTGAAGGGGCTATGGTGATTTTTCTTTACAGGTACACTAAAGGATGTTGGAGCAATGAGTGAAACACTAGTGAGCAAGAGTGTAAACACAGAGAGAAGTGAGACACTCAACACAAATGAGTGGAGAGAAGAGTGAAACACTTGTGAGGTACACTAAACACTATCACACACTCACAGTGAGGAAGAAAATGAAACTTCCTTTCTAACAAAGCTTTATCAATTGATTTCAATGTACTCTAACGATTGGTATAAATTGGTAACAATTTGGTATCAACTACTTTGTCAATTAGTTGAATGGAGGATTCCTCAACTAAGGGGGAGAGATATATTGGAAAAGATATATTCAAGCTTAAAGCTTACCTTAGTAGGATATACTCAACTAATGGGGAGAAGTATGGGGTACAAGTAAAAGAAGAGTGAGTTAGAAAGGGGAAGCAGTAAAGACTGTGCTTAGAATGAGAAGCAAGTCTAGAAAGTCTAGTTTCTAAGGGGGAGCCTTAGATGAAGAAGCAAAAGAACTTTCATTTGTTATGAAAGTGGAGATATAAGGAGAATTACATCACAATACTATTCTATTAGTCTTTCAATGTACTATGTATAAAGGCTAAGTGGAAGAGTAGTAAATTCACCAGAAGTTATAGAAATGGTATTGATTCACCATTGTCTACATAGTAGGAACAGTTGTTTTTCTTTAGTGAGAAAAGCTGTGTCAGAAATGGGAAGTGGTTGTAAATCAAGAACTGCTGATAATCACCAATGTAAGATGTGAAGGTTTATCAGGCAGAGATATGAAGAATCAGAAATGAAGATGAGTTATCTATTGAAGATCAGTTCAGTGCTAAGAGGAACAATCATCTATCATTTCATCAACTGAAGATTCTGGAATTGTTAAATCTAAACCAGAGAAATTTTTTTTGTATTATTTACTTAATTTCTAAAAGTTTTATCTTTTTCTTGTTTAAGTGAGGTAGTTGAGTTATCCTCTAGGTATTTGCTTGTTATTGTCTAACAAACAAATAGGGGGAGATTGAAAGGCATATGATGTAGCCTATTTGTATTTCGAGGATACAACTCAACTTAAACAAGATTGTAATAGTAAATAGTATATAGACTGTCACAAGGAATCTCAGATAGTATTATCTGTCAGAAGAAAAAGATCAAGGTCAATCTACAGACTTGAGGAATTACTACATTGAAAGAAGTTCAGACATCTGATCAAGCCTCAATGAAGTATTCGTTAAAGAAGTGGATTCATTTAAAGTGATAGAGATTTCGACAGTGACAGAGACAGTACAGAAGAATTAATAGAGAGAGGAGAAAAGAAAAGGAACCAGATTTTAAAGTCAATATGTGAAGAACAGTCATTGCGGTTAGTCACTCATGAACCAGACCGTGCATCGAGCGTCAACGAAAATTCGATGGTAATTCTTTATTACTTTCAGTGGTTCAAACTATCAAGACGGGTATATTAAGAGAAGACATTAACCACAGCCATAAAGTCAAAAATAAAAAAAAGCCGTTGGAGTTAGTCGCTCATGAACCAGACCGTGCATCGAGCGTCAACAAAAATTCGGTGGTAATTCTTTATTACTTTCAGTGGTTCAAGAAAAATATTTGAGCTGTCAAAAGATTTATATTAATTCTCTTTTAATTAATATAATTATGTAATTGATTTAATTTAATAAATTAATTCATTCTGAATTAATTTATTTGTTAAATTAATTATTATGTTAATTAATTTTGAATTAAGGTATTAATCTGAATTGATTTAATTAATTAATTAATTAATCATTATTTATTTTAATGATTAATTGGTTAAGTATTTAATTAAATTATATTCATAAGAAATCAAAACAAAGAAAAAAAAAAGAAAACAAAAACCGAAGGAACGAAAAAAAAAAAGAGACAGTTTTTGTTTAAAGGGAAAGAGGCAGTGTCGACAGAGGCAAGTGGCATAAATTAAATATGCATGCAAAGAAATAAGAAAGAGACAACAGATAATGCATGAGTCAAGTTGCTGTCGGCAGTCATAAACGCGCTGGGGCGCGCGTGAACATCACGCGCTGGAGATAATAGAGGAAACAGCGGGCGCGTGTCTCTCACCGGTCCTTCCTGCGAGTGGTTCTTCGTTTACAGCAGAATATTTTGTTCACAAACAATTATGACAGCCGAGTTTTTTATTTGTTAACAAGACAATTTCAATTGTCTTGCCGATTGTATTGGTAAGCTGGATTGTCTTGACTATTGTATTGCCTATTGTCTTGGCAATACAAATTGTTTGTCTTGGAGGTTTTGGATTGTCTTGCCGATTGTCTTGGCAGTACAAAATTGATTGTCTTGGAAGAGCAGATTGTCTTGCCGATTGTCTTGGCAATACAAATGAAAAAGAAAAGATGCAGGAGTATATTAATTCAAGACAGCAGCCAGAACGAAAAAAGAACACAGAATATAATATCTTCAAGAAACAAAAACAGCTCCATTCTCTCTCATTTTTCAAGAACAACACAGCAAGAGAAAAATTTATAGAAAATCAAGTTCATCTTATTTTTAATATCTGATCCGATAGAACTTGTTTACTTGATACTCTTGTAATATTAGCGAGTTTTTACTCCTAATCTATATCTCGATTTTTATTAACAAATCTAGAAAAATTCATGTCGAATTTTCTAATTTGTTTTTATTAACTAGATATAATTTCTGTACTGTATTTGTAACAAACCTCTCAAGTTAATATAATTTTATATTCAACTTGAATTTTGTTTCATTTAATTCCGCTCAAATTTGTCAAAATATAAATTAAATTTATCCGGACAAATTTCGATAAAACAGTACCGTTTGTATTCAACCCCCCCTTCTACAAACATATTGGACCTAACAACAGCTCCTCTCCGGCAGGCGGCAGTCCGGCTTCTGAGTTCTCACTTCTCAATCCATATATTTCAATTGATTAATTGAGCAATGAAAGGGCAATCAAGGTAAAACCCTAAACACCTAAGTTATGTTATCCTTATTTTGAGAATTTTTTTTTTATCAGTTCATCAAGATCAAGTTGTGTAATTGATTAATGGTAGGAATCTTAATATTGTATTAGTTTCAATCAATATTGTGTTGATTAAGTGTATATATAATATATTTCAGGATGGATAAATTTGTGATTAAAACATCTAAGCCTGTTAATGTGGAATCTGAATTTGCAAAGGAGATGTCTGCAAGTAAAAGGGCATGTGTTGAATTCAATCCAGAAAACCTTATTTCAGACCCGAGATGTAGAAAGCAAATTGAGGAATACAATGTAAATATTAGAGATCAAGTGCGAAGGGCGTATCTCGCTAAAGGCCCTTATCAGCCTCTAAATTATGAGTTCCCAAAGATCCAGTTCGGTAAAGAAAGAAGAACCTTTCAAAAAAACTGGTTCAAAGAGTTTGACTGGTTGGAATACAGTGTTAAAAATGATAGTGCATACTGTTTGTGGTGTTACCTGTTTAAACCAAATAGACCAGAGAATTGTGGAAGGGATGTGTTTACCGAAGGAAATACAGACCTACTTCTTTGCATCGCGTCTCTTGATCCCAGGAATTCTTTTTCAAGTTTTGATCATGAAAAACTGCTGCAACTAGCCCAATTTTATCCAGAAGATTTTTCTGAAATGGATCAGGTTTTGTTAACAAATCAGTTGGATAATTTTATTTATGACGTGCGAAATGATAATAGTTTTTCTGAAATTCAAAATATTGGAGAGCTTGTCAGGACTCATAGAAACACAGCTTATCCTTTGGTTTACCGTCTTATTGAGTTAGCATTGGTTTTACCTGTCGCTACAGCTACGGTTGAAAGAGTGTTTTCTGCAATGAAAATTCTTAAGACTTATTTGCGCAACAGGATGGGGGATTAGTGGTTGAATGATAGTATGGCGGTTTACATCGAGAAGGCCATATTTAGAGACATAAACGATGAAGTTATTTTGCAACGTTATCAAAATATGCAAAGTCGTAGGATTCAGTTGTCATCCATTCCTTCCTCAAGAAAAGTTCGTAAAGATGTTTGATAATTAAGGTATGTATATGTAATTTTTAGCTTACTGAAAATTTAATGATGATCGTTTAGCCCGGGGTAAAATTTAATCCTAGTTCCGCCACTGGGGTAAAGGGAATGTTATTTACAATCTTGGGCTTCAAGGCCCATTGAAAGGAATTACATAATATTGGGCCTAACTACAAAACTACCCATGTGGCTAATTTACTTAGACTAATCTAATGGCCCAACATTTGTCCCCCTAGTATTGATAAATATCTTTAGATTTTATTTTAGAGCATTATCATTATTATTTTATGTATTTTTGTTATTTTTTGTTTTTTTTTTGTGTCACAAGGCTTTTTGGAACTTGTCCTACTGCCTTTTTCGTTTTTCAAGGTTAACCTATGTGTTTTGTGGGCCTTGTTTTTCAGTTCCGAGGTGTATATATATAGGTTTTGAATTTTGGATTTCAGAGACTATAGTGTGGCTGTTCGTTTTTCCAGAATAGACTTTATTTGTTCAGGAGGTTGTTTGGGATTTCTCTCCCAAGATATATCAAGTACGTTCTTTTTCCTTTTATTACTTATGTCTTGCTTGTCCGTTCTTTTGCTGTTCAATTAGCGTAGTGTTTTTGGAGATTCAGGTACTTTTCTTGGTGTCTGTTTGCTTATTTGAGATAATGTCTCAATCATCCTCAATGCGTGTCATTTCTGGGGATCTGAGTAAACGGCCAATGGCCGTTGATGATGCTGAATCCTCCATTAACTTGGATGACTTAGAACTTCCCGACGAGATTTCTGGGGATTCATTTGATTTTCTTGAAGACGTAGAACCTGTCGTTGCCGAGCCCTCGCCGTTTAGTCCGCGGACTCTTGAGCTTCGCGCTTACGTTGTGAGGGAAGGTAATAGGGTGGCTCATGAGGAGTTTAGTGATAAGGGGCCGCTATTTTATCGTAGTTATTATGTGAACAAACCGGTCGATTGGGATTTGTTAGGGTCATGGGTCGATTTTGAAAACGGTTGTCGGTATAAAATTCCCGGGATTAGGGATAAGGTATGGGAAATGCCCGAGTTTGGAATGCACGGGATTCCCCTGATTATGTTTTTATATGGTCTTCGATTACAAATGCATCCATTTCACCTCGCTATATATGAGGCTTTAGGGTGTGGGGTTGCCCAGTTGACCCCGAACTCCGTAGCCCAGGTTAGCGGTTTTATTGAACTTTGTTGTGAACGAGGTATTGTCCCCTCGATGCGGTTATTTTTTTCGATGTATGGTGTAAGGTATTCGCGGGGTCAAGTTTAGTTAGACAAGCGTGATGGTAGGCCGAAGATTGTCGATGTTAAATCATCGAATTCAGGGTATTACTCTAGGTGGATGTATTTGTATGGTTGTGACCTTGAGTTTGTGCGACCCTGTCTGGGCGTGTCGCAATCTACTATAGATTACTTAACTAAGTTAGAGAAATATGACGATGATTATTTGTGTCGTTTTTAGGGTGTTGACATTGAATCAAATTATCGATTCTCTCTTCTGAAAAATGAAAAATTTCTGAATGAGCATAATCGTAATGCGTCGATTCTCTTCTTTCCTCCCTTAATTTGTTTTGTTACGCCCATTTTTAATGATCTGAATGGCTCCTCTCTCATTGTTTTCAATTTTTTCTAATTTGTTCTTTGGAGTTTAATATTTTTCTTCCTGTTGTTTTGTAGTTGCTGGAGAATCTTTGAAGAGGATTCTTTGTAAAGGGGTTCGGGGAGAGATGGACAAGGCGTTGGCTGAGTTGGCAAGGAGATCTTCGTCCTTGAGGGTTGTGGTCGAGGATGTTTCCTCGAATGCTGGGGGGTCTACCTCGGTGGACGTTGCCGAGAAGTTGATGGTTGGGGAAAACGATGAAGCCGGTGATGTTGGAGATGCTTTGGGGGGTAAACGTCCCCGCTCTGATCAGGGTGTGAAGAGGAATGTCCTCTGTCGGGTCGATGAAAGGCCCCGACACGGCGCTGGGAAGATATTGACCATCACGAGATTTACTAAGCCGCTGTTGCCATCGGTGCTGCAACCTGAGAATCCTATACACTTCGAGATTCAACCGAATGAGCGTTGGAACGCTGGAACCAATCCTCATATTTGGATATTTCAGGCATTTAACCTTCCTCAAGATTTAAGCTCCTATGCAGATCGGTCTCGTAATGAAATAGCTGATTGTTGTCTTTCCCGAGATGGGCGAGTAAGTATTTCTTTTGGCGTATTCGTAATTCTTCTCTCTGCTTGGCTTTCTCGTTTTGTTTGCCTATTTAAAATGTATTCTAACCTTTTATCGTTATCTTAGCAGTTTCTTGCTGATTTGGTGCATGTCATCGAAAGTTATTGGTCTGATGGTGAGGGTCCATCTGGGACTTTGGAAGTAGGCAATGTGAAGGAGTGGTTAGCTAAATTGGAGACAAGAGCAGTCGATGCCAAACGTCATGAGGAATAGGCAATCCAGCAAAATGCTCGATATATCACGGATGTTGCTAAGCTGGAAAAGGAGAATCGTGAACTTAAGGGGAAGGTGAGCGAGCTGGTGGGCCAAATGGAGAATTTGAAGGTATCTCTTGAGGGTGAATAGACGAAATCAAAGGTTCTTGGCTTGGAGAAAGACAAGGCAGAAGAAGAGGCGAAGAAACTTGGGGACGAGGTTTCTCATTTGAATAAGGAACTGGAGAAGAGTATATCTGATATTGCTGATGCCATCGGGGTCGGGTATCAGGGGTGTTATGACCGAGTTGTCGCTGTTGGGATTGACCTGAGTGGTCACACGTTTGATGATTATTGCAAGGATCTTGTTGCTCCCAGGACTGGCTCTCAAGGTGAAAAATGAAGGCGGGGTATGCCCCGTTCGTGATGTAATGAACTCAGTATCTTTAATTTGTGCGCTTATGGTGGAATTTGTTTGTTGGGTTATGCTCATGGATTTATTTTGAGTTATGTTTGACTATTATGTGATCGCCTTTAAGATTTATATTGGCCAACTTTCTGCCGTTTTTTCTTTTTCTACGAGTTTTGTCTTTAACAACTGTTAGAGAAGCAGGTGGTTAATCCTCGTCGGGTTTTGTCACTTAATCCGGTTAGCTTTTGTTGCTTAACCTGTTTGGTGCCATGTTTGCCTCGATTATACTATATGTTGGTATTTGGCTTAAATGAGTACCTCGCTTTTTGCTATCAGAAAAGAAATAGAACCTTGTTTGAATGTAAATTGTAGTTTTCTTGCATAGATAATAAAGAAATTCACTAGTAACATAAAATCGGCGATGTGTGTGTTTGAACATTGTAAAGAAGTCATCAATCTCTTGACTAACAGTATTAAGGGAACAAAGGCAATTTTATTCATAATTTAAGGATAGTCTAAGTGAGGGCCTCATATAAGTCCTTTTGCACTTTAGACAAATTTTTAAAGGTGGGTGTTGAAACCATATTGGTTTTGATGATGACATAATGCAGCAAGCTGATTGCTTGTTACGTAATATATATTAGCCTGCTATCAAACTTTATTTTGCAGGATGCTTTAATTGAGGGGGAGTTTTAGCTCAATCTCAAGTTAATATGTAATCATATGATAACATAGTTAGCAAGCTGGTACGCTTGTAATGGTATATTATAGCAAGCTTCTTGTGTATATTTCTAATTCTATTTTGCAGGACATATAAGTTATGCTATATACAAAGATGTTAACATGCTGGATATATGTACTGGACTAATATTGTTTTGCAGGATTATTACTTATATTATTTCTTAGCAAAACAGGGTATCTCAGCTAGCTGACAGTACAAGAGTTCTTATAACACAGCAAGCTGACAGATAACACAGCTAGCTGACAGTACAACACAGCAAGCTGACAGTCTGTCCAGAATATAAAGGGGAGTACGTTTTTTTATAGTAAATATTGTGGATATCAGTTGTAAGATTGGTCTAATATATTTAAACATGATATTATATATATTAGAACACTACTCAAGTAGAAGTATCATGCTAGACAACTTCCACTCATTAAAGGAATCTTTTTATTTCTTTAATGCTCTACTAAAGACAACCCATGTGCTTTTTTTTCAAGCATGCTCTAGCCAATAATCAAATATTCCATACACTCAAAAACTCCACCACCTGTTGTCTTGTAGAAAAGCTTACAAAGAAAACACATTCATTCATTATCATATCTATTGTTTTCTTCATGTGTCTCTAACGGATTTATTCAAGAACAAAATGCTTTGCTTTCATCTCTCTCCACTGAATGTATCCTATGCATGAGAATCATTCTGAAAAACCTGCAGGTGAACGTTAGTAGTGCGATTAAATTGAACAAAGCCAAACGTGAGAAGTGCTCTTCAAGACCGTTGCAAGATTGTTCAAGATTTATAGCTCCTGCACTTCACTATAAAGGCTTGTGTGGTTCTCATCTGAAGAATTAAGAACCTTCAAGCAATATTCAAGAATACAAGAAACAACTCTGCACCCTCTACTTCAAACGAGCTCGTGTACTATATTATATATCGAGATTTTAGAGAGTTCATATCTTTGAGTTGTAATTATCTTTATCCATTGTATTGTTCAACTTGTAAAGTTGGTAGTTGCTGGATTGTCAAGCTTGTGGAACAAGGGTTAAAGAAGCATTAGGCTAGAGAAGTTTATACTTGGTTTAGTATAGAACTTAGAGAGATGTGTTCAGGAAACAAGGGGTTCCAGCTAGCTGCAGTCAGTAACTAGGTGATTAATGGAGATATATTATTGTATCTTGTAATTGGATTTCATTGTGATCAATAATATATTCTCTTACCAAGTTGGTAAGGGACTAGGACGTAAACCATAGAAGATTAGGGGTCGAACCTAGCTAAAATTCGTGGTGTTCTTTACTTACTGCATTTTATCTTACTGCACTGCATAACTTAGCTAGCTGCTTATTTGTTAATCTGTTGCATCCAGTTAACTTAGCTAGCTGCTTATTCATAAATTTGTTGCATCCAGCTAGCTGCCAGAATATAATTTTAGACAAATTTTTTATTTGATCATTGTTAGTCATAACACCTATTCACCCCTCCCCTCTAGGTGTATTTTCAATTGGTATCAGAGCTTTGGTATACTAATATTTCCGTAACAGGAAAAGTATCGATCAAATGGCTGACAATTATCTCGAAGCTAAATCCGACTATAAGGCACCTCTTCTCACAGGCTCGGAGAACTACAATTGGTGGAAATGAAGAATGGAGACTTATTTGTCCAAAAAACCTATGGTTCTAAGAGTTGTGCAGAAAGGAAACTATGAATTTCTAGACGATAAGAACATGCCAAAAGATGTTGATGATCTCACTCCCGATGAGATTATCAAATGCGGTTACAATGGAGAAGCTTGAAACTCCATAATGAATGCATTAGACCAAGCTGAATATGACAAAGTATCTTCTCTAAAGACAGCAAAAGAAATGTGGGATGCTTTGGAATCATATCATGAAGGTTCGAAAACTTTGAGAAAAGTTAAACTTAGCAAATTAATGAATGACTTCGAAAATTTCAAGCTCAAGAATGGTGAAACTATCAAGGAAAGCCAAGCTAGATTTCAGGTCACTATGAACACTCTAAAGAGACTTGGAAAGACCATACCTCAAGATGAAATCAACATGAAAATTCTAAGTGCAGTGTTAGGAATAATTCATAAGTTGTGATGTTAAGAATAGAATTTTGCTAATACTTCTTGTATATCCTGATCTTATAAAGGATTTAGCACTTTGTATAGGATATATGTGTTAAACAGTAATCTGTAGAATTTAGTCAGGAACAGTACGTCAGAGACTACATGTCAGGAACAGTGTATCGGGGACTACATGTCAGGAACAGAGGAGCAGATCCTGATACAGTAAGTCAGATCCTGATCAAATACTGATGGGATAATCAGATCCTTATGCAATGGAAAATCCTGATATCAGTCGTGTTACTGATGATATCAGTCGTGTTACTGATGATGTCATTATGGATGCTACAGAAACTGGCAAGTGCTATAAAACAGGATCTTTGTCTTGGAAAACAAGCAAGAAGATATCGTGAAGGAAACGAATTCTCTATTGATGGAAACTATCAACTGGACGGCAGAACATTGTCATAGATAGATTATAATTCTGTTATTAGTTGATAGGTAGCATTATAAATACTCTCTCTATATCATTGTAAAAAAAGGTGTGTAAGCAAGTGAGTTCGTAAGATTTGTATTCGAGAGTTCGAAACAAACACAGAGAGAGATTTATATTGTCAGCAGCTGCTAAAGGTATTGTACACCTTTGGTAGAGTTTGTATTTGATTATTTTAATACAAACAAAGTTTGATTCATTCGTTTATTCTTGTTCATATAATCAAGCAAAAATCAGACACGATTATATAACTTGTATTCAACCCCCCCTTCTACAAGTTATTCGAGTTAACCATTGGTATCAGAGCGGGTTATTTCGAATAATCATAAAGATCTGCATTCATGTCTGGTTACAAGGATGGTAATACTAAGATCCCTATGCTCAAGAGAAACGAATATACTCTATGGGAAGTGAAGATGTTGCATCACTTGGAAGTAACAGATCCTGATTATCTTGACAGAATCAGAGATGGGCTTTTGTTCCAACAAGGCTTGTTCCTCAAGCAACTATCGAAGGAAAAGTTGTTCGAGAACATACAACAGAGAAGCCTAAATCTGAATGGACAGATAAGGAAAAGGAGAACGTTCTTAAGGATGCTAAAGTGAAAAACATACTATTCAATAGTCTTGATTCTGTTCTCTCTAACTATGTTCTCTCGTGTAAAACTGCTAAAGCGATATGGGACAATCTAAAGGTTCACTGTGAAGGAACAAAACCTGTCAGGAAGAATATGAGGACACTTCTCATACAACAGTATGAGTACTTTGAATCCAAGTTTGGTGAGTCACTTACTGACACCTTTGATAGGTTTACTAAACTCATCAATGAGATGGCCATGCATGGTAAATATTATGACTTGGAGGATATGAGTACGAAGTTCATGAAAGCTCTTCCTGATTTCTACAATGAGAAGATATCTGCAATTGAGGAAGCTAATGATCTTGATGAGATATCATTAGAAGCAGTTTATGGAAAATTGAGAGCTTATGAACTTGACAGGCAGCAGAAAAAGAGCAGGAGTGAAGGAAAGATGAAAACTGTTGCACTCACTGCTCAGTCTGAATCAAAGAAGCTTCCAGAAGAAAAGTCTGAATCTACTGAAAGAGACTTGAGGAAGAAGAAGAGCAAAGAAAGTTCTGAGTCAGAGACTATAGATATAGACTCGAAAGATAATGATTCTGAATCAGAGATGCAAGAACTCTTTACTATGTTTGCTAAAGCTTTCAAGAAAGGAAGATTCAACAGGAGAAGATTTAGCAAAGGCTCTTTTTAGAAGAAAGAGGAGAAGAAGAATGACAAAGGCAAAAGTATAATTATCAAGCTTGATAAAGCCAAGATCAAGTGCTTTAACTGCAGTGAGCTTGGACACTTTGCTAGTGAGTGCAAGAAGCCTAGGAATTCAGGAAAGGGTAATGCACTCATGGTCACACAGAAGGATTGGGCAGACTCCAGTGATTCTGAAGATGAATTGGATTATGACAACATTGCATTGATGGCAAGTGCTTCAGACAAGCCTGGATCTCCAAAGAAAACTTCTTCATCTTCTGTTAAGGTATCACTTCACTCTCTTAATTCGTTTGATAGCCTAGATTCTGATGATATTAGATTTATTCATGTTGAGTTTAAGAATCTTATGACTAATTTCAAAATTCTTGCTAGTGAAAAAGAAGAACTCAAGGCTAAGAATGATGAATTAGTTAGTAGAAATAATTTTCTTGAATCTGAGTTAATTCAAATGGAAGAATATAAGTTAAGTTCTGATAAAGCTAAGCATGATTATGGTGTTATTCTTGAGGCTTATGACTATGTCAGAAAAGAACTAGAGGAAGAGAGAGATGTGATTAAAACCATTAACAATTCTGGTAAAAAGACTCAAGAAATCATTGAAAATCAAATTTTGGGTAAAGTTAATGGTTTAGGTTTTGATAAGGCTAGGCAAGAAAATACTGTAGCTATTATCAATGATGATAGTAAAATTGAAGCTAGCACATCTAAGTCTGAAGGTAAGAAGATAGTTTCTGAACCTAAACATGTTAAATTTGTTGATTCCAAAGGTACCCCAGTTGTGCACAAAAGAATTAACAATAGCAATTCAGATGAAAGAGTGTTAGAAAAACCTAAGAATGTTAACATAGGTTTTCTGTCTAAGTCTCAGTTGAAACAGAGACTAGAAAGTTGTAACACCCCCAGATCCGGGGTCCGGGATCCGGTGGTTACGGTTTCCAATTCTGTCCACAACACTTGAACTTTCCTTAACATAAAATAAATTACGTCTCTATAACCCAACACAATAATATAAAACACACCCGTTATAGTCCCAGAGATGAAATCAGAGTAACACTCAAATTTTTATTAATCACATTATGAGTTCTTACAATCCAAAAGAATTTCAATATAAATACATACTCTTTGCCATCCATTTACATAAGTCATACTAGACCATATTCTTGGTACTGAAAGAATAAATATACCCTACCAATAGCTTCTTCTTCAGCTCTGGTAGTCTCATCGTCCTCGCCCGCGTCGAGTGCGCCTTGTGCGAGTCATCTGGTCTAGCTGTTGTTGTGATATAATAATAAAGCAAGGGTGAGCAATAGCCCACCAACAATAATATATGACTGAACGATAATGTATAACAGTTCAAAAGTATCTTTCAAACCATATGCCATGCATTTACGGAAATGATGCCAGTATAATATGAACGATGAAGTTACAAGATAACTTAAAGTATTTGTTTGTAGAAATATCTGCTACATCAAAGTAAGCGAGATATTCTTATTGTTATTAAGAAGAGGAACTTGCAAGAAAAGGTTGCAATTCCAGTTATGACCCTTTTCCAACTCTGCCAACAGTAATCATGTTGCAGGAAATAAATAAATTTGGATGATGAACCAATGATGGAGTATTCACCGCGCCCGCTGTTCCAATCTTGATGATCAGTCGAGATCGTACAGCTCAATTTAGATTTACTACCGGTAGAAGGAAGAACTGACGGCTTTACTTATCTACCGCCTTACTAGCTCTCCCCGGCCAACGGTTGGGCCAAAGGGGATGGACCGGCGCTACTCGGCCTCTTACACGACTCCTAGTTCAAATAGAGTTCATGATTCTGAATGTAACGTTCGTCCCCCTTTCCCCAAGTATAATACTTGTTGATAAGACTCTACAAGGTAGTCGTATCTAGTTGGAAAGGAAAATTCACCAATAACTTCCAAGCTGTGGCTTGGTATCGAATATCAACTTGTTCCAACAATCTTACCCCTCGAAAGATGAGAAGGTAAACAACGACTTAATAAGTCAACAGCACCCGAGTTGCGAGTGAAGAGAATACTCTATGACCGGGAAGTCGACAAGATAAATAACATCTTCCAAGTAAGGTTCCCTTATTATTAGAGAGGTAGACTCAAAGAAGAATGATGTCTGAGAACCTTTCTTGATATAAGATTAATAATAATATGACTCCGAAATATTTTCTGTAATAATCGAAGAAGATAAACCTTATCGAGGTTATTCTAAGTATGAAATAAATATTCAGAGAATATTTATTGAATTAAAATATTTTACAGAATATTTAGGAATATGAAAGAATATCTTTAATCAGAGTATTTCTCAAATAATCCTTGAAGAAATATCTAGAGAATATTTATTGCATAATTAAATATTCAAATGAATATTCAGAATAATATTCATTAATTAATAAGACCTGAAAAGAATATTTAAAATATTTAAAATAATATTCGATGATTAAATAGAACCCTGGATGAATATTCAAAATAATATTCATAATTAATTAGGAATTTAAATGTTTATTGAAAAAGTAATATTCGTTTAATGAATAATATTCTAAATGAATATCAAGTAATATTCATTTAGTAATCCAAGCTTTAAAGGAATATTCGAGATAAGACTCGATAAATAAATCAAGCTTCAGATGAATATTAGAATAATATTCATCAAGTAAGTAATATCTTAAATGAATATTCAAAAGTAATATTCATTTAATAAAGTAATATTCTAAATGGATATTCAAATAATATTCATTTAGTAGTCCAATCTTTAGAAGAATATTCGGAATAATAATCGATAACCTATTCGACTTTGAATGAATATTGAAAAATATTATTCGTCGAATGGTTACGTTCAAATAATTATTTGAAGTAAGGATCGTTAAAATAATTAGTCTCGAACGAATATTCAAATAATATTCGTCGCCCAAATAATAGAAAATATTTACTTAAATATTTTCCTCCGAGGTAATCTCGATATATCAAGGAATATTGACTCCCGGTCTATTTTTGATTAATAAGATGTATACGCCCTTCTATGAGGGTCTTACAATAATCGGCTTATAACTGATATATAACTATCTAGCTTATAAGCCAACAATAACATTCAGGGAACAAGTATATCACTTCAACTTGAAAGTAGGCATGCATGCAATGGCATATGTATATCAGCATATATATATATATTTATTCAATCACAACAACAGCCTAAAAGAAGGGAATTGAAACTTGCCTGGTAGTCGAGTACGGTAAGGGGTAGTGGTAGCGGGTCCCGGTTTAGCTTGGTGATCTATAAATAGCCAAGGCATTCGGGATTAATCACTTAACATATTAAAAGTTAAGTTATACTTAATTCGAAACACGTTCTTGAGTTATCTCGTTATACCCCTTTTAGTGGATTACTTTTATCACTGATCCGACCCGACATCCGTTCGTTAATACGACATGTCATTGTACTTATACTTGGGACATACTTAAGTCATATGAGTTCTAAAGTCGATCGTTACGAACCAATACTATACTCCGAGTTTTATCGTCCGTTTTCTAAGTGTTTTACCGAAGTTATTAAAGAGTCGTCTTTTAGGGGTTCGTTCGCGTTTAACCTCGACTCGAACATTTTTAATAAATCGAAAAATGATCTTTTTTTGACATACGGTTTTCTTTCACGCCTTCCTTTTTACCTCTAGTATTTATTTACCAAGATTCGCCATGACGTTACATAGTTTACGAGGGTTCAATTACAGTTACGAACTTTCGTTTACGGATTCGAACTACTTTTAGTAATTTGGTCATAAATCCTAAACCGTAAGTCCGTTTCACGTGATCTTTATATCAAAACGAAGCTTAGAACATTACCTATCTTATCATGGCAGATAAGGTCTCTGGACAGTAGGGGTTCGACATGGAAAATGGCATACAAAACATGGTATTGCAAAATCGGGCATTATAACGGCTGTAAATCGAATATCTACTAATTTCGAATCTTCCCATAAACATAGTATCCAACCCAAACAACATATACATGACTTATATACATGAACTGAGGCCAAGCAATGCCTTTCCGTTCATCTAGCTATTTACATCATTAATCCAAAATCCATACATAATCATGCTTATAATCTTAACATAACCATAACTAAGTTATAACTAGCATAAACATGCTTAAATCTCAAACAAGGGTTAGGGTTTCAAGAGCTTTATACCTTCCTTGGAGTGTTTAAAGACCTTGCTAAGCTTTGCATAGTCCCTGTATACCCATAACCAAGCTTAGATCATCCTAGAAATCAAGAAAATCAAGAGTTGTTCTTGAAAATCACTATTCACCCTAGTCTTTGATGATTTCTTTGAAAATGGAAACAAGAGAGTTTGGCTTTGAAATTTTTAGGGGATCACTTTTATGAATTATGGAACTCACCATAAAAATTACAAGGTCAAGTGATGGTTGGAAGCTTGATTTTTGTTTTGGAATTAAAGATGTTGCCGAATGGATGCTTTCTTTGGGGAAAGAGTTTTTTTGTTTGGTTTATTTGATTTTCTATGACTTAATTCTCATCCACTCTCATCCACTTACACATAATATCTTTGTATAAAGATACTTTAATAAAGTTGTGAAGTGTTGGATGAGGAAACACCATGACAAGTGTTGAGTTTATGGTGGTTTAGAGCTTACTAGTTAGTTACTTGCTAAGTGCTTGGTTGCATGCTCTAATGTTCTAGTTCCTTGATTCTAGTTTGGTTAGTAGATATTTTATACATAGCACATGCATGCATCTTAGTCTCTGCTTGCTCTTTTGTCCGGTTATTGCTCGATTCGATTGATCGTTCGTAGGAATAACTCATTCGTTTCTAGTTAGGGTTTTTACCGAAAACCTTCTTAATATTTATAATACTATTCCTCATCTTTCTTAGTACTTCTCGAATTTAAATTCCTTAAATCCCTTTTATAATTCCTTGTGTCTTGCAGTGTCCAGGGAAATCTCGGAGAAAATAAAAGTGCTCTTTTTCTGAATCCGACAGCTTTTACATACACTTATTTTCTTCCCGGATCACTAATACGAACTCAGAAATCCGTTCCGAATACCGGGTATAACATTATTATAATAATATTCCAAATTCCACCAAAATCACTATTCATCACTTATTTTTATTTAATTCCTATAATTAGGAAAATGAACCTGGTTCACCCTCGAGTGTTCCTTAACCTTTTTACGGAACCGCTGGGCTTATAATAGATATTGATTTGGATGACATGAGGGTATCTATTTCTCTCTAGGGAATCTTATCTTAACTTTCTAGGAGATAGATTATTCTAATCTAAGTTATCACCCAATAGCATCCTTCAGGACATATAACCTTGGAATCTTTTATCCTTCCATTCTTCATCCTTTAAAGCCAGTATTACATTGTAGTTGTAACCACTGTTCATTCTTACATCAATACATAATAAAAGTTTTAATTCTACCCAAAAATCTGGGTTCTTACAGTCTCCCCTCCTTAAAAGGATTCCGTCCCGGAATCAGGTAGAAGGCAATTGGGTACTTGTTGGTTATTTCGCTTTCCAATTCTCTGGTCGATCCTTACACATTCCAATCTTTCTAAAGCACATCGTACTGGTGTTACAATACACCCTTTATCCGTTCTACCAATTCTTTGATACTTTCGCATGACACATTAACCGGTATACGCTCTTGTCCGATCTTATACTATTAACCTTATTGGTACGTGCAGTGACTTCGGTATCACTAACGCGCTACGAAATTCGGAGATACCCTCACTCGTAATTTTGCAATTCCTAATCTTCGCAATCTCGATGTATATATATTGAATTAGAAGAATTTATTGAGAGATCACTATGATCAATGAACATTTGTTATATTGCATAGCTAGTACAGAAGGGGGCCAGCCTCTAGTACTTGACAAGCAATTAAACAATTAATGGCATTCCACTTAGACTCCTATCACACAGACAGAGAGTCACGTAGTAGTACCTCCCCTCCTTAAAGGGTTGTTCTTCTCAATTTAGAGGAAAATAAATAGGGGATATTAAAAGGAAAGAATTTCAGAGAATTATATAAGAAGATTTTCATGATTGTCAAAATATCATACTCAGAATTTACCTCTGAACTATAGAGGTTTATTAGGGAAGAAAGTAATCGTATTCGTATCAAATACTACTTTATCGTAATCTCACATATCACATGTCCTTGTTTCTCTGTCCATCATTCTATGGACCTATACTCTTGTTTGATATTAGCATTACTTACTTTTGGAAAATCCTTCAACCTCTCAGGTTAAAATCATGGATTTCTCGCTTGACATTTTTATTACTGGCATTTCACGCCACGACACTGGCCATTTCATATTCATAATTCTAACACCATCAGGTTGTCATTCCGATAGCTCATTAGGAAAACCCATTCATCAATCCATTCATAGCATTCCTTGCTTCACTTCCATCATTATTTCCCATTCTTTTCTTTATCAATCACATCCATCTTATCATCTAGTTCTCATTCACTTCTGTTATTGAACTCCACCGTCACCTTATTAGGGGAACGCGTGTTACCTTTATTCAATATACGTGGCACGTTTGTGGTCAAACTTTCCTTTGTTCAACCATCTAGATTTCACTTTTTCATTTCATGAGTCTCTTTATTACTCAGTCAATCTATTTCATATTTTCTCGAATTTTCCAAATTTAAAAGGAGTCAATTTGTATGTCATTCATGCTCCTAATTCCAACTTTCCGCTTTGGCCAATACCCTTACCTTGCCAATTCCATACTCTTCTCGCTTCATTACTGGAGCTTCTCATGAGTCTGCCTATCTGACTCTCTTATTAATTCCCAATTCTATTTCCATCTCTATCAGTCTCTTGTCTTTATTTCTACTATAATTATTTTATGAACCATCATAACCTAATTCTTCATTTCAAATATCCCGTCGTTCCAGAAATTACACCATCCGAAATAAACCTGGATGATTTCTCTAACTTAGATTCAATTCGACATTTCCACAGTCGTTACCACCTAATTTCTCAGAAGGATCACCATCGCTTATCGTTTACGCAGTGCTTTAATAACTAAGCATCAAAATTATCAATTCAAGATCCTCTAGGAACACAAAATAATCACTATTCCCTATCCATAGGGAATGCTTCCTGAACTTGACGTAGATATTACATGAAGCAGATAAAATTGCAGGAAAGCTTCCAGCATCGCAGCTGGAACAGGCTGGTGAGATTATTAATCATATATCTCCGGTAGAAGACTAAAAGCTTATCGGTTTGCTTAATCGCTTGCCAACCTCATAATTCTCTATCTTGTTTGCACAGAAATACACCAACATAAACTTGCTTGTCATTCATCATCGTGCCATTTGGCTTATCAGTATTTGTACCCTCTCTATTTCTGGTCATTTACTACCAATTCGTTGTTACTTAACCTCCCTTCTCTCTTTCCAAAGAAAAGGCAAGTCTCTTGGGGAATTTGGTCTGGTCTGTCGTAGAGCCTCCTAATGTCGGTAATGTGCTACTGGCAACATCAGGAATCGAATCTTTACTTAAACTATTCTTATAGTTGATCCTGGCACAATCATCAAATGGAATGTAACTTCCTCTACCACATTATGACCATCAAGGTCCTTACATTATCATTCTATTTCTTTGGTCTGAGCATTTATGCTTACTCCCCTATATTTAAAGTGTCGGCCACCTCGTTGGCCTTTCCTGATTATAATAATCAATGTTTTCTAGATCTATTCCAACTCAGGGTGGAAGCATTCTCCCTTAAATTCTGCTGAATGAGAGAAAGCATCTATCAGTCTTTTCCAAAAGTCATTGCTTCCACCTTTCTAGTGCGATCTTGACTACAGGTACTCCAAATCATACCTAGGATATTTCCTTACTTAAATCCCTTCTTGTTTTAGGATAATCTCAACCTTATTGGTTCAACCCATACTTCCTCAGGGTTTCATACATGCCTCATCTGGCATTATTGTTACGATGTCATACATTCCTTACCAAACTTCCATTTTTGAAGTTCGGAATATTACCCTTTTTCCTTGTAAGGTTTCGTAGGCCATCCTTATCATTCCTCCGGTATTTTCTGGGTACCGGGTATATCAAAATGTCATTGATCAATACTCTAATAATTCTATCTATGTTCTTTCCAGAACTCTTTTTAATAATCCTTACCGGTCATTGTTGCCTTAGCAAGTCCAGCTCATAACATCTGAAGTCATAATGTCGTTATTAGGGTTAATTCCACCCCTTGTGCATTCCCCAGGGTTTGTCTTAATTTATGGATATCCTATCCTTAATTCAACTGCCAAGGAATTCTTGCATCTTATAATTGGCAATCAGATCATGTATCCTTAATAAAGGTCTCTTTTCAATCATTCTCATTTGATAATCGATCGGTGGTTTAATGCCACCCTCTTCTTTCAGATAGTTGTCAGCCTATTTGGCCTTCCAAAAAGGCAACGTATGCCAATCTCTTCTCTTACCGAACTTGTTAATGGTAGCAAGGATGTTCAGGAAGATATTGGTCGAGTTCAACGTGAATCTCTTAGTGCTTATCGTTCTTCGCAAAGGTACTTGCCTCAGACAAAATTCCTACAGCATACTGTTCAATTTCTGACCTTTTCTATACCCTCTTCATATACCCTCATTGTTTACTTTCCTCCGTCATAATATATTCATGGTATTCATGATACCCTAACATCATACATCTCAAGTCACTATACTTCCATTTTACTCGAAATCTTGAACAACCATATACACATGAGTCACTTTAGTACGGGTGACCCCATCCCAAAAAGGTCTAGTGAATTCCCAATCAAAACATGGGTTGTTCGGCAGAAGATTCAAACGATCTCATTAATGTTTCCTTTATATCAGAAGCCCTTGCAGTCGGTGCTTTCTTAGAAGCAACCCTGCTTTGTCTTTTCATTGCTGGTCTAGTCACTTTATAGTCCGTTGGGACTTGGCCTTAACTGGCCACACATAAAAATATATGATTTTAGGGGTTGGCTAATAGCATTACTTTTCTAGCAATTGCCAGCATAGTGCCTTCTTCTTTGATACCTTTCTACCTTTCCAAAACTTTACTCCATATAAGTCTTAATCGACTACTCGGCACCGTCTCCGGTCACCTTTCCTCCACTTTTATCTTTTCAACTATTCTTATCAATCCTGCGTGCCACACAAGCTTACCATTCCTGGCATAACAGCCTTTTCATTTAAGTCAATCCTAGAATTTCTCAATCCGGCTGGTTTCTTACTTACATTTCCTATTTTCGTCCAATCTCACTTCATCATTTTATCACTACCGTCGATTGTAATGCTCAGGGTCCGTTTACTAACCCATTTTACAGCATCCTTACCCAAATCACAGGGTTTGCTCCAATTTTTTACTCTCTTCCATGACATTCTCTGATAATCAGAAAGACAAGGTTTGCCAAAATTCACCGAATTCCTTTCCAGACTCAGGGAAATTTTGATCAATCTACCCACCTACTGGTAACATTAAGGAGACCAGTTTCGCAACCTGAAGAATAGTTCTATGAACCTCCAAGCAGGTGGAATCATAAGCAGTCATAGTTAACGAAATAATCATCATCGGATTGGAAGTTTACCCACTGGAGAGGAATCAATTATATACATCCCTTAGAAGGGAATCAATAGTTTCAAACTGAAACCTGTCACAACGTCCTGATATTCAATACTACCAAATGTCGGTCTACCTAACCCTTTATGCGAAGCGTCATTGGAAGCACAAAGTCTCCTTTTTCCATTAAGCAATGCCAGCTCTTGGTCATTACCAATTTCACCTTTTAGCTCCAGGAAGATTTTCTCACATTTTTCTCTTTAACTGCTGATCGTATTACTTGATCTATTATAGTTCCGTGTCGGAGTAAACTTAAGGTAACTACTATAATCCATTCAAAGAGAAGAAGGAATTTAATATTCCTCTGAATCACATGCATCTGACGTTTCTGGTTCATCATTTAACTGAGTTGAATTAACTCTATACTCAGTCTCTGGCAGTAGTCTCATTACGAGTTCATCTTGACTCACTGGTCTTATCTTCCGGTAGGTTCTGAGATCATTGTCTTGCTTACTACTTCCTTATATAACTTTACCCAATCATGCTATCACTTCCCAATGTCTTTACTTTCTAAATGATTCATTCATAAAATGAACATTTTCCTTAATAAAACCACCTTATCAACCTCAATTTGGTTCCATAATTTACAACCTACGACACCTGCCTTCTCATGGCGAATTATTACTGACCATATTCATACTAATTCATTTATCAAATGATATGGCACTTACTGCCTCCTTCTCAACTATTCCTAGGGACTCTGCTCCTCGCCCTAAATCGATGTCTTTGATAATCATACATCCCTCTAGCTCTTTCTTTGTTAAGATGAAAATCTCTAAGGATTCTCATCTATTTCCGTATAAGATCTCAAGTAATTCTTCCAATCCTTCTTTCTTGCTGGTACTACATCTGGTAGTCCGGCTATGAATTCAACATGCATCTTCAGATCTCTTAATAATATCTCGGTTCTTTATACTCACTTTTCTGAGCACCATTTCTTAATTATCACAGTCATTTTGGCTGCGACCCTCATTACCCATGGGTAAGCTCCTTATCCTAACAGGATTTTCTTTATCTGCTGGAACCTCTTCCGGGTCTCCAGTAGGGTACTCCATCGAATTACCCGCTGATCTTCAGCATATAAAGCATCATCGCGCTGTTGCTCGTATGCCTCAAGGTCAGTCGCCTTACTCGTCGATACGATATCGAGCTAAGTTACTATCATTATACTTACGAGTTCCCATAAGGGTTTTATATGTCATCACTACATTAAGTAGTCCGACTATGAACTTGGCAAGAGTTCTTATTATCTTATTGAATTTATTGTTTTAACGTCACCTCATCTCTGGGGTTTATAACGTACGCTCTGATACCACTTCTGTAACACCCCCAGATCCGGGGTCCGGGATCCGGTGGTTACGGTTTCCAATTCTGTCCACAACACTTGAACTTTCCTTAACATAAAATAAATTACGTCTCTATAACCCAACACAATAATATAAAACACACCCGTTATAGTCCCAGAGATGAAATCAGAGTAACACTCAAATTTTTATTAATCACATTATGAGTTCTTACAATCCAAAAGAATTTCAATATAAATACATACTCTTTGCCATCCATTTACATAAGTCATACTAGACCATATTCTTGGTACTGAAAGAATAAATATACCCTACCAATAGCTTCTTCTTCAGCTCTGGTAGTCTCATCGTTCTCGCCCGCGTCGAGTGCGCCTTGTGCGAGTCATCTGGTCTAGCTGTTGTTGTGATATAATAATAAAGCAAGGGTGAGCAATAGCCCACCAACAATAATATATGACTGAACGATAATGTATAACAGTTCAAAAGTATCTTTCAAACCATATGCCATGCATTTACGGAAATGATGCCAGTATAATATGAACGATGAAGTTACAAGATAACTTAAAGTATTTGTTTGTAGAAATATCTGCTACATCAAAGTAAGCGAGATATTCTTATTGTTATTAAGAAGAGGAACTTGCAAGAAAAGGTTGCAATTCCAGTTATGACCCTTTTCCAACTCTGCCAACAGTAATCATGTTGCAGGAAATAAATAAATTTGGATGATGAACCAATGATGGAGTATTCACCGCGCCCGCTGTTCCAATCTTGATGATCAGTCGAGATCGTACAGCTCAATTTAGATTTACTACCGGTAGAAGGAAGAACTGACGGCTTTACTTGTCTACCGCCTTACTAGCTCTCCCCGGCCAACGGTTGGGCCAAAGGGGATGGACCGGCGCTACTCGGCCTCTTACACGACTCCTAGTTCAAATAGAGTTCATGATTCTGAATGTAACGTTCGTCCCCCTTTCCCCAAGTATAATACTTGTTGATAAGACTCTACAAGGTAGTCGTATCTAGTTGGAAAGGAAAATTCACCAATAACTTCCAAGCTATGGCTTGGTATCGAATATCAACTTGTTCCAACAATCTTACCCCTCGAAAGATGAGAAGGTAAACAACGACTTAATAAGTCAACAGCACCCGAGTTGCGAGTGAAGAGAATACTCTATGACCGGGAAGTCGACAAGATAAATAACATCTTCCAAGTAAGGTTCCCTTATTATTAGAGAGGTAGACTCAAAGAAGAATGATGTCTGAGAACCTTTCTTGATATAAGATTAATAATAATATGACTCCGAAATATTTTCTGTAATAATCGAAGAAGATAAACCTTATCGAGGTTATTCTAAGTATGAAATAAATATTCAGAGAATATTTATTGAATTAAAATATTTTACAGAATATTTAGGAATATGAAAGAATATCTTTAATCAGAGTATTTCTCAAATAATCCTTGAAGAAATATCTAGAGAATATTTATTGCATAATTAAATATTCAAATGAATATTCAGAATAATATTCATTAATTAATAAGACCTGAAAAGAATATTTAAAATATTTAAAATAATATTCGATGATTAAATAGAACCCTGGATGAATATTCAAAATAATATTCATAATTAATTAGGAATTTAAATGTTTATTGAAAAAGTAATATTCGTTTAATGAATAATATTCTAAATGAATATCAAGTAATATTCATTTAGTAATCCAAGCTTTAAAGGAATATTCGAGATAAGACTCGATAAATAAATCAAGCTTCAGATGAATATTAGAATAATATTCATCAAGTAAGTAATATCTTAAATGAATATTCAAAAGTAATATTCATTTAATAAAGTAATATTCTAAATGGATATTCAAATAATATTCATTTAGTAGTCCAATCTTTAGAAGAATATTCAGAATAATAATCGATAACCTATTCGACTTTGAATGAATATTGAAAAATATTATTCGTCGAATGGTTACGTTCAAATAATTATTTGAAGTAAGGATCGTTAAAATAATTAGTCTCGAACGAATATTCAAATAATATTCGTCGCCCAAATAATAGAAAATATTTACTTAAATATTTTCCTCCGAGGTAATCTCGATATATCAAGGAATATTGACTCCCGGTCTATTTTTGATTAATAAGATGTATACGCCCTTCTATGAGGGTCTTACAATAATCGGCTTATAACTGATATATAACTATCTAGCTTATAAGCCAACAATAACATTCAGGGAACAAGTATATCACTTCAACTTGAAAGTAGGCATGCATGCAATGGCATATGTATATCAGTATATATATATATATATTTATTCAATCACAACAACAGCCTAAAAGAAGGGAATTGAAACTTGCCTGGTAGTCGAGTACGGTAAGGGGTAGTGGTAGCGGGTCCCGGTTTAGCTTGGTGATCTATAAATAGCCAAGGCATTCGGGATTAATCACTTAACATATTAAAAGTTAAGTTATACTTAATTCAAAACACGTTCTTGAGTTATCTCGTTATACCCCTTTTAGTGGATTACTTTTATCACTGATCCGACCCGACATCCGTTCGTTAATACGACATGTCATTGTACTTATACTTGGGACATACTTAAGTCATATGAGTTCTAAAGTCGATCGTTACGAACCAATACTATACTCCGAGTTTTATCGTCCGTTTTCTAAGTGTTTTACCGAAGTTATAAAAGAGTCGTCTTTTAGGGGTTCGTTCGCGTTTAACCTCGACTCGAACATTTTTAATAAATCGAAAAATGATCTTTTTTTGACATACGGTTTTCTTTCACGCCTTCCTTTTTACCTCTAGTATTTATTTACCAAGATTCGCCATGACGTTACATAGTTTACGAGGGTTCAATTACAGTTACGAACTTTCGTTTACGGATTCGAACTACTTTTAGTAATTTGGTCATAAATCCTAAACCGTAAGTCCGTTTCACGTGATCTTTATATCAAAACGAAGCTTAGAACATTACCTATCCTATCATGGCAGATAAGGTCTCTGGACAGTAGGGGTTCGACATGGAAAATGGCATACAAAACATGGTATTGCAAAATCGGGCATTATAACGGCTGTAAATCGAATATCTACTAATTTCGAATCTTCCCATAAACATAGTATCCAACCCAAACAACATATACATGACTTATATACATGAACTGAGGCCAAGCAATGCCTTTCCGTTCATCTAGCTATTTACATCATTAATCCAAAATCCATACATAATCATGCTTATAATCTTAACATAACCATAACTAAGTTATAACTAGCATAAACATGCTTAAATCTCAAACAAGGGTTAGGGTTTCAAGAGCTTTATACCTTCCTTGGAGTGTTTAAAGACCTTGCTAAGCTTTGCATAGTCCCTGTATACCCATAACCAAGCTTAGATCATCCTAGAAATCAAGAAAATCAAGAGTTGTTCTTGAAAATCACTATTCACCCTAGTCTTTGATGATTTCTTTGAAAATGGAAACAAGAGATTTTGGCTTTGAAATTTTTAGGGGATCACTTTTATGAATTATGGAACTCACCATAAAAATTACAAGGTCAAGTGATGGTTGGAAGCTTGATTTTTGTTTTGGAATTAAAGATGTTGCCGAATGGATGCTTTCTTTGGGGAAAGAGTTTTTTTGTTTGGTTTATTTGATTTTCTATGACTTAATTCTCATCCACTCTCATCCACTTACACATAATATCTTTGTATAAAGATACTTTAATAAAGTTGTGAAGTGTTGGATGAGGAAACACCATGACAAGTGTTGAGTTTATGGTGGTTTAGAGCTTACTAGTTAGTTACTTGCTAAGTGCTTGGTTGCATGCTCTAAGGTTCTAGTTCCTTGATTCTAGTTTGGTTAGTAGATATTTTATACATAGCACATGCATGCATCTTAGTCTCTGCTTGCTCTTTTGTCCGGTTATTGCTCGATTCGATTGATCGTTCGTAGGAATAACTCATTCGTTTCTAGTTAGGGTTTTTACCGAAAACCTTCTTAATATTTATAATACTATTCCTCATCTTTCTTAGTACTTCTCGAATTTAAATTCCTTAAATCCCTTTTATAATTCCTTATGTCTTGCAGTGTCCAGGGAAATCTCGGAGAAAATAAAAGTGCTCTTTTTCTGAATCCGACAGCTTTTACATACACTTATTTTCTTCCCGGATCACTAATACGAACTCAGAAATCCGTTCCGAATACCGGGTATAACATTATTATAATAATATTCCAAATTCCACCAAAATCACTATTCATCACTTATTTTTATTTAATTCCTATAATTAGGAAAATGAACCTGGTTCACCCTCGAGTGTTCCTTAACCTTTTTACGGAACCGCTGGGCTTATAATAGATATTGATTTGGATGACATGAGGGTATCTATTTATCTCTAGGGAATCTTATCTTAACTTTCTAGGAGATAGATTATTCTAATCTAAGTTATCACCCAATAGCATCCTTCAGGACATATAACCTTGGAATCTTTTATCCTTCCATTCTTCATCCTTTAAAGCCAGTATTACATTGTAGTTGTAACCACTGTTCATTCTTACATCAATACATAATAAAAGTTTTAATTCTACCCAAAAATCTGGGTTCTTACAAAAGTATTTCAGAGTCTAGCAAGATCAGAAGAAATAGGAATGGAAAAGAAGGTATTAACAAAGAGAATAATTACAAGAATGTACCTGATGCACCTAGGAAGAAATGCTATAAATGTGGAAATCATAATCATTTGGCCCTAGACTGCAATCAAAAACCTTCTTGGAAAACTGAGTCCAGATTCCCCAAGACTCAGAGAATTCAATACCAACCACAAGAACCTTGTTATCATTGTGGTAGTTTACTTCATTCCATTTATATGTGTAAGAAATATCATGAACTGTATTATGACTATTATTCTCTGAAATCTGAAACTCTTAGTCACAAACAGTTTGTGAAATCTAAGTCTAAGGTTGACTCTGCAACAGGTAAATCAAAAGAAAAATCTTCAAAGCCTGTTGGTTCAAAAGTTAGTAAGAAAGGATCCAATCAAAGTTGGGTCCTAAAAAATTCTAACTAGCTACTTTTTGTTTGCAGGGCATTGGAAAGAAGCATTCAATTATCTTGGACAGTGGATGCTCTGGACATATGACTGGAAAGAAGTCCCTGCTTACAAAGTTTGAGAGGAAAGCTGGCCCAGTAATATCCTTTGGAGATGGCAAAAAAGGAGAAACTCTGGGATATGGCTCAATTATTTTGGGGAATGTCATCATAGAAGATGTAGCACTGGTTGAAGGCTTGAAACACACACTTTTAAGCATAAGTCAACTGGGTGATAAGGGTTACCAATCAATCTTTGACAGTAAGGGATGTAAAATCTTGAATATGAAGAATGGAGACATTGTTCTGACTGGTTAGAGACATGGTAACATATATGAAGCCAGCTTGAGTGACACATCTAAAGGAACTTTCAGATGTCTTTACAGCATGGCATCCAATGATGAAAGCTGGAACTAGCACAAGAAGCTCTCACATCTCAACTTCAAGAAGCTTAATCAACTTTTTAAGCATCATCTGGTGAGAGGCCTACCTCAGGCAAACTATGTGCAAGATGGACTTTGTGATGCTTGTCAGCTTGGTAAACAAAGAAGAACCACTTTCAAGAGCAAGACAGAAAATTTAATTACTGAACCATTTCACATGCTGCATCTTGATTTATTTGGTCCAGTAAACATTATGTCTATCAATAAGAAAAGATATGCTCTAGTTATAGTGGATGACTACACAAGGTTCACGTGGGTATTCTTTCTACACAACAAGGATGAAGCTCCTCAGCAAATCATTGAACTTGTCAAGAATATTCAAAATAGCTCTGAGTACAAGGTCAAAGTGCTCAGAAATGACAATGGTACAGAATTCAAGAATTCTACAATGGAGGAGTATTGTGCAGACAGTGGAATTACTCAACAGTTTTCTGCACCTGGAACACCTCAGCAGAATGGTGTAGTAGAAAGAAAGAACAGAACTCTCATAGAGGCAGCAAGAACCATGCTTGCAGATGCAAAGCTTCCAACCTATTTCTGGGCAGAAGCTATCAACACTGCATGTTTCACTCAAAACTGTACCTTGGTAAATGGTCATGGTAAGACTCCCTATGAGATGATCAAAGGAAAGAAACCAAGTGTGAAATACTTTCACATCTTTGGATGCAAATGCTATGTCCTGAAAGTTCATCCAGAACAACTTGGGAAATTTGAAGCCAAATCGGATGAAGCAATCTTTCTAGGGTATTCAGCATCAAAAGCCTTCAAAGTATACAATCTCAGAACTCACATTGTTATGGAATCAATTCACGTTGCATTTGATGATAAGAAGTTTGGAATTTTGCAAACTGATGAAAGCCATGACAATCTGGAATTTGAAAATCTTAAGTATTCTGAGATTCCCTCCAGCGATGATGAAGGTTCTCTAGAGGAAATCTCTATTGCTTCTCAAAGGAATGCTACTGCTGAGGGGGAGCAATTCAATCAAGGAGAACATAGGACTGATCAGGATCAGACTGGTCATTCAGAGTCTACTTCATCAGGAACTGATCCTTCAGAGTCTAATGAAGGAAGATCAGGAACTAGCAGCAGTACTGAATCCACTGATTCTACTGATCAAGGGGGAGCTTTTGAAGACAGAGAAAGTTCTTCTACAAGAAATAGCACTAACTTAGGGGGAGAGTCTAGCAGGAGTAATCTACCACCTGTTAGAAAATGGACAAGGGATCATACTGAGGATTTGATAATTGGTGATCCAAATAGTGGTGTTCGAATTAGAAGATCAATTCAAAATGAATGCTTGTACAGTTGTTTTCTCTCAAAGAATGAACCTAAGAAGGTTGAAGAAGCCTTACAGGATCCTGATTGGGTAATAGCAATGCAGGAAGAATTGAATGAGTTTGAGAGGAACAAAGTTTGGAAACTGGTACCAAGACCTAAAGATAGATCTATTGTTGGTGCTAAATGGGTTTTCAGAAACAAGCTCGATGAATCTGGTATGATTGTAAGAAACAAAGCAAGACTGGTAGCCAAGGGTTATTCTCAGGAAGAAGGAATTGACTATGATGAAAGCTTTGCACCTGTAGCAAGATTGGAAGCAATCAGAATGTTTCTTGCATTTGCAGCTCATTCAAAATTCAAGGTATACCAGATGGATGTAAAGAGTGCTGTTCTAAATGGCAAGCTTGATGAGGAAGTGTATGTGGAACAACCACCTGGTTTTGTTGATCCAAAGTTTCCAAATCATGTCTACAAACTTGACAAGGCACTCTATGGACTGAAGCAGGCACCAAGAGCATGGTATGAGACTTTGTCTAAATTTCTTCTTGAAAATGGCTTCACAAGAGGTACAATTGACAAAACTCTATTCTTTAGAAAGATAAAAGGTGATTTGCTTTTAGTTCAAGTTTATGTTGATGATATTATATTTGGTTCTACTAATGAAAAGTTATGTGCTAAGTTTAGCAAGCTTATGCAGTCTAAATATCAGATGAGCATGATGGGTGAACTAAATTACTTTTTAGGCTTGCAAGTCAAACAGACTGAGACTGGTATTTTCATTAATCAGTCAAAGTATATCAAAGATCTTTTAAAAAGGTTTGACTTTCAAAATTGTGCAATTACAAAGTCACCCATGGCAACAGCCACTAAGCTAGACTCTGATCCTAAGGGAAAGAGTGTTGATAACACTAGCTATAGAGGCATGATAGGTTCACTGTTATATTTAACTGCAAGTAGACCAGATATAATGTTCTCTACCTGTTTATGTGCTAGATTCCAAAGTGATCCTAAGGAATCTCATTTAATTGCTGTGAAGAGAATTTTTAGATATCTCAAGGGAACTCCAAATCTTGGGTTGTGGTATCCAAGAGAATCTGATTTCTCCCTAATTGGCTATTCAGACTCTGATTATGCAGGGTGTAAAATAGACAGGAAAAGCAGTACAGGTACATGTCAATTCTTGGGAAACAGATTGATTTTTTGGGCAAGCAAGAAGCAGCAATCAGTTTCAACCTCAACTGCAGAAGCTGAATACATTGCAGCAGGCAGTTGTTATGCTCAACTCCTTTGGATAAGAAATCAGTTGATGTAGCATCCCAAAATCCGGGGTACAGATATGCGGCCACTAACTATAAACAATATCATACATCTCTGAATACAAACAACATTTAATAATAAAACCCCTTAACCAAGATCGCATACAGGTTATGGTATGAAACAACTATCGAATATCATTATTACAACCCAGTCTCAGAATAAAAGAATATTATACAATTTATATGAATGTACAAAAATCACTGTCTAACTAAATATCCAACCTTGACCAATTCCCAACCACTAACCGACGAAAATCTGTAACCCGATCGTCTCCTCTCGCTGCTGGAAAGCAATACCCCTTGACCATTACTAGGTTCACTAATCTCCTCTATTAGCTGAAGAAAACAAACAAGCAAGAGTGAGCCAACAATGCTCAGCAAGTGCAATAGTTATAACAATTTTAAAATAACCGTTGACAATTCTGATAAACAAAAGGAATTTCTTCTCATTATTTGAAAGAATCAGTGAGATCAACTTTTAGATTGCCACGAGGGCCAACAATTCACCATTAACAAAGAGCAACTGAAACTAGAACTGATAAAAGTTCTGATATCAAAATATTATCAAAGCTGACTTCCAAGGAGTCAAGAACTAGACATCACAGTCTCAGTGTATAGATTAGAATTGGAATTTTTTTATTTATTTATAAAAAAACATTAAGGTTAGGCTGCTGATCAGTCACGCACTAACCCCGGACAAACGCACACAGCAATGTCCTTAATTGGATCCATGGCACACATTGGCCTCAATTTTGACCATTAAACTGGTCTCCCCGAAGGGACTCCTCTGACCATAATATGGTCTCCCCGAAGGGACATCTGAAAACATTTCCAATTCTAATTCAAACACATTAGGTGTCGGGACAATCGACAACCCTGATATCCAACCACTGGAACCTCACGTCTAGAATAACAACTCAAGATTAGGAGTTAATAAGAAACGACATCATCGTCTAGTATCGACAAGTTCGATAAAACACAGGGAATAACTAGATAATCAAGATCTTAAGTAAATACCGACAAGTTCGGTACTAAGTAGGGTGGAAAATATAAAGAATGGCAATTCGAATAAATACCAATAAGATGAATATGAATAATTGGAATTTATAACATCAGCAACTTATGCAAAGAGAAATTTCATTTGAGCAAGAATAAGGATATAATTTACAATCAGATTTCAGCAACTTAAATTCTAAACTAAAGTAAGGATATGGTCAAGTGTGGGGCTTTTAATAAAACTTATACACAATTAAGAGTTTGAGCTTACATAAGCGGATAAAATAACTTAAAACAAGTATTTGCCAAAACAGTTTCAATATGGAAAGGTTCAGATCAATTTGAAAGAAAACGTCTTTCTAAATGGGGTCCATTGGTGAAAAATATGCTAAGTCAGGAATTTTTGCCAGCAGGTTCTCATAAAAGTTAAGAAAACTTGGTTTTCCTTGTTTAGAAAATTCTTAAGAGTATCTGACGAAAATAGAGGAAATGGCATTCCTTTGTCAAAATGTGAAAAGGATTATTTATAAGATTCTTTGTAAAACCGACATGTGGATTATTGGTAGGGAAATTAAACAACATCATGCTAATTTGAAGAAGTTCATATGTCATCTTCCACTATACTTGACCAAATTAGTTCGCACGATAGATAACTAAATTGCATCACTTGAACAATAAGTGAATAGCAATAACACTTGCCTCGATTTATAGAGTTCCTGATTTCCGTACCGATACTCAATTTAGCTTCTCGTCAGTCTCTTTCATTTACAGGTGGCTTCTCATTCAGTCCTACTTTCATCTTTACTTCATCGTCCGATAATCTCAACGTCACTTCACCCATCGACTTTAATACTTGTCCTTCTGTTCCTCTTTCAGATCACCCGTGCACTGTCCTTGGCTAGGTTTCCTATTTGAACCTTTTCAAAGTCAAATACTATTTTAGTATCCAACTAAGCAAAAGTCTTATTGTTTTGCTCTATTCTACCCATACGCGTCCTATAACGCTTACATACTTATCATATATACATATCCAATTACATACATAAGTTAATCTCAATATAATCAACCAAGTCAAATAACACTTAACACATATGGCCACTTATTACTTAAACATTATCCAGTGGCAACCACTACACAGCAAAATCACACCTCAAATCCTCATGTCAACTATTACTTATTCACTTAGACTCTCGATAATCATAGCATACTTTCCAATCACCAAATCAAATAAATCAAATAGATTTTAAATAGATTTGCAGGGGATTTGTAGAAAATTTCGGCATAAAGTATTCGTAAATAGGATTATTCCCCTGTTTTTCAACTCAACCATTTAACCCAAAATCATATGAAAATTAAGCTGCTTCATTGGCAGCAACATAAAAATAAACAAATAAAGAAAAGTACCCGCCCGAACATGCGGCAACTAAACACATAAGAAAAAGTATACGGCCAGACATTCGGCACATAGCACATAATAATTTATATTAGCATTAACTACTACTTACGCTACATCAATGATCGTATCACTCACGCATTTTAATGATACACGTGACAATCAATCATTGATATTCGTAAGCCCTAGGGAACAACCCCTAGCATTAACTATTACTTATGCTATATTAATGATCACATCACTCAAGTATATTAATTATACTCGTGATAGTTAATCATTGATATTCGTAAGCCCGAGGAACTAGTTGAAGAGAATTACACAAGTACTTAAATATTCACACTTAAGACTTGTGATCTCATTGCAACTCCTCGCAGATAAACACATAATAAAATGAATGTAACAATTAATCTTTGATATATAATATATAACATTAACCACATAAACACATAAGGAAAAGTAAACTAACAGTTTATCATTTGCTATATATGACATTTGAAAGTCATCCATATAACTCACCACCACATAGTTGACAAGTATAGCATTTAACAGATATTATGACTCAACTATAACATTCAATCCATATAAACCAATTTCAATTAGCAACTCATATAAACTCCAACATTATACGGCAAATAATAAATAGTAAGTAAAAGTCATTTAACCACATATATTTCACCACCAGGTACTTGACCATTACTACGACAATTATTTATCCATTTTTAGACCAACAGCAACTAGTTGACAATTATGGCTTCCAATAATTAATACGACTCGACTTATAACATTTAGCACATAGACACTTATAACTTAATAAAACCATATAACTCAACATATTATCCGACAATTAATAATTAGCAATTATCGAATACTAAGCCCGATTATATCATTAAACCAACAATTTCCACCAACTATCATAATTAATCACCAACAATTATAATTAACTATAATCTCCGAATTAATTCACGAAAACATATTAATACCCATAAATTACCACATTAATCTAATTACGAGAGTTAATATATTTAATTCACAATTTAACCCCATAATCATATATAACAACTAAAATTCCTCCGATTTAAATCATGGAAAATTAAATCAATATTATCGTAATTTAAAACTAATTAAATTACCACCATTTACCTAATTCTTCTAAAATGGAAATTTAATAATTATCTGAAAAAATTAAAATAAAATAATTAACGAAAGGGGTATACCTCTCGATTTTTCTCTCCTACCTCCTTCCATCTCTCCGACATCTCTCCATGTAAATCTCTTCTTCTTCTTTTGGTAATGCTCCCTCTGAAAAATCTCTTCCTCTCTCCCAATATTAAGCAATCTCTCCAGCCTTTTCTGTCCTGCATTTTCTATCCCTCCATCTCTCCCTCTCTTTCTTTCTCTTTCCCTCTCTTCTCTCTTGTACAACACCACCACCACCATCGATGGTGGCTCTCCTTCTCCGCTGCTGTCTCCCGCTACTACGCCGTGCGACCCCACTTGTCACACCCACCAGCGCTATATACACACACACACCAGAATTATACACACACCCTCTTCAACCATTAATCCCCAATTCAATTTCTTTTTCCCCCAATTTCTCTTCTCCCCCTCCCCGATTTTAACATGAGGCTGCTGTGTGTTGTATGTAGTCGTGTGTATTTGCTAATTGGGCTTGGCCCAATTCTAATTAAAACTACTTACAATTATTCCGGGCCCAATTACAACACTACTAATTCGCTTTTAAATTAAGAAACGACTTTTGTAAATCGAAAATAAATAAAACCTTCAGAAAATTACACTTTCTTTTTTTAAAATAAAGAAAATAAAATTACGAGCACACAAATATTTTTAAAATATTTTTCGGATCAAAAATGAATTAAATATGGATTTTACAAGTTTTGGTACTTTAAATACAATAAAATTCTTAAAATCATTTTAAAATACCACAACACCTAAATTAATCCATCCAACAAATTTAAAAACTCAATAAATATATAAAGACAATATTACAAAACATTTCATGATTTTTATTAACTCCGATAATTTATAAAATTTTTAGAAGATCAATAATGCATGATTTAAATATTTTTAAATCCTCAAAAATAAAAATACACCAATCTTCACAGCTTACCCAAATCATCAAATAATCACATAAACAACATCTCACACACATTTCACGTTTACAACAATATTCACATAATATAATTTATAATTTATAATTTATAATAAATAAATATTATTAAAAATCAAAATTTTCTAGGTCGTTATAGTTGAAGGATTATGGTATGACACTTAGTAATATTCCTATGTTTTGTGATAATACTAGTGCTATCAAAATTGCAAAAAATCCAATTCAACACTCAAGGACTAAGCACATTGATGTCAGGTATCATTTTATTAGAGAACATATTGAAAATGGTACTGTGGAACTCCATTTTGTTCCTACTGAGAAATAGCTTGCAGATATTCTAACTAAACCATTTGATGAGGCTACATTCATTAGATTGGTTAGTGAGTTAGGAATGTTAAATTTTTAAATCTTTAACATCTGCACAAGTAGCAAGGTATGTTGTTTCAGCTTATAGACTTGATATTTTGTCAGGATCTATACTTGATTGATAAATACTTAAGCTGTAACATTTTACTTTGATAAATTACAGTATGATAGACTTGTTAATAAACATCAGGATTGCTATCAGTATGCTGACGTCATCAGTATTGACATCAGGATTGTATCGGGATTGTGAAATTTGTGTGTCTTACTGTTTCAAATTCTGAAGTTCATGTTATTTGGTGGTTCAATTCTGAGTTTTGTTAAGTCTATGTTAGCAAGTTTTATTACATACATACTGATAATTTATATCATTATTCATGACAGTCAATAAACAACGATAGACAAGTAGATATTAAGAAAACTTGTATTTTCATTAATCAAAAGCATTACAAACATGAAAATGAAATACAATTCTTCTTTTTGTCTAACTACTACTGATAATTCTATTCTTGTCTAAAGTTGTTGCTGCTTCAATCCTCAACGATCGACTTCAGGACAAGGAGCATCTCAAGAATGAATTCCTTGTCTGGGTGACTTGAATGAGAGCAGCTGACTCATCTTCATGCTTATTGAAGAAGATGAATAGCATCTCCATCAAGATCAACCTCAAACTCTTCACCAAATTCTTCATCCTCAAGGAGTGAAGAGATTGGAGGAGGATTGTATCCAACTGGTAGATGTTTTAGAAGAGATTTGTGGAAATCATCTGGGTTAAGATTAACCATATTTGACTTGATGAGAAAAGTCATCTCTTCTAAGAGATAGTTCACTTGCTCCTGATCATCAAGAGTAAAGAACTTCTCAGTGGTAATGAACCAAAAGGTAGGGTTCATATGAAGTTTTGGGTTGAAAGCCATGATGGAAAGAGAAAAGAATGAAAAGGTTTTGGAGAATGGCATAAGACGTCGGTTTCTTTTATAGAAAGACGTGGGAAGCTGAATAGTCATTTGGGAGATATCAATGCATTCAGTCATAATTATGTGTGACTGTATTTCTTGTATTTTCAAGAAATATTGAATGAATTTAACCAATTGATTTTGTTATTTCTTTTTCAGGTAAAAGAAAATTCCATGTGGAAACTTCATTTAGTCTCTCGAATAAGGATGATATTGATCAGGAATACGAGTGTGTTCACATCAGGATTAGTAATTCTTTTTATTCAGAAATCACATTAAATTGTGTGATTATTCTGATGAGTAAATCACATCAGGAAGAGGAAACTGATCAGTATTGTTTTTTATCTGGATTTTACCTTGACTTATTTACTTGAAATTATTTTTGGATTTTATTTTCCAAAAGTCATGGGTAACTGCATTTTTCAGGGACTGACACCTGTCAACCTACGTGTCAACGTGGGATAATGGGTCTGAAGGATTTTTGAAATATAATTATTTTGACACTGTAATCGTGTAATTGCTTTCTCTAATTTCATTCTTTAAAGCAAAAACACTCTCGAGTTCTCAAAATCACTAATCAATTTCAAAGATTTCTTAAGTTCTTTTCAGATCAAAATGGAAACTCAAAGAAGACTACCCAAATCAGTAGCTTTCAAGTTTGGTGACTTTGATTTTATGATGAACAATCATGTTGCATCTATCACCAACAAGGAAGGGGTGTCAACTGATTTTCACCTGATAATGGACTTTATGGCGAAAGGACCATTAAGTTATGCCTTGACAGCATCTCCACAAATTAATCAAGTAGCTGTTTCACAAGCTTGGGAGAATGCTGAGGTAATTGATTCTACTCAGAGTCAATCAGGTAAGATTGTTCTACACTTAGGACAAGACTCATTTGATCTTACTGAATCTGTTATTAATTCAGTACTTCGCTTACCTGTTAGTACAAATTTTGAGAATGTACCATCTGATGATGATGTGAGAACTATGTTATCTAAATTAGGTTATGATGGACCTCTAGATAACATGAGCCAGTTAAATAGATCTTTTATTAGGAAAGAATGGTCTTTCTTCTTTGATCAAATTGCTAAATGTTTTACTGGTAAACGTAGTTCTTTTCAATAAATTACAGCTGTTACATCACATATTGCATATGCTTTGCTTTATAACAGAGTAATTAATTTTGGTCACATTATCTTAAGTCAGATGTGTATTAAACTTGGGTCAAGAGATCATGACAGGAATATGGTTTATTATCACAGATTCATGCAACTGTTTATTAACCATTTCATTCCTGATGTTGAAGCTAGATTTGGTAGAGAGTATTGTGTTTCTTCTTATGTACAGCAAAAGAGAATTTTCTCTGACACTAGAAAGAAGGACAGTGAAAAGAATCTAGATGAAATACCTGCGTTACACTATCCAAATCATGTTCATGTACTTCTAAAAACTCATCTTCCTACTATCTATAATTCTTCTTTCTTTGGTGGTGAAATGACTCAGGAATCTCAATTGGAGGAGAACCCCCTGTGTCTACCCAAGTAGCCAAAAACGTTACAGTCTCTGAAACAATTCTAGAACCAAATTTTGATCCACAGCCTATTGTTTCAAATAAGCCAACCTCTGGTGTTTCTCAAAAGACATCAGTTGTAAGGAAGAGAAGATTTGTCATTTCAAGTAGTAGTTCTAGTGAAGATGATGATAATATATCTCTTGCTGAGAGAGCAGAATTGAAGGCTGCAATTCAACTTTCTAAGCTAGGACAAAGAGATGGAGCACCTAGTCACAGCCAGGCTACAGTCTTTCAAAAGGCTGTAGTTCTTAAAAAGGGAAAACAGATACTGGATACTGTCTCTCAAAAGACTGTGTCTATTGAAAAAGGATCTCATCCCAAGATCACTTCTGTGTCTACACCTCTTGAGTCTTCTCAAGACAAATCTGTTGCTCACTATACTAGGAGAACAAGGAGAAAGATTCATTTGTCACCTACACACACAGTGTCAAGTCCAACTAACATTATGCAGGTCTCTACAAATAATGCTATATCCATGTCAGTATCTGGCAAGAGAGATCTGGATCTTGATTCTTCATGGGAAACTACATTGACATACTGACTGGCTATGAAACTTATTTCTCTGAGAGTGAAGCTTTCCAGGTCTGTTCTAGATTTTCTGATTGAAAGAGTTCCCAAACTTTCATTTCCTGAAGAATATGGACTGTTACATCAAAGGCTTGACTTAATGAAGACATACTTCTATGTATCAGTCAGAAAGAAGTTACACAAGAAATTTGGACTTCCTAAGCATGTTGCACTTCAATCACTTCATGCATATCTATTTGACAAGGATGTCATTGTTGAAGATGCTTCAGCTCAAGGTGAACAAGAGGAGGCAGTTGATAAAGGGAAGCAGTCAACAGAAGATACTATTGCACCAGTGGTGAATAGTAGAATAGATCATATCACAGCCACTGCAACACAAGAACCATCTAGTCAGAGGTTGGATGACTCAGGAACTGTGATTGATGATGCTGAAAGGTCTTCTGTGATGACTGAAATTGCAAGTGAGAAACCCTATGATATGGGAGGAATGACTTTGATTGATTTTTCTGAAGATCAAACTAATATTGTTCTGTCAGAGTCTATCCACCTTGAGGGTGTGTCTCAGCAACCAACACTTAAAGACGGTGGCATATTAGCTATGGTGTCTAATGAAGTATTACTGAAGACATCAGAGTCTAGTGTAAAACTTGAAAGTGGTATACTGGAGCCTGTAGTTTCTGAATAGAAAGTAGATGTTTGTAAGGGTTCAGAGACTATAGGAGCTCACTCCTTGGAGAAAACCTCAAGCCCCATGCCATATGAGGAACCCTATCTCCATGTGAGTTCAGGTATAAAAACTTCTTGTAACCCCTATTTTTCTGTAGGTCATGAGAGCACTTATCCAAATTTGAGTGATACACTTGAAAAGATGGACATAGATCCACACACAGAGAGGCTGGCTCCTGACCAGGCAAAAGGAGAGGTAGAAAGAGTGTTGACTTTAGATAGTCAAAGTGAGAATGAGGGTATGGATGATCAACTCCATAGTGAGGGAGAGAAAATTAGGAAACCACCATCGTTTGATTTCTGGGATCAGGTTTTTCCTGAATCTTGGTCTGAAAATCTTGGTATGGATGCTGGTACTTATTCTTTTATCAAGATGTATGAGAAGCATGACTTAGCACATCACAATGCAAAGCCAGAAGTTAAAGCTCAGAAACAGAAAGAAAGGCTTGCAGAGATCATTAACAGAAGAGATGAAAGGCTAAGACAAACTTCTACTCAACCAGTACCAGAAGAAATTCCTAATGATCCTAGTATTCCTTTGTTTGTACTTCCAATTTCAGCTAGATTTGAGACATTCAACAATATCTGATTAATCTAAGGAGGAGTCAGGATTTGTAGATGTTAGTACACAGAATACTGGTGAAGGACAGGATGATCATACTTCAGCTCCAGATCAGAAACATGAAGATGTTTGTACTTCTACTCAAGTATTATTACTTGACTATCATTCTCAACAGGCAACTTCTTCTACAAGACTTGAAGATAATGTTTTTTCTGCATCTGAATCTGAAGATACAACAAGCACTTCCAACATTGAAGTCAATTCTGAAATTCTACAGGACATTCAGAAATCTCAAAGTGATATTCAATCGAGACTTCTAATTCTTGAAAATAATCAAGTCACTATTATGGAAAATCAAGCAGTTCTGATGAATCTCATTTGTTCTGTTACTGAATCTCTTGGAATTAATGTTGCTGATGTCAAAAAGGGGGAGATAAAGACAATTCAGAAACAAAAACAACAACAACAGACTGGGGGAGATAAACAGATTGGGAGCAGTGACAGAGTTGGTAAATTTCATCATGGGAGTGGTAAAGGAAAAGAAGCATCAAATAGTTGAATTCTTTCTTCTAAGTACTAGATACATGTCTACATCTGAAGAAGAAGGTACTTAACTTCACGATCTTGAATTCATAAATTCTATTCTAGTTGTATTGTTATATGTTTTGACATCTACAACTTAGATTTATGCTTTAGATTCTAAAGCATAAATAGGGGGAGATTGTTAGGAATAATTCATAAGTTGTGATGTTAAGAATAGAATTTTGCTAATACTTCTTGTATATCTTGATCTTATAAAGGATTTAGAACTTTGTATAGGATATATGTGTTAAACAGTAATCTGTAGAATTTAGTCAGGAACAGTGCGTCAGAGACTACATGTCAGGAACAGTGTATCGGGGACTAAATGTCAGGAACAGAGGAGCAGATCCTGATACAGTAAGTCAGATCCTGATCAAATACTGATGGGATAATCAGATCCTGATGCAATGGAAAATCCTGATATCAGTCGTGTTACTGATGATATCAGTCGTGTTACTGATTATGTCATTATGGATGCTACAGAAACTGGCAAGTGCTATAAAACAGGATCTTTGTTTTGGAAAACAAGCAAGAAGATATCGTGAAGGAAACGAATTCTCTATTGATGGAAACTATCAACTGGACGGCAGAACATTGTCATAGATAGATTATAATTCTGTTATTAGTTGATAGGTAGCATTATAAATACTTTCTCTATATCATTGTAAAAAAAGGTGTGTAAGCAAGTAAGTTCGTAAGATTTGTATTCGAGAGTTCGAAACAAACAGAGAGAGAGATTTATATTGTCAGCAGCTGCTAAAGTTATTGTACACCTTTGGTAGAGTTTGTATTTGATTATTTTAATACAAACAAAGTTTGATTCATTCGTTTATTCTTGTTCATATAATCAAGCAAAAATTAGACACGATTATATAACTTGTATTCAACCCCCCCTTCTACAAGTTATTCGAGTTAACATGCAGTTCCATTCATCTTCGAAGCAAAAGTCACTGCATTGGAATCGTGTTCAACCATCGATTCTATGAATCATTTTGCTGTGTTTGCTGAGTTGGAGCAGTTTGAAAGCAAAATCAATAATAGTAAGATGGAATCAGTCAAGGCTCCTATTGAAAAGATGAAGAATTTAGCTTTTCATTCCAGTGGCAGCAAGCTGGATTCAGAGTCAGAATCAGATTCTGATGAAGAATTGGCTCTTCTATCTCGAAAAATCAAGAAGATGCTGGACATGAGGAACAAGCTAAGGAAGGAGAAAAATAGAGCTTCTGGAACAAAGAAGGATGTCAAAGAGGAAGCATGTTTTGAATGTGGAAAGAAAGGACATTACAAAAGAGACTGCTATAAGCTGAAAAATAAGCAGAAGCAGCTAGCTGCCTCAAGAGACAAAAAGAAAGTTAAGGCACTTTTGACATGGAGTGATGATGAAGACTCAGATTCTGATAATGAATCAAGTGATGAGATGGTGAACCTAACTCTTGTTGGTCTTGATGATGAGATTGATGCTCAAGGAATCATTCAAGATGACCTTGTAGATAGTGATGTCTCGGATTCGGATGACAATAATAGTGAGGTAAATTATTTTTCTGATATATATTCTCATTCTTCAATGTTAGATGAATTAACCATGCAGGATCATAGTAATTTATCTAATAAGGTACTCGAAGAGTTGAAAGATAAGAATGATAAACTCAAAAAGAAGAATATTCAACTTAAGAAGATCATATTTGAGTTAATGGATGAGAAGACTCCTGCTAGAAATCATGCTCAAAATCTTACTGATCTTAAGGCTGAGATATCCCAGCTTGAAGGGATAAACAAAGTGCTTGTCAAAAGAAATGATACTCTCATGAAGGAACTCAATGAGCTGAGAGCAGAAATAGATGCTCAAGATGCATGTTTAGAAGCATTTAACACAAGGGAATCATGCTCAATGGAAATATCTCAACAAGTTGAAAGAATCAAAGAATTGGAAACTAAAGTCAAGAATCTCCAGAAAGGAATGGGAAAATTTGTTCAAGGAGAAGACACACTCAAGTCAATGATGAAGTATGCAAAGGTTCCAATCGAAAGAGAAGGAGTTGGAATGGCCTCAACCTCACATCTAAAGTATGATGGCAAACATGGAATTCCTTATGACTATGCCATGCCATGGAGAATCTGCCACAAATGTGGAAATAAAGGTCATTTGGCAAATCATTGCAAAGTTCAGAATGCTAATCCAGCTAGCTGGAACAGACAGACAACTCACAAGCAGCTAGCTGACAGAACAGCTGGAACAAGAAATACAGCTTCTAAAGTGGTCCAAATGTGGATCAAGAAATTTGATTTAAATGTTCTATATGTTCTATCAACTAACCATTATGGACCCAAGCAAGTATGAGTACCAAAACGTTGAGTTGGCTATTTATTTGTTTTGTAGGTATGTCTTGTTGTCAAAGTGAGATCAAAACAATGGATTTTTGATAGTGGATGCACAAGACATATGAGTGGTGATAAGTCTCAGTTCTTTACTCTCAATAAGAAAAAGGGTGGAAGTGTCACTATTGGTGATAGCAAAACACTCCAAATTCTTGTAAAAGGAAAAATTGGTAATAGTGTCATCTCTATTGATAAGGTACAATATGTTCAAGGTCTTAAATATAATTTGCTTAGTGTAAGTCAGTTATATGATGATGGACACTCTGTTCATTTTGATAAAGAGAAGTGTACGATTAATGTTGGCACTAACAAAGTCCCCCTAGTTGCTAGAAGGGAAGGAAATATATATATTTTGGACTTTGAAATGCAGGATTCATCTTGTTGTCTAGCTGTAGTTGATACAAATCCAGAAATTTGGCATAGAAGGCTCGGACATGCTCATATGGACTTACTCAGCAAGCTATCTTCAAAGAAGCTAGTTAGAGGACTGCCCAAATTGAAGTATGTCAAGAAGGAAAATTGTTCGGCTTGCCAATTAGGCAAACAAATCAGGACTCCACATAAGTCAAAGAATTTGGTATCAACTTCTAAACCTTTAGAGCTTCTTTATTTAGATTTATTTGGTCCGGAAGCATATAAAAGCATTGGTGGAAAAAAATATGTATTTGTTATCATAGAGGACTTTATTTCATATTGTGAAGATAGAGGCATTTCTCATGAATTCTCTGCTCCAAGAACCCCATAACAAAATGGAGTTGTGGAAAGAAAGAACAGGTCTTTACAGGAAACAACCAGGACTTTGTTGCAAGAGAGCAAGCTGCCAAGGAGTTTCTGGGCAGAAGAAGTCAACACAGCTAGCTACGTTCTTAACAGAGTACTAATCAGGCCTATTCTCAACAAGACTCCATATGAATTGCTAAAGAACAAGAATCCAAACATAGGCTACTTCAAGGTCTTTGGTTCCAAGTACTTTGTACTCAAATCTATTGACAGAGATGGTAAATTTGATGCTAAATCTTATGAAGCAATATTTTTGGGTTATTCTTTAACAAGTTGTGCATATAGAGTTTATAATATCTCTAAACGTAGTGTTGAAGAGTCAATTGATGTTTCATTTAAAGAATCTAATGTTGATCTGTCAAGAGATGAGGAAGAAATTGCAGGTTCAGACTATGCCAGCGAGCTGCCAAGGTCAAATACAGCAACTCAGCAAGCTGACAAAGAAGCAGGCTCAGAAAATATAGCAACTCAGCGAGCTACCAATGAATTAGATTCAGAGAATACAGCAACTCAGCGAGCTGCCAATGAAGCAGATTTAGAAAATGCAGCAACCCAGCGAGCTGCAGTAGAAACTGAATCAAGTTCAGCTAATGATAATCAAGATGAAATCTCTCCTCCAGAAGATGAAACATGTGATAAAATGTCAAAGCACACCTTAGAAGATCCTAGAGGTCGGAGATCACAAGAAAAGATATCAATCTATAATGGAGATGAAGCCTCCCCACCATCTAAAAGAATTAGAGTCAATAAAGAAGAAGTCATAGCTCATCACAATTTTCCTAAGTCAACAAGGACAGTAAAGAACCATCCTCCAGAGTTAATTATTGGTGATAAATCAGAAGGCATCAAGACAAGGAGAAGTCAAGCTAACTTTTGTGCATTTGCTGCCTTCCTAGCTCAAGAGGAACCAAAGAATGTCAATGAAGCACTAAAAGATGAAAATTGGATCATGGCAATGCAAGAGGAACTTAATCAATTTGAAAGATGTGATGTTTGGGAACTTGTAGAGCCACCTAAAGATGCTACAATCATTGGTAATAAATGGGTTTTCAAGAATAAAGTTGATGAAGAAGGAACGGTCACTAGAAACAAAGCGAGGCTTGTTGCACAAGGATATAATTAACAAGAAGGAATCGATTTTGATGAAACTTATGCCCCGGTTGCAAGGCTAGAGTCAATAAGGATGTTACTCTCATTTGCTTGCTTCAAGAAATTCAAGCTACATCAAATGGACGTAAAAAGTGCATTTCTTAATGGCTACTTGAAAGAAGAAGTATATGTCAAGCAACCTCCTGGATTTGAGAGTGATCAATTTCCTAATTATGTTTTCAAGTTGAAGAAAGCATTATATGGATTACGGCAAGCTCCTAGATCTTGGTATGAAAGGTTAAGTAAGTTTTTGATAAAGAATGGCTTCATTCGAGGTAAAATCGACCCTATATTGTTTACTAAACTTACTGATAATGATATTCTAGTTGTGCAAATATATGTGGATGATATTTTCTTTGGATCAACTAATGATAATATGTGCAAGTGGTTTTCTAAGTGTATGCATAGTGAGTTTGACATGAGTATGATGGGTGAGCTCAATTACTTCTTGGGGCTCCAAATCAAGCAAACTCAAGATGGAATATATGTACATCAGTCCAAGTACATCAAGAACTTGCTAAAGAAGTTTGGATATGAGAATATCAAGGCAAAATCTACACCTATGAGGTCTGACAGCAAGCTGGCTGCAGATGAACGAGGTAAAGATGTAGATGTTCGAAAGTATAGAGGTATGATTGGTAGTTTATTATATCTTACAGCCTCTAGACCTGATATTATGTATAGTGTATGTGTTTGTGCTAGATTTCAAGCTCAACCTAAAGAGTCTCACTTGAATGCTATTAAAAGAATTTTCAAATATTTAAGTGGAACTACTACTCTTGGATTATTTTATCCCATCACAAATGCATTTGATCTTGTTGGGTATAGTGATGCAGATTATGCAGGTTGTCAAACTGATCGGAAGAGTACAAGTGGTGTTTGTGCAGTTTTAGGATAGAGTTTAGTATCTTGGCAAAGCAAGAAGCAAACTTTTGTTGCATTATCCACAACTGAAGGGGAGTATTTAGCAGCGGGAAGTTGTTGCTCTCAAATGCTATGGATGATTCAAACATTCCGAGATTTTGGAATTAAATGTGGCAACGTCCCCATTTATTGTGACAATACAAGCACTATCAACATATCAAAGAATCCAGTGAATCACTCAAGAACAAAGCATATCGACGTTCGACATCATTTCTTGAGAGACAATGTTGCAAAGGGAAAAATTGAGCTGATCTTTGTAAGGACAGAGTACCAGCTAGCTGACATCTTCACAAAGCCACTAGCCGAGGAGCGTTTCATTGTTCTTCGTCGCGAATTAGGCATGTGTAATGTCTAGCTAGCTAGCTGCTATGGATGCCTGGTACACTTTTATGTGTTACTATTTTCTTTGCATATATATATATATATATATATATATATATTTGCTATGTATTTTATTGTTTTATGAAATTTAGTCCACTTATTTGCTTTATGTGCCGAATGTTTCTTGGCGGTTAATTAATTTAAGGTATTTGAAATTTTCTATTGAAGGATAACATGTGGATATTCTTTTTGATGAATAAGGGGGAGAAAATTCAGGATTAAAAGTATGTGTGATTTAGGGGGAGTTGATATTTATTCTTATAACTCTTTACTTCATGTACTTTGCTGGGATCATATGGTTTAATGCTAAATGTTTATGCGATGCCATGCGATTTTGCTTAGTTGATTTTGCTTAGTTGCTTGTATAGATTGCTAATCCTTTTGCAGGGGAAGCATAAATTCAGGGGGAGTAATTAACTCCTGAATATTGGGATGTAATCATCAAAAAGGGGGAGATTGAAACCATATTGGTTTTGATGATGACACAATGCAGCAAGCTGATTGCTTGTTACATAATATATATTAGCCTGCTATCAAACTTTATTTTGCAGGATGCTTTGATTGAGGGGGAGTTTTAGCTCAATCTCAAGTTAATATGTAATCATATGATAACATAGTTAGCAAGCTGGTACGCTTGTAATGGTATATTATAGCAAGCTTCTTGTGTATATTTCTAATTCTATTTTGCAGGACATATAAGTTATGCTATATACAAAGATGTTAACATGCTGGATATATGTACTGGAATAATATTGTTTTGCAGGATTATTACTTATATTATTTCTTAGCAAAATACGGTATCTCAGCTAGCTGACAGTACAAGAGTTCTTATAACACAGCAAGCTGACAGATAACACAGCTACCTGGCAGTCTGTCCAGAATATAAAGGGGAGTACGTTTTTTTATAGTAAATATTGTGGAAATCAGTTGTAAGATTGGTCTAATATATTTAAACATGATATTATATATATTAGAACAATACTCAAGTAGAAGTATCATGCTAGACAACTTCCACTCATTAAAGGAATCTTTTTATTTCTTTAATGCTCCACTAAAGACAACCCATGTGCTTTCTTTTCAAGCATGCTCTAGCCAATAATCAAATATTCCATACACTCAAAAACTCCACCACCTGTTGTCTTGTAGAAAAGCTTACAAAGAAAACACATTCATTCATTATCAGATCTATTGTTTTCTTCATGTGTCTCTAACGGATTTATTCAAGAACAAAATGCTTTGCTTTCATCTCTCTCCACTGAATATATCCTATGCATGAGAATCATTCTGAAAAACCTGCAGGTGAACGTTAGTAGTGCGATTAAATTGAACAAAGCCAAACGTGAGAAGTGCTCTTCAAAACCGTTGCAAGATTGTTCAAGATTTATAGCTCCTGCACTTCACTATAAAGGATTGTGTGGTTCTCCTCTGAAGAATTAAGAACCTTCAAGCAATATTCAAGAATACAAGAAACAACTCTGCACCCTCTACTTCAAACAAGCTCGTGTACTATATTATATATCGAGATTTTAGAGAGTTCATATCTTTGAGTTGTAATTATCTTTATCCATTGTATTGTTCAACTTGTAAAATTGGTAGTTGCTGGATTGTCAAGATTGTGGAACAAGGGTTCAAGGAGCATTAGGCTAGAGAAGTTTATACTTGGTTTAGTATAGAACTTAGAGAGCTGTGTTCAAGAAACAAGGGGTTCCAGCTAGCTGCAGTCAGTAACTGGGTGATTAAGGGAGATATATTATTGTATCTTGTAATTGGATTTAATTGTGATCAATAATATATTCTCTCACCAAGTTGGTAAGGGACTAGGACATAGACCATAGAAGATTAGGGGTCGAACCTAGCTAAAATTCGTGGTGTTCTTTACTTACAGCTTTTTATCTTACTGCACTGCATAAATTAGCTAGCTGCTTATTTGTTAATCTGTTGCATCCAGTTAACTCAGCTAGCTGCTTATTCATAAATTTGTTGCATCCAGCTAGCTGCCAGAATATAATTTTAGACAGATTTTTTATTTAATCATTGTTAATCATAACACCTATTCACCCCTCCCCTCTAGGTGTATTTTCAGGTGTATGGGAGCCTGCCTTCGTTTACAGGAAAAGATAATTGTTTAAAACTACTGAAAAAACTTTTTAAGGTGAATGCCATTCCAGGCATTTTTCACGGGTTCGCCATTTAGTTGTTCTAGTTCATATGTCCCGGGGGCCACAACCTTTCTGATTTTGTATGGCCCCTCCCACGGGGCCTTGAGCTTGCCTGTTAGAGTAGGCTGCGATGCAGCCGACTCCCTAAGGACGAGATCATTCACTTGGAAGCTTCTTGGCTTGACCTTCTTGTCGAAGTATTTGGCTGTTTTGTTCTGATAAATAATGGAAGAATTTCTTGCCTCGTCTCACATTTCCTCCATAAGGTCGTTGTCGAGGCGTAGTCTTTGGATCGAGCTATCCGGGTCGAAGCTCTCCACTCGAGGCGAATCTAGACTGGTTTCAACAGGTAGTACGACCACTGTGCCGTAGGCCATCCTAAAAGGTGTTTCGCCTGTCGAGGTCCTTGGGGTCATTCTGTAAGACCAGAGAACGTTTGGCAACTCATCGACCCAACAACGAGGAATTTCTTCCATCATTTTCTTTAAGCCCTGTAAGATTATTTTGTTAGTCACTTCAACTTGGCCGTTGGACTGTGGATAGGCGACTGAGGATTTGACATGTTTGATGTTAAATTGACTTAGGGCCTTTTCAAATTTCTCTCCGACGAACTGAGTTCCATTATCAATGACTATGACTCAAGGGACTCCGAATCGGAATATGATGTGTTCCATCAAAAATTCGATCATTTCTTTCTCCCTAATTCTGGCCAGGGGTTTAGCTTCAACCCATTTTATCACATAATCAATGGATACAACAATATATTGGGCTTGGTTCCTTGACTTTGGGAATGGGTCAGCGATGTCGATCCCCCATTGGAAGAAAGGGCAAGGAACGAGAACCGGGTTTAGGGTTGTAGTGGGCTGGCGAGAAACATTGCCGTGGAGTTGGCATGGGGCGCATTTTTTCACAAAGTTTTCACAATCCTTTAGAAGTGTGGGCCAGAAAAACCCTTTTCTTATGATCTTTAGAGCTAGGTTTTTTCCCCCCATATGCTCGCCGCAGATCCCCGTGTCCACAATGGCTATTTCGATCAGGTCCGAGACAGCGTAGTAAAGGTTCGACCATTGCTCTTCTATACAGCTTCGCGTCCTTCACGCAATATTTTCTTGCCTTATGCATGAGTGATCTTGCCTCACTTTTGGTTTCTGGTAACTTGTTATCCAGTATGTACTCGAGAAGCGGAGTTCGCCAATCAGGCTTTGAGGATATTTCGGCGACCGTTATGGCCTCGATGGTTGGATTGTTTAGTTCCTCGACATATATTGGCTCTGTGAAACTTGTGGATGATGAAGAGGCTAGCTTCGATAAAGCATCAGCCCACTGATTATCAGCTCTGTCTACATTGGTCAAATTTCACGATGCAAAATGTTCGAGCATCGCCCTCGCTTTTTCCAAATATGCTTGCATTCTTTCATTATGAGTTTTGAATTCACCATTGATTTGTTTGACGACCAGTTGGGAGTCGCTAAAAATATCAATGGATTTTGCTTCTAATTCGATAGCCAATTTGATCCCAGCAAGAAGGGCCTCGTATTCTGCCTCGTTTGTTGCATGGAAGGTGAACTTAATGGCTTGTTGGACTCGGAATCCATCGGGGATTATAAGGATGACCCCTGCTCCACTTATCTCGGCTGTCAAGGACCCATCGACGTATAAGGTCCATGGCCTCGTGGCGTCGATACGTGCTTCACCGATTTTAATGTCAGTCTTTTGAAATTGGCATTCAACGATAAAGTCTGACAACACTTGAGCTTTTATTGCTGTTCGAGGCTTGTACTCAATATGGAACTGACTAAGCTCGATAGTCCAGGCCGCAAGTCGACCTGTCATGTCGGGCTTGTGCAAGATTCGCTTTAGAGGCTGGTTTGTCATCACTCTAATTTCTCTGCTTTGAAAGTAATGTCGTAATTTTCTGCTTGCAATCACGAGAGATTACACTAGTTTTTCGACTTGTGGATATCTCGTTTCTGTGTCTCGTAAAGTGTGACTGATATAATATACAAGGGTTTCTTTTGTGTATACTTCTTTCACCAGAACAGCAGCAACAGTCAAATCGTTGGCCGATAAGTAAACCTTGAGAGGTTCTCCTGGAGAAGCCTTCGCAATATCGGGGGCGAGGTTAGGAATTTCTTTAACTCAGCTAGACTGTTTTTACAGTCGTCATTCTAGTCCAATTTCAAGTTTTTTGAAGCCCCTTTGATGACTTGAAAGAAGGGAAGGCATCGCTTCGAGGACTGTGGGATAAACCTCCTTAAAGCCACTATGCAGCCTGTGAGTGATTGAACCTCTTTGAGGGAGCTGGGGTCTTTCATGTCGAGAATGGCCTTTATTTGCACAGGGTCAGCCTCGATCCCTCGTTAAGTTAGGAGAAACCCCAAGAACTTCCCAGAAGTTAAGCCGAAGGAGCACTTAGCTGGATTACTTTTACTTGATATTTTCTCATATTTTCGAACGTTTCTTGTAGGTCGACGGGGTGATTGCCTGCAAATTTAGATTTTTCAATCATGTCGTCGACATATACTTGGAGATTTCGACCAATTTGTGAGGAGAAAATTTTGTCCATTGTTTGTTGAAATGTGGCCCGACATTGATGAGGCCAAACGACATGTTTTTATAGGCAAAAACACCTCGATGGGTTATTAATGTTGTTTTCTCCCAATCATTGGTATCCATTTTTATCTGATTATATCCCGAGAATGCATCCATAAACGATAAGAGTTCGTGGCCTGACGTGGCGTCTATGAGTTGATCGATGTTAGGGAGTGGATAATGGTCTTTAGGGCAGGCCCTGTTGAGATCGGATTAATCGATACACATGCCATTTCCCATTACTTTTCTTAACGAGGACCATATTGGCGACCCACGTGGGGAATTGGAAAGGTTCAATAACCCCACCTCGAGGAGTCTATCGAGCTCAGCGTCGACTGCTTGTCGCTTTTCTTCTGAAAAGATTTATTTTTTCTGGCATACAGGCTGACTTTCGGGTCGATGTGGAGAGAATGTCTAGCAATGATTTCAGGGATACCCGGCATGTTTTTTGGGGTCCCAAGCGAAGTTGTCCTTGAATTCACGTATAAGGTCGATGATTTCTTGTCGAAGGTTGGCATCAAGGCCTTTGCCGATCTTAGTGACCTTGGTTGGATATCTTAGAACAACTTCATTTTCTTCGGTTTCTCCCAATGGGCTGCACTTTGACTCATTCAGGGTCTCCATAAGTTCTCGTGGATCTGTCTCGACAACTTGATTAATTGAATTGTCATCTATCTATTTTTTCTTAGGCATGACCATCGATAAATAACATTATCTCGCTGCCGCCTGGTCTCCGACAACCTCTCTGATTCCAAAGTCGGTTGGAAACTTTATTTTTAGGTGGGGAATCGAGGTTATTGCCTCTAAGGTCGTCAATGTCGTTCTACCCAAAATGGCATTAAAACTGGAGACAGCGTTAATGACGTGGAACTTTACCATCTGACACGTCTGGCACGCTAACGAACCAAAAAGTACAGGTAGATCGATGGTGCCGACAACTTTTACCTCATTACCCGTGAAACCGTAGAGAGGAATGTTCACGCTTTCTAACTTTCTATCCCCAAGATCCATTATGGCAAAAGCGCTGTGGTATATTATGTCGACAGAACTTCCATTGTCGACAAGTATTTTTTTAACCGTGTTAGTGCTGACCTTGGCTGTGATGACTAAAGCGTCTTGGTGAGACTCGATCATCCCCGGGGGATAATCCTCGTCGGAGAAGGAGATAACAGGGGTTGGGTTTGGTCATTGGCTTTTCTGTGCCTCGGGGTGGATATTGAACACCTCTCTAGCGTATAGTTTTTTGGCGTTATTGGAGGACCCTCCTGCAGAGTGGCCTCCAATGATTACATCTATAACCCTATCGTGGTCGTGTGGCCTATCTCTCGAGTTGTTTGTTTCGCTGTCGATATAATGAACCAATTGGCCTCTTTTTATTTTGCTTTCGATGAGCGAGTTTAACTGAAAACAAGCCTCGGTTGTATGACCATGGTCCTCGTGGTACTCACAATATCTAGAACTCGGAGGTCTACCTGGTTTCATCGGCCTCGGGGGTCGATAATCCGGTTCTGTTTTAAGAATTGCGAGGATGGTGGCTTCGTCCACTGTAAGTTTTGTGAATTCTCTTTCAGATCTGTCACGGGGTCTCCATGTTTTGTCAGAGGGAGTTTTGTTTTCTGACCGAGGGCTTCTTCTGTCTCGTGGCCTGTAATGTACTTCACCGTCCTTTCTGTAGTCGGATCTTGGAGATCGAGAGCTAGGCCTCGAGGTTTTGTCCCATCTCTGTGAGTATTTCCTTGGGGATTGTATGCTCCCCACTGCTTCTTGGAGTGTCATTCAGTATTCCACGATGTTTATTGATACCAGCGGCGAGGTAATTTATAGCGAGCTCTTCTATGAGGTTTGGAATCTCCGCCACCTCTGCTCGGAATCGGGTTAGGAAATCTCTTAAAGACTCGTTTGATTGTTGCCTTATTGTCATGAGGGAGGTTGTGATTTTGCCACCCCGATAGTTGCTGGAGAACCTTCCCTTGAATTTTGTTTTTAACATGTCTCACGTGTCAATCGACCTCGGGGGCAAGTTGTTGTACTAGCGAAGGGTTGTTCCTCGTAGGCAAGTTGAAAAGAACTGGCATCGTGTCATTGTTGAGTGTCCACAGAATGCCATACGCCCATCATAGGTGTTCAAATATTCACTAGGGTCTGTCGATCCATCGAATTGATCGATTGAAGGTGTTTTCAAATTCCTGTTGATGCGTGCCTTCTTGATCGTGACAGAAAGGGGGCTTTCAACGGGGATATCAGTGCCTGCTTGACTTTGAATAAATTTCTTACACATTTCAATATCACTTTGTAATTATGAGATGTCTTCGGATCTGTACGATCCACTTGACTCGTTCTGCCAAGAGGAGTCATTCTCTGAGCTCGTTTGTCTTCGTTCGTTTGTCTTCGTTTATGAAGAGCGCGATGTGATCTGATCGATGCAGTCTCTTCCTCATAGCTGTCATTATCGTCGTGTCCTGGAGGACCACGTTCTTGTGACTGGTATTCCGAGGAATGAGTCGACAGTGAAGTTTGTTTTAATTCCAGTTGTAGACGTCGTATCTCTCTCCATCTTTCTAATTTTTCCTCATGTTTCTTTCGCTCGACCTCGAGGGCTAGTAGCCCATCATCAGAGCCGCAGAAGTCCTTAATATCGTCTTGATTATCCAAGTTAGCGTTGTCCCTTTGGATTTTTTGTAGGTGAAGACGGGCATCGCTCGTCAACACTTGCTTTCCTGCAGCTGTCAAGACCCTTTTTCGGGTGTCGGGTCGACCTCTCTTCCGTGTTTTGCCAGGCTCAGAGGCACAGGGTCGTTGCGATCCTTCAGCCACTTCTCCTTCAGGAACGGAGAAAAGACGTTTTCGGTTGAAGTGGAGGTCTTGTGTGGGTAACTTCCTCGCGGGGGACTGTTCGAACGTCCTCCTCCGTAAGGCGTTGTACCACTGGCTCCTCCACTTCCATTACTATTTACCGATAAAATAACTATTAAAAGAGCTCCTTCTAGCGCCAATTGATAACTATGAAAGAGTTAGCTTCTAAATATTGATTGAAAGAGTATTTTATTTCATAGTTTTCTAAGAGGTAGCTCTCTTTACAAGTTTTTCATCCCCTTGCACGTAGGGGTAATCATTAATATTTATAGGGGATCCTTTGTGGGACCCCCCCTCTCTAACTAACTTGCTTGAGGGTAAAGGGAATGTTATTTACAATCTTGGGCTTCAAGGGCCATTGAAAGGAATTACACAATATTAGGCTTAACTACAAAACTACCCATATGGCTAATTTACTTAGACTAATCTCATGGCCCAACAGGACTTGTAGAAAAGCTCAGTCAGTTTTGCCTCTCCTTTAAAGTCAAAAATAAACTACTTATTTTTTGAGAAAATTATATATAAATATTTTCTCCAAATAAATACTTATCCATAATTTTAAATACATACTGTGGTATTCTATAGAGAACTACTTATATAGAGTTCAAGAGAGAACCACCATAATATATATATATATATATATATTGGTTTTTGTTCAAATACAAACCACTTTTAAAATGAGAATATATATATATATATATATATATATATATATATATATATATAAATCTTAATTAAGAAATTAAAAATGAAATTACACGACTTTTATTTTTGGAAAATCATTAAAAATTAAAGAAATAATCCAAAGTAATTCTACCATAAAATCAAATTTATCCAAAAATGATTCTACCGTAGAATCAAATTCAAATTAAGTTTTTTGTTCAAATTTTATGTGTAAAATCTTTCATAAAATTTGTATGTGGTTAGTATTCTACATTAATATCAAATTTTATGTTTTTAAAAATTTAATTTGTAACTTATTGATAAAGTTCTATAATGGAATAAATGATTTTCTTCGAAATTCTTTATTAGAAGGTTCTGTGTAGAATAATGACTTTAATATATATATACTTATATTATACTTATTATTCTGAAAAACTTGTTTCGAGGTGTACCAGATAGTTATAGTTCGTTTACAAATCTAACAAATTTATAAAATGTTAATAAAAGATATCATAAATAAAGTAGCTATAAAGGAAAAAAGGAAATTAGTTAATTAACATGAAAAAACGTTAATTTCAAGAAATTAAGGATTAGTTAAGAGCATCTATGCTAAAAAAAATTACTCTCTCCTTTCGAATTAATATGAACCATTTCTCTTTCGAATTTATATGAATCATTTCTTTTTGCACGCATTTCAATATGCTCGAATGAGATACTTGTAAATAATATTTTTTCAATTTTTTGTTTTATATAAAAATTGAAGATTTATATTTTTATATAAAATAAAAAAATCTAAAAAAATCATTTATAAATACATCTTTCAAGCACATTGAAATGCGTCAGGGTCACATAAATTGGGAATAAGGTAGGATTTGTTACTCCATCCATTCATTTTTAGTTATCACATTTGGAAAAAAAAATTGTCCTTAAATAGTTGTTTCACTCTTATTCCAATACATTTTTGTACTAATTTTTTCATATCTACCCCTCCATTCTTAATTCCAATTTTTAATTTTACAACTAATCTCATCATTTATATAATAACTAGCTTTTAGCCCATGCAAAGCACGGGTTACTTTAATTTTTTTATAATTTGTTTATAGTATAGTAAAGAATTTGAACCATACATTTTTTAATATAATAATTTTTAGTGTTAAATATAAATTAATATATAGTTGGCGAGAATCGAAACATAGACTTCTGTATATAAAAACTTTTAGTATTATTATATCTTACGATCATGACATATTTGAGTTGAATATTTAACGGTTATGAAGGAGGGATAACCAAAATAATAGTAACAAAAAATAAGTATTAACTAAAATATAAATTATATTCCTTTCGATTATTATAATATAAATATAAATTAAGAATAATATATGCAAATAATTTATAACATTAAAATTTTCGTAATATATGTATTTTTTCAAAACGTGACACTAAAAATGGACAGAATGAGTAAAAAATTGAGCAACCTTGAAAGGTGTGCAACACATGTGAGACGATATGGTTGAATAGTACAACAACTCCATGTGCAACACATGTGAGAAGTTATGGTTGAATAATACAACTCCACGTGTTAACTAGAATTAACAAGCAGGTGTCAAGATGAGCTAGCCAAAGGGCACATGACTCGTTTGGTAACTGAAAGTCTGAAACAAAACAACAATGACTATTCTTTGTGCATGCATATTCTGGAACAACTCTTCATCATCCAATCCTTTCATGAATCATACACCTTTGAACTACCCCCCAATTTCTTAAATTAATTTCTTGGCCTTTCATGCTTTCTTTGTTTCTTTCTTTCTCAAATCAAGATTTTGTCACTTTAAACAGAAGCCATCGTATATACATAAAACATAGCTGATAGCTGGGTAAGTGTAGACCCTGTTTCGGGTTCCTCGTAAGTTCCATTTTTCAGCTTGTAAGTTACTTATGTGTCCTTGAATTTTCAGTTTTTCTGTATCATAATATATATTTCTTTTCCTTGATTATGTGATTTGGAAATATGGGTGTTAGAATTCTAATCACCACTTGATCCCATTTCTTTCTGTGCTGTTTCCTTCTAACCCTTTTTTTTTTGTGTCTATAATTGTGTTTGGTTTTCCATTAGGCTAATTACAGTTAGTTTTGGTGTGAAATGGTAATGAAAGTAAACCATATAATGTAAGTGTAACCCTTTTCAGCTGTAAATCACATGTTTGATCTGAAGCTTTGAACTAAAAAAGTTTAAAGTTTAAGACTTTGAGCTTACCTCTTCGAGATCCAATCAGAAGTCAACTAGTATCTCCAAAGTGTCTTAATACACGGGCAGTCTGTTATAATTTGACTGATTCTCTCGTTTATTTTGCATTATAAATTTCATAAAACTTGGCTCTTCTTTGGTACATCAAATATGAGACTCAAACTTGTGACATCTCAATGGTCACATAATGTACTCCCTCAGTCTTTTACTTCTCAAAATTCTAGCTCTTCGATTTCTTCGACAGTTAGCAGTACAAATTCATCAGTCTTCTCTTCTAGGATTAGGATATCACAAAAGTTTCGATCTTTCCGTAAACCATTTGCCAGAGGTGAAACCATTAAACGTTTATGTAGTGCAAATTTGGATGACGTATCCGATGAATTTTCTTCAGAATTTATCAAAGAATTAGCCCCGAGTTTTGAACTATCTTGTGATGGTGTAATTGATGAAGAACGCAGCAAGATTAATCCAATTTGTACTATTTCCGAGCCAAATGTCTTGAATAATGAACATAGCAGGAGCAAGTATAGTGAAAGTGGAACCTTTTCGCGATTTAAGTTTGATTACTTGGAGCCTCTAATGCTAGGGATAAGACCCGAGCCACCGAATTGGCCTGAAAGAGAAGAGGTTTTGCGTGCCAGCATAGAGAGGAAGGTAAATAGCATGGAGATTCCTTTCTCACTTCGGATGATCAAGAAAAAACAGCAGAGGCGTGAGGGCTTTGGATATACAGGAGACTTGGAATCCTGTTCATTGCAACAGGCATTCTCTTCGATGGAATTCATTATTATTGAGCTTCAAAGCTGTGCACTACAACTAAGAGAAGTGCTCTGTAATGAAGATTTAGGAGGGATTATAGCCAAGGTACAGCGGGACATGCATGTATCATTCTTGTGGTTGTTTCAGCAAGTGTTTTCGCGGACACCAGATCTGATGATTAATGTGATGGTGCTACTGTCAAGTTTCAGTTTATATTCCATTGCACATAACATTGCTAGTGAAGTTTCGGTGCTCATGGGGCCATTATATGAGAGTATGACAGATGCAGTGTCTACGAAACAGCATAATTTTCTCAGTATTGATGATAGCAGACATTTGAGCAGATTGGCACCATCATTTGACTATCGAGGTGATATTTCTGATCATGAATTTTCTCAGGAACTTGACAGTGTAGAAGAATTGAAATTGTGGAACTCAATGGTGGATGAAGCAAAAGAGATACAAGTGGCTGGTTTGGAAGTCATTGGTTCTGATCATGAGGAGTCGCAATGGTTTGTATCGCCTGTAACAGTGGAGATTGAACCAGACAATAAGATGGACTATTTTAAAACTGACCTTTTGTATCAGATGGGTTTGTCTCAAGATCCTGACAACTCGCTTCTTCTTTGCAACTATGCCCAGTTTCTTTACCTCGTTGCCCACGATTATGACAGGTAATTATTTTTGTTTTTTTATTGAGAATGTTGGTTTTTATACAGTCACAATGTTGTAATGTTGCGATATACTTGGTGGTTATATTGTGGGTTGATTTTAGATAATAAAATTAGGATTTCATTTGTTGAAGTATATACTTTTATGGTCTAGCAGATATAAAGCATGGCGATTGTCAATATAGAGCCAAAACAGATCAAGTTGTTTGCACTGATTGAGTGTGCCTGCATGAAAAAGTATTTTTTATAATACACTCAAGCCTTGCATTCTGTTTCTAGGAGATTTTACATCCAAAGGGAATTAGCATTTACTTTCTTTCTTGGGGTGTTTGGGTTAAGAAAATTTGCTAAATTAATAAATGGAAGAAGTTCTTGACTGTTACCAAGATTTTTACTCGTACCTATTGGTAACTAAAAGTCCGGGGTTTTACAGGGCTGAGGAGTGCTTCAAGCGCGCAGTACAAGTAGAACCACCAGATGCGGAATCTATGAGTCACTACGCCAATTTCTTGTGGAAAGTGAGGAAGGACTTGTGGGGGGCAGAAGAAAACTACATACAAGCCATGGCAGCTGATCCAGACAATTCATATCATGCATCCAGATACGCCAACTTCTTATGGAACACCGGTGGTGAAGAAACATGTTTTCCACTTGATACATCTCAGAATAACAGCAAGGCATTGTAAATAAATTAACTTCATATATAACCAGCTTTTTGCTCAAAAATAGTACATCATCGACTATCTGGCACTATTATGGGCATAAGAACAGCAAGCATGTTGATTGTTGACCATATTTTTAGACTTGGTTAAGCTCAGTATTATCAGTTCCTGAAAGTGGGTGGGACTTCAAAATTCTTATCCGAGTATTATACTTCTGAGTACATGACTCATCCTTAGTAATTGTTAATGTGTAATCACACTTGTTTTCTTTCCTGCTTGAGCATGTCAATATGTCTTCCGTGAACATACTCAGTCACAGAAGCTCATAAAGCACATTTTTCGACCTACAGAACCTATGAAGGCCAGAATTCACATTTTCATTTGAAACTGAAAGTATGAAAAAGAGAACTAGAACATAAATGCCGAAGTTCAAATACACATTGTTAACATACTCAAACAAGAATAAGGATGCACGAGGATGCATATGTTCAAAGTGACTTGGCGAAATAAGTTTAACACTACAGAGTTTGAGACAGTGTCGTAGGATCAATTATCGTACAAATGATTTTTTAGGCATCCACAGAGGTGTAAATGTTGAAGGGAACATATAAAGTACTGTCATGCACCGTCATATATACCTACAAAAAAGAATGCTTTATTCTACAGACAATTTTGGGTTCGCGTTCGAGTCGTCGATGCAAATACAAAGTACAAACAAGTTGGACTTTAGTTGTTAACCTATGTAACAAATATATTGAGCCGTTCACTCATATTACAAATATTATACATGTTATATCCTACATAAACCAAAAGATAGTAACAATTGGGGAACTATTGAAGTTTAATGATCCTGCAGAGAAGTGGAAATTGCATGAGTCAAAAAGGATGAAAACTTTTGCCATCACCAAAACCAGGTGTCACGGCTATCAACGGCTTTCACAGATGTTGCTACCAAAGGCATTCGTCCAAACTCAGCAACAAATCTATTAACACATTCCGTCCTCTTTTCGATGTGACCACCCAAGCTACTGATACCAGTTGACCCGATTTCATTAATTTTACCTACAATAAACACCATAATACGACTGATTTGCAGTTCTTGATGACATATGTCATAAAGACGTGTTGTGAATTTATGGACTTGATGACAATGGTAGACAAAAAGTACTACACAATATACTGCAGTAAACAAAGGCTAACTTGAAGGTTCATTCACCTTTAACCCAAATGGGAGGTGCGCCTGTTACATTTGCAACGAGGAAAGACATTGCAATATCTTCACAATTCCTGGTGCATCCATTTAAAAATAATGATGTATTGGCTTCGTTGAGGTTGAGTTGCAAGGTATAAACATAATGATGAACAAACAAAAAAAGTAGGTGATAGGAATTATCAAGTGGAAGAAAACCTGTTCTTGGTGGTGTATTCTTTTATTGATGCTGGCATCTTGTTAGTATACAAACTAAGATACTTTTTGTGGAAAAAGGCTGCCTTGGAGAGTACCATGCTGTATCTGCCCATCCACCAGACAGACCACCAGCCTCCATAAATGAAGTGATTCATATTGCCTTTCTGTACGAAGTGGGTATCAGACAAATTTCATGCTAATAGATGTCGTACAATACATGCCAAGTATACAGTATTACTACAGATGTTTAAGCTTACGGTTCCAAATCTAGACATGCATGCACAGATTCAGATAGATGAATAATACTCACCAGAGCAGTGAATCAAATGGAAGTAGTAATTAGAGAAAAGATTATCAGAAGCGAAAACAATGACTCTTTATTGACTTAACTAAAAGGATGAGAATTTAAACAAATTTCAAAAACAATTCATTCAATCCAAATGCAGTATTTCATTTAATGAATTCTATTAGGAACCTAATTAGAACTCTCAAATTTGCTGCATCTAAGACAGATCGATAGGTATAAGAGAGGAAGGAGAATAACAGTATCGTCGACACAATGGTTTGATTCAAGGTCTAAATATTGTAAGATGTGTGGAAGGTTGATTCTTTATGCACTACATAATATATTTATTAATAAATATCGAAGACAAATGCTAGAGAAATGGAACAATTAAATTGATAAATCAAATGCCAAAGCTGTCACTAAATTATTACAGAAAAGTGGAACTTAGTACGTAGCCTTATAATTCAAAATATCGGAGTTGTCAATAATTTTTTACGGAAAATTTTCGTTGGCCTAATATCTTGCATCCACCGGCTAATATCAGGAAAAAGGCTAAAAGAAAGTAGTAGTACTTTGTGTACACCTGAAGTGCAATGTTATAGCTTGTCACCACTGACTGAATTTTTTTTATCTTGTTATCATTGTACAAACTACAAAGCACAAGTTACTTGAATGAATCACCAACTGATATATTAAAGGTTTCTATCCAAAAAAGTCATATGTGGTAAAAACCTAATCAGGAAAGGGAATAAATCAATTTAAAACAAAGCATCAAAGACATACCGATTGATCCACCCAATGAATACGTGGAACAAAACCCACCATTGCGTCTGGTGCACTTTGCCAAACACTGAAAGCGAGTTCTACTGAAGAGCATGGAAATATGATATCATCATCAATAGAGAAGACAGCGTCCAACTTCAAATCCTTAACTTCTTTGAATCTATTGTTTAAACTGTCTTCCTTATTTGTATCAAATTTTAGTTCAATTTGCCGCCCATTAACAGACTTTGATTGTACAACACGGTTTAGAAAGTGTTTGAGAGACTCTGAAGGAGCATTAGGTTCACTCCATACAATATGTATTGAATCAAGCCCTGGGCATGATGTATAATGAGAAATAGACCGCTTCAATAGATCATTTCTCTTCCATGTGTTTATAAGTAGAGCATATCCTTTCCTGTACAAGACAGTGATATTATGACAATCTAAAGAGTTAATATTTTACTTGTAGAAACAAGAGAAAAAAATTAATGACAAAAGTTTGGATCTTCAAATGGCAAAGATAGTTTATATTCAGTGCTTAAATACAATAGCTTTTCCAAAATTAACACAACCAGACAAGACCAACTGTAGAAATAAATTGCGGAAAGCTTCAACAAGGCTCTAGGTACAAAAGATAAATCAGAATTTAGGATGAATATAAACCACACATATAAATGCAATACTTACAATTCAATATTCGAAAACTATGCAGATTCAAAGTGGAAATTTCCATTGTAATTTGTAAATAATGTTGAGGTCATAATTGCCCTAAAGTCTATTTAACTGATTTTGGGTAACTTGTTATGATGTCAAAATGTGGTACTGCAAAGCAAAAGAATAAACGGAATAAGCGGCGAAGCTATGTAGTATCAATAGTGCAGTTGAACCCGCACTGAGTCCAAAAATTAAAAGAACCAAACTAAAATTAACAGAGTAACTTTAAAACTTGACAAAAACTATTACACATAACACCTTGCAAAACACTTGACAAAAACTATTACACATAAAGCCTTGCAAAACACTACACTCTTATTCACTGGTCTATGTATTAACGTTTCTAGATAACAAAATATCTTATGCTCAGAGTCTCAGACTCACTCTGGTCTGATGTTGTGCGAGTAAAGGGGAGAACTTCACAAACACCACGCTCTTTCCGTACTGCTCTATGTATATGAGTATTTGGTTACATTACACATTTCATGTATAAGAAAACCAAAAATGTACTATTAGCCATCTCAGTGCACATACCTCAAATTCAGCACTGAACACCTTCTCATTGTACATTCCATTTATGTGAACCCAACTAATGCATTTTTTGCATTCCATAGACAACACAATTCGGATGATCCTTCAATTATTGGATAATAAATAAATCCACCTTTACATCAACTTGTGGATACGATTTTTAGATTTAGACATTCACCGGTAATTTTAGAGAGCATAAGTAGAAACGAGATATAAACGGAATCCTAATTTTAATCACGAAAAGACACAAGTTGCAATTGTTTGACAAAGTCACAATGCACAAGTCACCTAAACATAGTCAAATGTACTAGTAATCTAGTATTAATCATCCATACCAGCCTACCAGGTAAGGAAACATTTGCACTTACATAGTACTAATAAGCCCCTAGCATGACTTTTACTAATTATTATCTCAACATATCTGTTTTCAAAAAGTAACACATTTGAGGTATGAAAAACAAGCTTTTACGCCTCAAATCATAGATATCTAGCAAATATTTATTCTCAATATAGAAAAAATAAATCAAAATAATTTACAAAAAACAGTACTTTAGTAACTACTAACAGCCAAAATTAGATGCAAGTATTTTTTTTTTTTTCGGAAACAAATAAATTGAGCATTTAAGAAACATAACATGTAACAATAAATACAAGCAAAAGAATATCCACGTGGGCATATCCAAATTACCTCGAAACATCGTAGTAATCGGGAGATAAATCTTCATGCTCCCAACCGAGAAACGACGGCGTTTGGCTAGCCAATACGAGAAACAAGAAGAGCGTTAAGCAACAGAATAGAAGAGTGGGTTTGGACGATCTAACGGCTGAGATTGCCGCTATGCGGAGTCTCTGAGTCATCCGACGGCTGTGAACGTTTGTACTCTGTACCATGACAGGTGGACTCCACCACCACCACCGCCGATTTGAATCAGGTCAGGCTGTGTGGCCGTGTGGGTGACTCAATCAACGAGTTGACTCAGTAAATTTATTTATGTTGTAGATATAAATGGTAACTGTTGATGTGGTGGAATGATCCGAATCTAACAGCTTCTGAGATTTATTGCAATAACTCATTCAATATTAAAAAACATATTTAAAATTGAAATTTAGTATGTAGTATTTTCTTAAAAAAAAAGTTAAAATTTTGTTTCATAAAATTATAATATTGTACTTATTTATAACTAGTTTATGTCCATGCAAAATACGGGTTATTTTTTTTTAATTTACTTATAGTGTAGTATATGTAATATCATAAATATTATTTTTAATATGTTGTTAGAAGGATTCGAACCTTAAATTTTTGTAAATAACAATTTTTAGTATTAAATCTAAATGGGAAATTCCAAATGGTACCAATTGGTTTTTCCATGAAATACCATTCACTATTTTGGACTTCCAAATGGTACCATTGTATAATTGGTTTTTCCATGAAATACCATTCCGTCAGCAAATGTTAGTATCTGCATTGTCAAATGGTACCATCATAAGTTAACTAGTAAATGGTACCACATGGAAAATGGTACCAAATGGAAAAGTCATTTTTACAATAGTACCAAATGAAATATCCCAATCTAAATTAATATATTGTTGTCGGAATCGAACATTCAACCTTTTTATATAATCTCTTTTAGTGTTAATTTTAAATTAAAATATTGTTGTTGTGATTCCAACCTTAAACCTGTATGTATAACAACTTTTAGTATTGTATCTAACGATCATCGTTTATTTGAGTTGAAGATTTAAAATTTATAAATGAAAGGAATAACCAAAATTGAGGAGATAATCAAAAATAATGGGTTAATCAAACTTCAGAATATATCTTTTTTTTTTTTTTGAAAATAACCAAACAATTTATTCAATGAGAAAGATCATAACAATGGGCCTCCAACAAACACGTAGGAGGAGACGTGAACAAACTGCGGGAATTAACTAAACAAGGAATTCTAGCGACTTCGTGTGCTACCTTGTTAGCATTTTTCCAAATAAACATAATAGAAACTCTATGCAAGCTTCCAAGGATAACTTTACAATTCTCAATTACCTCTCCAACCTCAAGAAAATTTGAAGTATTCCCTGTGATTGCTCTGACAGCAAGTTGAGAATCTGATTCTATTATAACTTCATCCCCTTGCATCTGCATATCCTTAACCCAAGGTAAGGCCTCACGAATTCCGACTACTTCTGCCTCTAGCACTGATACTTCTCCAGACAAACAATGGTTTCTTCCTGCCATAAAAGCACCTTCATGATTCCTCAGCAGCATCCCTACTGAATACGTTTGTGCACCTGGGAACACAAATGCATCAACGTTGATTTTGAAAGCACCAATTGCTGGAGGTTTCCACTTGCTCTCCCCTTTCCTTATATTTCCAGTAGCAGCAGGACAACTGGGATTGACATTTACTTGGTCCTTTTTTGCTTTAACCCATTCTGAGCATACATGAAAGCTACTTTGCATTGCAAAATCTGGTGTGACCACCTTACCATCCCAAACCTTTTTGTTTCGCCAGTGCCAAATACCCCACAAGACTATACAAATCTTTACTATTTCTTCAGTAGTTGCAGTATTGAGCTTGTACAGCAACCAATCTTGAGCATATTCGACCTCGCTCCAGTCATATGACAGCCCAGCATGCAACCAACATCCCCCAGCAAATCGATAGTCATAGAAAAGATGTGACATGTGTTCAATATCAGACAAACACATAGGGCACGTTATAGGGACCCTAATCCCTTTTGAACTTAGCCTCTTTCGAACTGGAATAGTATTTCGACAAAAACGCCAAATAAAGACCCTAACTTTATGAGGTGCTTTCAGATGCTAAATCTTTTTCCATCCTGTACCTTGAGAGATTGCACTAGCTCCAAATTTTGACTGGTACCAAAACTTATATGCAGCTTTAGCGGTGTAAATGCCATTTGTTGATGCAACCCAAACAACTCTATCTGGTACCACACGTTGAGGGATATGTACTGCTAAAATTGCATCTCCATCATCTCTGAGAAATTTACTCCAAACCAAAGTTGCATTCCACTTTTTTTCGTTCGGGAGAAACAAACTTGAAACTAACTCATTTCTACCTTCATAAAAAGAGCTTTGTTCAACTTGGAAATTTTCCTTGTTTCTCAGCCATGGGTCTTTAACAGCTACAATATCATCCCCACTTCCCAGAACCCATCTAAAACCCTTAGCCACCTCTTCTTTTGCACACCATATTCCTGTCCACAGAAAACTTGATCCCTGCCCTTTAACAGCTTTCAATATATGAGAGTTTGGAAAATATCGTTCTTTAAACACTCTAGATACCAACAAAGTTGGATTTTGCAGAAAGTTCCAAACGTGTTTACCAAGTAGTGCAATATTGAAACCATGAAGATTCCTAAAACCCAACCCACCTTTACTTTTCGTTATGCTCATATTATTCCAAGAAAGCCAGTTCAAACCTCTTTGATTTCCACCCTTATTCGATCTCCACCAATAATTGTTGAACATCTGCTCAAGTTCTTGACATAAAGATTTTGGAAGGAGAAAGCATGACATACTATACGAAGGGATAGCCTGTGCCACATTTCGGATCAAATACTGTTTTGCCCACCTGCGATATTGGCTTAGCTTGCCTTGCCTGAATACGCTTACAAGCCTTCTCTTTCAAGTAGCTAAAAACTCTTCCTTTTGACTTTCCCACCAACGAAGGTAATCCAAGATACTTCGTGCTCGTGATGTCATTGCAGACCCCCAGAATCTTTGATAACTCCCTTTGCTTGTCTTGACTAACATTTGTGCTGTAGAATACACCTGACTTCTGAAAATTAACAGACTGACCTGAGCATCTTTCATACTGAACAAGAAGATTTTTAATCTTTATTGCTTCCTCTGTAGTTCCTTGAAAAAACAACAAACTGTCATCTGCAAAAAGTAAATGAGATATTATCGGAGCTGTTGGACTAATCTTACAGCCATGTATTTCACCATTACTTGAGGCATCGTCAAGTGCGTTAGATAATCCTTCAACACAGAGTAAAAAGAGGTAAGGGGAGAGGGGATCTCCCTATCTCAGCCCTTTTTTAGGAACAACTGGACCAATAATAGAGCCACTAAGATAGAAATTGTATGTTGCAGATTCCACACATAGCATCATCCAACCAATCCAGATTTCAGAAAAGCCCATAGCTTGCATTCTCCTTCGCAAAAATGACCAATTTACCCTGTCATAAGCCTTGCTTATGTCTAATTTGAGAGCCACCTCACCTACTTGGCCAGTCTTCTTATGATCATGTGATGCACATCTCAAAAGCTATGAGAACGTTATTCGTTATACTTCGACCTCTGATAAAGGCAGATTGATTTTCTGAAATTTTACTTATTATAATATAGTATAGAAATATATCTTTTTGCTTATTATAATATAGTATGGATAGTATAGATTTATAGATTATAAATTATTTATTTTAAAAATGATAAAATTATACATAAATTATCTAAATACATTTGAGTTAAAATTATTAAATTCACACTGGCTTTACATAAATCAAACACCATGACAAATTCAATAAAGCACAGTTTTTTTTTCTATTTCCTTTGCAGGTAAGGAACAATCTTGAAATCCGGATGAATATTAAATGGTCTTTTGTTACTACTCAATTACTAATGTTTTTATAGTTTCCATATTAATAGTTGGATTGATTGGCACTTCGCAATGCATGAACTTATCGGTTCTACATCTAGGACCCAAAACGTATGATGCATTGACATCGGCATGGCGTGAACGGTGAACTCTCGAAGTGGATGTTTGTTTAATTCTGAATAATTTATTGTTTAAATAAACTAAAAAATTTATAATTTAACATATTCGTAATGAGTTGGGTTGAGTGGAGATCATGTTTTTTGTGGAGTATTGGAGTCCACTTTTGTTCTGCATACATTCATCAGTATTTTACATTGCATTTAACAATTTTCTACGGTCATCACCAAAATTAGTTAGGAATTTTTCAACAATATCATCGAAATCCATCACAAATATACATTATAATGCCCGCAATGACAAAATATTGAATTTACAGAACAAATTTTATTTTACAGAATAAAGTGTTCAAGAACAATATTTTGAAAATTAATTCAAGAGATGTTTAGGCGTGTTTCGGAGCAGTTTACGGTCATGTTCAGGAGGAAAACGTTTTACATTGGTAAAACATTGTTAAATGTGGATGAATGTATGCAGAACAAAGGTGAACTCCAGGACTCCACAAAAAACATGGTCTCCACTGAACTTTGTTCTATTGGTAATTTACAAATTCTTAACTAATTCTTTTTACCCACTTAGCCGACCCTTAAAATTCATCGGCATGCTTCTATGCTTTAAATTAGGAATGACAATTTGTCCTGATTCGATGGATACCTGATCTGTTTTGATTTGATTGAGTTTAACCGAATCTGAAATTTTGGATCTGGATCTAGATTTAGGATTTATTTTTAGATCCGAATAAATTTTGGATCTGGTTTGGGTTTTGTCCTAACTGAACCGGACCCAAAACCCGGATCCGATCCCAAATACAAATATAGATACACACATATGTATATATATATATATGGTCATGTTCTAATAGAAACTAAACTAGAATAGAAACTAGAAACCAAATCCAAATTAAAAATTGAAGCTAATCTAATGACCAAACTAGGGGTACCCCAATACAAAAAAGCATAATAATCTACCCTCTATTTAGCAAAGAAAAAACTGTCCACTGTGCTGACGTGGCCGTGACGTAAGCGTGAACAGTGATTTTGTTTTTTGGCTAAACATTGGTGAGCTAATTTTTGACATTTTTTGTGAAGGTGCCCTTGGCGGGGACCTTAGAATAGATGAAATATAATATATTCAGTGTTAGTTTCTATTCTAAGATTGGTTTCTATTTGAACGCTATATATATATATATATATATATATATATATATAGGAGGAGGTTCAAAAGAGAACCCTCCTTAAGAAAAATATATTACAGGTATACGTATATCATTAAATTCATTACCATGTATCTAAAGATATGATTAAATATGTTCTATTGTAATCTATACACTTTCCATATAACAGTTATCAATTTATATCATGTAACCGATTCATTGAATATTTATTAATTTTGATTACGAATCATAACAATATCATTTATCACTAAAAATACAATAAAATATACGTATCACTTTATAATTTATTACCATTTTTTCCAATGATTTAATGAGGAGTATTGCTAGGGAACCAAAAAATTCTTCCTAAAAGTTTGTACAAAATGATGTGGCAAATATGTGGAAGGTTTTAATTGGATGGTTAGTGTGAATGCAGGGGGTCCCATTCCATTATTATTTTTAAGAATAATTAAAAGTTTACCCATGGCATTTGGGAAATTTTTTTGGAACTTTTATTTGGTTCCCTAGCAATTTTCTTTAATGAGATAATGTTACTTTTAAATATAGTCTTTCCATATATCAATTATCAATCTAATTCTTATAATTGATTTCTAAATTATATAATCCCATAATTTATGCAGAATCTTAATTCTAACTTAATGCTTTGTAGAACACGCAGAACACAGAATTACGTCTCCTCTTATAATGCATTGGAATATCTTCTGCAACAACGGGGGAGTACCCATGTTGAACACTTAAATATATAATAAAACCCAAATTTGATATCAAGTTTCAAGAATACATAGTAGAACACCTTACAGAATAGTACTCAAGAACTCAACCTGCAATAATATCCCATCATTTCTTAATGGTAGCATCAACCTTCTGTATATTCCAAATGTCTGTTCCAATCGTCAAGCAATCAACTTCTTTATGTAATATTTTCATCGAGCTGACCATATCTTCTTAATTTGTCTGAATTTGTTCATATCTAATCTCTTGAATATTTCTTTCCATATTTTTCATCACCCACAATTAATAGTTTAACTATACAATCTTAATTTAAAATTTCTCATATCTATTCTCTTTAATATTTTTCATTACCCACTATTTTATTCGGAAGTGTGTAATAATAAATTCAAAAGAAAATGAAAGATAGGGTAATAATCCTGTACATAATAGTCTAATAGGATATATAAATGAAATTTTAATTACTTAGGAGTTTTATTAGTCTAATAGTCTAAGATTCTCTTAGGTGTTTTATGTAATTACTTTGAAATTTTGAAAGAATAAGTATATTTTTATCGAATCACTTAACGGAATCTTCATTATCCTTAAAAATATTAATAAGTAGATTTTTTTAAAGAAAAGTACTCATATCCTTCTAAATATTCTTTTAAAAAAAATATTTCATTTTTGTTGTTGTAATTTTTAGATATATTGTGAAGTTCATTAAAGTGTATATAATGCACATTGTCAATGTGAGATTCCTAAAAGTGTTTTGATAAATATTTTCTGACAAAATTATAAAATAATTTGTAAATATTTTATTAAAACACTTAACGGAATCTTCAAAATAATTATTTGATTGATCCGTCACAATTAAAAAATATTTATTGAAACTCTTGACGAATATTTTTTTGAAAAAGTACACATATATTTTTTTTTTGGAAAATTTATTTCATTTTTGTAGTTTTTAGACTTATAGTGAAATTCATTAAACTATTTTTAATACATATTGTCATTGCGAGATTCCTTAAGAGTTTTGATAAATATTTATTGATCAAACAGAATAGTACATTTTTACCGAAACACTTAACAGAATCTTGAATAACCTTCTAAATATTAATAATTATTTTTTTTAAAGAATCCTTCTAAATATTCTTTTAGAAAAAATATTTCATTTTTTTGTAATTTTTAGACATATGGTAAAGCTTATTAAAGTGTAAATAATGCACAGTGTTAATGTGAGATTCTTAAAAATGTTTTTTTTAGCAAGAAAAAAGATTCTTAAAAGTGTTTTGATAAATATTTTTTGACAAAATTTTAAAAGAATTTGTAAATATTTTATTAAATCACTTAACGGAATTTTTAAAATAATTATTTGATTGATCCGTCACAATTAAAAAATATTTATTGAAACACTTGATGAATATTTTATTAATAAAGTATTCATATATTTTTTAATTTTTTTTGGAAAATTTATTTAATTTTTTTGTATTTTTTAGACTTATAGTGAAATTCATTAAACTATTTTTAATACATATTGTCAGTGTGAGATTCCTTAAGTGTTTTTATAAATATTTATTGATCAAATTAAATAAGTAGATTTTTACCGAAACACTTAACGGAATCTTGAATATCCTTCTAAATATTAATAAGTATTTTTTTTAAGAAATAACTCATATCCTTCTTAATATTCTTTTAGAAAAAATATTTCATTTTTTTTTTTGTAATTTTAAATATATTGTGAAGTTCATTAGAGTGTATATAATGCACATTGTCAATGTGAGATTTCTAAAGTGTTTTGATAAATATTTTGACAAAATTTTAAAAGAATTTGTAAATATTTTATTAAAATATTTAACGGAATCTAATATTTGTCTTGAAATATTACTACACATAATTAATATTTTAACTACACAATCTTAATTTAAAATTTTTCATATCTATTTTTTTTTAATATTTTTCATTACCTACTATTTACTCGGAAGTGTGTAATAATAAATTCAAAAAAAAAATAAAGATATGGTAATAATCATGTACATAATAGTCTAATAGGAAAGAATATATAAGTGAAATTTATTACTTATGTGCTTTATTAGTGTAATAGTCTAAGATTCTCTTAGGTGTTTTATTTAATTACTTAGTATATTTTTATCGAATCACTTAACGGAATCTTCAGTATCCTTAAAAATATTTATATATATTTGTGTATAACATAGTATATATGATATTTTTTAATTTTTAATTTTCTAATACTCTAATTATTTTAATGCTATTAACTTAAGCTATATTTAACTTTTAAAGTTATTATGAAGTTTCTCGTAATATCGTCAATAGTATTTATTCGTTCATAAATTATAAAAAGACTCATATTATAAAGCATTAAAGTAAATTTTTTTATATGTTAGTCACAGAGGCATGCCTGTATACATCTAATAACAAGCCTAATTATTTGTAATGCTTTGCATTACTTACATGACCCTTTAACTGGGGGAACCTCTAGCTGTAGAGTTTCTACTTGTTTTACTACCTGTAATAGGCATCAAAATTCTACATGTGTAACTGTATAAATTAGTAATGAAATAATGCTTGAAAGAAGATCAAGAGATCATGCCTCAAGCTTGGAGAACAAGGTTGCAGAAATAAACACAGTTGGATTTTGAAGATTGAAGATTTGCCTAAGTACTAATTCGAGAAGTATTTTGCTCTATTCGAGAAGTCTAGCATTCGACAATTCAAGGATTCGATATCTATAAAGACACTATTCGATATCTCTGGAAGTCAACAAGTCAAAGTCTCATTCGATAACTCAGAGATTCGACATGTCTAATACTCTATACGAGAACTCAAGAAGTCAACAAGTCAAAGCATCATTCGAGTTCTCTAAGAGTCAACAAGTCAAAGCTACATTTGATATTGCAAGGACTCAGGAAGCTATTCGACATCTCAAGGATTCCATAAGTTAAAAGCTCTATTCGACAAGTCAAGGATTCCTGAAGAAAAGACTAATTCGAGAAGTGATTCAATATGTCAATTATACAGAGTTCTCGAATCAATCACTTAGTTACTTCTTGAATGCAGTCTTGGAGACAAAATACTGAAGATTGTACAAGTCAGAAACCTGCAGCAAGCCAAAACACTTTCAGGACCACAGTACTGTAAAGTGTCTTTGGAAAGGCTACAAGAAGCTTATAGAGTTGTTACAGGAGACAAGCTGCTAAAGAAGTGGATCTGAGCAGAGTTTAAGGAAGTCAAATTTCAATCCATTTGGATGTTTACTCAAAGAGGGATAGACATGTTAGAAAATAATTTTGTCTGTCACTTTATTTGTAGTAAGTAGGTTGTACACATGTTCTATAAGTGTACAACCTCTCTTCTCTAGCAGTTAAGTTTTAGAGGAGATCTCTCATTATAACTTAGAACATCTCTCTGAGAAAACGAAGCTGAGAATACTACCATTTGTATTCACAGGTTGTAGCGAATCTTTATCTAATACAATATTAGATTAAAGTGAGTGAGCGTGTTCTTGTGTTATTTATTCTGGACTTACGTTTTCTTAAACACAAACACATACACTTAGCTACATACAAACATCAAACAAACTCAAACATTCAAACCATTGTTCTTAAGATTCTTATGCAAAGAAAAAGTTTTAAAATACATTCACCCCCCCCTCTGTATTTTCTTGTCTATGTATTTCATACTCAACAAGTGGTATCAAAGCAGGCTGTTAATCAAAACAGAAAACAATCAATATGAGTACACAAAGACAACAGGAACGGTGAAGGTCCCTAAGTTTGATAAAGAGAATTACAACTTCTGGAAAATCAAGATGATGTTGTTCATAAAAGCACCCTCTATACCCTAAGATTATCAAGAATGGTCCATTTGTGCCACAACAGGAAATCCCTGAGTTTACCATGGGTACCCTTGTCATTCCTAGATCATATGTTGCAAAAGATCCATCCAAATGGACAGATTCAGAGAAGGCGAAGGTTTCCCTAGACAGCCATCTCATTGATCATAGACTCTATGGAGTTGTCAATGTTTGCCAACATAGCTTCATGCAGAACAACAAAAGAGCTGTGGGATCATATTGAGGTATTGTGTGAAGGGATAGAGGAAGTTAGAGAAAACAAGAAACAGATACTGGTCACACAGTATAAAGCTTTTATGGCACAGTCCAAGGAAAGCATTACTGAAATGTTTGAGAGATTTCACAAGTTGGTGACTGAGCTACAGATGAATGTTAAGGTTTACAGTACCAAGGAGCTGAATATGAAGTTTCTACTCTCTGCACCAAACTGCCTTGAGCAAAGAGTTATCTCTTTAAGAGAAAGATATATGAACAAAGTGACATATGATGTGCTCTATGGTGTGTTGAAGACTCATGAGCTTGAGTTGCTTCAGAAGGGGGCTATTCAAGCCAACCAAGGCAGAATGGTAAATACATCATGTGCCTTGATTGTCAACAAATCCATTCAAGACCTTGAAGCATCTACAAGTCAGCTGAGGATAGAAGAGATAGTAGATGATGATGAACCTGAAAGTGAAGTGTCTGAAACTGTTGAGGAAAAGGTAGAAGATGAGTTTTATACTCTTGAGGAGCTAGATGCCATGGAAAACACTTCATCTGCTTTCATTGCTAGAAAATTTCCAAATATCAGATTCAAGAGAAATCAACCCTTCAAACCTAGATCTCAAAACCCTTCATTCAACAAGAGAAAAGCACATGTGAAGCCAAACAAGAATAAATTAAAACTGGTTATGTGGATAGGTCATCTGTGAGATGTTATAGATGCAATGACCTAGGGCATTTTGCTAGTGAGTGCAAGAAACCTAAGAAGAAGGACAAGGAGTTTCTAGAGCTTGAAGCCAAGTATGAGGCCCTTCTTAGGAAGCAAACACCAGACAAGGCCTACATAGTTGAAGAGAAGTGTTGGGATGACACTGACAGTGATGAGGAAGAAAACGAGTTCTGTAACTATTCCTTGATGGCCAATACCAAGGAAGAATCACCCTCAGACTCTCAGGTACCATCTCTCACTACCATAGATATGTCGGTTTCTGAGTACAAAAATATGATTGAACAATTATCTGTTGAGATGTTTAATATTCATACTAGTATGACTGTTGCTGTAACACCCCCAGATCCGGGGTCCGGGATCCGGTCGTTACGGTCTCCATTACTGTTCACAATACTTGAACTTACTTCAACTCAAAATAAATTACATCTTTATGACCCAACACAACAATATAAAACACACCCGTTATAGTCCTAGAGATGAAATCAGAGTAACTACCAAATTTTATTAAGCACAATATGAGTTCTTACAATCCAAAAGAATTTCAATATGAATACATACTCTTTGCCATCCATTTGCATAAGTCATACTAGACCATATACTTGGTACTGAAAGAATAAATCTATCATACCAATAGCTTTCTCTTCGGCTTTGGTAGTCTCATCGTTCTCACCAACATCGAGTGCGCCTTGCGCGAGTCATCTGGTCTAGCTGTTGTTGTGATATAATAATAAAGCAAGGGTGAGCAATAGCCCAGCAACAATAATATTTAACTGGACGATAATATATGACAGTTCAAAAGTATCTTTCAAACCATATGCCATGCATTTACGGAAATGATGCCAACATAATATGAACGATGAAGTTACAAGGTAACTCAAAATGTAAATATATGTGGGAATATCTGTATGTCAAAAATAAGCAAGATATTATCATTTATCATATAAAGAGGAACTTGCAAGGAAAATATTGCAATTCCAGTTTTTAACATTTTTCGAAGTCCTACAACCTGAAGGAAGTCTCTTCGATACGTGTTGCGGAAGACACCGTCAACCTGAAAGAAGTCTCTTCGATACGTGTTGCAGGGAATTCCCAATTTGGGAGATGAACCAATACTGGAGTTATCACGCGCCAGCTGTCCCACTTCCTGATGATCAGTCGGGGATGGTACAGCCCAATATAGTTTACTACCGGAAGAAGGAAGAACTGACGGCTCCCCTTGTCGATTGCCTTTAATAGTAACTCCCTGGCCAATGGTTAGGCCTTGTGATGGACCGCGCGACTCGGCCTCTTACACACGACTCCTAGTTCGAATAAATCCACAGCATTGAAACGTAGAGTTTGTCCTCCCTTCCCCAAGTGAAATACTTGTTGATAAGACTCCACAAAGTAGTCGTATCTAGTTGGAAAGGAAAATTCACCGACATTTCCCAAGCTTTTGCTTGTTAATGGATATCAACTTGTTCCAACAATCTTACCCCTCGAATGATGAGAAGGTACACACAGACTTAATGAGTCCATAGCAACCAAGTTGCGAGTGAAAATGATAAATTATGAGATTTATGACCGGGAAGTCTACAAGATAACTAACATTGCTCAAGTAGGTTCCCCTATAATATGGAAGTTTGAGCGAGCATTTAAATCCTTTTAAGATAGATTTAAATGAAAATAAAAGAGTTGGGAACCTTTCCTTGATAAAATAGTCGTAAAAAGATTCCGAAATATTTTACATAATATCTGGAGGTGAAAGATAATCTCCGACTAATATAAATCATTTTTAAAAAAAATTTAAAAGATTTAAATAAATATTTCAAGAATATTTATTAACTCAATAATAATTACAGAATATTATTAAATTATAATATAGCTCGTAAGTACTCCTCGAATGAATATATTGAATTATTTACTAAATAAATCCCTCCTTAAATGAATATTCGAAATAATATTAATCAAATAATTAAACTCCAATAAATGTTTAAAATAATATTCAATAAATAGGTCAATCCTTAAATGAAAATTTGAAAATAATATTCATTTAATAAATGATCTTCTAAATGAATATCCAAATAATATTCATTTAGTAATCAAAACTTTAAAGGAATAATCGAAATAATATTCCTTAAGTAAATAGAACTTCCAATGAATATTTTAAAATAATATTTATCAAGTACATAAAACCTTAAATGATTATTCAAAAGTAATATTCATTTAATAAATAACATTCTAATGAATATCAAAATAATATTCATTAAATAATCAACTCAAAATTAATATTCGAAACTAACATTCATTTAACATCTCTCGACTGAGATAATACTCGAATAACATTCCTCGAAATATTTCCAAGTATTTGATACTTTATGGAATATAAATAATGTTTAACAATAACATTCCTCAGATAAATAATAATCTGTCGTTGGAATCCCTCCGGGTTTCCACGACTATCTATATCTCAAAATATCGACTCCCGGTCTATATTTATAATGATTATCATATGCCCTTCGCTAAGGGTCTTACCAAAACAATCCGGCTTATCACTGATAATTCGTATCTAGTCTATAAGCCAATATCAATTCAGGGAACAGGTATCATGATATAATTTGACAATAGGCATGCATGCTATGGCATATGTAAAATGGCAATCGCATATATATATCATCACAACAACAGGTTCAAAGTTTTGAACACTTGCCTGGTAATCGGGTGTGGGTGGAGATAGCGTGTCCTGGGTCTGCACGATGATCTAAAAACAATCAGAACATTCGATATTAACCACTTAACATGTTTTAAAAGTCTAGGTATAAACTTCACTTAAATCGAAACACGTTTTCGAATTATCTCGTTATAAACCTTTTAGTGTAACTCTTTTTATTACTGATATGATCAGACATTTGTTCGTTATTACGACATGTCCTTATACCCACACTCAGTATATACTTAAGTCGTATAAGTTCTAAAGTCGATCGATTACGAACCGAGATTATACCTCGAGTTTTACCGTCCGTTTTCTAAGTCATAACCAAAGTTATACTTTTAAGGGGTTCGTTCGCGTTTAACCTTGATTCGAACATTTTTATAAAATTGGAAAACAATCCGTTTCACATGAGGTTTTCTCTCACACCTTCCTTTTTACCTCTAGTATTTAATTACCAAGATTCTCCACTAACTTATGTATTTTACGAGGGTTCAATTTCAGTTACGAATTCTCGTTTACGGTTTCGAACTACTTTTAGTATATCGGCCACAACTCCTAAACCGTAAGTCTGTTTCACACATTCTTTATATCAAAACGAAGCTTGGAAAATTATCTATCTTATCATGGCAAAATACAACCCTGGACAGTGAGTTCAATCTACTGTGATGCACGGTTTTTAAAGATTATCGAAAATCGGGCATTACGACGGCTATAACTCGGACATTCCAAAAATTACAACAATCCAACCAAGCCACACCGGACATCCATACAATTTATACACATGCTATTCATCTCAACAAGTCCAGAAATATTACACTTCACCATCATGTGCATCATTTTATTTAAATCAATAAACCCCTAACTAATCATGCTTATAACATCACCATAATCATAACTAAGTTAAAATCCATCAAGAACATGCATAAATGCAAAGTAAGGGTTAGGGTTTCATGAGTTCCATACCTTCCTTGGTGTGTGTAAGACCTTACTAAGCCTTGAATAATCCTTGTACAACCTTAACCAAGCTTAGATCATCCATGAAATCAAGAAAAACAAAGTTAGTTTCTTGAAAGTTACTATTCACCCTAAACTTGTAAAAATCATAGAAAATCGAAAAATAAGATTTTGGCTCTCAAATTTTTACCACATCTTGGCATCTTCATAAGATTTGGTTTGAGTCCTAGTTAATCAAATTTGAAGCTTCCTAGCTAGGGTTTTGAGCCCCCTTTTTCTGCTGGACAGAAACTGTCAAGAACAAAAACAGGGCAGTTTTGTTTCTTCAACTTGGGGAGGAAATTTCACTATGCTATACTCATTAGATTGCCATGAAATTTTGAGAGAATATTGCCCATGGAGTGGAGAGGCTGTGGTCAAAATTTGGTGATTTTATCATGGATAGAAATGGAGATATGAATTTTCTTCTTTGAGGGTGTTCTGCTGGGCAGTTTGAATAAAATGGAGAGAATGGAGTTTTTTATCTTTGATTGCTTGGTTCTCTTGCATAATACACCTCATCTTGATAATATCTAGCTAAAGTAGCTTTATTCAAGTGATCATGTCATGCCTTGCATCATTTTATGGACAAGTGTTGGTGTTTTAGGAGTATGATGATAAGATCAAGCTAACTAATTGGTTTAATTCTAATTGTTCTAGTTACCTTGGTAACTACTTGATTACTTGGCCTTATCCACTTGCACATGCTTGTATCTTGGCTCCTTACTTGTTTCTTTGTCCGGTTATTGCTCAATTCATTGATCGTTCGGAGGAATAACTCATTCGTTTCTAGTTAGGGTTTTACCGGAAACCGTCTTAATATTTATAGTATCATCCTCCATTCTCTTTAATAACTCTTGAACCTATTTTCCTTAAATCCCTTCAATAATTCCTTAAGTCTTTCAGTGTCCTGGGAAATCTCGGAGAAAATAAAAGTGCTATTTTTCAGAATCCGACAGCTTTTACATACACTCTTTTTCCCCCTGGATCAATAATATGAACTCAAAATTTCGTTCCGGGTACTTCTATATAGCGTCGTCCAATAATATTCCTACGTCCACCAAAATCACTATTCACCACTTATTCTTTATTTATTCTTTTAGGGTTATATAGATGTCCCGGTTCTCTTCCGATCGTTCCTTAACCCTTTTACGGAACCACTGGACTGATAACAGATATCAATTTGGATGACATAAGAATAACCTTCCCCCTTGGAATTATCAAATCTTAATTTCCTAGGAGATAGATAATTCTTATCTAGATTGTCAACCAATAGCATTCTTCATGACATATAAGTATTTGAATCCATATCCATTTCATTCATTCAGTAGAGCTGCTGACCTTGTTGTCGGAATCATTGTTCCTCATTTTATCAATACTTAATAAAAAGTTTTAATTCTACCGAAAATTTGGGTTCTTACTAGAGCTGGCAATTCATTTCGTGTCGTGTACTTCGTGTCGTGTACTTTCGTGTTTCGTGTACCAAGAGCCCAAAACGGAAACGAAACGAAATAAATTCGTGTACTCAAATTCTAAAACGAACACGAAACGAAACATTTCGTGTAAACACGAAACGAAACGAAAAGTCCACGAAATATTTTTTGTACTTTTCGTTTACACGAAAACGAACCAAAAACCGTGTACTTTCCGTGTACTTTTCGTGTACTTTTCGTGTATTTTCTATTTATTTTGTAAAAAGGTTAAATATGTAATATTTATTTTTAATATATATTTATATAATTTAAAATATTTATTTAAATATTTATTTATTTTGTGTATTTTCGTTTCGTGTCGTGTACCCAAGGGTAAGCCCAAAACCGACACTAAATTCATCCGTGTAATTTCGTGTTCGTGTACCGCAAAGGTCAACCCAAACCCGTAATTTTCGTGTCGTGTTTTCGTGTCGTGTACGAAATTGTCGGCTCTAGTTCTTACAGTCTCCCCTCCTTAAAAGGATTCCGTCCCGGAATCAGGTAGAAAACAAGAGTCATTTATTTGTCGTTTCACCTTTCAGCTTCCCGGTCGATTCCTAGTCGTTCTACCCTTTCTCAGCACATCTACTGGTGCTACTATACGTACTTTATCCTTTTTCCATCAACTTGCTACTTTTCGTACAACACATTATCCTGGTTATGCGCTTACTCATTCCTATACTATTATCCGTATTGATATCCGCAGTGGCTTTGGTATCACTATCGTGCTGCGAATTACGAGATAACCTTACTCGCACTATGCATTTCCTGATCGCTTTAATCTTCGCAATCTCGATCCATTCAGAGAAGTGGAAAGATTTATTGAGAGATCACTATGATCAATGAACATTTGTTATATTGCATAGTTAGTACAGAAGGGGGCCAGCCTTTAGTACTTGACAAGCAATTAAACAAGTTATGGTATTCCACTTAGACTTCTATCACATAGACAGATAGTCACGTAGCAGTACCTCCCCTCCTTAAAGGGTTGTTCGTCTCAATTCATAAAGAAGATGAATAAGAGAGAAGAAAAGAAAAGAGTTCTAGAGGATTATAGAAAGTTTTCATGATTGTAAAATATCATACTCAGAATTTACCTCTGAACTATAGAGGTTCATCAAAGAAGAAATTAATCATAATTATATCCAATACTATTTGATCGCAACCTCACGTGTCAACATATCTTGCTGCTTTGTCCACTATTCTCTGGACCTGTACTCTGGTTCAACCTTAGCAACACTTACTTTTGGAAAATATTTGAACCTCTCAGGTTAAATCTTAGTTTCTCGCTTGACACCATTGTTACTGACATTCCATGTCACGCTACTAGCTTTTTCATATCTATAATATTAACACTATTAGGTTGTCATCCCGAGAATTCATCAGAAAACCCATTTATTAATCCATTCATAACATTCCTTGCTTCATATTCCATAGTTGCTTTCCCAATCTTTTCTTTATCAATCACATCCTTCTTATTATTTGATTCTTATTTACTTCTGTTATTTACTTCCACCTTTATCTCTTTATTGAGACACCTTTTGCACTTGGTACCTCCTTATCGGTATTCCGTCACATTTACTCTGTAATCATCACGTTATTCCAATTTAAACTCTCCAAAATGAATCTGGCCGATCCCTTTAACTTAGATTCAGTATAATCTACTTCTGCCAACCTTGTTTCTCATCACTTGTTCTTTTCTATCCGTGATTTTCCACAAGTTGTTCTTCGTAAGTCAGACCAGGTCGTATATCTACCTGCTCGTACTCTTATCATCTATCGAGCATCTGCATTTTTCTGGCGTACCCTTGCCACATGAAACACGTTACGATCATGCTATAAGTTTTGGGGGTAGAGCTGGCTCGAATGTCACCTTCCGAACACTTTTAAACTCTCAGATGGCCCAACAAATCTCGGGCTCAACTGCCCTTAATTCTTTCTATGGGAATACATTTAGCATCATGAATCGTCAACCTCATATTCTTTATCTTGTTTGCGCAGAAGTACACTAACACAAACTTGCTTGTCGTTCATCAACATGCCATTTAGCTTATCAATAGCAGCACTTTCTTTATCTTTACGTTGTCATCTACTTTCTTAGAAGAATCGCCATCGCTTGTTGTTTAAATAGTGCATTAATAGCTAACCATACGGGTTTCAAATCCTTTAGGGAGACAGAGTAATCACTATTCCTTATCCATAAGGAGCACTTCCTGAACTTGATGTAAATATCACATGAAGTAGATAAAATTGCAGAAGAGCTTCAAGCATCGCAGCTATGTCCGGTTGATGAAACTATCACTCATGCATCTTCCATAAAAGACTGGAAACTTAATGGTTTACTTCGTCAATTTTGTATCATGGTCCTGGTTTGCCTCAAAACGGGACCTTCTAAGGTGTGTAGTTCGCTTAAGACGATATCGGGAATCGAATCTTTACTTAAACTATTATTACTGTCGATTCTTGCACAGTCATCAGAAGGAATGTAATTTCCTCCACTCCGATATGACCTTCAAGGTCCTTCCAAATATCATTCTGTTTCTTTGGTATAAACATTTGTAATTATTCCTCTATACTTAGACTGTCGGCCACCTCATTGGCCTTTCCTGATAATAATAATTTCTTGTAATCCATGTTCTATGGATACATTCTAACTCAAATTTTTCTACCTCATTCTCATCACTGTTGGGTGAAAGCATTCTCCCTTAAGCTCTGCTGAAGGAGAAAAATATAACTATCAGTCTTTTTCCATAAGTCATTGCTTCTACCTTCCCGTGGGAACTTTATCAAAGTTACCCTCAATCATACCTAGGATATTTGTTTTCTTAGTTCTTTCTTGTTCTAGGATAATCTCAACCTTCTTTGGTTCCATCCATACCTCATCATGGTTTCATACATGCCTCATCTGGCATTATTGTTATTGTGTCTTACATTCTCTACTAAGCTTCTATTTTGAAACTCAGAATGTTAACTTTTTCCTTGTAAGGTTTCTTAGGTCGTCCTCATCATTCCTCCTGTATTTTCTAGGTACAGGGTATATCCAAACGTCATTGATCAATACTCTAATAATTCTATCCATGTTCTTTCCAGAACGTTTTTTTATAATCCTTACAGGTCATTGTTGCCTTAGCAAATCCAACTAATATCATTTGAATTCACAATGTCTTTATTAGGGTTAATGCCATCCCTTGTGCATTCCCCAGGGTTTGTCTTAATTAATGGATATTCTATCCTTAATTCAACTGCCAAGGAATTCTTGCATCCTATAATTGGCAATCAGATCATGTATCCTTAATAAGGGTCTCTTTTCCATCATTCTCCTTTGATAATCGATCGATGGCTTAATGCTAACCTCTACTTTCAGATAGTTGCCAGCCTCTTCGACCTTCCAAAAGACAACGTATGTCTATATGCTCTCTTACAGAACTTGGTAATGGTAGCAAGGATGTTTTGGAAGATATTGGTCGAGTTCAACGTGAATCTCTTAGTACTTATCGTTCTTCGTGAAGGTACTTGCCTCAGATAAAATTTCTACAGCATACTGTTCAATTTCTGACCATTTCTATACTCTCTTCATATACCTTCATTGTTTACTTTCCTCCATCATAATATATTCATGGTATTCATGATACCCTAACATCATACATCTCAAGTCATTATACTTCCATTTTTACTCGTAATCTTGGGCAATCATAGACACATGAATCACTTTAGTACGGGTGACCCCATTCCAAAAAGTCTAGTAAATTCCCAATCCAAACATGGGTTGCAAAAGGTTCAGTAGAAGATTTCTACGATCTCATTAATATTTCCTTTATATCAGGAGCCCTTGCAGTTAGTGCTTACTTAGAAGCAACCCTGCTTTGTCCTTTTATTGCTGGTCTAGTCACTTGATAATCCGTTGTGACTTGGCCTCAACTGGCCACACTAAAATAAAAATATATGATTTTAGGGGTTGGTTAATTAGCATTACTTTTCTAGCAATTGCCGGCGTAGTGCCTTCTTCTTTGATACCTTTCTACCTTTTCAAAACTTTACTTCATATAAGTCTTAATCGACTATTCGGCACCGTCTCTGGTCACCTTTCCTCTACTTTTATCTTTTCAACTATTCTTATCAATCCCACGTGCCACGCAAGCTTACCATTCCTGGCATAACAGCCTTTTCACTTAAGTCAATCCTGGAGTTTCTCAGTCCGGCTAGTTTCTTACTTACATTTCCTGTTTCCGTCCAATCTCACTTCATCATTTTATTTCTACAATCAATCGCGATAATCGGGGTCTGTCCACTAACCCATATAGCGGCTAGCTTACCCAATTCACGGGGTTTGCCCCAGTTCCCATTCTCTTCAATGATGTTCTCTGATAATCAGAAAGACAAGGTTTGCCAGAATTCGCCGAATTCCTTTCCAGAATTAGGGAAATTTTGGTCAATCTATCCACCTACTGGTAACATTAAGGAGACCAGTTTCGAAACCTGAAGAATAATCCTATGAACCACCAAGCAGGTAGAACCATAAGCAGTCATAGTTAACGAAATAATCGTCATCAGATTGGAAGTTTAACCACTGGAGAGGAACCAATTATATACATCCCTTAGAAGGGAAATCAACTGTTTCAAACTGAAGCCTGACACAACGTCCTGATACTTATATGTCCTGATATTCAATATTACCACATGTCAGTCTACCTGACCACTAGTCTCAGAAGGAACATTACCGTCGGAGTTGGTTGTTCCACACAATTGGCACTACTAAGGCCATCCGACCTGGTGGACCGTGCTATCCGAATGCGTCCGCAAGTACTTTGTCGTGCTGCGCAAGCACACATCCTAATCCTTTATGTGAAGTGTCATTGGAAGCACAAAGTCTCCTTTTCCATTAAGCAATGCCAACTCTTGGTCATTACCACTTTCATCTTTTAGCTCCAGGAAGATTTTCTCACATTTTTCCCTTTAATTGCTGATCGTATTACTTGATCCATTATAATTCCGTGTCGGAGTAAACTTAAGGTAACTACTATAATCCATTCAAAGAGAAGAAGTAATTTAATATTCCTCTGAATCACATGCATCTAACGTTTCTGGTTCATCATTTAACTGAGTTGAATTAACCATATAATCAGTCTCTGACAGTAGTCTCATTATGAATTTATCTTGACTCACTGGTCTTATCTTCCGGTAGGTTCTGAGATCATTGCCTTGCCTACTACTTCCTTATATAACTTTATCCAATCATGTTGTCACTCCCTAATGCCTTTACTTTCTAACTGATTCATTCATAAAATGAACATTTCCCTTAATAAAACCACCTCATTAACCTCCATTTGGTTTCATAAATTATAACCCATGACATCTGCCTTTTTATGGCGACTTATTACTGACAATATTCATACTAATTCATTTATCAAATGATGTGGCACTTACTGCCTCCTTCTCAACTATCCCTAGGGACTCTGCTCCTCGCCCTAAATTGATGTCTTTGATAATCATACATCCCTCTAGCTCTTTCTTCGTTAATATGAAAGTCTCTAAGGATTCTCGTCTGTTCCCATATAAGATCTCAAGTGATCCTTTCAATCAGTCTTACTTGCTGGTACTACATCCAGTAGTCCGGCTACGAATCCAACATGAATCTTCAACTCTCTTGCTAATAGCTCAGTTCTTTATGCTCACTTTTCGGAGCACCATACCTTAATCATCACAGTCTTTATGGCTGCGGCCCTCATTCCTCAAGGGTAAGCTCCTTATCCTAACAGGATTTTCCTTATCTGCTGGAACCTCTTCCGGGTCTCCAGTAGGGTACTCCATCGAATTAACCGCTGATCTTCAGCATGTAAAGCATCATCGTGCTGCTGCTCGTATGCCTCAAGGTCTGTCGCCTTACTCGTCGATACGATATCGAGCTAAGTTACTATCATGATACTTAAGAGTTCCCATAAGGGTTTTATATGTCATCACTACATTAAGTAGTCCGACTATAAACTTGGCAAGAGTTCTTATTATCTTAGTGAATTTATTGTTTTAACGTCGCCTCATCTCTGGGGTTTATAACGTACGATCTGATACCATTTCTGTAACACCCCCAGATTCGGGGTCCGGGATCCGGTCGTTACGGTATCCATTACTGTTCACAATACTTGAACTTACTTCAACTCAAAATAAATTACATCTTTATGACCCAACACAACAATATAAAACACACCCGTTATAGTCCCAGAGATGAAATCAGAGTAACTACCAAAATTTATTAAGCACAATATGAGTTCTTACAATCCAAAAGAATTTCAATATGAATACATACTCTTTGCCATCCATTTGCATAAGTCATACTAGACCATATACTTGATACTGAAAGATTAAATCTATCCAACCAATAGCTTTCTCTTCGGCTCTGGTAGTCTCATCGTCCTTGCCAGCGTCGAGTGCGCCTTGCGCGAGTCATCTGGTCTAGCTGTTGTTGTGATATAATAATAAATCAAGGGTGAGCAATAGCCCAGCAACAATAATATTTAACTGGACGATAATATATGACAGTTCAAAAGTATCTTTCAAACCATATGCCATGCATTTACGGAAATGATGCCAACATAATATGAACGATGAAGTTACAAGGTAACTCAAAATGTAAATATATGTGGGAATATCTGCTATGTCAAAAATAAGCAAGATATTATCATTTATCATATAAAGAGGAACTTGCAAGGAAAATATTGCAATTCCAGTTATTAACATTTTTCAAAGTCCTACAACCTGAAGGATGTCTCTTCGATACGTGTTGCGGAAGACACCGTCAACCTGAAAGAAGTCTCTTCGATACGTGTTGCAGGGAATTCCCAATTTGGGAGATGAACCATACTGGAGTTATCACGCGCCAGCTGTCCCACTCCCTGATGATCAGTCGGGGATGGTACAGCCCAATATAGTTTACTACCGGTAGAAGGAAGAACTGACGGCTCCACTTGTCGATTTCCTTTAGTAGTAACTCCCTGGCCAATGGTTAGGCCTTGTGATGGACCGCGCGACTCGGCCTCTTACACACGACTCCTAGTTCGAATAAATCCACAGCATTGAAACGTAGAGTTTGTCCTCCCTTCCCCAAGTGAAATACTTGTTGATAAGACTCCACAAAGTAGTCGTATCTAGTTGGAAAGGAAAATTCACCGACATTTCCCAAGCTTTTGCTTGTTAATGGATATCAACTTGTTCCAACAATCTTACCCCTCGAATGATGAGAAGGTACACAGAGACTTAATGAGTCCATAGCAACCAAGTTGCGAGTGAAAAGGATAAATTATGAGATTTATGACCGGGAAGTCTACAAGATAACTAACATTGCTCAAGTAGGTTCCCCTATAATATGGAAGTTTGAGCAAGCATTTAAATCCTTTTAAGATAGATTTAAATGAAAAATAAAAGAGTTGGGAACCTTTCCTTGATAAAATAGTCGTAAAAAGATTCCGAAATATTTTACATAATATCTGGAGGTGAAAGATAATCTCCGACTAATATAAATCATTTTTAAAAAGAATTTAAAAGATTTAAATAAATATTCCAAGAATATTTATTAACTCAATAATAATTACGGAATATTATTAATTATAATATAGCTCGTAAGTACTCCTCGAATGAATATATGAAATTATTTACTAAATAAATCCCTCCTTAAATGAATATTCGAAATAATTATCATTAAATAATTAAACTCCAATAAATGTTTAAAATAATATTCAATAAATAGGTCAATCCTTAAATGAATATTTGAAAATAATATTCATTTAATAAATAATCTTCTAAATGAATATCCAAATAATATTCATTTAGTAATCAAAACTTTAAAGGAATAATCGAAATAATATTCCTTAAGTAAATAGAACTTCCAATGAATATTTTAAAATAATAAATAAAACCTTAAATAAATATTCGAAATTAATATTCATTTAATAAATAACATTCTAATGAATATCAAAATAATATTCATTAAATAATCAACTCTAAATGAATATTCGAAACTAACATTCATTTAACATCTCTCGACTGGGATAATACTCGAATAACATTCCTCGAAATATTTCCAAGTAATTGATACTTTATGGAATATAAATAACGTTTAACAATAACATTCCTCGGATAAATAATAATCTGTCGTTGGAATCCCTCCGGGTTTTCACGACTATCTATATCTCAAAATACCGACTCCCGGTCTATATTTAGAATGAATATCATATGCCCTTCGCTAAGGGTCTTACCAAAATAATCCGGCTTATCACTGATAATTCGTATCTAGTCTATAAGCCAATATCAATTCAGGGAACAGATATCATGATATAATTTGACAATAGGCATGCACGATATGGCATATGTAAAATGGCAATCGCATATATATATATATATATATATATATATATATATATATATATATATATATATATATATTATCACAACAACAGGTTCAAAGTTTTGAACACTTGCCTGGTAATCGGGTGTAGGTGGAGATAGCGTGTCCTGGGTCTGCTCGATGATCTAAAAACAATCAGAACATTCGAGATTAACCACTTAACACGTTTTAAAAGTCTAGGTATAAACTTCGCTTAAATCGAAACACGTTTTCGAATTATCTCGTTATACACCTTTTAGTGTAACTATTTTTATTACTGATATGATCCGACATTTGTTCGTTATTACGACATGTCCTCATACCCACACTCGGTATATACTTAAGTCGTATAAGTTCTAAAGTCGATCGATTACGAACCGAGATTATACCTCGAGTTTTACCGTCCGTTTTCTAAGTCATAACCAAAGTTATACTTTTAAGGGGTTCGTTCGCGTTTAACCTTGATTCGAACATTTTTATAAAATTGGAAAACAATCCGTTTAACATGAGGTTTTCTCTCACACCTTCCTTTTTACCTCTAGTATTTAATTACCAAGATTCGCCACGGAATTATGTATTTTACGAGGGTTCAATTTCAGTTACGAATTCTCGTTTACGGTTTCGAACTACTTTTAGTATATCGGCCATAACTCCTAAACCGTAAGTCCATTTCACACGTTCTTTATATTAAAAAGAAGTTTGGAACATTATCTATCTTATCATGGCAAAATACAACCCTGGACAGTGAGTTCCAGCTACTGTGATGCACGGTTTTTAAAGATTATTGAAAATCGGGCATTACGACGAGTATAACTCGGACATTCCAAAAATTACAACAATCCAACCAAGCCACACCGGGCATCCATACAATTTATACACATGCTATTCATCTCAACAAGTCCAGAAATATTACACTTCACCATCATGTGCATCATTTTACTTAAATCACTAAACCCCTAACTAATCATGCTTATAACATCACCATAAACATAACTAAGTTAAAATCCATCAAGAACATGGATAATCTCAAAGTAAGGGTTAGGGTTTCATGAGTTCCATACCTTCCTTGGTGTGTGTAAGACCTTACTAAGCCTTGAATAATCCTTGTACAACCTTAACCAAGCTTAGATCATCCATGAAATCAAGAAAAACAAAGTTAGTTTCTTGAAAGTTACTATTCACCCTAAACTTGTAAAAATCATATAAAATCGAAAAATAAGAGTTTGGCTCTCAACTTTTTACCACATCTTGGCATCTTCATAATATTTGGTTTGAGTCCTAGTTAATAAAATTTGAAGCTTCCTAGCTAGGGTTTTGAGCCCCCTTTTTCCGCTGGACAGAAAATATCAAGAACGGGGCAGTTTGGTTTCTTCAACTTGGGGAGGAGATTTGACTATGCTATACTCATTAGATTGCCATGAAATTTTGAGCGAATATTGACCATGGAGTGGAGAGGCTATGGTAAAATTTAGTGATTTTATCATGGATAGAAATGGAGATATTAATTTTCTTCTTTGAGGGTGTTCTGCTGGGCAGTTTGAACAAAATGGAGAGAATGGAGTTTTTGATCTTTGATTGCTTGGTTCTCTTGCATAATACACCTCATCTTGATAATATCTAGCTAAAGTAGCTTTATTCAAGTGATCATGTCATGCCTTGCATCATTTTATGGACAAGTGTCGGTGTTTTAGGAGTAAGATGATAAGATCAAGCTAACTAATTGGTTTAATTCTAATTGTTCTAGTTACCTTGGTAACTACTTGATTACTTGGCCTTATCAACTTGCACATGCTTGTATCTTGGCTCCCTACTTGTTTCTTTGTCCGGTTATTGCTCAATTCATTGATCGTTCGGAGGAATAACTCATTCGTTTCTAGTTAGGGTTTTACCAGAAACCGTCTTAATATTTATACTATCATCCTCCATTCTCTTTAATAACTCTTGAACCTATTTTCCTTAAATCCCTTCAATAATTCCTTAAGTCTTTCAGTGTCCGGGGAAATCTCGGAGAAAATAAAAGTGCTATTTTTCAGAATCCGACAGCTTTTACATACACTCTTTTTCCCCCTGGATCAATAATATGAACTCAAAATTTCGTTCCGGGTACTTCTATATAGCGTCGTCCAATAATATTCCTACGTCCACCAAAATCACTATTCACCACTTATTATTTACTTATTCTTTTAGGGTTATATAGATGTCCCGGTTCTCTTCCGATCGTTCCTTAACCCTTTTACGGAACCACTGGACTGATAATATATATCAATTTGGATGACATAAGAATAACCTTCCCCCTTGCAATTATCAAATCTTAATTTCCTAGGAGATAGATAATTCTTATCTAGATTGTCAACCAATAGCATTCTTCATGACATATAAGTATTTGAATCCATATCCATTCCATTCATTCATTAGAGCTGGTGACCTTGTTGTTGGAATCATTGTTCCTCATTTTATCAATACTTCATAAAAAGTTTTAATTCTACCGAAAATTTGGGTTCTTACAGTCTCCCCTCCTTAAAAGGATTCCGTCCCAGAATCAGGTAGAAAACAAAAGTCGTTTATCTATCGTTTCACCTTTCAGCTTCCCGGTCGATTCATAGTCGTTCTACCCTTTCTCAGCACATCTACTGGTGCTACTATACGTACTTTATCCTTTTTCCATCAGCTTGCTACTTTTCGTACAACACATTATCCGGGTTATGCGCTTACTCATTCCTATACTATTATCCTTATTGATATCCGCAGTGGCTTTGGTATCACTATCATGCTGCGAATTAGGAGATAACCTTACTCGCACTATGCATTTCCTGATCGCTTTAATCTTCGCAATCTCGATCCATTCAGAGAAGTGGAAAGATTTATTGAGAGATCACTATGATCAATGAACATTTGTTATATTGCATAGTTAGTACAGAAGGGGGCCAGCCTTTAGTACTTGACAAGCAATTAAACAAGTTATGGTATTCCACTTAGACTTCTATCACATAGACAGATAGTCACGTAGCAGTACCTCCCCTCCTTAAAGGGTTGTTCGTCTCAATTCATAAAGAAGATGAATAAGAGAGAAGAAAAGAAAAGAGTTCTAGAGGATTATAGAAAGTTTTCATGATTGTAAAATATCATACTCAGAATTTACCTCTGAACTATAGAGGTTCATCAAAGAAGAAATTAATCATAATTATATCCAATACTATTTGATCGCAACCTCACGTGTCAACATATCTTGCTGCTTTGTCCACTATTCTCTGGACCTGTACTCTGGTTCAACCTTAGCAACACTTACTTTTGGAAAATCTTTGAACCTCTCAAATAGAAAACCTTAAGAAAGAAGTTGAATATTTATAGAATAAAGTTCCTTGTGCTAGTCAAGTTGAAAAGGCTCTTAGGGATGAGATAGCTGAGAATGAATTCAAACTTAAAACTTTTAAGAACTCCTCTAGTCTATTGCAGTCCTACCATGAGAAACATAAAGAGAATGCAGAAGCTGCTATTGGTTTTGACTAGGACACACTCAACAAGAGGAAATGTTGTGCTGTCTTTGAAGATGACAGGGTTGTTCAGGAGAATGTGCCTCATATTTTGAAAAATGCTAAGGCACCTATCTTTAAAGAATCAACACTTGAAATTGATGAGGAGGCCTTACTCATCAAACAAATGTTGATTGATGAGGATGAGGCACAATCAAGCAAACAACCAGCACCCTCTAAGAGTGAGAGTGTCAAATTGAAAACCAAGAAGCCTGTTGGAACTTAACCCAAAACTGAAAAATCTGTTAAGTTTGAATCATCCAGTAAGAATGAATCTGTGAAGAATGTGGCTAAGAGGAAACAGAATAGAAATGGAAAACTAGGGATTAACAAAGATAATAATTATGCTTATGTGCCTAATGCCCCTTGGAAAATTTTCCAAAACTGTTTCAGTACCAATCATTTAACTCATATTTGCAAGAAACCTGTAGGTAGTGTGCCTAAACCTTTCTATGATTGCTCTATGCCCTTAAGACATAGAGATTCTCCATTTTATGACAAATTTGACTGTATGCCATGCAATATGAATGTTATGACTAGCTGTTTCAATTTGAGAAAGCAATTCATTGATGGTTGTATAAGTCACAATTCTCACACACACTACACAAGGCCAAAGTCTTCAAGTCCTCCTAGAGCTAGGAAGGTACCTCTGTCACCTAAGTCTGAGAACTCAAGTTCTAAGACTTCAAGCTGTGACAAGAAGACTGGTTCTAAGAAAGTTGATAAGCATGCTGTTTATGATAAAACTATTTCTAAGCCAAGTGGACCCAAACTCGTTTTGGAACCAAAGAAGAAGTAATACACTTGTGTTTGCAGGGCAAAGAAAAGGAAAAGAAAGTCATGTGGGCGTTGGACAGTGGATGCTCAAACCATATGACTGGTGATATGGCCCTACTATCACAGTATGAAGAGAAGGCTGGCCCTATGGTTGCTTTTGGAGATGACAGCATTGGCAAAACATTGGGATATGGCAAACTGAAAGTTGGTAATGTCATCATTAAAGATGTAGCACTGGTCAGAGGTCTCAAGCATAACCTATTGAGTGTTGGTCAGTTTACTGATAGGGGTTTCAAAGTGGATTTTGACAGAGTTGAATGTTTGATCACTCACAAGAAGACTGGTGAACTTGCTCTATCTGGAGTAAGAAAAGGAAGCATGTTTGTAGCCAATATGGATTCTGCAAGCAAGGACAAAATTTTTTGCTTTTACTCAAAATCGTCAAGTGAAGATTGTTGGTTGTGGCATAAGAAGTTATCACACCTGAACTTCAAAGCCATTAATTCTCTAGTCAGAAGAGAGTTAGTGAGAGGCAGCCCACACTTGAATTCTGTCAAGAAGGAGTGTGTGAGGCTTGTCAAAAAGGAAAAATGAAAAGGTCAAGCCATAAGTCAAAGACTGTGACATCAATAACCAAGCCTCTGCAACTAATTCATATGGATTTATTTGGGCCTGTCAATATTATGTCACTAGGAAGAAAGAAGTATGCCTTGGTGATGGTTGATGACTACACAAGGTATACATGGGTGGAATTTTTACCTTCAAAAGATGAGGCTCCACAAGTAATCATTGAGCACATAAAGAAAGTTGATAAAGAAGCAAAGGCCAACAATGCAAGTGTGATTGCATTAAGAAGTGATAATGGAACAGAGTTCAGAAATGCCATTCTTGAAGCATTTTGCAAAGAGAATGGTATTTCACAACAATTCTCAGCTCCAAGGACTCCACAACAAAATGGAGTTGTTGAAAGAAAGAATAAAACTCTGATTGAGGCTGCTAGAACAATGTTGCTTGATGCAAAAATGCCTACATGTTTTTGGGCTGAGGCTGTGAGCACTGCATGCTATATTCAGAACAGGACACTCATCAACAAAAACACTGGAAAGACACCTTATAATTTGATGACTGGAAAGAAGCCTACTCTCAAGTATGTTCATACTTTTGGAAGCAAGTGCTTTATGTTGAAGGATAATTCAGAATATGTTGGAAAATTTGATGTAAAAGCATTTGAAGGAATATTTCTTGGCTATTCATTGGAGAGAACAACTTACAAAGTTTATGCCATCAGTCAAAAGAAAGTTATGGAAAGCACAGATGTGGCATTTGATGACAGTAAACTACCTGGACTAAAAGAAGCCAATGATGAAGATAGAGATCCATTAAGGTTTGAAAAACTGAATGATTCTGATGAAGAGATTATACTGAAGTTGAGACTATAGTTTAACAAACTCCAGTGAATGATCAAACAAGAGAAGATTTTGTGCCAACCAACAGTGAAGATACAAGCATCCAAGACACACCTATGAATAGTGGCAACTTCACAGGGGGAGGAAATAAAGATGATCATGACTTGGATGATGAAGCAACATCAAATTGGAAAAATCAATCTGAGCACATAAGAAATTGGGATAGATCACATACTGCATAACAAATCATTGGAGATCCAAATGCAGGAGTGAGAATAAGGAGAGTAACTCAAAATGAGTGTCTCTATGGGTGTTTTCTGTCCCAAATTGAGCCTAAGAAACTTGATGATGCACTGTTGGATCCATACTGGATTATTGCTATGTAAGAGGAGCTGAATCAATTTGAGAGAAACAATGTATGGGAGCTTTTGCCTGCACCAAAGGATAGAACCATTGTTGGAACAACATGGGTTCTGAAAAATAAGATGGATGAAGATGGTGTAATAGTAAGAAACAAAGCAAGGTTGGTTGTAAAAGGTTACTCTCAACAGGAAGGCATTGATTATGACGAGACTTTTGCCCCTGTTGCTAGGTTGGAAGCCATCGGAATCTTCTTAGCATTTGTTGCACACTCAAATTTCAAAGTTTATCAGATGGATGTCAAGAGTGCATTTCTGAATGGAGAGTTGGAAGAAGAAGTATATGTGCAACAACCACCTGGTTTTGAAGATCCACATTTTCCTAACTTTGTCTACAGATTACTTAAGGCATTGTATGGACTTAAGCAGGCTCCAAGAGCATGGTATGACACTCTGTCACAATTTCTTCTTAAAAATCAGTTCACTAGAGGCACATTGGACAAGACACTTTTTTACAAGAAGCATGGTAATGATATTATCCTAGTTCAAATCTAAGTGGATGATATCATATTTGGCTCTACAAATGAGAAACTGTGTGAAATATTTTCTAATCTCATGCAAAGAAGATATGAGATAAGCATGATGGGAGAGTTGACATTCTTTCTTGGATTGCAAGTTAGTCAAAGGAAGGATGGTATCATTATCAGTCAAACCAAGTACATCAAAGACCTATTGAAGAATTTTGATTTGGAAGATAGCTCACCCGCAAAAACACCAATGGTGTAAGAACCCTAATTTTTGGTAATACTTTCTTTTATTTAATATCATGTGACATTGTCAATTTGGAACCTTTCTAGTCGTCCCTGTTGTTTAATGGAATTGATTGTCTGAGAAACTGCGCTGTTGCATTCATTATGTAAGATAAAAAGGAAGATTGTGAAGGCAGGAGTCTTATTGTTAGTAAGATTTATAAAACTTGGGATTTGAGAATGGTTAGAGTATTAAAAGATTTATTAAGAATTATGACGAGGAATTATGGACATTCGAGGAATTTACACAATTAAGTACTTAAGGAATTATAGGGGAAATCTCTACGTGACAAAATATTATTACGAGAGATTAATTAAGATACGATACGAATTAAAGATTAAATGACAAGCATTGGTGGAAGAATAATGATACAAGGAGTAGTATTGCATGCAAGTCCCATGCAACCAAGTGGTTAGGAATAAGCAAACTAGTTAACAAAATGGAAGAGGAATAGTAACTAGTTACTTGCTTTTCAAAAAGGGGAGACAAGAAGTACAAGGAGCCATACCTTGCTAGTACCTTGCCTATACATACACATTATGTATCACCAAACCCTAACTTTATCAATTATTAACCAAACAAACAAAACACAAAAATCAAAAACACTCCCACCCTTCCAAGGTGCTCTCGGCCAAGAGATAAAAAGGGAGAAGAAAATTCTTCCTCCCCCATTTTCCACCACTCATAAATCAAGATACAATTACTAGGCCCTCTACATCATCTAAGCAAGGTATGTTAAGAGTTTCAAGCCATTTCATCCATCCAAATTCAAGTTATAAATTGTTAAAGATTTGGTGAATAGTAACCATGGTTGGTTTTTCTTTTAGATCTTGGATTGTAAGGGTTGTAGGAGACCATTCAAGGTGTTATTGAGTTTTGTAAAGCTTATCCAAGGCTCCTAGGTGCTCAAGAATGTATAAAAATCACAAACCCTTTTGGTTATGTAGTGTTTATAATGTTTGGTAGTAGATCCATGTATATGTGAGTTAATCTTGGTTGTATAAGTAATGGATGACATGGATCTTGAGTTTTGATGTTGTGATTGTGACTTTTATGATTGTGGATAGTATATGTATCTCCATGAGTGCTATAAACCATGAACTAAGTGAATTAAGTGTTGGTTGTGTTGTGGAATTGAGAAAATTGGTTGATCTTAGTGATTCATGCTTGCTGAGTTTTTCCAGGAACATTGACCTGTCTTGTAACACGGTTTTGAACCCCCAAATGTTGTCCCCTGATGTCCTACCATATATTGTTTGAAAGATAATTTAATGTAGTTTCTGAAAATGTAAGGTTCATAACTAGGTGATGTATAGATTTTAAGTTATGGCCGGAGAAGTAAATTGTGTTTCTGGATTCCGGACTGCACTAAGTGACCCCCTTGTGAACCTTGTTTAAACCCCTAAAAATATATGTGGGATCATGGAAAAATTTTAAAAGTTAGGCAATGCAGTGGTGAAGACCACCCAAAAAGAATTGGATTAAAATATGAATTTTTGAATTTTATAAAAATGCTAGAGTAAATTTCGCGCAAGGGAAAAAGTCGTTAGTGGAGCAAAATTCTAGGGGTAATGGTTATGATTCGAATGTGGTAACTAAACTAAGTCGAATAGGTTACGAGCGTAATCGAGTGATGACATGAACCTATAGTGGGGCTAGAGTGTCATAAGACGAAGTCGTTAAGTTAATTTCGTACCCCCCTAAAACCCCGTAATTAAAGAGATATTGCTAAGGTACTAACGAGCGGTTATTGCTTATGTATAGATCGTTCGACTCCGCACGCTCGACCACCCCAACCAAACCAAGGCAAGTTTACTTTTCAAAACTTATCCATATACAAGGACTTTCACTGTTGTGTTTGTAGTTTTCAATTATATCAAATGCTATGTTTATCGAAGTATTGATGCAATTGAGATTGTATAAGTACATATATGCTTGTACCCCTTGAACTTAGATTGAAATGTTTTCTTCGGACAACGACTCTAGCAATAGAGGTCGTAGCGGTCCGTATATACTATTGACCGGGGAGCGGTATATTATTATATTGTATCTAGATTGCGAAAACCCGAAGGGTCATTCGGGGAGTATCGTATACTCAAGTAATTATGTTCATATCTTCGTAAATACTCGAAACCCTATCTTGGATTAAAAGTTTATTTTATCGAATAATTATTTTATTAATTATTCATATTAAAACTTAAAATATTATTTATTAATTATCGTTCATTATTTTAAAGACGAAGTCAATCCAAGATACATTTAATACTTTCAAACTCGAACTCTTTCGAACTCAAAACATTTTCGAAAACCCCCGGTCAGGTTCCGCTTCTTGTATGATTTCAAGGATCATCGGTCGACTGATGTCGGACCTCAATTACTCTGTTTTCAATCAAAATCAAGTTTTTAAAAGAAAAAGAAAAAGGGACTCTGGCAGGTGTGGGAACCGTTGACGAACGATTCCCGGGATGTGTAAGCGGCCGTGAGCCAGGCGGTCCATCAATTATTATTCCGGTCCAGGTGTTGCCGAAGGATGATTACGGATGTAGTTTTCATCGAGGGTGATTACGGATGTAGTTTTCACCCGAGGGATAGTTACGGATGTAGTTTCTATCCTTCTACCGGTAGAGAAGACCCGCGGATTATTGGACTTGGATGTGGCGACTGATCATCGTCAATCCTTGTCAGGTTTTTTTATGTTTTCTTCCAGTCCCATCCTCCACTTTGGAAAAATACTCAAACACTGCTTCTTAGGCCTAAGTGCCAAGTTGCTGATAGTGTGGTTTTGATGAGAAAATATTGACATCGTGCAGTATCTAGAACTGCAAGATTTTTCTATAAAGATTGGCACGTGTTAGTGCACTCTTGCAATTGTTTCAAAGAATGAAATGTTTTTGTATGAGAAACCTTCTAAGCTAATGGAAGGAAAGAGGTTTGCAATGATGTATTCCTTGTACAATATGTTAATCGTAGAGTGTTTTGCCGAAAATGATATACTCATATGTATATATTTTCAAGCTTGAGATATATTGAAATGGGAACCTTATAAAGGGTTCATATGTTATTCTTAAAGCTCCTTAGTGAGTATAGATGTTTTATTCAAACTCGGACATATACATTGTCCAATTATGTTTTGAAACCTGAGATATATACCCATATAGTTGGGAATGTTTTCGAAATAAACCCCATTATTATTCTACAAAATGATGAACTTGCTGAGCATTATGTAGCTTATTCTTGCTTTATAAAAACTTTTCAGAAAGAGAAGAATTTGGTCGGTTAACTCCGCAACAGCAGAAGAGGAGTAGAAGATTTACCCCGAAGATGATGTAGTTTCTGATAAATACTACAGAGTAAGTCTGATAGGTTTTCAACTGTAATAGTAAGACTTGTCTTCAAGTATAGTTGTATAAGTGGAATTGCGTAAGACTCTGATTGTACAAATGAATTGTAATATTTAGCGGCACTTTTGATTATCGTTTCTGAGACTCTAACTTGCTTGTGTGTAAGATCGAGGTCTGAATGGATGTATTGTTGAGTTGTAAAGTTAATACAGGTATGATATGGTTGGATGGTGACGTGACGACCTGAATCTCTGACCTCAGATTTGGGGGCGTTACAGAAATGGTATCAGAGCAATAAGTTACAGTACTCAGAAACGAGAGTGTTGAGAGTTAAGTCTAAGTAGGAGAATGACATAAGAGATCGTAGTGAACTTATGATTGGACTACCGGAAGAGGTACCGGTGAGTAAAATGGACTGGAGTGTTACTGGAGGTATTATACTAGGGTCGATAAAATCCTTAGAGACCTTCAGAATGATGAATAGAGGTTTGAGAGTCGTACATGACCTATCATAGATAATGGTATAGGAAGCAGAGCGAAATCTCGAGAGCAGCTGAGGTAGAGGCGATATTGCCAATATGATCGGATGACTAGGCTGGCATAAATTTTGTGGCCCATATTCCTCCACAGTTCAGGAGGCGGCATTTTAAGAATCAAGAAGTTTAGACTTCCCTACATATTTAAGGGTACTTAGTACTTGGAATAATGAAAGTCTTTTACTTTGGCTATAAGATCCGATTTTCGATAAGTAACGGGTTTACCTGAAAGTTGGTCACTATGTCGTTGTGGATTTCATTACCCTTGATGGCGAATTTTACATGTGTTATACGAGAATGTTATCATAAGACGAGCGTGCTAGATAATTCCACGCATGATTCGGACGCTAGAGCATGGTAGTTCAACTTAGAGAACAAACAAGTGGGATTAACAAAGGGACTCAAGAGAAGTTGAATATGGTTGCAACGAGCGATACAGTGATCTCAGATTCTCCAAAAGAAAAGACCAGCGGGTCTAGAGTGGGATCCTTTGATAGAGATGTTAGCAGGGACTACGTATATATGTATTGTAGACCTCAATATTTTTGGTATATGTTCACATACACACACCCGCCACTGAACCTATGGACTGCACTGAGATCCCTGAGAGATCTCTTTGATCTGTTCCCAGGGGGAACTGGCCACTTGTGAATCATGTCAGAAGGCATGAAGTAGGACCCTATGGACTTAGCAGGTGTCCCCGAAATGATGTGAAGCTTGGTCTTCAAGATAAAGCACGGAAATGACAGATATATTGTGAAACCCTAACTCGATAAATGACTTTAAGATGATGATTGAGAGACGCACTAGTTGGTGTCTTGTATTACGAAGACGAAGAGATGGAGTTACTCTCATAGTGGTGATAATGAGATGCACGAATGATTATTAACTTATTTTGGTAACTACCGGCTGGTGCACTACTTCATTTTAAACTTTTCATTAACCATGTTACCTCGATTAGTTTATATCAGGTAATCCTTCTAGCTTTCTACTTCAAATTTGTGGAATAACAACCAGTGATATACTCTCCCTAAAGCAGGACTTATCCGAAGTAATTTTATTTGACCCCTGAACATTCTATTCAAAAATTACGATGATCTTGTTCGGCTCAGGCCTATTTACACTTTCTTTCAATTATCCAAGGAATGTTCCACGAATACTTCCTTAATTATTCGACGAATATTACTTAACGAATATTGATATTTGATTGCTTCTTTCATACTTGCACTCTTCAGTTGAGCTCATAAATATTTAACAAATTACTGAGGACATGGATGATCTAATGTCCAGACATCCTTCATGAATTCTTTTCTTCTATTCAAGATGAGATTGTACATCGTACATTGAAATCATAGTAAGGATATCATTTTGATATTGGTATTCTGAATTTAATTCTACTGTAGGATCTGATAAAGCATGTGTACGGAGGCACCCTTGGGTGGACCATTTCACTGGTAAGTAATATTTGATGAGAGGTTATCGATTGTTCCGATACCTAGAACATTCTCTTCAGATTTTTTAGTTTTCTTTTTTCAAACTTAATAACTTCTTATTTCCATTCGTTGTCCGAGTAGCATAAAGTTTCTTCAGTGGCTACAATGTTGAAATTCCGTTCTAGCCAATTGAAACTGGCTAGTCGATATGTCAATATGAATGACTAGTTGATTGTTCTAACGAGTCAAAATTGTAATGTTGTGAAGAACACCTAGCTAATTGTCCTAGCTAGTGGTGATGTCTCAAACAGGTGAACTAGCAAATTTTGTCTAGCTAGTTGCTAGTGTTTCTTGAAAGAACTAGTTATTGTTCCACTGGTCCAACTCCAAATTTAATTTATCCAGCAATTCTGCCATGCATTTTGCCTACGGTAAAGCATGATGATGAAAGTTCGATGAAGAACTTGATTGAGACCTAGTGAGGTCGCCCACTCGACTTGAACTCTTACCCATCTACGTATCAGACTTTATATCACTTGAATATTTTATTCTTTCATTTCATACAATGAGAATTCATTTGAAACCATTGATTACTTGAGTGACAAACTACTTCATTCTTTAATTGTCATGGAGTAGAATTGCTTTCTGTTGGCTGACCTTCATCAATGCGACTTTAGATTTCCTCTTATTATTCAGGAGGAAAAGTATCCACCCGATGTAAGAATTGTATAAAAATCGTCTTTATGACTTTTGTACCCAACAATCATTGCCCTCGTGCAACATTCTCTATGATATCATGTTACAGAATTATCAGGACGGGAAGGAATAAACCTTGTTGTATTCTTTCTGTCCATCCTTACATCTCCATAAATCGAGACTCCTAGTATTGGGAACCACCAACATTCTTGGAACATCCAATGTGGAATTCTTATTGAGATTATCTATTGGACCTTGTTATTTTGAAACCATTCTTTTCAAAGTGATTACTCTAAGGTGAACGGGAGGTACAATTGTGAACCGTTACACCAATATGAGATCAAAAACCAAATGTTGTAATTGTGCAGCCAGAGCATTATGTCGAGTAATTATTGAAGTAGAGATAACATGTCAGGGCATACCGCAAGACCTTTAATATTGGTGTGGGGAAAGTTATAAGAAATGATGAGGTGGTTGGGAGCACGCTCCTACCAACCGTTGTCAGGATGTTATATTAATGAATTCTGGAGTTACCAAGCCTTTTCCTGATCCAAGAAATGCAAATCGATTGCGATGTAAAACATATCCTTAGAGGAAACTACCTGGGAGTGAGATGGACAAGAAAGGAAGAAATATCGTGGCAAGAATGTGAAACTTTATTTAGCTAAAAGGGATTGATGCACATAGAGAGACATAAAGTTTAACAGGCCCCTAATAGCAAATGGATGCATGGATATATGACAATGATCCTTCGAGATTCCCACCTAATCAGGTTTATTGGGAATCGCAGTAGCATGCAGGCCTCAGGATGATTGGCGCTAGTTGTGAAGGAGGACGAGCGTATGACATCTTACATATACCATCGAGAACTGATACCCTTATCGGAAATGGAGGAATTGTTGACTAGTTAGAATGAGTAGTTGTTTTTCAAAGATAAGGTTGAAGAGAAGGTTTTACCAACTCAAGATCGACCTCTGTACTGTGCCAAAGTTGGCATTTCACATTAATATAAACGTTATAAAATTGTGGTAGTATCGTTTGAATGGACTAATGAGTCAGAAGCCTTTATGGATTAATGGACAAAGTTTTGGGATGAAAAGAGATATTAGCAACAACCTCGTTGTTAGCTATACTTGATGACAAAAAGAGGACTTTGAGAGTCACGATGATGCGTCTTTCGAGAGTTTGAGAGGTGTGCTGATGCAGTAGAAAAAGGATGATAGCCTATACTTCTAAAACAACATAAAGGTTATGAGATAGCACTAACCGTGAGTCTGGGATTAGTCATGATGGCGTTCACGCATAAAACTGAGACGTTAACCTTATGAGAAAAATGTGAAAATTTCTCCACAAGTGCCATAGGTATATCATCATATTAGAACTAAACATAAGAAAGAGAAGGTGACGAAAGGGAGCAGGGAGTATAATGGAGAAATTTGTTATTTCCCAAGAAAGGCCAGTGTGGTGGCCGATAGGGGATTATTCAAAATTGGAATTCAGTCAGTATTGACCAAGGAAATAGAGTATATGCAATAAAGAATAACGTTAGAGGAAAATGACTAAATTATGGGGAAGGACAAAGATGTACAGAGAATTAAGAGAATGTTTGGCAAACGGATATGAAGAATGGTATTGGCAAACTATTAAGTACAAACGCGACATGCCAAAAGCAGAATGATAGAGATCTAGTGGATTAATTCCGCCTGTAGAAAATCTTGAACGTGGACAGAATTATAATGAACTTCATGAGTAGGTCGCCGAAGACCGAGCCAAGAGATGGCCCTAGTTGATTTATAATTGTTGGACCAAGTGATTTACATACTAGAGACTTTCCATTTAGAAGATCATCGATTTATATACGGAAGAGATGGTGGTGCAATGTAAAACTTCTGCAGCGATTACGTCGGATAAAGACTTAAGGTTAAACTTTGAATATTGATGGTGCTTTCAAGTATATCTATAAAAGAGATTGAGCGGATGTACTAATTTGATCTGTGGCTGACGGACAGGGAAGAAGAATTGTCCAGACGATCGAATTTATATTTAGTGTCGTGCCTTAGGCTTCACGGGGCAGTCGAGAATAAAAACTTATCCACGAAATGAATGTTGTTATCACGATCATCACCATGCGAACGTAAGGACGTCTCCTGTAGAGCGTACTGCGAAAGAAGAAGCTTCGCTTCTCTTGCGTTACGAAGAAGTCAATGAACGAGGGATATAGTAGCTGAACTGGTTCGACGTATACCGAAGACTATACAATATCCATAGCAAGTGGTAACGACTAATGGGAGGCAACACTGTTGGTGTATACTGAAAATATTTATTTGAAGTATTTACATTTATTTCTGGCCGGTTTAATTGAGAATCATTTAAATGTTTACATGTTGTCTAAATATTATATATTGTGAATAATCTAGTATCAAATGGGATACAGAATATTAGATTATTAAATACGGTTTATATAATATAATAAGGTTCACAGCACAGGTGGAGTTAGACAATCCACTGGAATGGCTGTAGTATTATTTAGATTAGTTTATATTGACTAATAAATAATACTAGTATACTTTGTGTATATTGAACAGGATCAAATTTAGAATTGTTCTCTTATACTGATTAAGGAGGTTAACTAAGATTCTATGTTATTATTAATGCTTAGGTTCTTAATCCGGAAATAATAATTGACACGTATATATTATTTACATGCTTTGATTTATATATGAAATAATTCTTTTGATTTATTTCATTATATTTTGGGTGATGAAATAATATATATGGTGGGATATTATTTATTGAAGGAATCCATGTCCTGATAATATTCGGGTTAATGATGTCCCCTTGAAAGCTCAAAAAGATTTAATTATGTGAAACCCTGCAGGTGGATTTATTCCGGCATAATTAAATAAAGGTTGAGTGGATAATCAAGGATAAAAGATATTAATTAAATGAATTATCAGTAATTTATTTAATTAATGGACATGCGATATTTTAAACATGGGGAATTTAATAAGCAAATAATATTGGAACCGAATTAATTAATTAAATTACGGTATTAGGAAAGGTAGTGCAAATATTAATTCTTTAGTGGATTGAATTAATATTTAATTACATTGGGCTAGGCTCAAGATGTAATTAGAAGGCCCAACCTAATTATCCATGATCCCTATTGTAGCCTATATATATTCCTATTCTCTTCTTGCTGGGGGCTGGTCGAAAAAATTTTGTAGCCACCCAGGAGCAAGAAGAGAGGTTAACTTGAGAAGACGAAGGCCACACTTCGCTCAAGGGAATTTGGGAATACAATAGAAGAGCGTGGAATCAACCGTTAACAAGGTGATTTTTCTATTCGTACTCGTTAATTTATTGTATCGAAATTCGCAGTGCCAAGATCTGATTGTCCCAACAATTGGTATCAAGAGCCTGGTTCATTGGTTCTGCGAATTTTGATACGATGTCCATGTCGTAATTATATATGCATGTGTATAGTGGTGTGCTTGGATAATAATCTTTTACAGGTTGTTTAGTATCCACTATTATGGCCATGTAATTTTAATTATGTGTTTGGATCCCACGTGGTTATTTTTGTTTGGTTTCCACGTGGTTTATCGTGGTTGTAAAACACGAGGGTTGATCGTGTTAGAATAGATTTACAAAATTAGTTTTGTATTAGATCTGTTTTGTATGTAATTGTTTGATGGATTATGTAAAAATCCGGGTATTTTGTAACAATTATGTGCGATCGGAAATCAAATCGGAGTTGTTTTTGTTCCGCTGCGAAATCATGATGGGGCTGCTGTTGTGTATTTGTTCGTGTCCAAAAGCAAGGAACAGATCTGGTGGATCAGACAGAAGCAGGCGCTTCGAAAAAAAATTTTTTTTCTGGTCAGATGGCTGTAACGCAGGCCTGTCCTGCGTTACAGGATGAAAAGGGCCTGTAACGCAGGCTTGTCCTGCGTTACAGGATAAAACAGGCAGTAACGCAGGTTCTAGATGCGCCACAGCAAATTTTTGGCAGAAAATGGATTTTTTCAGCAGAATGGTGCTGGAAATTTATTTTTTTTTCAAGGGGCCATAATAGTGGATTTAAATTATATTTTTTAATTTTAATTCCGCTATTTAATTTTTTAATTATTGCTTTAAATAATTATTATGTGTGTTGTTAATTATGTGTGTAATTTTTAATTGCATGTTTAACATAATTAGGACGACATGGACATTAATTTTATTTATTGCTTTAATTTTATGATGCATGCTGCTATGTTATGTGTTCTTTGTATTGTTATTTTTATAACATGTAGACCTCGAAAAAATAACATAGGGCGATGCATCTAGATAAAATTCCTCAATTTTAAATAAAAATTCTAAGTGGGTGAGGGAATTAATTAGGAATTAAATCCCATGGTCTCCATTATTATTTGTATGTAATTTAACACCGAGACGAATATAAATTATATACATGCCACCCATCGTGGCGTATGATTTATGGTGTCAGGTAGTGTTATGGATATTACTAGAACAAACTTCCTAAATTAATTACGAATATTGAAAGGTATACATGCCACCCATCGTGGCGTACCAAGTTTCATAGAATTCGATTAATTAGAAGGGTACCACTGATTGAATATAGATTTTCAATATTGAGAGAAAGGATGATTCTGTCTAGAAAGGGGTCTTAAGTGATGCCTCTTGACAATGCTCCCCCCGATCTGGGAATTATCCTATTATCGATTATTGATTTGAAATATTTAATGGTGGTATCCAGTCTTTTTATTAATTTAAGATTTAATAATGGTATACACTTAGCTATGAAAAATAATATATAGTCCACCCTAACGTGGCGTATTATTTAGTAATAGGACCGAAGTAATATTTAAACGAATTTAAGTGGTATATATGTCATCCATCGTGGCGTACCAGATACTTATCGTGTTTAAATATTAGTGCATTAATTTTAATTAATTGTTAGAGGAAACCAATAGGATTTAAGATTTATGCAACTATCTGATTATGTGTTACATGTATGATTCTCAGGATTAGATCACTATGGGCTTTAATCCACTATTCACCATACTTAAGGATAACAAACTTACTGGACCGAACTATATTGAATGGAAACGTAATTTGGACATAGTGTTGACTGCTGAGGAGTACAAATTTTGTACTTATGAACCCAAGCCAGACCAGCCTGCTGAAGATGCTCCTGAAAGTGAGAAGGAGTATTATAAGCGGTGGATTAAGGCTGATGAGATGTCGCGATGTTACATTCTGGCAGCAATGTCGGGTGTTTTGCAGCATCAGCATCAGGCTATGCCCACTGCTTCAGATATGCTCTTTAATCTCAAGGAACTTTTTGGAGAACAGAATAGGGCTGCTAGGCAAGTAGCAATGAAGGCTTTAATGAACACTCAGATGGTTGAAGGAACACCTGTAAGGGATCATGTTCTCAGAATGATGTCTCATCTGAATGAGATGGAGATCCTTGGTGCTGATATTGATGGGGAAACCCAGATCGATATCATCCTTATGAGCTTGCCCAAAAGTTTTGAGCAGTTCCGCTTGAATTACACCATGAACAAAAGGATGTATAGTCTCGCGGAACTTCTGACAGAACTTCAAGCAGCTGAAGGACTCTTTAAGCAGAATGTTCAAGTGAATGTGGCCGAGAAAGCTTCTTCATCTAAACCGAAAGGTAAGAAGAAGAAAAAGACTCAGACACAGAAAGCTGGAAAGATTGCTAATGCAGTGGGAGTTCAAGGTGGTGTGAAAAAGCCTAAGGGCAAGTGCTTCAGGTGCAAGCAGTCAGGTCACTGGAAACAGGATTGTCCTCTTCCTAAGAAGACAAACAATACTGGTATGTCTCTTTCTCTAGTTACAGAAACATATATAGCGGCTATATCTACGAGCACTTGGTGTGTAGATACAGGAGCCACTGACCATGTTTGTAACTCTATGCAGGGGTTCCAGCAATCCAGAATGCTTAGAGATGGCGAGATATATGTGTTCATGGGAGATGCTACGAAAGTAGCAGTAGTTGCAGTTGGAATAATTACATTATCTTTTGGCGATGATAGGATTTTGGTTTTGAACAATTGTCTTTATGTACCTTCGTTTAGAAGGAATTTAATTTCGGTTTCTAAACTTGCCATGGATGGTTATAATGTTTGTTTGGATCATAATGTTTCTATTATGATGAATAAACGAGTTATAGGTTCTGGTACATTGCAAGACAATTTATATATAATTAATCCTATCCAACCAATGCTGCAACATAAGGAAACTAATAACGTTCTTTCTAGCTCAAATAAAAGAAAGAAACCTTCTGAATTGAACCAAACATATCTTTGGCACTTAAGATTAGGTCATATTAACTTGAGGAGGATTCAAAGACTGGTAGTAGATGGGCCATTAGGCTCGTTGGCAGTGGAGCCATTTCCAGTTTGTGAATCCTGCTTGGAAGGTAAGATGACTAATAGGCCTTTTAAAGCAAAGGGGAATAGAGCTAAAGAAGTGTTAGAATTGGTTCATACTGATTTATGTGGACCTATAAGTATCCAAGCAAGAGGAGGTTATGAGTATTTTGTCACTTTCATTGACGATTATTCTAGATATGGGTACATTTATTTGTTGCGCCGTAAGTCTGAGTGCTTTGAAAAATTCAAAGAGTACAAAGCAAGTGTGGAGAAGCGACATCTTGGAAAATGTATCAAGTCACTACGATCAGATCGTGGTGGCGAATACTTGCTTGGAGAATTTAGGGAATATTTATCAGAAAATGGGATTGCATCCCAGTTGTCTGCACCTGGCACACCTCAGCAGAATGGTGTAGCAGAGAGAAGGAATCGGACTCTTTTAGAGAGTGTTAGATCGATGATGAGTTATTCAGATTTACCCAAGTCGTTTTCGGGATATGCTATAGAAACAGCGGCTTACCTTCTGAACTTGGTACCTTCTAAGTCGGTTCCCAAGACTCCAATAGAATTGTGGACTGGTAGCAAACCAAGTCTAAGACATATTCGGATTTGGGGTTGTCCAGCACATGTGCTGAACAAGAACGCGACCAAGTTAGAATCTCGTACAGAAGTAAGGCTGTTTGTAGGCTATCCCATGGGAACGAAAGGTTATTCATTTTATAGTCCTAGGGATCGAGACATCATTGTTAGCACCAATGCTAGATTCTTAGAAGAAGACTATATAATGAAACACAAACCCATGAGTAGTATCGTTTTAGAGGAACTAGTGGGAGGGACAGATAATCCCCAAGTGCCAATAGTACAAGTAGATCAACCACAAGAAAATGCACAACCTGTCACTAATACCACACCGGTGCTTCGTCGTAGTGGGAGGGTTGTTCAACAACCTGATAGATTCATGTTTTTGGGAGAGTCCTCGGACTTGGTCTCTGGTGAACATGATGAGGATCCCAGGACATACGAAGAAGCAATTCTAGATAAAGATGCAGATCTTTGGCAAAAGGCAATGGAATCTGAGATGAAATCTATGTATTCTAATCAAGTTTGGGAGCTCGTGGAACCACCCAAAGGTGTAAAACCCATTGGATGTATGTGGATCTACAAGAAGAAAAGAGGATCTGACAAAAAGGTGAAAGCCTGGAAAGCACGACTTGTTGCGAAAGGGTATACTCAGAAAGAAGGGATCGATTGTGAGGAAACTTTTTCGCCGGTTGTTATGCTTAAGTCGATCCGGATTCTTTTATCTATAGCAGCTCATCTCGATTATGAGATTTGGCAAATGGATGTCAAGACAGCCTTCCTTAATGGAAGTCTTGAGGAAACCATCTATATGCAACAACCAAAAGGATTCATTAAGGAAGGCCAAGAGCATCTTGTATGTAAGCTTAAGAGGTCTATTTATGGACTAAAACAAGCTTCTAGAGACTGGAATATTCATTTTGATCAGGCAGTCCAGTCATATGGATTTGATCAAAGTCCAAGCGAATCATGTGTGTATAAGAGAAGTGAGGGAAATGCAGTGGTTTTTCTGGTACTGTATGTTGATGACATTTTACTCATTGGAAACAATGTTAAGATGTTGTCATCAATAAAGGCATGGTTGTTCAAACAATTTGAAATGAAGGACTTAGGTGAAGCGGCATACATCCTTGGGATCAAAGTAATAAGGGATCGCAAGAAAAGGATGTTGGCTTTATCTCAAGAGCCCTACATTGATGAAGTATTAGCTCGTTTTAACATGCAGAACTCTAAGAAAGGTTTTGTACCTTTTAAGCATGGAGTGGCTCTATCCAAGGAGCAGTGTCCTTCGACACCTAAGGATATAGAGAGCATGAAAGCAGTTCCTTATGCTTCGGCATGTGGAAGCTTAATGTATGCTATGTTATGTACGAGGCCTGACATCTGCTTTGCTGTAGGCATGGTTAGTAGATATCAGTCGAACCCAGGTCAGGAACATTGGAGCGCAGTAAAAACTATACTCAAGTACCTGAGAAGGACTAAGGAGTATATGTTAATTTACAAGGCCTCAGATCTATTTCCTTTGGGATATACTGATTCAGATTTCCAATCAGATAGGGATAAGAGGAAATCGACCTCGGGATATGTTTTTACTTTGGGAGGTGGAGCTGTTATATGGAGGAGTGTAAAGCAGAAATGCATTGCAGACTCTACCATGGAAGCCGAGTATGTGGCGGCCTCTGAGGCTGCAAAGGAGGCTGTATGGTTCAGGAACTTCCTTTTGGACTTGGATGTGGTACCTAATTTGCCTAGGAGCTTCACAGTGTATTGTGATAACACTGGTGCTGTGGCAAATTCGAAGGAACCGCGAGATCACAAGGCAGCTAAACATATTGAACGTAAGTATCATCTCATACGAGGAATCGTAAAGCGAGGAGATATAGTTGTGGCTCACATATCATCAGAAGACAACCGGGCAGATCCTTTCACAAAGAGTTTGCCAGCCAAGGTTTTTGACAGGCATGTGGAAGCGATAGGAGTCAGATGGATGGACACATAGTTTTCTGTGTAATAGTGGATTAAATAAACACTGATATACTCATAGAATATTTTGAGTATAAGTGGGAGATTGTTGGTGTATACTGAAAATATTTATTTGAAGTATTTACATTTATTTCTGGCCGGTTTAATTGAGAATCATTTAAATGTTTACATGTTGTCTAAATATTATATATTGTGAATAATCTAGTATCAAATGGGATACAGAATATTAGATTATTAAATACGGTTTATATAATATAATAAGGTTCAAAGCACAGGTGGAGTTAGACAATCCACTGGAATGGCTGTAGTATTATTTAGATTAGTTTATATTGACTAATAAATAATACTAGTATACTTTGTGTATATTGAACAGGATCAAATTTAGAATTGTTCCCTTATACTGATTAAGGAGGTTAACTAAGATTCTATGTTATTATTAATGCTTAGGTTCTTAATCCGGAAATAATAATTGACACGTATATATTATTTACATGCTTTGATTTATATATGAAATTATTCTTTTGATTTATTTCATTATATTTTGGGTGATGAAATAATATATATGGTGGGATATTATTTATTGAAGGAATCCATGTCCTGATAATATTCGGGTTAATGATGTCCCCTTGAAAGCTCAAAAAGATTTAATTATGTGAAACCCTGCAGGTGGATTTATTCCGGCATAATTAAATAAAGGTTGAGTGGATAATCAAGGATAAAAGATATTAATTAAATGAATTATCAGTAATTTATTTAATTAATGGACATGCGATATTTTAAACATGGGGAATTTAATAAGCAAATAATATTGGAACCGAATTAATTAATTAAATTACGGTATTAGGAAAGGTAGTGCAAATATTAATTCTTTAGTGGATTGAATTAATATTTAATTACATTGGGCTAGGCTCAAGATGTAATTAGAAGGCCCAACCTAATTATCCATGATCCCTATTGTAGCCTATATATATTCCTATTCTCTTCTTGCTGGGGGCTGGTCGAAAAAATTTTGTAGCCACCCAGGAGCAAGAAGAGAGGTTAACTTGAGAAGACGAAGGCCACACTTCGCTCAAGGGAATTTGGGAATACAATAGAAGAGCGTGGAATCAACCGTTAACAAGGTGATTTTTCTATTCGTACTCGTTAATTTATTGTATCGAAATTCGCAGTGCCAAGATCTGATTGTCCCAACAATTGGTATCAAGAGCCTGGTTCATTGGTTCTGCGAATTTTGATACGATGTCCATGTCGTAATTATATATGCATGTGTATAGTGGTGTGCTTGGATAATAATCTTTTACAGGTTGTTTAGTATCCACTATTATGGCCATGTAATTTTAATTATGTGTTTGGATCCCACGTGGTTTAATCGTGGTTATTTTTGTTTGGTTTCCACGTGGTTTATCGTGGTTGTAAAACACGAGGGTTGATCGTGTTAGAATAGATTTACAAAATTAGTTTTGTATTAGATCTGTTTTGTATGTAATTGTTTGATGGATTATGTAAAAATCCGGGTATTTTGTAACAATTATGTGCGATCGGAAATCAAATCGGAGTTGTTTTTGTTCCGCTGCGAAATCATGATGGGGCTGCTGTTGTGTATTTGTTCGTGTCCAAAAGCAAGGAACAGATCTGGTGGATCAGACAGAAGCAGGCGCTTCGAAGTGTCAACCTGAGAGTTGAAAAAGGTAAGGTTGGAATTGTATCCACAACTATTATCCTTAGGTTCTTAAGAAAGAACCCTTTTAAGGAGAGGAGACTGCATTAACCCTAACTTTCGGGGATATTCGAAACCTGGACGAATAGTAATTTTATGGGTGGATGAGAAATTTCTGCAATCACGATAGGTACGAATTATTAAATGAAGATTTCGAATGGATATTACGTCTTTACGGTACAGACGAGTGTATGTAAAAGTCATTAGTTTTTTTTTTTTTACGAAACCCATTATTTCGAATGGTAAAATTTTATGAGGTACCTAAGGAGATCGTGGTAAGGCATGGGGTTCCTGTGAGCATTGTATCTGGTAGAAACCCAAGATTCAACTCCAGGTTCTGGAGAAGTTTTCAGGATTGTGTGGGGACCAAGTTAAACATGAGTACTGCATACCATCCCCAATCAGACGGACAGAGTGAGAGAACCATCCAGACCATAGAAGACATGTGGAGAGCATGTGCCATCGACTTTAAAGGGAGTTGGGATGACCACTTGCCGTTGATCGAATTTTCCTACAACAACAGTTACCATGCGAGTATAGGCATGCCCCCATATGAAGCTTTATACGGACGAAGATGTCGGTCTCCCTTGTGTTGGGAAGAAGTTGGAGAGCAGAAGATTTTAGGGCCTGAACTGGTCCAACAGACAAGAGAAACTATCGAACTCATAAGAGGACGGCTGGTAGCGGCTCAAGACAAACAGAAGAAGTATGCGGACCAGACCCGCAAGGACAAGGAATATGAGGTAGGAGAGTTTGTGATGTTGAAGGTATCACCGTGGAAGGGATTGATGAGATTTGGTAAGAAGGGGAAGCTGAGCCCAAGATTTATTTGACCTTTTGAGATCTTGAGACGAGTTGGGAAGTTAGCCTATGAATTGGCTTTACCCCCGAGCTTGCAGCAAGTACATAATGTGTAAGAACCCCAAATTTTGGATATAATTAAAACTTTTTATTAAGTAATGATAAAATGAGGAACAATGATTCCGACAACAAGGTCACCAGCTCTAATGAATGGTGGTTTCAAAGAACAATGATTGTAATGAATGGATATTGCTTTGGACAATGATCCTGATGCATTGGTATATTGTCAGAATAGAGTAATTCGATGGTTGAGGACCTAGATAAGAATAATCTACCATCCAGGAAGGAGCTAATGGATCCTTGAAGGGAAATGAGTACGTGCATAGTGTTTCCTGTACGTGCATAGTATTTCCCGTACGTGCATAGTGTTTCCTGTACGTGCATAGTAATTTGGTGGATGAATAGTGATTTTTTAAGTTGGAAAACTTTTCACTCCACCCTATGTACGGGACGTGATATGGATGTTTCGAAGTCATATTAGTAATACGCGGAGGAAATAAGTGAATGCAGAGACGATCGGAATTCAGAAATTCCAAATTCTTTTCGGTATAATATTTGACCGGACAGTGGATTAAATATTATTATAATCCAAGAATTGAGATATTAACTTTGAGGATTTGATATTTTGGGATGTTATTATATTGATTTAAGAATGAAGGTAGGAAACCACTGAGGAGTGGTTATGGCTACAATGTAATAATTGATATTTGGAAAGAATGAATGGAATTCGACTTTATTATTTCTATGTCTTGAAGAATGCTAAAGGGTAACAACATAGGTAAGAATAATCTATCTTCTAAGGGAATAAGATATGGCAATTTCAAGCAGGAGAATATTCTCATGTCATCCAGATCGGTAACGATTAATCCAGTAGTTCCGTAAAAAGGATAAGGAACGATCGAAAGAGAATACGGGGAATTGTACCACCCTAAGAGAACAAGTAAAGAATACAGAATGAATAGTGTTTTGGTGGGAGTATATAATAACATGAGACGACACTATATAGAAGCATTCGGAACAGATTTCCGAGTTCGTATTAGTGATCCAGGGGGAAAATAAGTGTATGTAAAAGCTGTCGGATTCTGAAAAACCGCACTTTTATTTTCTCCGAGAGTTCCCTGGACACTGATAGCCTTAAGTATTTAACGAATGGATTTAAGGAATATAAATTGGAAAGTTAGAATGAAAGATGGAGAATGAAAGTATTAATATTAAAAAGGATTCCCGGTAAACCCTAATTAGAAATCCGTGAAATATTCCTACGAACGATCAATGAATTGAGCAATAACCGGACAAAGAGACAAGCAGAGGGCCAAGAGGTATGATGAGCTAGTGGAAGGTGACATAATCACTCTATGCAAGATAAGATCAAAGAGACCAAGCTAGTTACAAAGCTAACTAGCAATCTTAGCAATCAAACCAAGTACTTAGCATGCTTTCTCATCCTACCACACCAAATTAAACACTTGTCCACCAAGATGATGTATGCCATGACCTAGTACCTTTAATAAAGCAACTTTATGTTAGATATTTTCCTAATAAGGCAAGAGAGCAAGCAACCAAGGCAAAGAACACAAACTCTCTCAAGAATAAGCCATTCGGCTATTTCCTTAATTCAAAATCCAAAGTCCAAGCTCCCACCATCATTTGATCTTGTAATTTTTAAGGTGAGTTCTATATTTCAAGAAATTAATCTCCTATAAATTTTAAGTCCAAACTCCTTTGTTTCCATTTTCAAAAAAATCAAGAAAGTGGAGGGTGAATAGTGATTTTCAAGAACAACTCTTGATTTTCTTGATTTCTAGGATGATCTAAGCTTGGTTATGGGTATGCAAGGACTATGCAAAGCTTAGCAAGGTCTTTACACACTCCTAGGAAGGTATAAAGCTCTTGAAACCCTAACCCTTGTTTGAGATTTAAGCATGTTTATGATAGTTAAAACTTAGTTATGGTTATGTTAAGATTATAAGCATGATTATGTATGGATTTTGGATTAATGATGTAAATAGCTAGATGAACGGAAAGGAATTGCTTGGCCTCAGTTCATGTATATAAGTCGTGTATATGTTGTTTGGGTTGGATACTATGTTTATGGGAAGATTCGAAATTGGTAGATATTCGATTTACAGCCGTTATAATGCCCGATTTTACAATACCATGTTTTGTATGCCATTTTCCATGTCGAACCCCTACTGTCCAGAGACCTTATCTGCCATGATAGGATAGGTAATGTTCTAAGCTTCGTTTTGATATAAAGATCACGTGAAACGGACTTACGGTTTAGGATTTATGACCAAATTACCAAAAGTAGTTCGAATCCGTAAACGAAAGTTCGTAACTGTAATTGAACCCTCGTAAACTATGTAACGTCATGGCGAATCTTGGTAAATAAATACTAGAGGTAAAAAGGAAGGTGTGAAAGAAAACCGTATGTCAAAAGGATCATTTTTCGATTTATTAAAAATGTTTGAGTCGAGGTTAAACGCGAACGAACCCCTAAAAGACGACTCTTTTATAACTTCGGTAAAACACTTAGAAAACGGGCGATTAAACTCGGAGTATAGTATTGGTTCGTAACGATCGACCTTAGAACTCATATGACTTAAGTATGTCCCAAGGATAAGTACAATGACATGTCGTATTAACGAACGAATGTCGGGTCGGATCAGTGATAAAAGTAATCCACAAAAAGGGGTATAACGAGATAACTCGAGAACGTGTTTCGAATTAGGTATAACTTAACTTTTAATATGTTAAGTGATTAATCCCGAATGCCTTGGCTATTTATAGATCACCAAGCTGAACCGGGACCCGCTACCACTACCCCTTACCGTACTCGACTACCAGGCAAGTTTCAATTCCCTTCTTTTAGGCTGTTGTTGTGATTGAATAATATATATATATATGATTGCTGATATACATATGCCATTGCATGCATGCCTACTTTCAAGTTGAATTGATATACTTGTTCCCTGAATGTTATTGTTGGCTTATAAGCTAGATAGTTATATATCAGTTATAAGCCGGTTATTGTAAGACCCTCATAGAAGGGCGTATATATCTTATTAATCAAAAATAGACCGGGAGTCAATATTCCTTGATATATCGAGATTACCTCGGAGGAAAATATTTAAGTAAATATTTTCTATTATTTGGGCGACGAATATTATTTGAATATTCATTCGAGACTAATTATTTTAACGATCCTTACTTCAAATAATTATTTGCACGTAACTATTCAACGAATAATATTTCTCAATATTCATTCAGAGTCGAATTGATTTTCGACTATTATTTCGAATATTCTTCTAAAGATGAGACTATTAAATGAATATTATTTGGATATTCTTTTAGAATATTATTTTATTAAATAAATATTACTTTTGAATATTCATTTAAGATATTAAATACTTGATGAATATTATTTTAATATTCATCTGAAGCTTGATTTAATTATCGAATATTATCTCGAATATTCCTTAAGGCTTGGATTACTAAATGAATATTACTTGATATTCATTTAGGATATTATTCATTAAATAAATATTACTTTTGAATATTCATTTAAATTCCTAATTAATTATGAATATTACCTTAAATATTCTTTTCAGGTCTTATTAATTAATGAATATTGTTTTGAATATTCATTTAAATATTTATTTATTCAATAAATATTCTCCTGATATTTCTTCAGGGATTATTTTGAGAAATACTCTGACTTAAGATATTCTTTCATATTCCCAAATATTCTTTAAATATCCATACTTAGAATAATCTCGATAAGGTTTATTTTCTTCGATTATTACAGAAAATATTTCGAAGTCATATTATTTTTAATCTTATATCAAGAAAGGTTCTCAGACATCATTCTTCTTTGAGTCTATCTCCTTAATAATAAGGGAACCTTACTTGGAAAATGTTATTTATCTTGTCGACTTCCCGGTCATAAAGTATTCCCTTCACCCGTAACTCGGGTGCTGTTGACTTATTAAGTCGTTGCTTACCTTCTCATCTTTCGAGGGGTAAGATTACTGGAACAAGTTGATATCCGTTACCAAGTAATAGCTTGGGAGTTATTGGTAAATTTTCCTTTCCAACTAGATACGACTACTTTGTGGAGTCTTATCAACAAGTATTATACTTGGGGAAAGGGGGACGAACGTTACATTCAGAATCATGAATTCTATTTGAACTAGGAGTCGTGTAAGAGGCCGAGTAGCGCCGGTCCATCCCCTTTGGCCCAACCGTTGGCCGGGGAGAGCTAGTAAGGCGGTATACAAGTAAAGCCGTCAGTTCTTCCTTCTACCGGTAGTAAATCTAAATTGAGCTGTACGATCTCGACTGATCATCAAGATTGGAACAGCGGGCGCGGTGAATACTCCATCATTGGTTCATCATCCAAATTTATTTATTTCCTGCAACATGATTACTGTTGGCAGAGTTGGAAAGTGTCATAACTGGAATTGCAACCTTTTCTTGCAAGTTCCTCTTCTTAATAACAATAAGAACATCTCGCTTACTTTGATGTAGCAGATATTTCTACAAACAAATACTTTAAGTTACCTTGTAACTTCATCGTTCATATTATACTGGCATCATTTCCGTAAATGCATGGCATATGGTTTGAAAGATACTTTTGAACTGTTATACATTATCGTTCAGTTATATATTATTGTTGGTGGGCTATTGCTCACCCTTGCTTTATTATTATATCACAACAACAGCTAGACCAGATGACTCGCACAAGGCGCACTCGACGCGGGCGAGGACGATGAGACTACCAGAGCTGAAGAAGAAGCTATTGGTAGGGTATATTTATTCTTTCAAGTACCAAAAATATGGTCTAGTATGACTTATGTAAATGGATGGCAAAGAGTATGTATTTATATTGAAATTCTTCTGGATTGTAAGAACTCATAATGCGATTAATAAAAATTTGATTGTTACTCTGATTTCATCTCTTGGACTATAACGGGTGTGTTTTATATTGTTGTGTTGGGTTATAGAGACGTAATTTATTTTATGTTAAGGAAAGTTCAATTGTTATGGACAGAATTGGAAACCGTAACCACCGGATCCCGGACCCCGGATCTGGGGGTGCTACATAATGTGTTCCATGTGTCCATGCTACGACCCTACCATACCGACTTCCGACACGTGATAGAATATGATCAAGTGGATCTGCAACCAGACTTAACATATGTGGAGCAACCCGTAGAAATCATGGATAGAAAAGAACAGGTGCTGAGGAACAAGGTTGTCAAACTAGTGAGAGTTTTGTGGAGGAACCAGAATGTCGAAGAATCAACATGGGAACTAGAGAGCACGATGCATGAAAAGCACCCCCAACTGTTTTCAACCTGATTCCGGGACGGAATCCTTTTAAGGAGGGGAGGCTGTAAGAACCCTAATTTTTGGTAATACTTTCTTTTATTTAATATCATGTGACATAGTCAATTTGGAAACTTTCTAGTCGTCCCTGTTGTTTAATGGAATTGATTGTCTGAGAAACTGCGTTGTTGCATTCATTATGTAAGATAAAAAGGAAGATTGTGAAGGCAGGAGTCTTATTGATAGTAAGATTTATAAAACTTGGGATTTGAGAATGGTTAGAGTATTAAAAGATTTATTAAGAATTATGACGAGGAATTATGGACATTCGAGGAATTTACACAATTAAGTACTTAAGGAATTATAGGGGAAATCTCTACGCGACAAAATATTATTACGAGAGATTAATTAAGATACGATACGAATTAAAGATTAAATGACAAGCATTGGTGGAAGAATAATGATACAAGGAGTAGTATTGCATGCAAGTCCCATGCAACCAAGTGGTTAGGAATAAGCAAACTAGTTAACAAAATGGAAGAGGAATAGTAACTAGTTACTTGCTTTTCAAAAAGTGGAGACAAGAAGTACAAGGAGCCATACCTTGCTAGTACCTTGCCTATACATACACATTATGTATCACCCAACCCTAACTTTATCAATTATTAACCAAACAAACAAAACACAAAAATCAAAAACACTCCCCCCTTCCAAGGTGCTCTCGGCCAAGAGCTAAAAAGGGAGAAGAAAATTCTTCCTCCCCCATTTTCCACCACTCATAAATCAAGATACAATTACTAGGCCCTCTACATCATCTAAGCAAGGTATGTTAAGAGTTTCAAGCCATTTCATCCATCCAAATTCAAGTTATAAATTGTTAAAGATTTGGTGAATAGTAACCATGGTTGGTTTTTCTTTTAGATCTTGGATTGTAAGGGTTGTAGGAGACCATTCAAGGTGTTATTGAGTTTTGTAAAGCTTATCCAAGGCTCCTAGGTGCTCAAGAATGTATAAAAATCACAAACCCTTTTGGTTATGTAGTGTTTATAATGTTTGGTAGTAGATCCATGTATATGTGAGTTAATCTTGGTTGTATAAGTAATGGATGACATGGATCTTGAGTTTTGATGTTGTGATTGTGACTTTTATGATTGTGGATAGTATATGTATCTCCATGAGTGCTATAAACCATGAACTAAGTGAATTAAGTGTTGGTTGTGTTGTGGAATTGAGAAAATTGGTTGATCTTAGTGATTCATGCTTGCTGAGTTTTTCCAGGAACATTGACCTGTCTTGTAACACGGTTTTGAACCCCCAAATGTTGTCCCCTGATGTCCTACCATATATTGTTTGAAAGATAATTTAATGTAGTTTCTGAAAATGTAAGGTTCATAACTAGGTGATGTATAGATTTTAAGTTATGGCCGGAGAAGTAAATTGTGTTTCTGGATTCCGGACTGCACTAAGTGACCCCCTTGTGAACCTTGTTTAAACCCCTAAAAATATATGTGGGATCATGGAAAACTTTTAAAAGTTAGGGAATGCAGTGGTGAAGACCACCCAAAAAGAATTGGATTAAAATATGAATTTTTGAATTTTATAAAAATGCTAGAGTAAATTTCGCGCAAGGGAAAAAGTCGTTAGTGGAGCAAAATTCTAGGGGTAATGGTTATGATTCGAATGTGGTAACTAAACTAAGTCGAATAGGTTACGAGCGTAATCGAGTGATGACATGAACCTATAGTGGGGCTAGAGTGTCATAAGACGAAGTCGTTAAGTTAATTTCGTACCCCCCTAAAACCCCGTAATTAAAGAGATATTGCTAAGGTACTAACGAGCGGTTATTGCTTATGTATAGATCGTTCGACTCCGCACGCTCGACCACCCCAACCAAACCAAGGCAAGTTTACTTTTCAAAACTTATCCATATACAAGGACTTTCACTGTTGTGTTTGTAGTTTTCAATTATATCAAATGCTATGTTTATCGAAGTATTGATGCAATTGAGATTGTATAAGTACATATATGCTTGTACCCCTTGAACTTAGATTGAAATGTTTTCTTCGGACAACGACTCTAGCAATAGAGGTCGTAGCGGTCCGTATATACTATTGACCGGGGAGCGGTATATTATTATATCGTATCTAGATTGCGAAAACCCGAAGGGTCATTCGGGGAGTATCGTATACTCAAGTAATTATGTTCATATCTTCGTAAATACTCGAAACCCTATCTTGGATTAAAAGTTTATTTTATCGAATAATTATTTTATTAATTATTCATATTAAAACTTAAAATATTATTTATTAATTATCGTTCATTATTTTAAAGACGAAGTCAATCCAAGATACATTTAATACTTTCAAACTCGAACTCTTTCGAACTCAAAACATTTTCGAAAACCCCCGGTCAGGTTCCGCTTCTTGTATGATTTCAAGGATCATCGGTCGACTGATGTCGGACCTCAATTACTCTGTTTTCAATCAAAATCAAGTTTTTAAAAGAAAAAGAAAAAGGGACTCTGGCAGGTGTGGGAACCGTTGACGAACGATTCCCGGGATGTGTAAGCGGCCGTGAGCCAGGCGGTCCATCAATTATTATTCCGGTCCAGGTGTTGCCGAAGGATGATTACGGATGTAGTTTTCATCGAGGGTGATTACGGATGTAGTTTTCACCCGAGGGATAGTTACGGATGTAGTTTCTATCCTTCTACCGGTAGAGAAGACCCGCGGATTATTGGACTTGGATGTGGCGACTGATCATCGTCAATCCTTGTCAGGTTTTTTTATGTTTTCTTCCAGTCCCATCCTCCACTTTGGAAAAATACTCAAACACTGCTTCTTGGGCCTAAGTGCCAAGTTGCTGATAGTGTGGTTTTGATGAGAAAATATTGACATCGTGCAGTATCTAGAACTGCAAGATTTTTCTATAAAGATTGGCACGTGTTAGTGCACTCTTGCAATTGTTTCAAAGAATGAAATGTTTTTGTATGAGAAACCTTCTAAGCTAATGGAAGGAAAGAGGTTTGCTATGATGTATTCCTTGTACAATATGTTAATCGTAGAGTGTTTTGCCGAAAATGATATACTCATATGTATATATTTTCAAGCTTGAGATATATTGAAATGGGAACCTTATAAAGGGTTCATATGTTATTCTTAAAGCTCCTTAGTGAGTATAGATGTTTTATTCAAACTCGGACATATACATTGTCCAATTATGTTTTGAAACCTGAGATATATACCCATATAGTTGGGAATGTTTTCGAAATAAACCCCATTATTATTCTACAAAATGATGAACTTGCTGAGCATTATGTAGCTTATTCTTGCTTTATAAAAACTTTTCAGAAAGAGAAGAATTTGGTCGGTTAACTCCGCAACAACAGAAGAGGAGTAGAAGATTTACCCCGAAGATGATGTAGTTTCTGATAAATACTACAGAGTAAGTCTGATAGGTTTTCAACTGTAATAGTAAGACTTGTCTTCAAGTATAGTTGTATAAGTGGAATTGCGTAAGACTCTGATTGTACAAATGAATTGTAATATTTAGCGGCACTTTTGATTATCGTTTCTGAGACTCTAACTTGCTTGTGTGTAAGATCGAGGTCTGAATGGATGTATTGTTGAGTTGTAAAGTTAATACAGGTATGATATGGTTGGATGGTGACGTGACGACCTGAATCTCTGACCTCAGATTTGGGGGCGTTACAGAAATGGTATCAGAGCAATAAGTTACAGTACTCAGAAACGAGAGTGTTGAGAGTTAAGTCTAAGTAGGAGAATGACATAAGAGATCGTAGTGAACTTATGATTGGACTACCGGAAGAGGTACCGGTGAGTAGAATGGACTGGAGTGTTACTGGAGGTATTATACTAGGGTCGATAAAATCCTTAGAGACCTTCAGAATGATGAATAGAGGTTTGAGAGTCGTACATGACCTATCATAGATAATGGTATAGGAAGCAGAGCGAAATCTCGAGAGCAGCTGAGGTAGAGGCGATATTGCCAATATGATCGGATGACTAGGCTGGCATAAATTTTGTGGCCCATATTCCTCCACAGTTCAGGAGGCGGCATTTTAAGAATCAAGAAGTTTAGACTTCCCTACATATTTAAGGGTACTTAGTACTTGGAATAATGAAAGTCTTTTACTTTGGCTATAAGATCCGATTTTCGATAAGTAACGGGTTTACCTGAAAGTTGGTCACTATGTCGTTGTGGATTTCATTACCCTTGATGGCGAATTTTACATGTGTTATACGAGAATGTTATCATAAGACGAGCGTGCTAGATAATTCCACGCATGATTCGGACGCTAGAGCATGGTAGTTCAACTTAGAGAACAAACAAGTGGGATTAACAAAGGGACTCAAGAGAAGTTGAATATGGTTGCAACGAGCGATACAGTGATCTCAGATTCTACCAAAAGAAAAGACCAGCGGGTCTAGAGTGGGATCCTTTGATAGAGATGTTAGCAGGGACTACGTATATATGTATTGTAGACCTCAATATTTTTGGTATATGTTCACATACACACACCCGCCACTGAACCTATGGACTGCACTGAGATCCCTGAGAGATCTCTTTGATCTGTTCCCAGGGGGAACTGGCCACTTGTGAATCATGTCAGAAGGCATGAAGTAGGACCCTATGGACTTAGCAGGTGTCCCCGAAATGATGTGAAGCTTGGTCTTCAAGATAAAGCACGGAAATGACAGATATATTGTGAAACCCTAACTCGATAAATGACTTTAAGATGATGATTGAGAGACGCACTAGTTGGTGTCTTGTATTACGAAGACGAAGAGATGGAGTTACTCTCATAGTGGTGATAATGAGATGCACGAATGATTATTAACTTATTTTGGTAACTACCGGCTGGTGCACTACTTCATTTTAAACTTTTCATTAACCATGTTACCTCGATTAGTTTATATCAGGTAATCCTTCTAGCTTTCTACTTCAAATTTGTGGAATAACAACCAGTGATATACTCTCCCTAAAGCAGGACTTATCTGAAGTAATTTTATTTGACCCCTGAACATTCTATTCAAAAATTACGATGATCTTGTTCGGCTCAGGCCTATTTACACTTTCTTTCAATTATCCAAGGAATGTTCCACGAATACTTCCTTAATTATTCGACGAATATTACTTAACGAATATTGATATTTGATTGCTTCTTTCATACTTGCACTCTTCAGTTGAGCTCATAAATATTTAACAAATTACTGAGGACATGGATGATCTAATGTCCAGACATCCTTCATGAATTCTTTTCTTCTATTCAAGATGAGATTGTACATCGTACATTGAAATCATAGTAAGGATATCATTTTGATATTGGTATTCTGAATTTAATTCTACTGTAGGATCTGATAAAGCATGTGTACGGAGGCACCCTTGGGTGGACCATTTCACTGGTAAGTAATATTTGATGAGAGGTTATCGATTGTTCCGATACCTAGAACATTCTCTTCAGATTTTTTAGTTTTCTTTTTTCAAACTTAATAACTTCTTATTTCCATTCGTTGTCCGAGTAGCATAAAGTTTCTTCAGTGGCTACAATGTTGAAATTCCGTTCTAGCCAATTGAAACTGGCTAGTCGATATGTCAATATGAATGACTAGTTGATTGTTCTAACGAGTCAAAATTGTAATGTTGTGAAGAACACCTAGCTAATTGTCCTAGCTAGTGGTGATGTCTCAAACAGGTGAACTAGCAAATTTTGTCTAGCTAGTTGCTAGTGTTTCTTGAAAGAACTAGTTATTGTTCCACTGGTCCAACTCCAAATTTAATTTATCCAGCAATTCTGCCATGCATTTTGCCTACGGTAAAGCATGATGATGAAAGTTCGATGAAGAACTTGATTGAGACCTAGTGAGGTCGCCCACTCGACTTGAACTCTTACCCATCTACGTATCAGACTTTATATCACTTGAATATTTTATTCTTTCATTTCATACAATGAGAATTCATTTGAAACCATTGATTACTTGAGTGACAAACTACTTCATTCTTTAATTGTCATGGAGTAGAATTGCTTTCTGTTGGCTGACCTTCATCAATGCGACTTTAGATTTCCTCTTATTATTCAGGAGGAAAAGTATCCACCCGATGTAAGAATTGTATAAAAATCGTCTTTATGACTTTTGTACCCAACAATCATTGCCCTCGTGCAACATTCTCTATGATATCATGTTACAGAATTATCAGGACGGGAAGGAATAAACCTTGTTGTATTCTTTCTGTCCATCCTTACATCTCCATAAATCGAGACTCCTAGTATTGGGAACCACCAACATTCTTGGAACATCCAATGTGGAATTCTTATTGAGATTATCTATTGGACCTTGTTATTTTGAAACCATTCTTTTCAAAGTGATTACTCTAAGGTGAACGGGAGGTACAATTGTGAACCGTTACACCAATATGAGATCAAAAACCAAATGTTGTAATTGTGCAGCCAGAGCATTATGTCGAGTAATTATTGAAGTAGAGATAACATGTCAGGGCATACCGCAAGACCTTTAATATTGGTGTGGGGAAAGTTATAAGAAATGATGAGGTGGTTGGGAGCACGCTCCTACCAACCGTTGTCAGGATGTTATATTAATGAATTCTGGAGTTACCAAGCCTTTTCCTGATCCAAGAAATGCAAATCGATTGCGATGTAAAACATATCCTTAGAGGAAACTACCTGGGAGTGAGATGGACAAGAAAGGAAGAAATATCGTGGCAAGAATGTGAAACTTTATTTAGCTAAAAGGGATTGATGCACATAGAGAGACATAAAGTTTAACAGGCCCCTAATAGCAAATGGATGCATGGATATATGACAATGATCCTTCGAGATTCCCACCTAATCAGGTTTATTGGGAATCGCAGTAGCATGCAGGCCTCAGGATGATTGGCGCCAGTTGTGAAGGAGGACGAGCGTATGACATCTTACATATACCATCGAGAACTGATACCCTTATCGGAAATGGAGGAATTGTTGACTAGTTAGAATGAGTAGTTGTTTTTCAAAGATAAGGTTGAAGAGAAGGTTTTACCAACTCAAGATCGACCTCTGTACTGTGCCAAAGTTGGCATTTCACATTAATATAAACGTTATAAAATTGTGGTAGTATCGTTTGAATGGACTAATGAGTCAGAAGCCTTTATGGATTAATGGACAAAGTTTTGGGATGAAAAGAGATATTAGCAACAACCTCGTTGTTAGCTATACTTGATGACAAAAAGAGGACTTTGAGAGTCACGATGATGCGTCTTTCGAGAGTTTGAGAGGTGTGCTGATGCAGTAGAAAAAGGATGATAGCCTATACTTCTAAAACAACATAAAGGTTATGAGATAGCACTAACCGTGAGTCTGGGATTAGTCATGATGGCGTTCACGCATAAAACTGAGACGTTAACCTTATGAGAAAAATGTGAAAATTTCTCCACAAGTGCCATAGGTATATCATCATATTAGAACTAAACATAAGAAAGAGAAGGTGACGAAAGGGAGTAGGGAGTATAATGGAGAAATTTGTTATTTCCCAAGAAAGGCCAGTGTGGTGGCCGATAGGGGATTATTCAAAATTGGAATTCAGTCAGTATTGACCAAGGAAATAGAGTATATGCAATAAAGAATAACGTTAGAGGAAAATGACTAAATTATGGGGAAGGACAAAGATGTACAGAGAATTAAGAGAATGTTTGGCAAACGGATATGAAGAATGGTATTGGCAAACTATTAAGTACAAACGCGACATGCCAAAAGCAGAATGATAGAGATCTAGTGGATTAATTCCGCCTGTAGAAAATCTTGAACGTGGACAGAATTATAATGAACTTCATGAGTAGGTCGCCGAAGACCGAGCCAAGAGATGGCCCTAGTTGATTTATAATTGTTGGACCAAGTGATTTACATACTAGAGACTTTCCATTTAGAAGATCATCGATTTATATACGGAAGAGATGGTGGTGCAATGTAAAACTTCGGCAGCGATTACGTCGGATAAAGACTTAAGGTTAAACTTTGAATATTGATGGTGCTTTCAAGTATATCTATAAAAGAGATTGAGCGGATGTACTAATTTGATCTGTGGCTGACGGACAGGGAAGAAGAATTGTCCAGACGATCGAATTTATATTTAGTGTCGTGCCTTAGGCTTCACGGGGCAGTCGAGAATAAAAACTTATCCACGAAATGAATGTTGTTATCACGATCATCACCATGCGAACGTAAGGACGTCTCCTGTAGAGCGTACTGCGAAAGAAGAAGCTTCGCTTTTCTTGCGTTACGAAGAAGTCAATGAACGAGGGATATAGTAGCTGAACTGGTTCGACGTATACCGAAGATTATACAATATCCATAGCAAGTGGTAACGACTAATGGGAGGCAACACATGCGTGCTAATCAAGCCAAGGAAAATGAGGAATACAGTGCGTATTAACGTTGTCACAGATTATAGAAACGACCACAAAGTATCCACGGCCAACGATGCAAGGACTCAACACGGATACTATGAACAAGGTAACAGAGTAACGTATAAGTAGGGGGATAGAAATTTTCAATCATAGAACAACCGATAAGGAATACAGGTCGAGGAGAGTATGCGTTGAGGAATAACATTAAGGCGTTGGTGAGACCAAGGGAGAGAACAATAGGGTTGAAGTGTCAACCTGAGAGTTGGAAAAGGTAAGGTTGGAATTGTATCCACAACTATTATCCTTAGGTTCTTAAGAAAGAACCCTTTTAAGGAGAGGAGACTGCATTAACCCTAACTTTCGGGGATATTCGAAACCTGGACGAATAATAATTTTATGGGTGGATGAGAAATTTCTGTAATCACGATAGGTACGAATTATTAAATGAAGATTTCGAATGGATATTACGTCTTTACGGTACAGACGAGTGTATGTAAAAGTCATTAGTTTTTTTTTTACGAAACCCATTATTTCGAATGGTAAAATTTTATGAGGTACCTAAGGAGATCGTGGTAAGGCATGGGGTTCCTGTGAGCATTGTATCTGGTAGAAACCCAAGATTCAACTCCAGGTTCTGGAGAAGTTTTCAGGATTGTGTGGGGACCAAGTTAAACATGAGTACTGCATACCATCCCCAATCAGACGGACAGAGTGAGAGAACCATCCAGACCATAGAAGACATGTGGAGAGCATGTGCCATCGACTTTAAAGGGAGTTGGGATGACCACTTGCCGTTGATCAAATTTTCCTACAACAACAGTTACCATGCGAGTATAGGCATGCCCCCATATGAAGCTTTATACGGACGAAGATGTCGGTCTCCCTTGTGTTGGGAAGAAGTTGGAGAGCAGAAGATTTTAGGGCCTGAACTGGTCCAACAGACAAGAGAAACTATCGAACTCATAAGAGGACGGCTGGTAGCGGCTCAAGACAAACAGAAGAAGTATGCGGACCAGACCCGCAAGGACAAGGAATATGAGGTAGGAGAGTTTGTGATGTTGAAGGTATCACCGTGGAAGGGATTGATGAGATTTGGTAAGAAGGGGAAGCTGAGCCCAAGATTTATTTGACCTTTTGAGATCTTGAGACGAGTTGGGAAGTTAGCCTATGAATTGGCTTTACCCCCGAGCTTGCAGCAAGTACATAATGTGTAAGAACCCCAAATTTTGGATATAATTAAAACTTTTTATTAAGTAATGATAAAATGAGGAACAATGATTCCGACAACAAGGTCACCAGCTCTAATGAATGGTGGTTTCAAAGAACAATGATTGTAATGAATGGATATTGCTTTGGACAATGATCCTGATGCATTGGTATATTGTCAGAATAGAGTAATTCGATGGTTGAGGACCTAGATAAGAATAATCTACCATCCAGGAAGGAGCTAATGGATCCTTGAAGGGAAATGAGTACGTGCATAGTGTTTCCTGTACGTGCATAGTATTTCCCGTACGTGCATAGTGTTTCCTGTACGTGCATAGTAATTTGGTGGATGAATAGTGATTTTTTAAGTTGGAAAACTTTTCACTCCACCCTATGTACGGGACGTGATATGGATGTTTCGAAGTCATATTAGTAATACGCGGAGGAAATAAGTGAATGCAGAGACGATCGGAATTCAGAAATTCCAAATTCTTTTCGGTATAATATTTGACCGGACAGTGGATTAAATATTATTATAATCCAAGAATTGAGATATTAACTTTGAGGATTTGATATTTTGGGATGTTATTATATTGATTTAAGAATGAAGGTAGGAAACCACTGAGGAGTGGTTATGGCTACAATGTAATAATTGATATTTGGAAAGAATGAATGGAATTCGACTTTATTATTTCTATGTCTTGAAGAATGCTAAAGGGTAACAACATAGGTAAGAATAATCTATCTTCTAAGGGAATAAGATATGGCAATTTCAAGCAGGAGAATATTCTCATGTCATCCAGATCGGTAACGATTAATCCAGTAGTTCCGTAAAAAGGATAAGGAACGATCGAAAGAGAATACGGGGAATTGTACCACCCTAAGAGAACAAGTAAAGAATACAGAATGAATAGTGTTTTGGTGGGAGTATATAATAACATGAGACGACACTATATAGAAGCATTCGGAACAGATTTCCGAGTTCGTATTAGTGATCCAGGGGGAAAATAAGTGTATGTAAAAGCTGTCGGATTCTGAAAAACCGCACTTTTATTTTCTCCGAGAGTTCCCTGGACACTGATAGCCTTAAGTATTTAACGAATGGATTTAAGGAATATAAATTGGAAAGTTAGAATGAAAGATGGAGAATGAAAGTATTAATATTAAAAAGGATTCCCGGTAAACCCTAATTAGAAATCCGTGAAATATTCCTACGAACGATCAATGAATTGAGCAATAACCGGACAAAGAGACAAGCAGAGGGCCAAGAGGTATGATGAGCTAGTGGAAGGTGACATAATCACTCTATGCAAGATAAGATCAAAGAGACCAAGCTAGTTACAAAGCTAACTAGCAATCTTAGCAATCAAACCAAGTACTTAGCATGCTTTCTCATCCTACCACACCAAATTAAACACTTGTCCACCAAGATGATGTATGCCATGACCTAGTACCTTTAATAAAGCAACTTTATGTTAGATATTTTCCTAATAAGGCAAGAGAGCAAGCAACCAAGGCAAAGAACACAAACTCTCTCAATAATAAGCCATTCGGCTATTTCCTTAATTCAAAATCCAAAGTCCAAGCTCCCACCATCATTTGATCTTGTAATTTTTAAGGTGAGTTCTATATTTCAAGAAATTAATCTCCTATAAATTTTAAGTCCAAACTCCTTTGTTTCCATTTTCAAAAAAATCAAGAAAGTGGAGGGTGAATAGTGATTTTCAAGAACAACTCTTGATTTTCTTGATTTCTAGGATGATCTAAGCTTGGTTATGGGTATGCAAGGACTATGCAAAGCTTAGCAAGGTCTTTACACACTCCTAGGAAGGTATAAAGCTCTTGAAACCCTAACCCTTGTTTGAGATTTAAGCATGTTTATGATAGTTAAAACTTAGTTATGGTTATGTTAAGATTATAAGCATGATTATGTATGGATTTTGGATTAATGATGTAAATAGCTAGATGAACGGAAAGGAATTGCTTGGCCTCAGTTCATGTATATAAGTCGTGTATATGTTGTTTGGGTTGGATACTATGTTTATGGGAAGATTCGAAATTGGTAGATATTCGATTTACAGCCGTTATAATGCCCGATTTTACAATACCATGTTTTGTATGCCATTTTCCATGTCGAACCCCTACTGTCCAGAGACCTTATCTGCCATGATAGGATAGGTAATGTTCTAAGCTTCGTTTTGATATAAAGATCACGTGAAACGGACTTACGGTTTAGGATTTATGACCAAATTACCAAAAGTAGTTCGAATCCGTAAACGAAAGTTCGTAACTGTAATTGAACCCTCGTAAACTATGTAACGTCATGGCGAATCTTGGTAAATAAATACTAGAGGTAAAAAGGAAGGTGTGAAAGAAAACCGTATGTCAAAAGGATCATTTTTTGATTTATTAAAAATGTTTGAGTCGAGGTTAAACGCGAACGAACCCCTAAAAGACGACTCTTTTATAACTTCGGTAAAACACTTAGAAAACGGGCGATTAAACTCGGAGTATAGTATTGGTTCGTAACGATCGACCTTAGAACTCATATGACTTAAGTATGTCCCAAGGATAAGTACAATGACATGTCGTATTAACGAACGAATGTCGGGTCGGATCAGTGATAAAAGTAATCCACAAAAAGGGGTATAACGAGATAACTCGAGAACGTGTTTCGAATTAGGTATAACTTAACTTTTAATATGTTAAGTGATTAATCCCGAATGCCTTGGCTATTTATAGATCACCAAGCTGAACCGGGACCCGCTACCACTACCCCTTACCGTACTCGACTACCAGGCAAGTTTCAATTCCCTTCTTTTAGGCTGTTGTTGTGATTGAATAATATATATATATATATGATTGCTGATATACATATGCCATTGCATGCATGCCTACTTTCAAGTTGAATTGATATACTTGTTCCCTGAATGTTATTGTTGGCTTATAAGCTAGATAGTTATATATCAGTTATAAGCCGGTTATTGTAAGACCCTCATAGAAGGGCGTATATATCTTATTAATCAAAAATAGACCGGGAGTCAATATTCCTTGATATATCGAGATTACCTCGGAGGAAAATATTTAAGTAAATATTTTCTATTATTTGGGCGACGAATATTATTTGAATATTCGTTCGAGACTAATTATTTTAACGATCCTTACTTCAAATAATTATTTGCACGTAACTATTCAACGAATAATATTTCTCAATATTCATTCAGAGTCGAATTGATTTTCGACTATTATTTCGAATATTCTTCTAAAGATGAGACTATTAAATGAATATTATTTGGATATTCTTTTAGAATATTATTTTATTAAATAAATATTACTTTTGAATATTCATTTAAGATATTAAATACTTGATGAATATTATTTTAATATTCATCTGAAGCTTGATTTAATTATCGAATATTATCTCGAATATTCCTTAAGGCTTGGATTACTAAATGAATATTACTTGATATTCATTTAGGATATTATTCATTAAATAAATATTACTTTTGAATATTCATTTAAATTCCTAATTAATTATGAATATTACCTTAAATATTCTTTTCAGGTCTTATTAATTAATGAATATTGTTTTGAATATTCATTTAAATATTTATTTATTCAATAAATATTCTCCTGATATTTCTTCAGGGATTATTTTGAGAAATACTCTGACTTAAGATATTCTTTCATATTCCCAAATATTCTTTAAATATCCATACTTAGAATAATCTCGATAAGGTTTATTTTCTTCGATTATTACAGAAAATATTTCGAAGTCATATTATTTTTAATCTTATATCAAGAAAGGTTCTCAGACATCATTCTTCTTTGAGTCTATCTCCTTAATAATAAGGGAACCTTACTTGGAAAATGTTATTTATCTTGTCGACTTCCCGGTCATAAAGTATTCCCTTCACCCGTAACTCGGGTGCTGTTGACTTATTAAGTCGTTGCTTACCTTCTCATCTTTCGAGGGGTAAGATTACTGGAACAAGTTGATATCCGTTACCAAGTAATAGCTTGGGAGTTATTGGTAAATTTTCCTTTCCAACTAGATACGACTACTTTGTGGAGTCTTATCAACAAGTATTATACTTGGGGAAAGGGGGACGAACGTTACATTCAGAATCATGAATTCTATTTGAACTAGGAGTCGTGTAAGAGGCCGAGTAGCGCCGGTCCATCCCCTTTGGCCCAACCGTTGGCCGGGGAGAGCTAGTAAGGCGGTATACAAGTAAAGCCGTCAGTTCTTCCTTCTACCGGTAGTAAATCTAAATTGAGCTGTACGATCTCGACTGATCATCAAGATTGGAACAGCGGGCGCGGTGAATACTCCATCATTGGTTCATCATCCAAATTTATTTATTTCCTGCAACATGATTACTGTTGGCAGAGTTGGAAAGTGTCATAACTGGAATTGCAACCTTTTCTTGCAAGTTCCTCTTCTTAATAACAATAAGAACATCTCGCTTACTTTGATGTAGCAGATATTTCTACAAACAAATACTTTAAGTTACCTTGTAACTTCATCGTTCATATTATACTGGCATCATTTCCGTAAATGCATGGCATATGGTTTGAAAGATACTTTTGAACTGTTATACATTATCGTTCAGTTATATATTATTGTTGGTGGGCTATTGCTCACCCTTGCTTTATTATTATATCACAACAACAGCTAGACCAGATGACTCGCACAAGGCGCACTCGACGCGGGCGAGGACGATGAGACTACCAGAGCTGAAGAAGAAGCTATTGGTAGGGTATATTTATTCTTTCAAGTACCAAAAATATGGTCTAGTATGACTTATGTAAATGGATGGCAAAGAGTATGTATTTATATTGAAATTCTTCTGGATTGTAAGAACTCATAATGCGATTAATAAAAATTTGATTGTTACTCTGATTTCATCTCTTGGACTATAACGGGTGTGTTTTATATTGTTGTGTTGGGTTATAGAGACGTAATTTATTTTATGTTAAGGAAAGTTCAATTGTTATGGACAGAATTGGAAACCGTAACCACCGGATCCCGGACCCCGGATCTGGGGGTGCTACATAATGTGTTCCATGTGTCCATGCTACGACCCTACCATACCGACTTCCGACACGTGATAGAATATGATCAAGTGGATCTGCAACCAGACTTAACATATGTGGAGCAACCCGTAGAAATCATGGATAGAAAAGAACAGGTGCTGAGGAACAAGGTTGTCAAACTAGTGAGAGTTTTGTGGAGGAACCAGAATGTCGAAGAATCAACATGGGAACTAGAGAGCACGATGCATGAAAAGCACCCCCAACTGTTTTCAACCTGATTCCGGGACGGAATCCTTTTAAGGAGGGGAGGCTGTAAGAACCCTAATTTTTGGTAATACTTTCTTTTATTTAATATCATGTGACATAGTCAATTTGGAACCTTTCTAGTCGTCCCTGTTGTTTAATGGAATTGATTGTCTGAGAAACTGCGTTGTTGCATTCATTATGTAAGATAAAAAGGAAGATTGTGAAGGCAGGAGTCTTATTGATAGTAAGATTTATAAAACTTGGGATTTGAGAATGGTTAGAGTATTAAAAGATTTATTAAGAATTATGACGAGGAATTATGGACATTCGAGGAATTTACACAATTAAGTACTTAAGGAATTATAGGGGAAATCTCTACGCGACAAAATATTATTACGAGAGATTAATTAAGATACGATACGAATTAAAGATTAAATGACAAGCATTGGTGGAAGAATAATGATACAAGGAGTAGTATTGCATGCAAGTCCCATGCAACCAAGTGGTTAGGAATAAGCAAACTAGTTAACAAAATGGAAGAGGAATAGTAACTAGTTACTTGCTTTTCAAAAAGGGGAGACAAGAAGTACAAGGAGCCATACCTTGCTAGTACCTTGCCTATACATACATATTATGTATCACCCAACCCTAACTTTATCAATTATTAACCAAACAAACAAAACACAAAAATCAAAAACACTCCCCCCCTTCCAAGGTGCTCTCGGCCAAGAGCTAAAAAGGGAGAAGAAAATTCTTCCTCCCCCATTTTCCACCACTCATAAATCAAGATACAATTACTAGGCCCTCTACATCATCTAAGCAAGGTATGTTAAGAGTTTCAAGCCATTTCATCCATCCAAATTCAAGTTATAAATTGTTAAAGATTTGGTGAATAGTAACCATGGTTGGTTTTTCTTTTAGATCTTGGATTGTAAGGGTTGTAGGAGACCATTCAAGGTGTTATTGAGTTTTGTAAAGCTTATCCAAGGCTCCTAGGTGCTCAAGAATGTATAAAAATCACAAACCCTTTTGGTTATGTAGTGTTTATAATGTTTGGTAGTAGATCCATGTATATGTGAGTTAATCTTGGTTGTATAAGTAATGGATGACATGGATCTTGAGTTTTGATGTTGTGATTGTGACTTTTATGATTGTGGATAGTATATGTATCTCCATGAGTGCTATAAACCATGAACTAAGTGAATTAAGTGTTGGTTGTGTTGTGGAATTGAGAAAATTGGTTGATCTTAGTGATTCATGCTTGCTGAGTTTTTCCAGGAACATTGACCTGTCTTGTAACACGGTTTTGAACCCCCAAATGTTGTCCCCTGATGTCCTACCATATATTGTTTGAAAGATAATTTAATGTAGTTTTTGAAAATGTAAGGTTCATAACTAGGTGATGTATAGATTTTAAGTTATGGCCGGAGAAGTAAATTGTGTTTCTGGATTCCGGACTGCACTAAGTGACCCCTTTGTGAACCTTGTTTAAACCCCTAAAAATATATGTGGGATCATGGAAAAATTTTAAAAGTTAGGGAATGCAGTGGTGAAGACCACCCAAAAAGAATTGGATTAAAATATGAATTTTTGAATTTTATAAAAATGCTAGAGTAAATTTCGCGCAAGGGAAAAAGTCGTTAGTGGAGCAAAATTCTAGGGGTAATGGTTATGATTTGAATGTGGTAACTAAACTAAGTCGAATAGGTTACGAGCGTAATCGAGTGATGACATGAACCTATAGTGGGGCTAGAGTGTCATAAGATGAAGTCGTTAAGTTAATTTCATACCCCCCTAAAACCCCGTAATTAAAGAGATATTGCTAAGGTACTAACGAGCGGTTATTGCTTATGTATAGATCGTTCGACTCCGCACGCTCGACCACCCCAACCAAACCAAGGCAAGTTTACTTTTCAAAACTTATCCATATACAAGGACTTTCACTGTTGTGTTTGTAGTTTTCAATTATATCAAATGCTATGTTTATCGAAGTATTGATGCAATTGAGATTGTATAAGTACATATATGCTTGTACCCCTTGAACTTAGATTGAAATGTTTTCTTCGGACAACGACTCTAGCAATAGAGGTCGTAGCGGTCCGTATATACTATTGACTGGGGAGCGGTATATTATTATATCGTATCTAGATTGCGAAAACCCGAAGGGTCATTCGGGGAGTATCGTATACTCAAGTAATTATGTTCATATCTTCGTAAATACTCGAAACCCTATCTTGGATTAAAAGTTTATTTTATCGAATAATTATTTTATTAATTATTCATATTAAAACTTAAAATATTATTTATTAATTATCGTTCATTATTTTAAAGACGAAGTCAATCCAAGATACATTTAATACTTTCAAACTCGAACTCTTTCGAACTCAAAACATTTTCGAAAACCCCCGGTCAGGTTCCGCTTCTTGTATGATTTCAAGAATCATCGGTCGACTGATGTCGGACCTCAATTACTCTGTTTTCAATCAAAATCAAGTTTTTAAAAGAAAAAGAAAAAGGGACTCTGGCAGGTATGGGAACCGTTGACGAACGATTCCCGGGATGTGTAAGCGGCCGTGAGCCAGGCGGTCCATCAATTATTATTCCGGCCCAGGTGTTGCCGAAGGATGATTACGGATGTAGTTTTCATCGAGGGTTATTACGGATGTAGTTTTCACCCGAGGGATAGTTACGGATGTAGTTTCTATCCTTCTACCGGTAGAGAAGACCCACGGATTATTGGACTTGGATGTGGTGACTGATCATCGTCAATCCTTGTCAGGTTTTTTTTATGTTTTCTTCCAGTCCCATCCTCCACTTTGGAAAAATACTCAAACACTGCTTCTTGGGCCTAAGTGCCAAGTTGCTGATAGTGTGGTTTTGATGAGAAAATATTGACATCGTGCAGTATCTAGAACTGCAAGATTTTTCTATAAAGATTGGCACGTGTTAGTGCACTCTTGCAATTGTTTCAAAGAATGAAATGTTTTTGTATGAGAAACCTTCTAAGCTAATGGAAGGAAAGAGGTTTGCAATGATGTATTCCTTGTACAGTATGTTAATCGTAGAGTGTTTTGCCGAAAATGATATACTCATATGTATATATTTTCAAGCTTGAGATATATTGAAATGGGAACCTTATAAAGGGTTCATATGTTATTCTTAAAGCTCTTTAGTGAGTATAGATGTTTTATTCAAACTCGGACATATACATTGTCCAATTATGTTTTGAAACCTGAGATATATACCCATGTAGTTGGGAATGTTTTCGAAATAAACCCCATTATTATTCTACAAAATGGTGAACTTGCTGAGCATTATGTAGCTCATTCTTGCTTTATAAAAACTTTTCAGAAAGAGAAGAATTTGGTCGGTTAACTCCGCAACAGCAGAAGAGGAGTAGAAGATTTACCCCGGAGATGATGTAGTTTCTGATAAATACTACAGAGTAAGTCTGATAGGTTTTCAACTGTAATAGTAAGACTTGTCTTCAAGTATAGTTGTATAAGTGGAATTGCGTAAGACTCTGATTGTGCAAATGAATTGTAATATTTAGCGGCACTTTTGATTATCGTTTCTGAGACTCTAACTTGCTTGTGTATAAGATCGAGGTCTGAATGGATGTATTATTGAGTTGTAAAGTTAATACAGGTATGATATGGTTGGATGGTGACGTGACGACCTGAATCTCTGACCTCAGATTTGGGGGCGTTACAAATGGCCACTGCCACTAAATTGGATGAAGATGCTAAGGGCAAAGAAAGTAGATATCTCAGTCTATAGAGGCATGGTTAGTTCTGTACTCTATCTCACTGCAAGTAGGCCAGACATCATGTTTGCTACATGTCTGTGTGCAAGGTTTCAATCAAATCCAAAGGAATCACATATGGTTGCTATAAAAAGGATCTTTAGATATCTGAAGGACACTCCAAAGTTGGGTTTATGGTATCCTAAGGACACAGGGTTCAATCTGGTTGGTTATTCTGATGCTAATTATGCTGGATGCATAGGAAAAGCATCTCAGGTAGCTGCCAGTTTCTTGGACAAAGGTTAGTCTCTTGGTATAGCAAGAACAACAATCTGTGTCAACTTCCACAGCTGAGGCTGAATACATAGCTGCTGGAAGTTGATGTGCTCAAGTGCTTTGGATTAGAAATCAACTTAGAGATTATGGACTTGTGTTGGAAAAGATTCCTATCATGTGTGACAACACAAGTGCAATCTCTATAGTTACAAATCCTGTCAATCATTCTAGAACCAAACACATTGACATCAGATATCATTTTATTATGGAACATGCAACTAATGGAACCATTGAGTTACGTTATGTTCCTACAGATAAACATTTAGCTGATATATTCACTAAGCCATTGGATGAAGCCACCTTCACAAGGTTGGTTAGTGAGATTGGAATGCTGAATTCTTCAGAATCTGGCTAAGTGAAAGTATCAACTAAATTGTTGTAGCAGTAAACACTTATTTTATTTAAATGCTCAGTATTTTTGAAGTAAGTGTTAGCTGAAATATGATTTATAAATATTTCAATTCTGTTGCATATGCTGAAAAATCATATTCTATTAACTTGAAATTTCTATGAAATTTTAAGAAATCCACTATTTAATTTGTTAGAATATTCTTCACTGAATATTTCTGGTAAATTTTTAAAAGATAGTGAAAATTGAATTTTATGAGTGAAAAGAATAGTTCGATAAGTCAGACTTCTCTAATGATTCATTTTGTGTCAATGGTCGACTTCTCTAACAAGCCTCTTTAGGGTACTCTTGAGTTCTCAAATAGAGTCTTTTAGAGATATCGAACAGAGACATGCTTGAGTTCTCGAATATAGTATTTGAGTTCTCTAATGCTTGACTTCTCGAATAGGGTATTTGAGTTCTCGAATCATTTGAAAAGGCTGAATTCTCGTTGAATCTTAACCGTTTTTGGGTTTTTGTCTAAAATTTTAATTCACTCATAAAAACATATTTTACCCAGTTTATAGTTATTTTTAAATTGGATAAACTGCCAGCTATGAGGTGTTACCTGCTTGAGTTATCGAATAAGCCTTTCTTGACATATCGAATAGTTGTTTTATACTTCTCGAATGCTTGACTTGTCGATACATATTGCGTATCTAATCGACATTTCAAGTACTTCATACTTATACCATTCCACATATATTCTATTCATTTCACTCGATTTCTCAAGCATCTAAATTTTCTAAACCTCTGAAACCCCTAATTGCAAAAGCTAAACTTCTTCTTAAACTCATTCTCTTCTCTCTCTCTCTCTGTAACAATGGCAAACACCCAACTAACCATCCCCAAACACACCAATTTCAATGCAATAAACAATGATGTGGAAGCACCAAATGTAAATTTCAAGTGTTTTGTTCGATGGATGTCTGAGTCATACATCAAGAATGCACTCTCAGCTAACCCAACCTTGTACCTGGATATTCTTGAACAATTCTGGAGGACAGCAACTATGGAGGTTATTGCTCTTGAGAATGTTATAACCTCTTACATAGTCTACTGCAAGATTCAAGACAAAGATGTTACTATCACTAAAGCAGATATGAATCAAGCACTGGGCTTACAATAAGAGGTGTATGACCCACTAGCCACAAATGAGGAATTGGAGGACTTCTTTGATTTCATCAACTACTCAGATGAAATCAAACTTGGGCATTTGAATAGGAAGTTCTTAAGGAAAGAATGGAGCTATGTATTTGCTACTCTCCTTCAAGTCTTCACTGCAAGGAAGTCCAGCTTTGATCAAATCAGTGCACCTACACAGCAAATAGGGTATGCCTTAGCCTATGGGAGAAAGATAGACGTTGGACATATAATTCTGCAGGAGTTGTATGGTAGACTTGGTTAGAACCCCGCCAAGAGGGGTACTGAAATTTTCTTCCCTCATTTTATTCAGTTTGCACTTAATTATTTAGATGATAAACTGATTGAATTGCCTGGGATAGATAAGAGTAGAATAGGCCATCCTAAATCCATGACCAAACTCATTTTTGGTAATTTAGAGACTAGGAATGATGTGGCTTTAAGACTTGAAATAACTCCCTATATGGAGAGTCTATTTAGGTCTTACCCCCACAAGTAGAACAAAATGCTGACCCAGGGCCAGCTAACTTACCTCCTCAACCAAACACATTACCAAACAGTGAGCCCACTGCATCATTCTCTCAACAGGGTTATGTTAGTAAATAGGAGAAGAAGAAGAAAAAACAGGTTGCTTCTGCACCTTTAACCATATTATCTGAAGCAGCCTTGGCTGTAGAATTAGGCTTAGAAAGTGAGGAACCAGTGTCACCCTTAAAGAGGCCAAAGAAGAAGAAAGCAAAGCAAACCACCTCTTCAGTCACACAAATGGCTGAAGTTGTAAAATCAGGGGTAAATAGCTCACTAGATGTGCCCTCTCAACAGGACGCATCTATAGAATCAAGCATCCTCCCCAATGCACCTTCTTGTAATGAGTCAGCACATGGGTGTGATAAAACTGGTACTACAATAATTAGAGAGCATATCACACTTGAAACTCCCTCTATTTCTCAGGGGGAGTTGCCAAAATCTAATCTAAAAGACACTTCTCTTCCAGAATCTTTCACTCAAATTTCTTTGGAGCCTGCAACTCAAGTGATTGAGGAGCAAGGCATTGATCACCAAGAATTCTCTTCTCTTGGTGAGCCAATGGACTCAAGTGACTTGGTGCATGACACCCTGCTCACCACCCAGGAACCACATTTAAATGGTGAGGGAATGCATGCTGGGGCATCTCCTAATGAGACCATCACAAACACAAAGGATTCACTAGTTTTCACTAGAAACTCTATGCCTGTGTCAACTGCTGTTCTAACTCATCCCACTTCTGTGGAGACAATAGTAGTAGAGTCAATCCATCCGGTTACAGAAGTTGCATCTGTAACTGAGGAGTCTAGCTTGCCTAGCTCTATCTCTAACTTTCTGTCACAATGGCTGAAGCCTGTGCAACATGATAGTGCTTCAAGATCAGGATATACTCCACCAGAATTGACGGTTGAAGCACTTCAAAGCTTAGTTGTGGATCAGATTCCTGAGTTTGTGAAAATTGCTCAGAACCTTGTCACATCCAACCTCTCAAATCCAGATTATGAGGCCATTCTACTGTGTCATAAAGAGGATGTGGAGAATCAACGGGAGAAGATAGCAGATGAAGCTGAGAGAGATGGCAATGTTGATGCCTGTTTATAAGGATATGGTAGTGTCACTCTCAATGACGCTCTCCAATACCTAAGAGAAGAGTACATCACTACACTAGGGTCAAATTCCAAATCTTTATCCCCTAGTGAAGTGTATGAATCTGTAAATGATTCATATAAGGGATTCTTGAAGGCTGCTCACTATCTTGGCAAAGGAGTTAAGACTGAAGTCAATGAAGTGTGTAATGCTACAGCAAAGGAAGTAAGTGAAATCAAGAAAGAATTTGCATCCAAATTCCCTTCTCTAAACTCTGTTCTTAGGAACATTCAAGAATGCAAAGCTACCTGCATTGAGTTGGACAATCGCCTTCCTCTGGTTCAAGATGCTGTCAAGAATCTTGCAACTCATATGCAAAACCTCTCTTCTCAAACAACTGATGCTAATGCACAGATTAGAGTTCTGTTTGCCAACCAATATGGAGATAAGCTGGTGACTGATGTCCCTCTCCATGATATGACAAAGTTTGAAGTGGCAAGACTCAAAGAACAATCTCTTTCTAGATTTAAAGCTACTGAATTACTCAACAAGGTGGACTCTCTAGAAAAGGAAGTGGGCTCCCTCAAGCAATTCAATTCTGAGCTCCAGAAATCTGTTAATCTTCTAAATGAAAAGTTGGACACTCAAGCCACTGCTAATGCTGATATTCTTCTCAACCAACAATAGATGATTTCTGCTTTGATGCTGCATATGGGAGTCCCTCAACCAACCTCACAACCTCCAACCTCTTCTTCAATCCCAAAGGCCCTATCAAAGACAACTATGTCTGATATCAAGCCTAAGGGGGATAAGGTAAACTCAAAATCGAAGGTGGTGAAAAGAATTATCATCTTTGATCAACCAAAGCCTACACAATCAGCATCTCAAATACAAACAAGAGGGAAAGGTAAAGCCAAAATCTCTGACACTCCTCTACCTAAACCTGTCAAGCCTATCACCTCTCTACCAACTGTCACCCTACAAACTGTGCACATCACTACTCTAAGTGGTTTGCAGCAATCAATTACCTCTACAGTGGTGGCAGGTTCTATGCCAACTGATCAAGCTAACCTCTCCAGACATGAAGAAGATCAACCAGTTGAAGTAATTGTAGTCACAGAGGCCAAGCTGATAGAAGTATCAAATTTAGAGACCTATCATGATGTTGCTTTCTTGAAGTTTCTGCAAGCCTCAAAGGCAAAGGTTGGAGGAGATACGTTACTGTACAGGAGGAGTCTCAAGGAACAAATCAAGTACCTGATAGTGATCCCAAGGAAGCTTAATCAAATCTTTTTAAGGAGATTATGTTGGTGACCAGTGGCAAAATATGGCATCTATCTTATGACACCTTGAAGGTTTTAAAATTCACTAAGATTGATGCTATCTTGGAGCTAATTGAGAAGGTGGGAAAAAACAACAAGAGCCTATATACTGATCTAAGGAATGGCCAACATGCTAGACTGCCTGAAGTGTGTACTTATCAAAGAACCATTCTCTATCAGTCTGGTACAAAAATTGAAGATGTCAGTCAGCTGGTCATTCCCAAGGATCTCACTCCTCTGAATCACAGAATTATCATTGCTATCATTGATCAACTACAAAAGAAGAATGGACTAAGAACTGTTGGAGAGTTGGAGGCATTAAGGACTCTCAAAACTTTAATAGGAACTGGCAGTGTCCCAGAAATGGCTAAAGCAAGGAAAGATAAGGATGATGAGGGTGAAGATAAAAGTGATGGGAGAAGAAGACATCACAGGAGTGATAAGGATGATAAAGAACAGAAAAAGAAAGATGATAGGAGCAAGAAGGGAGATGATGGCAAAGATGGAAGGAAAGTCTATGAGAGAAAGAGTGGAAAACAGCAAGCCCTAGGCATTACTAACAGTAACCTCACCACAACACAAGACTCTATGTCTAGGGTGAGTTTAGTTAGTAATGACCTACCAAAATCTACATCTATGGCTTCTGCAATTGTTTTTCCACCTCAAGCAGAAAAGATTCAAGTCAAGAAACCATCTATATGTCTCCAAAAGCAAACTGTTAATGGTGTACTACAATGGTCAAAAGTCAAAGGTTTCAGATTACTCTGAAATGATAAGATGCAAAAGGTGAAATTCAAGTCCAAGGCTAGAAAGGCAAAGAAAGTAAAGACACCTGACTCCCAAGCCATCACAATAGTCCCATGGCTGAAATTGTAACCTCTTGATGAAGATCAATTGCTTTTCCTGAGGGCTCAAAGAATCTATCATGTGGCTATGGTTGATGACTGTCTTGAATTCAAATACACTGATGGTAGACAGTTCAAGTTCAAGCAAGGAGTGTGTCAACACTGGGGCAAATTGTATGACATTGAAAGGATAATTGCCATGCTGAACATTGAAGATGAAGTAGAGAGAGTATGGAAGTTAGAATTAATTGACTTTGTGAAAATGAAGAGAGATCATGAGGAGAAGTTGAGGAAGGAGTTGTTGGAAAAGTGGAAAAAGAGAGAGGAGGAGCTTGATGAGATTGAAGCCAAAGCAGAAGAGTTAAGGGCTAAAGGCTTATGTTGAGTTCAGTTCAATCCCTATGTTGTGAAATATAGGAGGAGGAATGGAGATAATGTCAACATCAGAATGAACCTGGTCAACCATTTCCCTGCAAGTGTGTTGAAGCCAGTGCTTGAAGATTTTAAGAATTCAATTCTACTTGAAGAACTGAATGCTATGGCAGATATCATAAAGGCTATGGATGAGAATGCAACGAAAGAGGAAGAAAGAAAAAAGAAGGAATATGATGATTTAGAAACCAAGGCTCAAGGGATGAACTCAATGGAAAAAGGCTAGTAATTCTTCATAGTATGTAAGAATGCTCTCTTTGTAATTTTATCCATGTTGTTAATCAATTTCATACCTGTACTTTTCAAGCTTTATCTTTATGTATGATTAGGCTTGTTATCAGACATGAAATTGTGACGAAGAATCTTACTCACAATTTGGGGGAGATTGTTAGTCACAGAGGCATATCTATATACATCTAATAACAAGCTTAATTGTTTGTAATGCTTTGCATTACATGACCCTTTAACTGGGGGAACCTCTAACTGTAGAGTTTCTACTTGTTTTACTACCTGTAATAGGCATCAAAATTCTACATGTGTAATTGTATAAATTAGTCATGAAATAATGCTTGAAAGAAAATCAAGAGATCATGCCTCAAGCTTGGAGAACAAGGCTACAGAAATAAACACAGTTGGATTTTGAAGATTGAAGATTTGCCTAAGTACTAATTCGAGAAGTATTTTGCTCTATTCGAGAAGTCTAGCATTCGACAAGTCAAGGATTCGATATCTATAAAGACACTGTTCGATATCTCTGGAAGTCAACAAGTCAAAGTCTCATTCGATAACTCAGAGATTCGATATGTCTAATACCCTATTCGAGAACTCAAGATGTCAATAAGTCAAAGCATCATTCGAGCTCTCTAAGAGTCAACAAGTCAAAACTACATTCGATATCTCAAGGACTCAGGAAGCTATTCGACATCTAAATGATTCCATAAGTTAAAAGCTCTACTCGACAAGTAAAGGATTCCTGAAGAAAAAACTAATTCGAGAAGTGATTCAATATGTCAATTATACAGTATTCGAGAACTCAGAGTTATCTATCAAGTCAATTCTAGTTCTTGAATCAATCACTTAGTTACTTCTTGAATGCAGTCTTGGAGACAAAATACTGAAGATTGTACAAGTCAGAAACCCGCAGCAAGCCAAAACACTTTCAGGACCACAGTACTGTAAAGTGTCTTTGGAAAGACTACAAGAAGCTTATAGAGTTGTTACAAGAGACAAGCTGCTAAAGGAGTGGATCTGAGCAGAGTTAAAGGAAGTCAAATTTCAAGCCGTTTGGATGTTTACTCAAAAAGGGATAGACATGTTAGAAAGTAATTTTGTCTGTCACTTTATTTGCAGTAAGTAGGTTGTACACATGTTCTATAAGTGTACAACCTCTCTTCTCTAGCAGTTAAGTTTTAGAGGGGATCTCTCATTATAACTTAGAACATCTCTTTGAGAAAACGAAGCTGAGAATACTATCATTTATATTCACAGGTTGTAGCGAATCTTTATCTAATATAATATTATATTAAAGTGAGTGTGTTCTTGTGTTCCTTATTCTGCACTTACGTTTTCTTAAACACAAACACACACACTTAGCTACATACAAACATCAAACAAACTCAAACATTCAAACCATTGTTCTTAAGATTCTTATTCAAAGAAAAAGTTTGAAAATACATTCACCCCCCCTCTGTATTTTCTTATCTGTGTATTTCATACTCAACATGATATATAAATGTTACAAATTGAGAGACATATTTTTACTGTTTATCATTTAATTATATATATTTGGATGATTCATGCTTTTATTTATAATTTACACTTTCCTGGATATTTGATTAAATATATTGTTTTAGTTGATAAATTATTGTTGATAAATGAATTTTATATCGACTTGGAACGTTCCATATCGGCTTAAATTGATTGTCTTGGACTCAAGTTTGTTATAGTTTTGATGTATTTTGCTTAATTGTGCAGGATTACAAGTTTGTCGATTAGGGTTTACGTTTCCGTCGATTTTAGAATTGCATTGGAGCTTTTGAGTGAATAATGGAGTCTTGCTGAAGACCACCATATTGATCCTTTAGATAGAGAATTGAAGAAGGAAGCTAATGCAAAAAGAACGGAAGCGTTTGGAGTCAAAACGAAGCGAAATGAAGCGAAACAGCAGAAAACAGAAATTTTCCAGAAATCTAGTGGGCAGACTGCGCCCTAAGTGCACAGACTGTGCCCTTGGACAGGGATTGACTGCGCAGGCTATGCCCTAGCTGCGCGAGCTGCGCCCTAGCCCGGCCAGTTTTGCTGAAATTTGACCGTTTTGCCCTAATTCGAGTTGTAAACATATTTTCGGCAGTTTCCTGTACCAAGTCAAATTCTATTAGTTTTGTAAGGTAGTTTCTTGTGTAGCAAGGCTTCTTAAGCCTGTTTAAACACATTGTTACATATCATAACGTAGATTTGTACGGGATAAAAGGGGAGAAAGATCAAACGCTCGTGACAAGCAACGGATCTAGATCTACTACATCTTTTGTATTCTTTCTCAGGCATTATTCTGGATTCTAGATTTGTTTTCTTAACTTTGTTCTTTTAATATTACAACGTTCTTTCATATATTGTTTATTATCATGGTTTCATCAGATCCCATGATGACGAGCGGTTCGATTATGAAATAATCGTTGTCATGGGATTCTAATGGATTTATCTATGTAGCTTAGTAGTGTGAATGCTTTAAAGATCTGTGTGTGATGAATTCTTGATATCCTTGTATGGTCAATCTTAATGCTTTTAGATGCGTAGCTAACATCTAAATTGAATTGTCAATCTCTTGTGAAGTGAAAGTGGATCTTGAGATTTAGAACTTGCCATGCTAGCATAGGTTCATAATTGGTTATCAAAATTATTCGTAGTATAAGATGAAAATACTTATATTGCCCTATGTGATCAATATGAGTAACTTGTTCTTCAACCTTTATGTTTTCAAATTCTATAGACATATAGGGTCTAAGCATAATTGGTGTCTATTCATCTTCTATCTCTTTTGTGGATGTATGAGTAGTTTGGTATACGTATGCTGACAGGTAGCGTGTACTTGTTTCGTGTTATCCGATCGGATATCATAACCATTGCAAATAGTGATTAAAGGCGTCAGATCTAAGCTAAGTATTTAATGAAGTTAGGATCCCATGTTTATTCTCATATAAGTAATTCGATTTTAATTCTCGTTAGTTAATTAATTTTTAGTTTTGTTAATTTGCTTCTTAATTAATTATAGTTTATCGAATCCAATCTTGTTATTTGTCTTAGCAGTGAAGGATAATCATACATTGTTGCATAGGTGCATTAACTGAATTGAAACCTAAACCAGATCTCTGTAAGAACGAACTTGACTTATATCTATATTACTTGTGACCACGTGCGCTTGCGTGATTTAGTGCAAACATGTTTTTGGCGCCGCTGCCGGGGATCATCGGTGTTTTATTTTAGTTTATGTGCTTGTCATCAGTGGTCGTTAAAGTTCACTGACTCGGATTAGTTACTTACCTATCTTGTTTAGTTCGGTGTGTTTCAGGTACTTGAGTGTTTGAAAATGGCAGGCGAGGAGTTGCCATGGTGGGCATATTCGAGGAAATCCATGCCTCAGCAATGTGAGTAATGTTTGGGCATTCATGAGACCTCACAATACTTGTAACGCCCCCAAATCCGGGGTCAGTAGATTTGGGCGTCATGCTAAGAAACCCAATAGTTCTAACAAAAATTGGCCATGATGTATTCGTAAATACAACATAAACCTGCTGAATACTAAACTAAAAATCTGAAATCAAAATAAAACTGAAATAAAAATAAAAACTCAATCAAAAGCTCTTTGACCCCAACTCCCAACTAAGGATCTTAGGTTACAGTTCTAAAAACAAGAAAACCCAAAACCAACTTAAATGCAACTCTATATACAAAACTTAAATCACTGGTATAACTTCAAATAGAAGTATACCAGGGCAACTAATCAAATACATACTATAACTATTAAAACTATACATACATACAACAAATCAAACTTTAAATCTAAATACCCTGATCCACGTCTGCTTCATAACAGCATCCTGCTTCTTCTTTACCACTTTCTGAACTGCACAAGCTAAGCCTCGCCAACTAGATTACTGAAAAGTTAGATTTTAAAAACAACAAGTGTGAGCCAAAGAATGCTCAGCAAGTTATATATAGAACTGAACTGGATGAAATAAGAATGCAATAATTGCAATTCAAGAAATAGGGACAATAAATATGAGCGAAGGAATGCTCACCACTTTATAATCACTAGTATAATTGAAATCTGGATTCTTAACTTTAACAGAAGATTAATATCATTTAAAACATTTATAACTCAAAATCAGAATTTAATAACTGAGAAGGTTCGTAATACTAGATTCAATACTCTTAATACTTGCAAAATACTTTAACTATCGCTTTAACAAAATCTCCAAGAAATTCTCAGTTACTCAAATTTCATTCATGTCACTAAGCGTTTGCATACCTAGCTGCCTAACCAGCCTGACAATCATGAGTTTGAATAAATAAGAAGATCTCAATTCATTCTCGGTCCTTACTATCACTGCGCAACAAATGCCGCAGCGACCATAATAACCGTGAATTAGTTTTCACCATTCAAAACACTAGTATAATAACTTTCCATTTTTATACTAACAGTATTTATTACTCAAATCATAACTTTTAACTCAAATCATAACTTTTAACTCAAATCATAATTTTATATCCAATATACTTGGAAATGAAAATGTACTATAACTTAAACATTCTATCATAAGAATATATTTGCATAAAAACAGCATTTAATAGAATTGGAGTTTTCATCATACTCTGGACATTACGGGTGATCAGCCACGTAAAGTCCAGCTAAAAACAATACTCTGGGATCCCTCACTAGGCACTTATTGACATTGGCCTTTACTACTCTGACCACGAAGCTGGTCCACATTTTTATAAAATTCTTCCAATTCCATTAAACTACTTTACTATCAATTAATCTCAGGGAAACCATATACATTAAGAACATTATACTAAAACAAGGAATAAGAATGCAATACCAGCAAAAACTTTAACAGAATATTACTGACAATACTTAAGAAAGAATTATACTGGCAATAAAACTGAAATTCCACTTTCCACATTATATACGCATAAAATATATCTTTATCAATAATTTGAAGGAGAGGATACTAGCAATAATGATTTGAAGGAAATTCTTATATTGAATAGAAACATATTTATCTCGCTTGAACGATAAGCGAGGGTTAGTACACTTGCCTCGATTCCAATGCGCCGATTCGTTACTTAATATTCTTCGGTCTGTACTCGATCACGCATTCATTTCCTTCAATCGTCTCGTCAACACGCTCGCTGGGTCCATATCGAATCCCTAATTATACTCGAAATAATAGTAAAGTACTATTTAGTACATAAACAACCCAATTAATAACTAATTACTTATAACTCGCAAAGAAATACATACATAAATATATACCCACCTCACTAATCAATACATATGTACTTAAACACTCATACACATACATGCCTTTAAATCCTTAAATCAAATAATTTAAATAACTTTAAATACAGGGGATTTTCAGAAAATTTTGGCATGAAGTATTCGTTTATCGGACTATGGGCACAGCCCCTCAAATAAAATTCAACCCTGTTTTTGCAAAAATAAAGCTGCCTCAACTTGCAGCAACATAAAAGTAAACAATTAATGAAAAGTACCCGCCCTGACATGCGGCACATAGCACATAAGGAAAAGTAAACTAAGTTTATCCACATTTAAGCCAACACCACGTAGTTGACAAATATGACTTCGAACAATTACTACGACTCGACTTATACCATTTAGCGCATAGACATTTACAGTTTAGCCAACTCTTATAACTATACCTTATTTGACAATAACAATTAGCATTTAGCAAATAACAATTACAATCAAAAATTAACAATTACCAATTAGCAATTAACATTTAACAATTAGCCATTACTAACCTGAACATTTAATCGAACTCACAATTAATACCAACATCACCATTAGCAATTAACAATTAACATATCACCATTACTAACCCGCACATATAATTTACCACCAAATACTCGACAAGTAGAATATCCGACAAATACTATAACTTGACTTTATACATTTAGCACAAAGTAACTATAACTTAGCCAACTCAATTAATTCTTAATATATTATATTCGGCAACAACAATTAGCAATTAATGTTTAGCATTTAAAAAATACTAATCCGAACATATTTCGGACTCACAATTAATCACAACAATTATAATCTCTGAATTAATTCACGAAAATTAACACATTAATCTCACCATTTAAATCTAATTATAATTACACTAATTAAACAATACTCGCAATTACACAACTAAATTTAACACGGAAATTAAATAATTAAAATTACGAAATTATACCAGTTTCGTTTCCGATCCGATCTACCCAAAAAGTAAACTCGTCGGAGAACCACCGCGAAAACTTCTCCACCATCTCTCTCCCTTCTCTCTCTCTCTCTCTCCCTTCTCTCTCTCTCTCTCTCTCTCTCTCTCTCTCTCTCTCTTTCTCTCTCTCTCTTTTCGCTGCACACACCCACAATTACATCACATATACATACTCGTTTCGGCACACATATCAACTCACTCGAACCATAGCAGCAACACCAGGTCACCCACACGCACGCAGACATAGACACTACACACCCACACTGATTAACTCGACACACACACTCTAACACAGATATACACACATACACGTTGATTATACATACACATGAGCACAGTAGCGAAACACACACTCGCACACACTGTTTTGCGCAGGGGAGAAAAGGGGAAGAAAAGCGAGATTCGTGAGAGGGAGAGACTGTGTGGGGAGAAAAACGCGAGAGAGATTTTGAGAGTGAAGGGAGAGATTGATTAGAACGAGAGAGAGAGATGGAAGTCTCTAGAGAAAACTCTAGAGAACCAAATAAAAAAAATAGAGCAAACCCCCCTGAATTTTGGGAATTTTACTGTCAATTTAGGGATTGGTAGGGGAGGGCATTTTTTTGTACTTTTACCATGCTGAAAACAACCAAAAATAGAATAAAACACTTCTAAAATCGAAATTAAAAAGGAATAAGTTGAAAAATTAAATTTTAAAATCAAAAGCATAAAATTACAAGCACCCACATATTTTTAAAATATTTTTCGGATCAAAAATGAATTAAATATGAATTTTCAAAGTTTTGATCCTTTAAATACAATAAAACTCTTAAAATCATTTAAAATACTCGACCTCCCAAACTAATCCACCCAACAATTTTAAAAACTCAATAAATATATAAAGATAATTTTACAAAAGATTTCATGATTTTTAAGCCCTTCGATAATTAAATAAATATTTTTGAAGATCAATAATACTTGATTTAAATATTTTTAAATCACTAAAAATACCAATAAAATACTGGGGCACACATTGGCACACACAACTCAATATATACTCATATAAACTCAAAACTAAATATCGTTGAATTCCACAACGATATTCTCAAATCCAATTTCATTCTTTAAATACTAATTAACATAAATAAATAATAAAAAAATAATAATAAATCCTAAATAATCTGGTATCTTACAATATTGTTACTACGAAGGAGTTGATCCATATGTCACTTGTGAGGAACAACCATATTTTCAATACCATCTTCAACAATACCAGCAAGATGTTCCAAATATGTCATATTTCTTTGATAGTGAAGAGTTTCAACATCAGCAACCTACTCCTACTTTTCAGTCAGATGAGGTTGATGTTATGGAGGAGATTAGGATGCTTGCAAAGAGTAATGAGGAGTCTATCAAATCTTTGGAGACACTATTTGCTCAAGTTTTGAGTGCCTTGGAACAAGAGAAACAATAATTCATACTAGAGGCAATTCCAGAAAATAACGGTGACTTGGAGTAAGGTACTGCATGCATAATTGAGGAAGACAAATTCCAAGGTGAGGTGAGCGTTCACAAGCCATGTGAGGAATTTGAACATGCTAGTATGGTGGATGATTTGGAAAGGGCACTATTTGGGATAGACACTAGTGAGCTACACAAATTTCAAGAATTGGTATGTGCGTACCAAGAGGCTGATGACCATGGGAAAGATGCAGGTCTTCTACTTGTCTCAGGGTATAAAGATGGAGGTAGCGCATTAGAGCCAATGGAGGAAGTTCTCTTTGAGGAATCGAAGGTTTCAGCAACTTACATTTACCCTCCTCCATTATATTCAAGCGAAGCCCGCGAATGTGTGTTGTTCTACAAATTGACAGATTTTGGGTCAATCGATGAAGGCATTGGAATAGGACATAGTTGTTATACGAATAGGCCAAGCGAGGAGAAGGGGCAGAAAGTGTGCCGCCGTGATGATGATGAAGTCTCACGAAGAAATGACCAGGCCAACTATTATCATCCTTAATGGAGGTTTGGACATAGTCAAGCTAATTGACTCTAAACAAGCGCTTCGTGGGAGGCAACCCATGTGTTAGGTATGTAGTAGTATGTAGTAGTGTGTCATTTGTTCATGTAGGAAATCATATTTTGCATGTTAGTAGTAATTCATTCCTATTTTGTATGTATTACATGTTTGTTCATGTAGGGCATTCTGTTATTTTGTTTTCGTATACCATGGGAGTTCATATAGTTGCATTTGCATAGCTTGCATATTGCATGATCCCTTAAAATGAGCTAATTCTGATTGGTAGGTCGATGTCTAATTGAGTGTGGTAATGATGAATAGAGGGATGATTTATAGTTCTTATGAAATTGACTTGCATGTGTCAGAAACAAACTTTTACACAGTCTCATCGTTTGCTTTTGGGCTAGGTTGAGTCATACTTGTTTGGTTGTTTTAGAGTTAATCGCTTGATTATATTTAGAATTTTCATTATTCCCTTGATGGCGTAGGAATACTAAAGTCTAAGTTTGGGGGAAACCAGGAATTTCATGCTAGTTGTCAATAAAAGTTAGATGTCAAATGGCTAGTAGTCGGCTCATATTTATATGAGTAGTCTAGGGTTGGAATTGAGAATTCTCATTCCAGATTGCATTGAAAAAAAAAATGAAAAAAAAAGAAAAGAAAAGTCTTGTAAATAGTTTTATTGCAAAATTAACCAGGGTGAGCTCTTTAATACTCGAGCAATTAAGTTCGCGGGGACTTTGTGCCTATTGACCTAAGGCTTTTACAGTCTGGGATCCACTAACCTAACGCTCGCTACATGGGTATTATTGTATAAGCCTTTAGGGGTCTCATCCATTGCACGGTTAAATAACCATGCGTTTTGTATATATTGTTATGTGTTGTAGTTGCAGTAATAAAGCATGAATTCCTGGCTAACTCGAATGACGATAGATGTGTTCCTAGTTGATGAAGTGTCTGCAGTCTATTCTGTTTATAAACTTGTGATTGTCTTGACGAAGAGCATGTATGATTTTTGATCTAGTTTTAGGAGTATATCTGATGAGCACCGCACACACGCACGTTTCTGTTCATGTATTGTTAGTATACGGGGACTTAGTCGAGCTCTATTTGGATGTATTCCATTCTTTGAGATATTTTCTTGTTGGTTGGTTTTGGTGAATCTAAAGGGGATCGTTGCATTTTCATATTAGTTGCATTCATGCATTGCATTGTTTTTGCATCGTTTCGTTAGATGGATTTTGTGGGTACATTTGCTATAGGCCCTCACGAGACCTCACTCGTCCACTAGGGCTGCCTAGGGGTTTAAAGGGCTTGTTGCATATGCCAAATGCAACCGTGACCACCTACGGAAGTGGTACTAATTAGGTAGCATTTAGTTGTTTATGCTTGAGGACAAGCATCGATTTAAGTTTGGAGGTGTGATAAGTGGATTTTATATCCACTTGGAACGTTCCATATCGGCTTAAATTGATTGTCTTGGACTCAAGTTTGTTGTAGTTTTGATGTATTTTGCTTAATTGTGCAGGATTACAATTTTGTCAATTAGGGTTTACGTTTCCGTCAATTTTAGAATTGCCTTGGAGCTTTTGAGTGAATAATGGAGTCTTGTTGAAGACCACCATAGTGATCCTTTAGATAGAGAATTGAAGAAGGAAGCTAATGCAAAAAGAACGGAAGCGTTTGGAGTCAAAACGAAGCGAAATGAAGCGAAACAGCAGAAAACAGAAATTTTCCAGAAATCTAGTGGGCAGACTGCGCCCTTGGATAGGGATTGACTGCGCAGGCTGCGCCCTAGCCCGGCCAGTTTTGCTGAAATTTGACCGTTTTGCCCTAATTCGAGTTGTAAACGTATTTTCGACAGTTTCCTGTACCAAGTCAAATTCTATTAGTTTTGTAAGGTATTTTCTTGTGTAGCAAGGCTTCTTAAGCCTATTTAAACACATCGTTACATATCATAACGTAGACTTATATGGGAGAAAAGGGGAGAAAGGTCAAACGCTCGTGACAAGCAACGGATCTAGATCTACTACATCTTTTGTATTCTTTCTCAGGTGTTATTCTGGATTCTAGATTTGTTTTCTTAACTTTGTTCTTTTAATATTACAATGTTCCTTCATATCTTATTTATTATCATGGTTTCATCAGATCCCATGATGACGAGCGGTTCGATTATGAACTAATCGTTGTCATGGAATTCTAACGGATTTATCTATGTAGCTTAGTAGTGTGAATGCTTTAAAGATCTGTGTGTGATGAATTCTTGATATCCTTGTATGGTCAATCTTAATGCTTTTAGATGCGTAGCTAACATCTAAATTGAATTGTCAATCTCTTGTGAAGTGAAAGTGGATCTTGAGATTTAGAACTTGTCACGCGAGCATAGGTTCATAATTGGTTATCAATATGATTCGTAGTATAAGATGAAAATACTTATATTGCCCTATGTGATCAATATGAGTAACTTGTTCTTCAACCTTTATGTTTTCAAATTCTATAGACATATAGTGTCTAAGCATAATTGGTGTCTATTCATCTTCTATCTCTTTTGTAGATGTATGAGTAGTTTGGTATACGTATGCTGACAGGTAGCGTGTACTTGTTTCGTGTTATCCGATCAGATATCATAACCATTGCATATAGTGATTAAAGGCGTCAGATCTAAGCTAAGTATTTAATGAAGTTAGGATCCCATGTTTATTCTCATATAAGTAATTCGATTTTAATTCTCGTTAGTTAATTAATTTTTAGTTTTGTTAATTTGCTTCTTAGTTAATTATAGTTAATCGAACCGAATCTTGTTATTTGTCTTAGCAGTGAAGGATAATCATACATTGTTGCATAGGTGCATTAACTGAATTGAAACCTAAACCCGATCTCTGTGGGAACGAACTTGACTTATATCTATATTACTTGTGACCACGTGCGCTTGCGTGATTTAGTACAAACAATTGTTTCAAAAAAAATTTATTGATACATAATTGTATAAATGTATTGAGAACCGATTAAAACCCAAACCGAACCAAAATCCGACGGATCGGGTCTGGATCTAAGAATCCTGGTTTTAATCGGATCCGGTCTGAATCTGGATCCAACATACATATTTGAATCCAGATCTGATTTTCACAAAATCCGAACCGATCGATCCATTTGTCATCCCTATTTTAAACATTTCACAAGCATCTTCAAGAACCAACGGATCTAGAACTTCAGTCATTACTTCCGATAAACAGGAATCATCCTTGTTCCATCAACTTACTGCACATTCCAAAACTATTAGGCTCCAGTGTCTCATGGATGGGTCAAGTGTTTCATGGATTTAAAGTTTTATTTGGTTACCTTCAAATGGGCTTTTCCTTGATAGGTTGTACATTAAAAAATAATTGATACTAGCAAGGATTTTTAATTTCTTGTGTTCTCTTTTCTAATATAAAGGCATTGTTTAAATTTTCGGAGGTTACTATCTATGTACTGATTAAACATAATTTTTAATTAGATTATAAATTTTTGTGAATGAAAAACCCCCCTCAAAATCTCTTCTTTTTTTTGGGATATATACTGTTCAATTTATTAATAAATGAAATGTCTCCTTCTTTGACAAAAAAGAAAATAAATAATTGTTAGGAAAATAATGTTGAGATTTTAGAACGACCCAGCGTTTTATGTTTTGTGGATAAATCACCAGTTTCAACTTTAAATTAAAGAAGAAAAATGTGAAAAGATATGGTTCAAAACAAGCGGGCGGTTACGAATTAATTAAAGTTCAGAATACTAACTTTAGATATTATCCAATTTATTACTCATATCTAATATATCAACAGGGGGTTTTCCTGAGCAATTTAATTCTTTTGGACCATTTTACTCTCTTTTCTACTATATCTTTACAAGGTTATTTTTGTCTTTTAACATCAATATATTTAATAAATATTATTAAATGCTACAAAATTAATATCTATACTTATACATACATACATACACACATCAATATATTTACTACATATTATTAAATGCTACAAAATTAATATGCATACATATACATACATACTTATACATATATTCACACATACACACATCGATACATATAAAAACAAGCATACATACATACATGCACGTAAAGACATACCACATACATACATACATACATACATACATACACATATGCTTAGATTATATAATATATGATCATATACACTAACATATACCATATGTCTTTATATTATTATTTATATTTACTATCATTTTTTATGTATTAAATATTGTAAAAAATATTATTTAAGTAAAATTTATATATTAAGTGGTATTTGCACTGTAGTTATTTATACATCTAATAAATCAAACTATAAATAATCTTTGACATATTTTAAGTATTATATTTGTATGGCACAAATACGTTCAAATGAACACAACATAGTAAATAAATAAATAAAAAGAACATTCATGTATATAAGTGTAACACAAATTTGTACTAAATTTACGTGTCGCATAACACATAAATTACTACTTTAATATGCAAATGTACAAAAAAATTCCGAACAAACCAATAATTTAATTATATCTAGACCATGCCCGTGCATGCACGGGCTAAAGAGCTAGTTCAATTAAAGTATCATATAATTTGTTTCCTTCCGTAATTAATTATTCACATGTTTAGTCACACATTTAACGTTTGTGTCATTTTTATGACACGCGTCCTGTATTTGAATCATTTTACAGTCAAAGTAATCAAACCAAATCAAAAATATCCAATGTATTTTGAGACTTTTTTTTAAGAACAAAGATGTTAATTCCATAATAAAAAATCATACGGCATCTACACCAATAATCGAGTTGAATAAATAGTAAATTACAATCGCATGTTCTCATGAAAAGATAGTTAAACGATATTTTGAAAATAATATATATACAAATACAAGTACCCACTTCATGCATCCTCGTTGGATTACTAGTACCCACTTCATCATGTCCCGATGGAGCTATCGACCAGAACTGCAATCCCATACAAAATTTAATCACTAAATCAAGACCCCCGCTCACAATAAAGAAGTGAATAACAAACCTCTCACAAAGGAGAGAGACCAAACTGAAAAATACAAGCCAAAAACTGAAATAAAAACAAACTGAACAAAAAAAATCCAAAAAAACTTAGATCTAACAAACAAAACCACAAGATAGCCGGTTAATTCTCGAATCCAACAAGCTCTACTTGAATCGAAGAATAAAGAAAACCGGAAGCTCCGATAATATAGATCTAGAAAAACAATCCAAAGCAAACCAAAAGGGTAGAAATCCTTATCCAAAAAGGAAGATTATTGAAGGAGACAAATCAAACAAAACAAAAGAAAGAATTTGGGGCTTTCCACCGAAAAAATCGATGGAAGCCCTGCAGGTTGAAAAGAGAAAAGAGAGAAAAATTAAGAGACCTAATTGTTTTGTACATTTTGAGACTTAAAACAGAATTTAGAAAGAGTAAGATGTATGCATACCATGGTCTTACTCTTTTCAAATGAGGGTGATTGCTTCCATCAACATAAAATAATGAGTGATAAATAAAACATGTGCGAGACAAACAAATGAAAAATAGCGAAATAACAAATTATAGTACATCATAAAAAGAAAGATAAATGTAAACATGTAATGTGAAAAGTAGTCAACACGTTACCGGAACCCATGATCTTGTTCACAAAAAACTTACTTAACCTATTGTAAACCATCACTAGAACCAGTCTCAACCATTCTATGCACCGTCTCCAAGTATCCCGATCTAATGTCATGTCACCTTTGGGATTTAAGGTCTCCATGTTCAAACTCAATAGATCAGCCAATTTCCTACGTGGTCGACCTCTCTTTCTCGTCCCCACTATCACAATGCTTTCAATCCCTCAAACCGGTGCTGATGCACGTCATCTCCGGATATGTCCATATCATCGTAATCGTCTTTCCCTTATTTTTTTCGAAATAGACTCAACACCTAACACTCATCTGAAGACGTTATTCGCTATCTGATCCGTAATCGTACCACAAATCCATCACAACATATGCATTTCCGCCGTCTCTAACCTACGTTCTTGAGTTTGCCACAGTGGCCAACACTTCAAACCATTTAACAATTTCAGTCTAACTGCTACCTATAGAACTTACCCTTCAACTTCAAAGGTATACTTTCTCAGATAACACTCATATGTCAGCCCCCTATTTAAGCCAGCATGCCCTAATACGATGCGTAACTTAAAACAATTAGTTTATGGAACTCAATCAGCAATACAAATTACAACATTAGCCTCATTATTCTCCCACTAAAATTAGCCCCGAGGTACTCAATCTTAGAATGGCTCAAACGCAAGCCTTTGACCTTCAATGCTGCACACCACTATTCTAAATTTGTATGAACCTCCCCCTAGACTCGCTTATTAAAACAATGTTATCAGCAAAAAGCATACACCAGGACATTAGCTTGGATATCATGGGTAATGACATCCAAAATAACTATAAAAATTCAAGGATTTAACACAAATCCCAATGAAGTCCTACCTCAATTGGATTATACAGAGTATCACCTACTTCATATAATAATAAAAATAATGGATACACTTGTGCAATTATTTTGTGCCAATATTTCTTAGCTGAATATACGGTGCATCATTCTAAAATGCGCATTAAGCGATCATTTAAGCAGGTAATTAAATAGAATCAAACCTTATGTATCTTAATTTTATATTAAATAGGTGATTAAGCATTTTTAAAATTTAAACGACCCATTAAACGGATTAAGCGATTAAGAAGATATTGATCTACTAATTTTCTACTAGTTTTTTTATTTTTAAAATTTTGATATTTATTATAATATGACTACAATTATAATAGAATGTTAAAAATATATTTTTTTAATTAAGAACTTTTTATGTTTAAATTCTTAGTACTTAATTATTGCATAATTATAATTTTACATATAATGATTTTATTTTTAAAAATATAAATGATTAATCCACTTAATGATAAATCCCAATATCACACCACAAGATTGTAAAATGGGGGTTAAATACAATCTTGACTAAAATTCTTTTCGAACAGTTAACTAAGGTTCAACATTTGTGTATATGAAACAGATAAAATGAATGCTAAGATAGTAAAGCAAATGCAACTTACAATATTAAAAATTTCAGGTAGAGTTGTATTGTTTCACCTGAGATATATATTGAAGAAAAAATCTGTGTGAAACAAACGGCTGCTTGTCACAATGCTTTTACAAGAAAACCTAACAATGTCTAAGTGAATGCTCAGTGTTTTCTTAATTTCACACTGTGCTGCTTATACAGTCTATTTATACTGCACAAAGATAAGTAGAATACGTAAAATGTAAAATACATTCTTGGTATAACTTGTCACACACACATGCTTGAAAGGTCACCATTTCTGGAAATGTCTTGAAAGTCTTCTCTTCTTGATTTGGACAATTCCAGCATGCTTCAAGTCCGTGAATGTTGCTTTCTTCTTATTTCACTAAGTTCTTGAACTAACTTAGCTCCCAAGCCCACGTGATGCTTTATGCAAATGGATCTTTTTGATTTGAATCTTCGTTCTTGAAAAGTTACTTTAGCTAAAGATAAACTTTTAGTAAGTCAATAAGTTTTTTTGCTTATTGAGCTATCCTTGAACTTCTCAGACAAATCAAATGGCCCATATGCACTTATCGAGTTATCCTTTGAATTCTTCAGTAGAGATGTAATCATGTTGGAGATTGCTTCCACTCTTACTCTTGCTTTCGAGACTGGATAAACAGTGATTGATTTCACATTTCATTTGTAAGAGTTTAAGCCTTCGAATATCTACAATTAGCCCCCCTGCTCGTTACATCCTTTGTGTGATTGACCGTCGTCTAATAGTCACGGGTTGCAAAGTAATTCTGGGTCTGTTCCTTATTCGATATGTTCCATTAGAGAACCCTGGCACCATTAGAATTCCAGGCTGAGTTCTCGAACTGGTAAATCTTGACTTTTCAAATAGCCCTTTTTGTCGAGTTCTCGAATGACTTCTCGAATTGACTACTTTGTAGAATTCTCGAACTGAGTCATTTTAATAGCTTGACTTCTCGAACAAGGACTTTTCGAATAACCCTTTTTTTCGAGTTCTCGAATGACTTCTCGAATTAACCACTTTGTAGAGTCATTTTAACAGCTTGACTTCTCGAACTCTTTCTTTCTTGACTTCTCGAATTACCTCCATGAGTTGTTCATAGAAAACCTTTCTTTTGATTACTGATACTTGATTACAGCGTCTCATGACTTGTTGTAGAAATACTTTCTAACTGTTTGATGAAGACCATTCATACGATGTAACATCAGTTGATCTGCATTCTAGTTAGCTTCCTGATTTATTTGTCAGCTTAGATTCCTTAATTCATTTCTTACCTTATGGTATTTGTTAGCATCAACGTTATCATCAACTTTAGACATGTATGTCTTAACAATGACCTACATAAAATTTTGCTTAAACTTCAGTTTATTCGTTCAAGTGCCAGAAGATTCTCTCACCACCGTTTAGATCCGCTTTGTGTTTTTTAGAACACTGACATGTCAGTAGCAAATACCAATAAATGTTTTCATCGATTTCTTTTATTCCATTTTCCTAATTCGAAAATATATATTTTCCTCATTTCCTTATTCAAAATTCTTATTTTTTTTGAATAGTCATTTTCAGCATTAAAGTACATCACTAAGTGCTCGATTAAATTGAAATCGATTTATTTTTAATTAAATAAAGCTGATTAGAGTATTAAAAGCATCATCAACCACATTATATAAAATAATTAGATAAAAAATATAAAATAGTACTTAGTTATATTATAAATGATAAAAAAGTGTTTTGTGTTCTATGATATAAGTTATAATTCTTAGTTATATTTAAAATTAATATTTTATTATAATAGATAAACAATAGAAAATTGTAAAATTGAAAGTAAATGGAACATTTTATTTACATAAATATGTGATTAGAGATGATGTGAATGTGTTTAGTTAAATCAATAAATATAGAAGATCGTTTCATGATATCAAAATTTATAAATAACATAAATGTTTATTTAGAGTGACCACTTTTTTACATAATATATATATAATTGATAATATTTAGTTGTCACAAAAACATTTTAGCTAGTAAATTTCTATGATTGGAGATGCTCTACGACTTAGGTCGAATAAGTCGATTTTTACGACACTTGCTGTTAGGCCGAATACACACTAATAATCAATATTAGATGAGAGAATAACAATTAAGATGATTATGCACTTTAAATCTTCTGGTATTAAAAACCCTCTTCGTGATGTAAACTATCACAAAGAGCTGCTAGGTTACAATAAGAATGAATAATTCTATTGTTCGATACCCTTCTAGGGTTAACCTATCTGTATATATAAGAATACAGCTTCGATACAATCTTTAATTGATATTCCTAATAATCAGCTATACAATGATATCAATTACAGATTGTCACACGTCTCCTAAGTCAACTCGATCTCTTTGATAGCTATCCAATCTCCAAAGATCTCGCTTCCATATCAATCTTCAATTGATCTCTAATATCTTCTGTTGACTTCGTACGCGATGCTTCTAGACAGACTTTACTAAACTCTGTCCAGCTTCCGTCAGTCAAACTTTACTAAACTCTGACTTCCTTCCAGTTAAACTCTGATATTTCACTGTTACATTTAAACACTGAAACATTACATCAATTATATCTAACAATCTCCCCCAACTTGTTTATTAGCAAAAATGCACAAGTTAATAGATAATTGATGATGTCAAAAACAAATAATCATATACAGTGTTTAACAACTAAACAGAGTTTAAACTGTTACTTAACAAAATTACAGAAAATATGAAAAACTTACAGAGCATAAATTACTTAACCCTTTCAACATCCCATGCTGTCTTCAAGTACTCTGTTAGCAATCTCTCTTCTGTTTCCAATGCCAAGATTAACTCCCCATTACCAAATAACAGTTGGCAATAATATGAAACGATTTCCGACTCCAAATAAATCAATTATCATGAACAAAAATTTGTACCTCCGAATAATTCACAAAATCCAACGGTGTTTATCAATTATCCAACCTTATTATCACGACTTCCTCAAAGACTGTGCAGGTGTGCAAATATATGTGTGTGTAGCAGAGTTTACCGAAACAATATTTAAAGCATCTAATATTTTATAAAATCCATAAAATAAACGAGTAAACCCTGTCTGCACAAACTCTTATAGTCAACTGCTAGTATTTAATGACAGTGTATAAAATCACAAAAGTCCATGTCAAATGCAGAAATAAGTTGATAAACATGCTAAATGTACAAGTATGCATTTTCGAGAAATTTCTTGGGATTTAAGAAATTAATAAGGACTCACCTTTCACTCAATGAAAATATCACTCAAGAACAGGTAAGTATATCACTCAGAATCAACAACATCAGAGGCATGCTTGACATTTGATATTAATCTAACTTTGAACACAATATACATTACAAATGATAATCAAAAGGTCTTTATTGGGTTGTAATGCAGGCTTGGGACAAGGTATGTCAAAGAAGGCTAAAACAGGTTAATGTCAAAAGCTAGCAAGTGACATCCTTATACCATCCAATTTATTGACCTCAACTAGTTGACTCTAAAACAAGGATCAGACAATAATATGCTCTCTATATTTTTTTTATGTATAGAGAGCTAAATAACATATAGTAACGCAAGATATACTGATCCTTTGTAATTTATTGCACTAGTCAACTATTAGGTACACAATCTCAAATCATAAATGAATGCCCTTTCTTAAAGATTAATAACCCTTCACCTTATTACTCCTTTTGTACAGTACTAGCCTTTGACAATTTGGGTTCAAATTTACTGATTGGCCAATACAAAAAAAAAGGTTTATAGGCAATAATATGGTGTGTCACCGAAAAATATGATTAGGCTCAATGGGTTAACTAATGGATCATGTAAACAGTGTTTGGTAAATATGGGAATTATGTGGTGTAACCTACTGCCTTTATCATTTTATCAGAATATAATGTCATGCATTTCAGGAAAGATTTCAAGCAACTGCTAGCAATGCAACTGAGCTGTGAACACTCAAGCAAATGAATAAATTGCAAAAGATATGCAATATGGCTCAAAAGCTCACTAGGTTTGTAATTAGATTAATCCCAATTAAAAAATCTCTATAACACAGCTGCTTGTATCTAAAGCATATAAATCAAATCAGTATACATATATTCATGTCCTTCTAATTATTTACACAGTGTCATTTAAAACAGAGTTTGTTTTATGAGAGGCAATGCAGACGGTATTTACAGATTCAGAGTTTAGGATAAATAAACTAAGAGATGCTAAAAATAGCAGGACGGTATTATGCAGTGTAAATTTGTCTGCACAGTCTAAGATTTAATCACAAATAATTCAGAAGAATGCATGATTAATTACTGAGAATATGCTGCATACAATTTCTTTATAGGTGTAATGTTCAGACAATGACAGTATCGGAGTTTAACCAACAGTATATGGAAACAGTGTTTGATAGACAGAGTATGACAGACAGTGTTTAAGAAATAGAGTATGTGGAACAGAGTTTGAGGAAAAATGAAGTTTTGAGTCTAACCACTTTCTCTAGTCGAAACCAGAGATCATTCCTAACTCATTTACTAGCTTTGTGAACGTTGCCTCACTCAATGGCTTGGTGAAGATGTCTGCTAGCTGTTGGTCTGTAGACATAAAATGCAGTTCAATGTCTCCTTCTTCCACATGCTCTCTGATAAAATGGTACTTTATGCTGATGTGCTTGGTCATAGAGTGCTGTACTGGATTACCTGTCATAGCAATAGCACTTTGGTTATCACAATAAATAGGAATTTTACTGTACCTCAATCCATAATCCAGCAATTGATTCTTCATCCACAAAATCTGTGCACAACAGCTACCAACTGCAATATATTCTGCCTCAGCTGTTGAAGTAGAAATTGATTTCGGCTTCTTGCTGTACCATGAGACCAGTCTGTCACCCAGAAATTGACAGCTCCCACTTGTGCTTTTTCTGTCTACCTTGCAACTTGCAAAGTCTGCATCTGAGTAACCAACTAGCTTGAAGTCTGTTTCCCTTGGATACCATAAGCCCAGAGTAATGGTGCCCTTTAGATACTTGAAAATTCTCTTCACAGCTGTTAGATGTGGTTCTCTAGGATCTGCCTGAAACCTTGCACAAAGACAGGTGGCATACATGATGTCAGGTCTTCTTGCAGTCAGATAAAGAAGAGACCCTATCATGCCTCTGTAATTTGTCATATCCACTTGTGCTCCTAAGTCTTTGTCCAATTTTGTTGCTGTTGCCATGGGAGTAGTTGCAGATGAGCATTCAAGCATACCAAATTTCTTGAGGAGATTTCTGGTATATTTTGCTTGATTAATAAAAATTCCATCATCTGTTTGCTTCACCTGTAAGCCTAGAAAATAGCTAAGCTCTCCCATCATGCTCATTTGATACCTTGACTGCATGAGCTTGGCAAACTTTTCACAGAGTTTATTATTTGTAGACCCAAAAATTATGTCATTAACATATATCTGAACTAGAAGGAGGTCACTCCCTTGATTGAAATAAAACAGAGTTTTGTCAATTGTACCTCTGTTGAATCCACTTTCTAGAAGAAATTGAGCAAGTGTCTCATACCATGCTCTTGGTGCCTGCTTAAGTCCATATAATGCCTTATCTAGCCTGTAGACATAATCTGGATATTTGGGGTCCACAAAACCTGGAGGTTGCTCCACAAACACCTCCTCTTCTAGCTTTCCATTGAGAAAAGCACTTTTCACATCCATCTGACATACTTTGAATTTCTTGTGAGAGGCATATGCTAGAAAAATTCTTATCACTTCCAATCTTGCAACTGGAGCAAAAGTCTTATCATAGTTTATTCCTTCCTGCTGAGAATAGCCTTTTGCCACTAATCTAGCCTTATTTCTTGTGATTACACCCTCACTATCAGTTTTGTTTCTGAAAACCCATCTTGTACCAACAACAGATCTGTTCTTTGGTCTAGGTACAAGTGTCCAGACTTCATTTCTTTTAAATTCATTCAACTTCTCCTGCATTGCTGTTATCCAGTCAGCATCTTGAAGAGCTTCCTCAACTTTCTTTTGTTCTGTTTGAGAAAGGAATGCATGAAACAGACATTCATTAGTTGTTGCACTCCTTGTCTTTACTGTGGCATCTGGATCTCCAATAATTAAATCAGGTGTATGAGATTTTGTCCATTTCCTAGCTGAAGGTAAATGACTTCTTTCAGTTGTTGATCCTCCCCCTCGATCATTGTTCTCCTGATTGTTTTGTTGTCTCTGTTCATTTTCTGAAGCTCCCCCTGAATTCGACTGCTCAGAGTTTGAACTGTCAATGTTTGAGCTTTCAGAGTTTGCGTCAACAGTGTTTGAGCCATCAGCGTTTGACTCAACAGTGTCTGATCCAGATTCACCATGTGACTCGTTTTCAGTGTTTGAGTCATCATTTTGATCATGATCCCCCTCAACTGGTTATCTCCTTTGCTGGGGCTGAGTAATTTCTTCAGTATTCACCAGTAGAGGCTCAGAGTATACTTCGACAGTGTTTGTTGATTCAGCTTCATCAGAGTTTATCTCATCAGAGAATAAATCTTCATTTTCAAAACGAAGTTGATCATGTTCATCCACATCTTCAAGTCCAGTTATTTTCTTGTCATCAAATGACACATGAATGGACTCCATAACCACTCTTGTTCTCAGATTATAAACTATGTATGCCTTTGTCGACAGTGGATAGCCAACAAAAATCCCTTCATCTGCTTTTAACTCGAATTTAGTCAGCTGTTCAGGATGAGTCTTCAAAACAAAGCATTTGCACCCGAAAATATGAAAGTATTTCAAGTTAGGCTTCTTTTTCTTCACCATCTCATATGGTGTCTTTCCATGCTTATTGATCAGTGTAGCATTTTGAGTAAAACAAGCAGTTTGAACAGCTTCTGCCCAGAAATAAATTGGCAATTTTGCTTCATCAAGCATAGTTCTGGCAGCTTCTATCAAGGTTCTATTTTTCCTTTCAACTAAACCATTTTGTTGTGGTGTACCAGGTGCTGAAAATTCTTGCTTCACTCCATTGTTCTTGCAGAATTCTTCCATTGTTGCATTCCTGAACTCAGTTCCATTATCACTTCTGATGATTCTGACTTTGTTACTTGATCCTTTGTCCAGAAGCTTCACATGCTCCATCAGAGTTAATGCAGTTTCATCCTTCTTTGCTAGAAAATACACCCAAGTGAATCTAGTGTATTCATCAACAATGACTAAAGCATATTTCTTCCTTGCTATAGAAATAACATTTACTGGACCAAAGAGATCAACATGCAGAAGATGATAAGGATCAGTGATTGAAAATTCTGTCTTGCTCTTGAAAGATGACTTCCTTTTCTTGGCCTTTTGACATGAATCACATAGGCCATCAACATTTAACAGAGCTTTTGGGAGTCCTCTTACAAGATCCTTTCTGATCAATTCATTGATGTTGTTCAAGTTCAAATGTGAGAGTTTCTTGTGCCACTTCCAACTCTCTTCACTAGACATTCTTGTAGACAGGCAAACAACTTTTCCAACAGAGTCTGTTAAGAGCTTGATTTCATAAATGTTGTTTTGCCTATGACCAACTAGAACAACCTTTCCTGTAGATTTGTTGATAACTTCACAATATTCAGGTTGAAAATCTACATGATATCCCTTGTCACAGATTTGACTCACAGATAGCAAGTCATGCTTGAGTCCTGGGACATGAGCTACATTGGTGATGATGACATTTCCAAGATTAATATTGCCATATCCCAATGTTCTTCCTACATTTCCATCACCATAGGAAACTTTTGGGCCAGCCTTCTCCTCATAGTCTGATAGCAGGGCTTTATTTCCAGTCATGTGTCCTGAGCATCCACTGTCCACGACTAGGGTTGCCTCCATGTTGCCCTGCAATCACAAGCAATAACTGAGGGTTAGATTTAAGGATCCCGACTTGCTTGGATCCTTTGACATTCTTAACTTTGTTAGCTTTAGCAGCGGAATTAACATTATCAGAGTTTGAGCTAACAGTATTAGAGTTTACACTTGCAGTATTAACTTTAACCCATTTCAGATTGGGTTTCAATTCATAGTAATTATGATAGATAGCATGATACTCTCTGCAAGTATAAATGGAATGCCAAGTGCTTCCACAGTGTGTGCATAAAGTCTGTGGCTTAGTTCTAGCAAAATCCTTCTTTACCTCAGACTTGGAAGGTAAAGAATTTATATTTTTGTTTTTCTTGCAGAAATTTGCAAGATGCTTAGTACTACCACAGTATGACATGTCTTTCTTGGAGCATAACTAGCAAGCATTGGTTTATTTCCTGAAGTGATGCCTACTTTTCCATTTCTGTTTTTATTTGACACTCCATGTTTCTTAACAGATTTTAACTCTTTCAGTTTATGTTTGAGTTGTTTATCTGTCATCAAACCAATATTAACCTGTTTAGCAAAAGTTTTTACTGATTTGACCTTAACAGTTTCTTTTTCATTATCAGACAAAAATTTACTGGCTCCATGTACAAAATGAGGTCTGATTTTAACTTGACTTTGAAATCTAAGTTCATCTCCCTCATTATAACCTAGACCAACACTGTCTGTTTGAAAAACCTGTTGAGTGTCCTTTCCAGAATTAGTCCAAGTCCTAATTTTCTTATTTTCTTCCTCCAACTCAGATTCTAGTTGTTTATATTTCTGAAGCAAATCCTGTTCTATAGAAACAGCATCATCTCTCTCTTTCTGAACTTGTTGCATATTTTTTAGCTTTTCTTCAACAATTTTATTTCTCTCTTTGAGTTCAGAATTCTCAGATTTAATCCTCTCATTCTCTAAAGTCTGATCCCTATAACTTATATGCAATGACTTAAGATAAATTCTTAATTGGGAAATGTCATCAATATTATAAGCATAGGTAGTTAGAGGTACCTGATTTTCAGAAGTTTCTGATTCAGTAGTAGCCATGAGAGCATAGTTCATTTCTTCATCAGAATCTGAAGTGTTTGCCCAATTTCTGCCTTTAGTGTAGAGTGCTTTTTCAGTTTTACCTTTCTTGCACTCAGGAGCAAAGTGGCCCATCTCCTTACACTTGTAGCATTGGATTTCAGACTTGTCTTTCTTCCCCCTTGAATCTCTCTTATCAGACTTCTTGAAGCTTTTCTTTTCAGAATTGGAAACATTCCTGGAGAAATTCTTTCCCTTCTTGAAATTCTTGAAGCCCATTTTCTTGAACGTCTTCACCATCAAGGTAGCCATCTGCATTATCTCTTCTTCATCATCCTCAGAATCAGATGATTCGTCTGAGTTTGAGTCATTGTCAGACATTGGTGACTCACTATCAGACTGTACAGCTAGTGCCTTTCCTTTAGCTTTTCTCCTGGATGATTCTTTCTTCATAGGCTTCTCTTCAACCTTAAGAGCAACAGACTTAGCCTTTTTGTTGAATCTCATGTTTCTCTGTTCCATTTCCAATTCATGAGATTTGAGCAACCCATAAATTTCATCAATTTGGGTCTCATCAAGTTCATAATTGTCTCTAATAGTGGTAGTTTTCACATCCCACTTTTCAGGTAGAGACAGAAGAAACTTTAGATTTGAATCTTCCAAATTATATTCTTTGTCAACCAATGACAAATCATTCAACAGTTTACAGAATCTGTCAAATGTTTGTGGCATGGTCTCTTCAGGTTTAGCCTCAAAATGTTCATACTCTTGAGTGAGTATGTTTCTCCTATTCTTCTTGATAGCAGGAGTTCCCTGACATCTAACCTCAAGAGCATCCCAAATTTCTTTTGCAGTAGTCAAGCCAATAACCTTGTTAGACATAACATTATCCAAAGCACTGTGAAGTAAATGCCTCACCTTTGCATCCTTAGCAATGGATGAAAGATCTTCAGGAGTCATATCCTTCTTCTCCTTAGGAATCATTTTGGCCTCTTGACCAGTAACAGCAGGAGCCAACTTTGTAGGCAGGTGTGGCCCTTCATTAATCCTTTCAAGATATTCTACATCTGTAGCTTCCAGAAACATGGTCATCTTTACCCTCCAGATGGGATATTCTGATGGCCTGAGAATAGGAACCCTAATAGTCTCATATCGACTAACAGTGGGTTTAGCATTTTCATACTCTGATGGAGGTGGAACTTCAGACATGATGATTTCTGTGTGTGTGGATCTTAAACTGTAATGTTTAACAGATATGGCTCTGATACCAATTGTTAGGCCGAATACACACTAATAATCACTATTAGATGAGAGAATAACAATTAAGATGATTATGCACTTTAAATCTTCTGGTATTAAAAACCCTCTTCGTGATGTAAACTATCACAAAGAGCTGCTATGTTACAATAAGAATGAATAATTCTATTGTTCGATACCCTTATAGGGTTAACCTATCTGTATATATAAGAATACAGCTTCGATACAATCTCTAATTGATATTCCTAATAATCAACTATACAATGATATCAATTACAGATTGTCACACGTCTCCTAAGTCAACTCGATCTCTTTGATACCTATCCAATCTCCAAAGATCTCGCTTCCATATCAATCTTCAATTGATCTCTAATATCTTCTGTTGACTTCGTACGCGCTGTTTCTAGACAGACTTTACTAAACTCTGTCCAGCTTCTGTCAGTCAGACTTTACTAAACTCTGACTTCCTTCCAGTTAAACTCTGATATTTCACTGTTACATTTAAACACTGAAACATTACATCAATTATATCTAACACTTGCCCTGTTAGGGAGATGATACTGGGGGAGAGATGATAAGTTACTTTATCATACGCACAGTACCACCTCATTCTTTGCATTTTATATTGGAGCGAAAAATCATAATTAGGGTCAGTAATCCAACCTTAAGCAGAAAAATTTCCATCTATTTTATTTTTTTTTGCATTATTTTGGCGACATGGCCGAGTGGTAAGGCGGGGGTCTGCAAATCCTTTTCCCCAGTTCAAATCCGGGTGATCAAGGACTAGTTTATGTTATCCTAAATGTTTGTTATCCAATAATTAGGGCCATGTATTTCGATTGAATAGAGTTGGCATATTACAATAAATTACAAACAGAAGTTAGAAGCAGAAAATAAAGGTGGTTACAGAATAGAAATTTGAGCTGTACTTGGGGACTGCAATAATTACTGGTTAGAATATAAACAAAATGATAAGCTCTTTCGTTGCTGGCTCTGTGTAGCGGCCACCGCCCCATTACATCTAACACAAGAATGTTTTTTAGAATAATTGTTTTCTCTTTGAAAGCTTTACATAGAATGATGACTAGGATTTAATTTCCTTATCTTAGTGTTTGCAATGAAATGATTAGTTTTTTTTTTTTTTAGAATAAATGAAATGATTAGTTAAAAGGATATTAGGACTGAGGGAGATTATCATAATGATTAATATTAAATTCAGATTAGGAACCTAAGATACACATTTTAGGTAAATTTAGATGAGATATAAAAAAATTTATATGCAAATATGGAATGTGTATTTTTATAAAATCAGGTTCATTTAAAATTTTAATGATATTTTATTTTTTTATACTAAAAATTTAGTAAATTACCTAAAATATATCTTAGGTTTCTTTTTCTTTATTAAATTTTAAGCAAGGTTGTTAATTTGAAAATCGATTCTGTATAATTGCATTTCCAACATTTTTATAATCAATCGATTCTTCAAAGTATTGAATTGAATGGAATGAACTGGGGAAGGAAAAATTAAATTTTCATTTCTTTACACATAATTTAAACTAAAATTATAATGACTTCTTTTTGTTGGCTGCATTAGTCGCACCGGAGGTAGGGATGGGCGTCGGGGCACTTCGGGACCGGGGAGTGCTATCCCCGTCCCCATCCCCGAATTCAAACCTAATCCCCGTCCCCGGCCCGATCCCCGTCGGGGACTAATTTTCATTCCCCGTCCCCGGCCCAAACGGGTAACGGGGATCCCCGCGGGGAATCGGGGAATTTTATTTAAAACAAAAAATAATATTAAATAATTTTTAAATACTAACTAGTGAGCTCAAATGCACTAAATTAAGATTAAAAAAATATTACTTAAAGAAAAAATTATAAATAATATGAAAATGTAGTTATTTAACTATTAGAAAGATAAACATATAAAATTAAAACATCATTTAATTTCCAATATGAAGTATTGGAAATTCGTATATATTAATATATGATTATTAATATATATATATATATATATATATATATATATATATATATATATATATATATATATATATCTGTGTGTGTATGTTTATATATATATATATATGTGTGTGTGTGTGTGTGTGTGTGTGTATTTGAGTGTGGTGAAATCGAATCGGGATGAAAAATTGGGTCGGGTAGAGAAAATCGGGGCGGGGGTCGGGGATCGGGCCGGGGAGACATAAAAACCCGGCCCCGGCCCGCTCCCCGATTTTTTTTAAAAATTGTCCCCGCTCCCCGGCCCGTACCCGAAAAATCCCCAATTCCCTGCCTCGTTCGGTGCGGGGATCGGATCGGGGTCGGGCGGGCCGGGATGAATGCCCATCCCTAACCGGAGGCTTTCGAATGAAGGTTGCTGTTTCACATATTTGAGAAGGAAGGGTCCATCCCCTTCATCATTATTTTCCTTACAAGAAACTTTTTCTCCCACATATTTGTTCACTATTTACCCCAATATTTTCCATTCATAAATTTTATTTACAATTTTTATTCCCTATTTCATTCTATTCTTTCCAAGTGAACACAACCTTAAATTAAGGGGTCATTTCTTAAATCTGAATAATACTTTCTGAATGATTAAAATTTTAAATCAATGATTAATCTGAACGATGAATGAATGATGTTGTTTGTTAAATTTTTAAGTTTTCACTGATAAAATTTTTAAATTTTTAAACTTGATATTATTAAATATATTTAATTCTTAAAAAATTATCAATATTTATTCTAATAGTGTGCTTGATTTAATTTAATTTAGTTTATTTATCTTCCAATCCAAAGTTTCAACTCTATTTTGCACCTTTTTTTTTGTTAAATTAGTACATAATTTTATTATAGTATATAACATATATTTTTATTTTTATTCATTTATCTCACATTACTTTCATGTTAACTCAATAATCATTTTTAAGCCTATCAACGTAATTAAAATTTTAGCATGCTATAATTTATGATAGATGATGTAAATATTATTATTAAGAATTTATGTAAGTGATTGTAAATATAAGTGATTATCTAACAAGTAAATTAAAAATAATAAAAATAGCAAATAAGATAGTGTACAAAAGTTGATTGTTATTATTCCTAATAATAGTTATAGAGACAATCTTCGTTAAAGCCCAGCACATGAAATGGTTCAGTGAACTTTTTTTAAGCAACTGGTCCAGATGAATATGGAATGATTCAGCTAAATAAAATTTTAAATAAACAATCTGGAGTCTGAGTCTGGACGAGAGAATAATTAATCATCCAGTTCAGTTGGATTGATTCACCCATAAACAAATGGGCCCCAATTTTATGAGTCAATTAGACTATTACTAGTGAGCGATGTGCAATTTCCTTCTTTTCATGTAACAAAAAAAGATTATTTTTATTCAATTTTTTCAAAGTGAACACAACCTTAAACTAATTTTATGAGTCTATTACAGATAAGCGATGTGCATGTTCCTTTTTTCATGTAACAAAAACAGATTCTTGAACAAAATAAAATAGTTTGTCAAAAAAAAAAAGAACAAAATAAAAATCAACCAAATCCCGTACACTCTGTGTAACCCTAACACACATTTTCACCAAATACAGAATTCAAAGAAAGCTGCACTGCAGTAGTCTAGCGGTCTAGCCCAATCGCCAGAGTAAACCAGCCATGCTTCTGTCACCACGTGTCCTACCCTTACGCACGTGTCAACCCACTAAAACCCGGCCCGCCCGTTCTTTTGTACCCGAATTGTTATCAATTTTTGGTGAGTGGACGGTGGGTCATCACCATCAATGGGTTTTAAGTTTTAACTACGTTAAAATGTTATTGATCAAAAAAAAAAAAACTACGTTAAAATGCTTTCAGGAAAAAAAAAAAAAAACTACGTTAAAATGCAAATGACATCATACTAATGGCCGTACAAAATTATTTATTCGGCTTGATTTAATTTCTTCATAACGAAAAATGACTTATCTTAATTAAGTTAAAGTTCAATTAATGATAATTTTTTTTAAAAGTAACCTTTTATTTTATAAATTTAGGAAAATTTTATTTTCAAAAATCATTTATAATATATTGGATTACATTATGTTACATTTACGAAGACAAGAAGCATACGCTATAAATATATTACAAAAAATTAAAAAAATCCAAAAATAATATTTTCCTAAACTTAAGGTCGCTTGGTTATCATTAGTATTTGGAATACGCAGGAAATAAAAATTGCAGTAGTTGTTTTGGTAGAACAAAAACTTAGGCAATGTAAATTAGAAATACCTGTATAACGGGGAAGTCACTTTACTCATTGTCACGGGGTCACTTTTTATCACTAAACTTGAACCTCTGCGGCCTGTCCCTTTGCCCGAACGCATAAAGAACAGTCAGTCCAAAACAGAGGTGGTTGCCCACCAATCTTACAATTATGCAGTGAAATGACAAATATTAATAATGGCTTAGTGTGTGCAGTGTATAAAAGTAAATGAACACACTTGTTTACAGGCAAAACGCCCAACCTTCGATTGCTCAACTCAATACAAAGGAAACTTACAACTTGAATTGAAGCACTCACTTGGCTTCACCAAAATACATACAAAAGCACTCACTTGGCTTACTCTCAGAATACAACTATATGTGACTCACTTGCACATATCTCACTACTCTCTGCCTATTACAATGCTACAGAATACATGTATTTATGCTAATCTATAGCCAGCCACGTTTTTCCTCAGCCATGGACAGTTACCAACAGTTACTCCCGCCTATAGCAGTTACAAAGACACCTGTCAGCCAACTAGCCAATTGTGCAAACCCTTGGGCAGTTACCAGCAACTCTAGCAACCCATAATTATATATATAACACACACACACACATATATATATAGGTCATTGCTCCATACAGAACACTCTTATATAACAAACAATAAAGAACACTATAAAATCATTTATTCCAATAGATCCATTGGCCCCGCCAGGGGCACCCAATACAAGAAGTTCTTATTTTTTTATCTTCAATCCATTCAGCAAAAAAATTTAAAAAAAAGTTTTTGAAAAAAATCACTGTTCATGGTGACGTCACTGCTGATGTCATCATGAACAGTGATTTTTCCAAAAAAAATAAACTTTTTTTTTTGCTAAATGGATAGAAGATAAAAAAATAAGAACTTTTTGTATTGGGTGTCATGACGGAACTCTTATATTGAATTAAATATGAGGTGTTCTTTATTGTTCTCTATATAAGGTGTTCTTCATGGAGTGCAACTCTATATATATATATATATATATATATATATCACCCATTAGTTAACCACGTTTTTGTTGTCTCAGCCATGCCACTTGTAAAACCCACAATCATTTTCCCCCACATGTGCCCAACAAATGACCCGAGTCTTTGGGCTTCAAGTTTGGGCTGCCCAGCCAGCCATGTCTACATCCCAACGCCAATATAATTATTGTCAACCCAACCAGCTCCAGCCACCAAGTACTATATCAGCCCACCATCAAAGCCATCAGCCAAGCCCACATTTAACCACAGCTTCGGCACCAACCATCGATGCCTGGTCTTGGCGGCCTTGGGGACCAGCCACCACCAAGCCAAAACCAATCAGCAACCAAGAGGTCTTACAAACCCACCCATACCATTTGAGCCTAATGTCCTCATCAGCTTGCTTGCTACTTCAGTAGTCCCACTTCACCTCGCGGAACCAACAATCAAAATCATACCATTTATTTCCAGCAATGTCGCCCAAGTACACCAGCTTAGCGACAAGTACAGGCACCAGGCTGCCTGCTAGCCTTGCTACCCATCAGTTCCCAACAATGTCCCCAACAGACGGAGACTCCAACCTGCAACCATGCATTTTTGACTTGCCTTTCACTTCAGGCTCAAGATCACACATCACATCGCCAATTAACACCCTAGTTGCACTTAACCTCGACTTTTCTGTCTTCTCTTCCAGCGACCTTGAGGCTGCCTTAACGAAGCAACACTCCTCATCTCCCATCAACATACCACCAACATGCGGCATAATCATACAATTGGCATCTTTCAAAAAGTCCATACCAAGAATGCAATAAATATCATCTAAAGGTATAACACTGAACAAGTATTTACCTTTCCATGCCCCAACTTTCAAGCTCACATCTGAAGTGCCCCGAATCTGTTGTGCATCCATGTTTGCAGCTTTGTACTTCAAATTACTAGGCTTCATCTTTAGCCCCAGCAACTCAACACAGCTTTCTGTAACAATAAAATTTGTGGCCCCGGTATCAACTATCGCCATCATCTCATGCCCATTCACCTGAACATTCACATACATAAGCCCATCACAAGGCACTGACTTTCCCATCCTTAAAGTCACCAGACGTATAGGACTAACCCTCGCAGCTACATCCTCAGTTTCAGCATCACTCTCTTTGTCCACGGTCATTGCATTAAGCTTCTCCCTCTTTGGACACGTTCGCATCAAATGTGGGCCTCCACATATATAACATCCATTCTCTTTCAAACTCTGGGACTGCCCAACACTCTTGCTGTCACCCGCACCATTTTTCTTGTCAAATCTCTTGTCTCTGCCCTCAACCTTGTTGTTCTTTCCATTGCCTTTCCCTTTATCAGCATCACTAGAACCAGCAGTTTTGAAGTCCACCAGACGATCAGCGGCTGCAATTGCAGTAGGCAGGTCCTTAACCGCTTGCCTCCTCAATTCTGCCTGCGCCCAAGGTTTTAGCCCAGCCAAGAAATTATACAACTTATCCTCATCAGACATGCTCTTAATGTCTAGCAACGACGAACTAAATTCTTTCACATAGTCCCTCACAGAATCTTTTTGCCTCAAGTTCCGTAGACTATCTCTAGCAAGACAAGAAGAATTAAGGGGTAAGAACTTCTCCTTCAATTCATTCTTTAACGCCTCAAACGTGGTTATCTCTGGCTTGTCCACGCTAGCATCACCATCCGTTCGCGTACGCCACCACAGTTTAGCATCACCAACCAAGTACATACTTGTAATTGAAACTTGCTCCACCTCCTCAATATGAGCAGCCTTGAAATATTGCTCCATATCCCACAGAAAATTCTCCAAATCCTTCGCAACTCTTGCCCCATCATAAGACTTCGGTTCTGGAATTTTCAACTTCGAGTGGCCCTCTCTACCACCTATCGAACTGGCAACAGCAGCACGCTTAACCAACACAAATTCATCACTCAACTCTTGAATTTTGGCATCATAACCTTCTTTCATAACCCTCATAAGATCATGAACCGTACTCTTGAACTCATCCAGGTCCCCCCTCAGAACCTACACTTGATTCGCTATCGAAATCTCATTTGTTGACAAAGGCACACCTAGAAACTCTTCTAGCCTTAGCAACCTTTCTGCAGTCGAACTACCAGCCACCATTCTCGCAACACAGCTCTGATACCAGTTGTCACAGGGTCACTTTTTATCACCAAACTTGAACCTGTGCGGCCTGCCCTTTTGCCCGAACGAACCAAGAACAGTCAGCCAAAAACAGAGGTTGTTGCCCACCAACCTTACAACTATGCAACGGAATGACAAATACCAATGATGGCTTAGTGTGTGCAGTGTATAAAAGTAAATTAACACACTTGTTTACAGGCAAAATGCCCAACCTTCTATTGCTCAACTCAATACAAAGGAAACTTACAACTTGAAGCACTCACTCGGCTTCACCAAAATACATACAAAAGCACTCACTTGGCTTACTCTCAGAATACAACTATATGTGACTCACTTGCACATATCTCACTACTCTCTGCCTATTAAAATGCTACAGAATACATGTATTTATGCTAAACTATAGCCAGCCATGTTTTTCCTCAACCATGGGCAGTTACTGTTACGACCAAACTCAACACGCAAGTGCACGTGATCTCAAGTAATATAGATAGCAAATAAGATTCGTTCCTACAGGGACTCGTTGTATTGTCTAGTTAATTCACTCACCGATGTATGATTATTATTCGATGCCACGACAGATTAACAATTGGATTTTTGTTTAACACTACAATTACTCTAAGATTTATAACTAATTATCAACTACTTGAACTAAGAATTATGTCGAATTACTTATGCGAATAAAACATGGGATTTTAACTTCATTAAACAATCCATCTATAGTCTCCACTTCTCTAGCCTTTTCATGTGATTTGTTAATACCTGATCGAATACACAAAACTGATATAAGCCAACCTTCGTTGCAAAAATACCATCCTAAATAATATCCACAATAAAGATAGAAATCACTTAGTCCCCCAATTATGCTAAGTCTCTATATGTCTATAAAGATTGAAACATAATGGTTGAAGTACAAGTATTCACTTGATCACATAGTCGTCATACAACGGTTAGAGTTACGACACTAATTATGAATGATATTCTCAAGCATAAACCTATGCTAGCATGGCAAGTTCTAAACCCTTATATCCCCTTTCGCTTCAATAAAAATTAACACACAATTACAGGAGTTAGCTACTCTCCTATAACGAATTAAATCAACCATGATAGGATATCACATCAATCACACTATAGGCATCGAGAGATTTAACAAATAAACTTCATGAATAAATCCGCTAAAACCCTATGACAACGAATTAGTTCATAATCAAACTAATCGTCACCATGGGTTCCAATGTAAACATGATAGAAGAAAACGAATAATGATTTAAATAAATATCAAGGGTTCTAAAGAATACACCCAAACCAAGCATCCACAAACTAGAAAGAATACAAGAATAAATTGAAAACTATCTTCTTCCTCGCTTCTTCGTGCTTCAAAACTCCGTAAATAAAATACGTGGTCTCCCCCCTCTCTTCTAGGGTTTTTCTTCCTTTTTATAGGCCTCCCGGTGCAAGTAGTTCGTAAGGAATTTTATTTTTTACTTCATCTCGAAAAATCAGCAAATCAGGAATTTTCGTCAGACTAACCGGCGCTGCCGCGCCACATCTGTGCAGGAAAACGGCGCTGCCGCGCCACAGACTTCCCTCAGCGCTGCCGCGCCAACTGAAAGCTTTAACACGGCGCTGCGGCGCCGTGCCTTCTGTCCAACATATTGAATTTTTCCCTTTTCTTTGATATAACTCCGATTTGTGCTCCGATTTCTCCGCTTCATTCCTTTAACACCTGTGATTGATATTCCTGCACAATACCCTTAAAAGAGATCAAAAATACCACAACTCGAGTACAAACATTCGTTTTAAGCCAAATGGACACGTTTTAAGTGAATAAAATATCCACTCATCACACCCCCAAACTTAAACCGATGCTTGTCCTCAAGCATAAACAGACAAATTATTTACAACTAACTATTACCACTTCCGTAGGTGATCACGGTTGCATTTGGCATATGCAACAAGCCCTTTAAACCCCTAGACAGCCCTAGTGGACGAGTAAGGTCTCGTGAGGGCCTATAGCGAATGTACCCACAAAATCCGATCTATAATTCAACTAACAATGCAATTAACTATATGTATGCAACTACATGAAAAATGCAAGGACCCCCTTTAAACTCACCCAAACCAACTAACAAGCAAATATCTCAAAGAATGCAACAAATCCAAATAGAACTCGACTAAGTCCCCGTATACTAACAATACATGAACAGAAACGTGCGTGTGTGCGATGCTCATCAGAAATTCTCCCAAACTAGGTCAAAAATCATACATGCTTTCAGTCAGGACAATCACAGGTTTATAACTAGAATAGACTGTAGACACTTCATAACCTAGGAACACCTCCACCCTTATCCAAGGTAGACAGAAACTCCTGCTTTATTACTATGACACATAATACTATATACAATACGCATGATTATTTAACCGTGCAATGAATGAGACCCCAAAAGGCTTATACAATAATACCCATGTAGCGAGTGTTGGGTCAGTGGATCCCAGACTATAAAAGCCTTAGGTCACTAGGACTAAGTCCCCTCAGACTTAATTACTCGAGTATTAAAGAGCTCACTCTGGTTAATTTTGCATTTAACAATTAGACTTTTTTTTTTCTTTTTTTTTTCTAATTTTTTTTCTGTTTTTTTTTCCTATGCAATCTGGAATGAGCCTTTCTCATTTCCAACCCTAGACTACTCATATAAATATGAGTCGGCTACTAGCCAATTGACGCCTAGCCATTATTAACAAATATTTACAACTAGCATGAAATCCCTGGTTTCCCCCAAACTTAGACTTTAGTGCTCCTACGCCATCAAGGGAATAACGAAAATTTTAAATATAATCAAGCGATTAAATCTCTAAACATCCAACAAGCATGACCTTAACCTAGCCCAAAAGCAAGCGATGAGACTGTGAAATTAGTTTTGTTTCTGAAACACATAAGTCAATTTCTTAGAAACTATAAGTCAACCCTCTATTCATCATTACCACACTCAATTAGACACATACCTACCAATCAGAATTAGCAAGCTCTACGGGATCATGAAAATGCATGCCACGCTCATGCAACTATATGAACATAAATATCACAATAACAGAATGTCCTATATGGCATACATAAAAAAAAACAAAATGCTCTAACTAACATGCAAATATGCTACCATACAAATATGCTTCTAACATGCACACACCTATTATACAAGTGCACCTTGTATCCCCACCCCCAACTTAAAAATTTTCAATGCCCCCATTGAAGGTAAGAATAACAAGTGTGCAAGGCATACCTACTCGTCGCCCGAACCACTCCCATCGGGAGTGTCCGATGGCGGATAGACAGCGCCAGCTCCTGCTCCAAAGGACGGAAAAGTCACGTCCACTCCACTCGCACGAAAAGCCGTGCCCAAAGCCTGTGCAAACTGACTAAAATCTACTGCAAAACCTGCCTGCATATCGTGCACCGCATCGATACGCCTCGTCAAACGCCTATACTGTCGCTGAGTAATAAAAGAACCTCCTCCCTGAGGCTCCTCCTGCTCCTGCTGTTGTTGCTGCTGCTGTTGCTGCTCTACTACATAACCAAGACCCCAACAATCTGGCTCACCTCCATCCCACTCAGCCAGCCTCCGTATACTCTGATGATCCAGCGCTTCTTGTGGCTGCTGCACAACCTCCTCTGCTGACCAACGAGCACCATAATCCCTAGCCAACCTAGCAATGACCGAACCATAAGGCATCGCCGCAGTGGTACTACCTTGCATAAAACGCATAATCCCCTGATGGATCAAATTACCCACATCCACAAACTCTCTGCTGCATAATCCCCTGATGGATCAAATTGCCCACATCCACAAACTCTCTGCTGCATATAGCATACAGCAGGATAGCCCTCTCAACTGTCACCTCATTCGAATGCCTAGTAGGATTAAGATTGGCACAAATGAACAAGTGCCAAGTACGCCCATATCTATTCAGAGCCGTCGACAAGAACGAGGTGGGCTCAGTAGTGCCTCTCTTCACACGCCACTCTGTACCTGGAACACACAACCGCTGAATAATCAACTGAAGATCCACAACATCGCGAGTCTTCCCAGACCAATCCTCTTGACCCCTCCTAGGAGCCGAAAGCCCAAGAACACGACGAATAGCAGGCGGCTGATAATCCACACGAAACCCACGAACCTGGCTAATCCCATTCCTCTCCACACTAGCGTTCGCATAGAACTCGCGAACCACAATCATCGGAACAGGTTCCGGAACCTCACAAATTTGCTCCCAACCTCTCTCCAAAATATTCTCCAACATGTTCCCATCCGCTGCATTAGGCAAAAGACCCCTCTCACGAGCAATATGACGCCCCAACAATCGATTATACTTATCACGAGCCCCATTATTAATAAATTGAGGTCCACCATTGCCTCCCTCAGAATCAGATGAAGAACGAGGGTTCCTCCTACCAGTCCCACTACCACCAGCACCCTCACAACCACCACCACCAACCCTTTGTCGCTTGGATGCCATTGAATTGATTGGAAGAAGTGTTTAAAAATTTTGAGATTTGTAAGTAGAGTATGTATAGGTAGGATTGTGTAAGGGTAGGTATATATAGGAGAAATTAGGGTTAGTGGGTGTGAGTAGTGGGCTTGGGTCGTGGATCACTAATAACAAAAACTATTTTTGTGTTTTCAAATTTTCTGATTTTTTTTTTCTCAACAGCCCGTGCGGCGCTGCCGCGCCAGGAATAACCTTGGAAACGGCGCTGCCGCGCCGTGGCTACTGTTGCAATTTTTTTTTCAACAACAATCCAAGTGGGTTGCCTCCCACGAAGCGCTCTTTTCACGTCATTAGCTTGACGTAGCTCCATTTCCTTACGTTGCGCAAATTAGAACCGCGGTCTCAACTTCGCGATTCAACTTCTCTCCAAAATATGGCTTTAACCGCTGACCATTGACCTTGAACGACTGATCCGGTAACTTGTCGAAAATCTCCACTGCCCCATGCTGAAAAACTGTCTTGACTGTGAATGGACCTGACCAACGTGACTTCAACTTTCCAGGAAATAACCGAAGTCGAGAGTTGTACAACAACACCAATTGCCCGGGTTCAAACGTCTTAAGAACCAACCGACGATCATGCCACCTTTTTACTTTCTCTTTGTATAGCTTGTTGTTCTCATAAGCTTGCAATCGAAACTCGTCCATTTCATTCAACTGAACCATACGTTTTTCACCTGCTGCTGTAAGATCAAAATTCAGCTTCTTCAACGCCCAATAAGCCTTGTGTTCTAACTCAGCTGGAAGATGGCATGCTTTCCCATACACTAGCTGAAATGGTGACATTCCCAAAGGTGTTTTATAGGCTGTCCGATAAGCCCACACCGCTTCATCAAGCTTCAACGCCCAATCCTTCCTAGAAGGACTAACTACCTTCTCAAGAATCCGTTTAATTTCACGATTAGACACTTCAGCTTGCCCATTGGTTTGAGGATGATAAGCTGTAGCAACTCGATGATTGATGTTGTAGCGTGCCATAAGAGATGTAAACTTTCGATTGCAGAAGTGCGTACCTTCATCACTGATGATCACCCGTGGAGTGCCAAACCGAGTAAAAATATTCTTGTAAAGGAAATTGAGTACCACCTTAGCATCATTCGTTGGAAGTGCTTTTACCTCCACCCACTTAGATACATAATCCACGGCTACAAGAATATACTGATTACCACATGACGGAATTAACGGTCCCATGAAGTCGATTCCCCACACGTCAAAGATCTCTACCTCCAACATGACATTAAGAGGCATCTCGTTCTTACGGGAAATATTACCAACTCGTTGACATCGATCACATCTCAACACAAACTGGTGAGCATCCTTGAATAGAGTCGGCCAATAGAAACCTGCTTGAAGAATACGTGTGGCTGTCTTTTCACCCACATAGTGGCCTCCATAAGTTGTAGCATGAAAATCATTAAGAATAGCCTCGGTCTCACTGTAAGGAACACAACGTCTAATAATCTGATCAGCTCCTTGCTTGAACAAAAACGGTTCATCCCAAATATACTGCTTGACATCGTGCAATAATTTCTTCCTTTGAGCATAATAGAGCTCAGGTGGAATGATGTTGCTTACTAGATAATTCACAATGTCGGCAAACCATGGTTCATCATCTTGCACTCTGAATAGTTGCTCATCAGGAAAAAACTCATTAATAACCGTGTTGTCCTTAGGTGACTTTCCATGATCTTCCAATCTAGAGAGATGGTCAGCTACCTGATTCTCCGTCCCCTTTCTATCCTTGATTTCCACATCAAATTCTTGCAACAGAAGAACCCAACGAATCAACCTTGGCTTAGCATCTTTCTTTGCAAGGAGGTAGCGAATAGCAGCATGATCCATATAAACTTTCACCTTAGTACCAAGCAGATAAGAGCGAAACTTTTCAAACCCATAGACAATAGCAAGTAGTTTCTTCTCAGTGGTGGTGTAATTCAACTGAGCATCATTGAGAGTTTTGCTTGCATAGTAAATTACATGGAACATTTTTTCTTTCCTTTGGCCTAGAACGGCCCCAATTGCATAATCACTAGCATCGCACATCAAAGCAAATGGTTGGCTCCAATCAGGAGCTGTAATAACTGGGGCAGAAATTAGTTTCTTCTTCAAGATCTCGAACGCATGTAAACAAGCCTCATCAAAATTGAATGGCACATCTTTTTCCAAGAGATTGCAAAGCGGCTTAGAAATTTTTGAGAAATCCTTTATGAAGCGCCTGTAGAACCCTGCATGACCAAGGAAGCTGCGAATACCCTTGACTGAGATAGGGGCAGGAAGATTCTCAATAGTTTCCACTTTTGCCTTGTCAACTTCCAAACCCTTACTCGAAACCTTGTGTCCCAGAATGACACCCTCTTGTACCATGAAGTGGCACTTTTCCCAATTAAGAACAAGATTTGTCTCCACACAACGTTTTAAAACCAAACTCAAGTTTTCCAAGCACTCGACAAAAGAATCCCCAAAGACTGAGAAATCGTCCATGAATACTTCCATATTAATTCCAATCATGTCAGAAAAAATGGCCATCATACACCTCTGAAAAGTAGCTGGTGCACCACACAACCCAAAGGAAACACGTCTGAATGCAAATGTACCAAATGGACAAGTGAATGTAGTCTTCTCCTGATCCTCGGGTGCTATGCAAATCTGATTGTAACCAGAATACCCATCAAGCAAACAATAGTACTGACGTCCAGCCAATCTGTCAAGCATCTGATCAATGAACGGGAGTGGAAAATGATCTTTCCTAGTGGCTTTGTTCAACTTTCGATAATCCATGCAAATTCTCCAACCAGCAACTGTTCGCGTCGGAATGAGCTCGTTCTTATCATTAGTAACCACTGTCATGCCTCCTTTCTTAGGCACACATTGCACCGGACTCACCCAAGAACTATCAGAAATCGGATAGATAATGCCCGCGTCAAGCCATTTAAGAATTTCCTTCTTCACGACTTCTTTCATAACAGGATTCAGTCTCCTTTGATTATCGACTGTAGGTTTAGCTCCCTCTTCCAAAGGAATTTTGTGCATGCAATAAGAAGGACTAATACCCTTGATGTCTGCTATAGTCCACCCAATAGCTGATTTGAATTCCCTTAAGATTCTCAGTAGTTTTTCCTCTTCTATGCCTGAAAGCTTAGATGATATAATAACAGGTAAGGTAAAAGAATCACCAAGATAGGCATACCTTAGATGTTCAGGCAATGGCTTAAGTTCCAAGGTAAGTGCTTCCTCAATGGATGGTTTAAGTCTAACATAAGACTTCTTCAATTCTGACAACCCCAATGATTCAAATGGAATCCCAAAATTCTTCCATGGAGATGCATTAAGATATTGCAAGTGTTCTTTATCCTCTTCGTTCTCAACCTCCAAGTCATTAGCAAGAACTCTTTCCAACACATCAGCTTATATCAAGTGTTGAGTCGCGGAGTTAACCACCTTATCGACCATATCAATTTTGAGACACTCTTCATCGTCAGTTGGAAGCTTCATTGCGTTGAAAACATTAAAAGTGACGTTTTGATCGTGCACCCTCATAGTGAGTTCTCCCTTTTGGACATCAATAAGAGTTCGGCCCGTAGCCAAGAATGGTCGTCCCAAGATAATAGGAATCTTCTTGTCTTCCTCGAAGTCAAGAATAACAAAGTCGGATGGAAAGATAAGCTTGTCGACCTTCACCAAAACATCCTCAACTATCCCTCGAGGATAAGTAACTGAACGGTCCGCAAGTTGTAGAGTCATGGTAGTTGGCTTTGGTTCTGGAAGACCAAGTTGCATGAAAACTGATAAGGGCATGAGATTAATACTTGCACCCAAATCACACAAGCATTTGCTGAATGAGAGATCTCCAATAGTACATGGAATGGTAAAACTCCCGGGGTCCTTCAACTTAGGCGGCAACTTTTGTTGCAAGTTGGCACTACATTCCTCCGTCAAGGCAACGGTCTCTAGCTCCTCAAGTTTTAATTTCTTTGAGAGTATGCCCTTCATAAACTTCGCATAGCTCGGCATTTGCTCAAGAGCCTCCGCAAATGGTATGTTAATCTGAAGCTTCTTGAAGACATCCAAGAACTTAGCAAATTGCTTGTCGAACTTTTGCCTTTGAATTCGTTTTGGGTATGGAGGAGGTGGAAACACCTTATCTTCTTCTTCTTTCTAAGCATTATCATTCTTACAAGTTATAGGAGTCGAGGGAGTAGCATTAGGTAGCAATTTAGGACCAGATTCGACCCCAGCATCAAAATCAAAATTTTCTTCCAGAAGTTGCGGCGCTGCCGCGCCAGTATTATACTGGGAAACGGCGCTGCCGCGCCGTGCAGTCTGTTCTGGTTTTTCACTTTTTTCCTCGGTTGATTTTTCTTTGTTCTGACCTTGTAGAATTCTTCTTGATCGTAATGTTATTGCCTGGACCTGTTCCTTGTGATCTTTCTTGCCTGGATTCATCTCTGTGTCACTCGGAAGCGTTCCTGGTTGACGGTTCAACAATGCATTGGCCAGTTGGCCAATTTGATTCTCTAAAGTTTTCAATGACACCGCCTGACTCTTGTACATCATTCGAAGCTCTTCCAATTCAGACTTCTCAGACTGATTCAATGAACTCCCTTGAGATGGTTGAAATCCCGGTGGATTGAATGGTTGCCTTGGAGCATAAGGTGGTGGTTGATAGTTCTGATTATATGGCCTTGCATTGAACTGTTGATTTTGGGGTTGCTGAACACCACCCTGATTGTTGCTCCAACTGAAATTAGGATGATTCCGATTGTTGGGATGATAAGCATTAGGCACTGGTTGCTGAGCTCTTTGAAAATTACTAACAAATTGTGCAGATTCAGATGAGATAGCACACAGATTCGTGTCATGAGCCCCTGCACACAATTCACACACCATAGCAACCTGGTTAGTCCCATGATTAGAAAGGGAATCTACCTTCATTGTCAACGTCTTGAGTTGAGCAGCAATAGCAGTAGCTGCAGCCAAGTCAAGAACTCCAGCCACTTTAGCAGGTGGCAAGCGTTGAGTAGGATTCTGAAACTCATTGGCCGTCATCATCTCAATAAGATTATAGGCATCCTCATAGCTTTTTGGCCATAGCGCACCTCCAGAAGCTGCATCTAACATAGGCCTGGACTGAGCTACCAACCTGTTATAGAAATTGCTGATTATCATCCAATCCGGCATCTCATGATGAGGACAACGTGCCAATATCTCCTTGTACCTTTCCCAAGCTTCCCCTAAATATTCCTAAGGTTGCTGAGCAAACTGAGAAATAGAATTCCGATAAGCTGCTGTCTTCGCCATGGAGAAATACTTCGTCAAGAACTTTTGAGCACAGTTTGCCCATGTTTTAATAGAGCCTGATGGCATAGAATGTAACCAACTCTTGGCTTTATCCCTAAGAGAGAAGGGAAATAGTCTCAATCTGATTGCGTCATCCGTAACTCCATTGAATTTGAAGGTGTCACAGATCTCAAGGAAGTCCCTAATATGAGCATTGGGATCTTCAGCAGGACTACCCCCAAACTGTACTGTATTCTGAATCATCTAAATGATGTTTGGCTTAAGCTCGAAATTATTAGCCCCAATAGCTGGGCGAACAATACTGGTATGAATATCCTCCACTTTTGGCTGAGAGAATTCACTCAAAGCCTTCGCTGGTTTTGCTTGATCCGCCATTTCTTCTATTGATTCAAGATCGTCTTCTAACCCGATGTTCTCAAAGTCAAGTTTTCTCCTTGCTAGTTCTTCTCTACGTGCTTGAGCTCGTGTACGCATACACTCTCAAAAAGTACCTGAAATTCACCAACAAGAAATTTGGTGAGAAATGTCCTAGTCACCGAACTTTAATGACCACTGATGGCAAATACTGAAACTAAACAAACAAAACCGCGCCCCCGGCAGCGGTGTCAAAAACTTGTTACGACCAAACTCAACACGCAAGTGCACGTGATCTCAAGTAATATAGATAGCAAATAAGATTCGTTCCTACAGGGACTCGTTGTATTGTCTAGTTAATTCACTCACCGATGTATGATTATTATTCGATGCCACGACAGATTAACAATTGGATTTTTGTTTAACACTACAATTACTCTAAGATTTAAACTAATTATCAACTACTTGAACTAAGAATTATGTCGAATTACTTATGCGAATAAAACATGGGATTTTAACTTCATTAAACAATCAATCTATAGTATCCACTTCTCTAGCCTTTTCATGTGATTTTCTAATACCTGATCGAATACACAAAACTGATATAAGCCAACCTTCGTTGCACAAATACCATCCTAAATAATATCCACAATAAAGATAGAAATCACTTAGTCCCCCAATTATGCTAAGTCTCTATATGTCTATAAAGATTGAAACATAATGGTTGAAGTACAAGTATTCACTTGATCACATAGTCGTCATACAACGGTTAGAGTTACGACACTAATTATGAATGATATTCTCACGCATAAACCTATGCTAGCATGGCAAGTTCTAAACCCTTATATCCACTTTCGCTTCAATAAAAATTAACACACAATTACAGGAGTTAGCTACTCTCCTATAACGAATTAAATCAACCATGATAGGATATCACATCAATCACACTATAGGCATCGAGAAGATTAAACAAATAAACTTCATGAATAAATCCGCTAAAACCCCATGACAACGAATTAGTTCATAATCAAACTAATCGTCACCATGGGTTCCAATGTAAACATGATAGAAGAAAACGAATAATGATTTAAATAAATATCAAGGGTTCAAAAGAATACACCCAAACCAAGCATCCACAAACTAGAAAGAATACAAGAATAAATTGAATATCTTCTTCCTCGCTTCTTCGTGCTTCAAAACTCCGTAAATAAAATACGTGGTCTCCCCCCTCTCTTCTAGGGTTTTTCTTCCTTTTTATAGGCCTCCCGGTGCAAGTAGTTCGTAAGGAATTTTACTTTTTACTTCATCTCGAAAAATCAGCAAATCAGGAATTTTCGTCAGACTAACCGGCGCTGCCGCGCCACATCTGTGCAGGAAAACGGCGCTGCCGCGCCACAGACTTCCCTCAACGCTGCCACGCCAACTGCAAACTTTAACACGGTGCTGCCGCGCCGTGCCTTCTGTCCAACATATTGAATTTTTCCCTTTTCTTCGATATAACTCCGATTTGTGCTCCGATTTCTCCGCGTCATTCCTTTAACACCTGAGATTGATATTCCTGCACAATACCCTTAAAAGAGATAAAAAATACCACAACTCGAGTACAAACATTCGTTTTAAGCCAAATGGAAACATTTTAAGTGAATAAAATATCCACTCATCAGTTACCAACAGTTACTCCCACCTATAGCAGTTACAAGGACACCTGCCAGCCAACCAGCCAATTGTGCAAACCCTTCGGCAGTTACCAGCAACTCTAGCAACCCATAATTATATATATAACACATATATATATATATATATATATATCACCCATTAGTTAACCACGTTTTTGTTGTCTCAGCCATGCCACCTGTAAAGCCCACAATCATTTTCCCCCACATGTGCCTAGCAAATGACCCAAGTCTTTGGGCTTCAAGTTTGGGCTACCCAGCCAGCCATGTCTACAGCCCAATGCCAATATAATTATTGTCAAGCCAACCAGCTCCAGCCACCAAGTACTATATCAGCCCACCATCAAAGCCATCAGCCAAGCCCACATTTAACCACAACTTCGGCACCAACCATCGATGCCTGTTCTTGGCGGCCTTGGGGACCAGCCACCGCCAAGCCAAAATCAATCAGCAACCAAGAGGTCTTACACTCATCCCCTATGTTAATCACACTTCCCATATCACACAAAACATTAAAAAAGAAATTAACCGAAAGACCTTCCACATAAGATGTAATTTTTGTATTAAATTATCTTAAAATAAAATTTAGAGTTTGGCCTTATTATTAAATTATTTATTTTCCTTTGACAAAAATTATTTTTTCACTTTTTTCTTAATTTCTAACATTTTTAATTTTAAAACTTTTATATAATAAACAATGGATTAGACGTCCCTTTAAAAAAAGAATATAGAATAGGTATTGATAAAATTACTTAATGTTTATTTTTTAAGTTAAAACATCAGTATTAGCAAGTTTAGATATAAAATTAATTTTTTTTATAAAATTAAGTTTAAGATATATCAACTTCAATTTCATTTTAAAATTTGAAATGCACACTTACTATTGACTACAAATTAATATATCAAAAAACAATAATTATGTATTAATACTTGTGATATGGACTAAAAGTAAGTCCTAAAGACACATTTAACGTGGCATTAATTAGGCCCAGTATGGTCAAAATGTGAGGCCCACCGGATGGGCCCAAACCCTATTTTTCATATTAATTTCGTAATTAATATTGAAGGTAATAAACAGCTCAGCAAATAAGAGTCAAACAAGGATGTTACTCCTGCCTGACTTAGCCTCCAAGATATCAATTTCAATATGGAAACTGATTCATATATGGAAGGAGACTAGAACCTTCTTCAAGGCGGTGACTTGCCCGCCAACTCTCCGAATTCTACCATAATTCTAAGGCTTCTCAGCCTATATAAAGGGCATGACCCCTCATTCTCAGAACTACGTTGGCTTGATTCTCTAGCAATACAGAGATACGTAGGCATCTTGTGAGGACCGATTACTCTCGAACGCAATAATAGCCATTAAAGCACGAAGCTCACGAACCCTAGCATTAAATACATACAGACCCTTGTTTTTATTCCACAACATTTGGCGCCATCTGTGGGACAACAACATCAACCATGGTTCAAACACGAAGAACAACATCAACCTCGACTGAGGCCATACCCCTTAGCTCTGCTTCACCTGCCACTTCTGATCCGCTTATCACTAACGAAGAAGGACAATTACCCCCATCAACAGGGGCGATCATTCAACCTCTAGTCTCTCAACCCCCAGGGACGATTCCCCATGTTGAGGGAACTTTACCCGTGGTCGTCCATCAAAACCAAGAAGCTAACCCTCTTCAGATGGTGGTTTCTCCTCTTGGTAACGTTAATCGTACGCTACCCCCGGGGATACAGATCCACACTACAGATCTCCCCTTGAATACCAACCCGATGTATGGGCTGCCTAATTATCCCCCTCGACAAAGGGAACCTGGACAAAGCGGTCATGCCTTACAGATCCGAGATCGAGAGTGTGATGAGTACTCTGGCCCCTATACCGATGATTCGACATTTGAGGATGACGATGATGATCGCGATGAAGCCCTAAGGAGGCGACGTGCTAGTAGAGAACCTCGAAGGAGGGCCCAAAAAATCCATGATGGACCTCCACAAACGGCCGAGGAAAGGATTAAGGCTCATGAGGCTGAGATCCAAAGGTTAAAGGATGATATTGCTAGGGAGAAAGCAAGGCAATGTCTGATTCGACCTCCTCCAATTACAGGGAGGATTCTCATTATAAATCTGGAGAGGCCTTCAAGGAGACAGAGAAGGGCTGATGCCCCAACTGAAAAATCAACAAGGGTGGAGAGCCCCAGAAGCAACCCAAAGGATCTGATGCCAATTGGGGATCCTGATGATCCCACACCTCCGTTTACTGAGGAGCTGATGAATGCCCGCATCTCAAAGAAGTTCAAGATGCTGACAATTAAGGCTTATTATGGAACGGGCGACCCCGTAAACCATGTCAGGACATTCTCAAACGCACTGCTGCTGCAGCCTGCGAGTGATGCCTTAAAGTGTAGGGCGTTCCCTCAAACCCTGTTGGGCATGGCTCAAAGGTGGTATAGCCGGCTACCTGCAAACTTGATTGGCTCTTTTAAGGGGTTGGGCGCTGCCTTTGTCAGCCAGTTCATTAGTGGGAGAGTTCATGAAAAAAGTTCTGCATCCCTCATGTATATGGTGCAAAGGAAGAATGAGAATCTAAGGGAATATCTCAAGCGATTCACCAAGGAGACGTTGAATATCACTGATCTGGAAAATAAGGTGGTCATGGTAGCCCTGGAACACGGAACCACTGATCTCTTCTTTAAAAGGTATTTGGCAAAACATCCTCCTGAAAACATGGCCGAGCTCCAATGAAGGGCCGACAAGTATATCAAGGCTGAGGACAGCATGAAGAAGGAAGCCGTAGGAGGCAATGACAAGGGTTCCAACGACTCAAAGAAGAGAAAGCAAGAGCAAGAGTACGACGCTAAGAACAAGTATCCCCGGACTAGAAAGGACTCTGAGTCACCACCAAAGAAAGGTTTGGGACCGAGATTCCCTGACTACGCAAGATTGAATGCACCTAGGAGTTGAATCTTATTAGATATTGAGAAGGATAAGGACTTTCGATGGCTGAAGCCACTTAGGGGTGATCCCGCAAAGAGAAACAAGGAGCAGTACTGTAGGTACCACCGTGATGTGGGACATGATACGGATGATTGTAGGCAATTGAATGATGAGATTGAGTTCTTGATCCGAAAAGGGAAGCTAAGCAAGTTTACGAAGGGTGATGATCATGGAACCCAAAGAAGGGATTATGATAGAAGAGACAATGATAAAAGGGACAATGATCTTGATCGTAACCCACAGCCCCGAGGGCCAGTTATCAATATGATTTGGGGAGGCCCGACAGCAGTCGGTACCACACGAAAGTCTCGAAAGGCATACGTCAGAGAGGTGATGCACATTGTAGGAGAAGCCCCGAAATGTGCCACGACTGAAATAGTGATTGGTTTCGATGATTCAGACCTCGAAGGGGTGAAGTTCCCCCACGATGACCCCTTGGCCATAACCCCTGTAATTGAAAATTTGGAAGTAAAGTGAGTCATGATAGACAATGGATCTTTTGTTGACATCCTATTTCATGACGCGATTGTAAAGATGGGGTGCACCGACTCTCTGTTGACCCCGACCAACATGCCTATCTACGGATTTAATGGAGTTGAGTCCAAAGTTGAAGGGACTATTCAGTTGCCCATGACTATTGGGCAGGAACCCCTGAAGGACAAGTTGACATCATTCTTACAAGAGAATAGCGATGTGTTTGCTTGGACAGCAGCTGATATGAAAGGGATTGATCCCCAACTCATAACTCACAAGTTGAATGTTGATCCTGAACGGAAGACAATAAAACAGAAGAAAAGGAATTTTGCTCCTGAAAGGCAAGAGTCCATTAAGCAAGAAGTTGACAAGCTCTTAGAGGCTGGGTTTATTGAAGAGATTCAGTTCCCCGAATGGTTGGATAACCCTGTGATGGTCAAGAAGGCAAATGGGAAGTGGAGGATGTGTATAGACTTCACTGATTTGAATGATGCATGCCCAAAGGATTGTTTTCCCCTGCCAAGGATAGACATGTTGATAGATGCCACAGCTGGACATGAGATGTTGAGCTTCATGGACGGATTCAGCGGCTACAATCAAATTAAGATGCAAAAGGATGACATCCCAAAGGTATCTTTCATAACTGACTTTGGTGTTTTCTGCTATCTTGTTATGGCTTTTGGTCTAAAGAATGCGGGCGCTACTTATCAACGACTAGTGAATAAGATATTCGCTCATCTGATTGGAAAAACCATGGAGGTCTATGTTGATGACATGTTAGTCAAGAGCCTATTCAAGGAAGACCATATTAAGCACCTCAGAGAGGCATTCGAAGTGCTGAGGCACCACAAGATGATGTTGAATCCAGCCAAGTGTGCTTTGGTGTTGGATCTAGAAATTTTTTGGGTTTGATGGTTTCAAAGAGAGACATAGAGGCCAACCTTGACAAGATCAAGGCGATTTTAGATATGGAATCGCCGCGCTCTATAAGAGATGTGCAGAAGTTGACGAGCCGAGTAGCAGCTTTAGGAAGATTCATCTCCAAATCTGGTGATAAATGCTTGCCTTTCTTTCAAGCATTGAAGAAGGTGAAAAATTTTGAGTGGACACCTGAAAGCCAAGAGGCCTTTGAACAATTGAAGAAATACATGGCAGAAGCCCCGTTGTTGGCCAAGCCTAGCCCTGGGGAGACTCTTCACTTATATTTGGCGGTATCCGAACAAGAACTGAGTGTCGTCCTCATTCGCGAAGAGAACAACATTCAGAAACCTGTCTATTATGTGAGCAAGGTATTGCATGGGGCAGAGTTGAATTACTCTCCCATTGAGAAGTTTGCTTTGGCATTGATAACAGGCTCGAGAAAGCTACGACCGTACTTCCAGGCACAGAAGATTGAAGTCCTGACAGACCAGCAATTGAGGAACATATTGCATAGCCCGAAGGCCAGTGGAAGATTGATTAAATGGGCAATCGAACTTGGAGAATTTGACATCGCGTATAAGCCTCGAACAACCATCAAGGCTCAGGAATTGGCTGACTTCGTGGTTGAATGTACCATTGGCAACCAAGAAGTCGGGGGGCAGAAAATAGTGATCGCCCCTGGAAGAGAGGATAAAGATGAAGAGCTTGTACCTGATCAGAGGGAATATTGGGTGCTCTATTTTGATGGAGCATCAAAAACAAAATCTAGTGGTGTGGGTTTAGTCTTGCAAAACCCCGATAGGTTCACAGTTGAGTATGCTTTGAAGTTGGACTTTCCAACAACCAACAACGAAGCTGAGTACGAAGCCTTAATAGCCGGGTTGGCCTTGGCCAGAATCATGAGGGTCAAGAATCTCAAAGTTTGTGGGGATTCAAGACTAGTGTTATCGCAAGTGAATGGTGAATTTGAAGCCAAGGATGAAACTATGGCGAAGTATTTGAGAATTGTGAAAGCTGTTATGACTCAGTTTGATGAGTGCTACGTGGAGCACATTCCTATAGAAGAGAACATTAAGGCTGATGCCCTGTCTAAGTTTGTTTCTTCCGAGATCGAGAATTATACAGGGAGTGTCTACTTCCAGGTCTTGAAGGCCCCAACCATCAACTCTAAGTTGGTGGCACCAATTGACATAGGAGGCTGCTGGATAGATCCTATCAAGGCTCACCTAGAAACCGGATGGCTCCCTGACAATGCCTTGGAGGCACGAAAGTTGTCAGTAAGAGCATTGAGATATGCCTTAGTCGAAGGCATCCTTTACAAGAGATCGTTTTTCATCCCATATTTGAGGTGTTTGAGACCCCAAGAGGCAAAAGAAGCCCTAGCTCACAAGATCACTCGACTAGGATTCTATTGGCCAGAGATGTTGGCCGATACAAAGAATTATGTCAGGCGGTGCGATAGATGTCAGAAGCACGCTCCAATTGTAAGGCAGCCGCCTGAGATGTTAACCTCAATTAACTCTCCTATTCCGTTTGCAATGTGGGGAATGGATATACTTGGTCCCTTTCCCGTAGCATCTACGAAAAGAAAGTTTCTGATAGTGGCCATCGACTACTTTACCAAGTGGATTGAGGCTAAACCTCTATCCAAGATAACCATCAAGCAAGTTGCCCAGTTCTTTTGGGAGAACATCATTTGCAGATATGGAATCCAATGAATTCTTGTGACGGATAACGTAATGCAGTTCAACAATCAAGAGTTTAAGAAGTACTGCGAGGAAAATGCTATTGAGCTTCGTTTCACTTCAGTAGCACATCCGCAAGCAAATTGACAAGCAGAGGTTGCCAATCGAATTATCCTGGATGGACTGAAAAAGAGGGTTGAACGCTCAAGTAACACTTGGGTGGATGAGTTACTGCCTATACTCTGGGCATATCGCACCACCTGTAAGGTGACAACTGGAGCAACCCCGTTTTTGCTGGCTTACGGAGCCGAGGCAGTTGTGCCCTTGAAAATTATGCATGCATCACCTCTAATTGAGGCATACGAACAAGAGAATAATGAAGAAGGCATGAGGCTTGCCCTAGACCTAATTGATGAGGTTAGGGATGAAGCAAATGCCCGGAATGCAGAGCATCAGAAGAGAGCATCCTTCCAGTACAACCGAAGGGTTAAGGAGAGGTTCTTTCGACAAGGCGACCTGGTTCTAAGGAAGATATAGGCTTCTGGAGTTGGTCAAAAGGGAAAGCTAGCCCCTAACTGGGAAGGGCCGTATTGAGTCAAGAAGACAATAGGAAGAGGATCCTAAAAGCTGGAAACCTTGGATGGAAGCGAGGTGCCCCGCACTTGGCACGCTGCGAACCTGAAGGTTTATTATGTTTAAGCTATTCTTATAAAGACTTAGCTTTTTATCTATCTATTAGGAAAAGTTGCTATCTATGTAAGGTTTGAACCCATTTTGAGTTATTAATGCAAGTTTGTTTTCCATTCTATGATTCTGTGATTTTAATTACGTACCAAGCACCTGTCGAGTGTAAGTCTAGAATGACCAAGTACAACATACGAGTAAAGGAAAACAACTGCATAGATAAAATGCCCTGAAGGGCCAAGGTTTAAGTTACAGACATATCAAATAAAAGTCTAAGTCCATGAAGGACCCCAAATGGAAATAAACACAGCCACAAGTGGCTAACAAGGCCATGCAAGGCCACTTACTCCTGTGGAGCTTCTACAGAACTCTCTTCCTCGGTAGAACCCTCCTCGTCCGAATCATTATCAGAGCCGCTATCATTTTCGGCTGCCACTACTATCGGCTGTGCCCTAGTCCTCTCGACCTCTTCCCCTCCTTCTCCCTCTCCTTCTTCTTCTTCGGAGGAGCTAGAAGAAGGGCTTGCTTCATTTCGAAGCCTCCTCCTTCCCGGTATTTGCTGACGAATCATCCCATCCCTCCTCGCTGGCATAGGCTTTTCCCACGAGAGCCCGAAGAGCTTGAGTCTTGGCTAGCAGCTTGGGCGCCCCCTCTTGAGCCAGAGCCATGATGACGATGGCTTCACCTAGAACCAGAACCCGATGCTTGGGCCACTGTGTTGACTCTCGAGCCTCAAGCAACATGACCATAAGGGCTTGGGAAGTCCACTGGATTAACTATGGTTTGATGCCTCTTGCTCACAGCATTGACAGCCTTTCCCAGTCGATAGACATGATACTCGGGCGTACTTCGTCATCATGCTTGTCTATAAGCTGGAAAAAGTCCTCAAACTCCTGGTAAGCTTTCACCACCAATTTGTAGTCAGCCGCCTTTTTCCTGTACAAGGAGTCATATTGCCTCTGGAAAGAATGTGCATCAGCTTCAGCACGGATAGCCCTGGACTCTAAGTCCTGACATTTCTCGTCAAATATTGCCTTTTCCTTTTTTAAGGCCACGTTCTCATCTCGATATGCTCGGCCTTGACGAGTGCTGGCCTGGAAGTAGGCGTTGGCTTGGAACAAAGAATTAGTGAGATATTTACAATGATAAGTCATATGAAGACATTACATCTAAGATGGAGAGTGTGAAACCTGATATAGGGCTTGGGCTCCTAGAGTCTCCGCCTCATCGATTTTATCCCCGGCAGTCACTGTCAAAAGATCGGGGGGAGTGATGCTAAACTTAGACCAATCCAAGGCCGATTCCGGGCATCCCAAGACAGAGTCTTATTCGTAAATACCCCAACCAGGGACGAAAGGGGATTTGATTTTCCCGTCAGCATTCCGAGATCTTTTCGAAGAACATCCCGACAGGAACTGTGGAATTTTTTGGCCAGGGGGTGCAGCAACCGCCTCAGCTTTCTTGATCATCCTTCTAGTAACCTTCAGTTGGTTCTCGGGACGACTGTCTATTTCTTCAGCAGCTGAAATTGCAACAGAAAAGATATTGGGATAAGAATAAACAAAGTTCATAATGTGCAATAAAAAATTACCCTCAATAGAAAGTAAGCTAAGGCCAGCTTCCACAAGTCTCTTCTCATTCAAGAAAACTTTATAATGAGTTCGACCATCATCCGCAATTAATCTATCTCGGTCAAGTAGCTCTTCTGGGCTGAGATCACACACGAAGTGCAGACTGTCTTTCACTTCTCCGAACTTTGACACAAAGAAAAGGCCCCAGTTGCCACCACTCCATTTCAGAATCACGAACTCATTTCCCCAAGAATGATGGGAATCTGGGAAGGAGAAGGCATTCACAATATGAGGAACATTGGTTCTATGTTGGATACTGATCCATCATTTTTTAGAGTCAGGAGAATTGTGGTGGTCGGATAGATATTTAGATCCCGGCACCTTAACATGAAAATAAGAATAGCACGCCATGCATTAGGATATAGCTGGTAGGGATGAACCTGGATCTTCGCTAGAAGCCTGGTAATGAATGGATCAACTGGAAATCTCAAACCTGCTTCAAGGGCACCCTTGAAAACACATAGCTTCTCAGGATCCCAATTACAGGTTCTGTCACCTAAGCCAGGAAGGCGGACCTTGACCGAGTCCGGGAAGCCATATGTCTTTCTAATTTCCTCTACATCATGCTCGTTTAACTTACACAGACTATGGTACGAGTATAATTCAGAACTGTTAGGGAATATATCCCTCATAGTACTCAACAAGTCTAATAAAGAATGAAATCGACGATCAATATATGAGGGAGGTTTCAATCTAGTTTTACCTCGAAGAGTTCTTGCCATGGTCCTCTTGGACATCGCCTCGGACATAGAGAATGATGGGGCAGGTGCGCGATTGCCGTCTGACATCTTGAACTCGAACTTGGAACTTGAAACTAGAACTTGGAAGCCTTAGAGATGGAAGAGCTTTTAAAGAGAATTTTAGAAGTGAAGAAGTGAAGGAGTGAAATGAAATGAAGACTACTCCATCTATTTTATAGGAAAGTCATGACCTGCAACAACAGGTCGAAAAACAGCCCGGTTCGTGTTTGCAGGTCATCTATCGTTTATGAACGAAAAAAGATGAAATTCATCCGATATATATGGAAAGAATCGTAACAAATTTATACGATTCTGAAGAAAAGAAGCATTTAGGCGAGTATGTTACGCCAGGCTACGCTTGAACGTTTAACTGAGCATTAAGAGTTAATTACGTTTAAGGAAGATAGATTGCAAGAGATTAGCTTCGCTAATCAAAAGACTAATTATGCTTCGAAAGGTGGTATTAAACAGCCAAAAATCAAGGTCATGATTCAAGAACGAGAATTCAGACATTGCGAAAAAGCTCCGAGAGGCACGACAAGGCACCCAAGAAAAGACCGCCAACCTCCTGTCAGCCGACCAGGAGCACCTAGCAGGCGACCAGGACCTCCTGGCAGCCGACCAGCTGCCCAGGAAGGGGTCAGGCCGACCTCTTGGCAACCTCAGCCAACCAGGAGCACCTGGCAGGCGACCAGGACCTCCTGGCAGCCGACCAGCTACCCGAGAAGGGGTCTAGCCGACCTCCTGGCACCTCCCGTCAGTTGGTTGGCTCGGTTGATTGTTCTGGTGAAGATTTTTTACTTTCCAGAACGAACGTCGACCTTCGAACATTCCTAAAACTTAGCGCCATTTAGCGTCGATTAGCACCGTGTAGTGCCGTCTTAGGCCATTTAACGTCATTTAAACATAGATTAAACATAGATTAAACGTCGTCTAAGGCTTATTAGCGCCGTTTAGCATCGATTAGCACCGAGTAGTGCCGTCTTATGCCATTTAACGTCGTTTAACATAGATTAAACGTCGTTTAAGCATCGATTAATGCCGTTTGAATCAACACGGAGCCCTTGTCAGCAAATCAGCCGACCAGGAGCACCTGTCAGCCGACCAGGAGCACGTGACAGCCGACCAGCTGCCTGGAAAGGGGTCAGGCCGACCAGGAGCACTTGTCAGCCGACCAGGTGCACCTGGAAGCCGACCAGGAGCACCTGGCAGGCGACCAGGACCTCGTGGCAGCCGACCTGCTGGCCAGGGGGTGGCTGCAACTGTCCCGGGTCTCCTTTCGGCCGATCATTTAAGCACCGATTAGTGTCGATTAGCACTAATTAATGTCTTTTAAGCACAGTTTAGTGTCCGTTAGCACTGTTTAGCGTTGATTAACGCCGTTAGTGCCGATATAAGCCATTTAACATCGTTTAACACTGTTTAAACGTTGTTTAAGGCTGTTTAGCGCTATTTAGTGCCGTTTAACACCGATTAGTGTCGTTCAAACATCGTCGTAAACGCGTTGGTCGCTCCACGCTTTACATTAAGGCGGTATTGTTGAGAATACTTGCGTATGAACAATAAACCCTGACCCGAGTCTCGATAAGGCCGTTATAACTTCAAGGAAAACCTGATCAGTTTTCCTGGAAGTTGGGGGGCAAATGATATGGGCTAAAAGTAAGCCCTAAAGACACATTTAATGTGGCATTAATTAGGCCCAGTATGGTCAAAACGTGGGGTCCACCGGATGGGCCCAAACCCTATTTTTCATATTAATTTCGTAATTAATATTGAAGGTAATAAACAGCTCAGCAAATAAGAGTCAAACAAGGATGTTACTCCTGCCTGACTTAGCCTCCAAGATATCAATTTCAATATGGAAATTGATTCATATATGGAAGGAGACTAGAACCTTCTTCAAGGCGGTGACTTGCCCGCCAAGTCTCCGAATCCTACCACAATTCTAAGGCTTCTCGGCCTATATAAAGGGCCTGACCCCTCATTCTCAGAACTACGTTGGCTTGATTCTCTAGCAATACAGAGATACGTAGGCATCTTGTGAGGACCGATTAGTCTCGAACGCAAGAACAACCATTAAAGCACGAAGCTCACGAACCCTAGCATTAAATACATACAGACCCTTGTTTTTATTCCACAACAACTTGGATCAAGAAATAGATGATAAATACTAAATACATATAATTTTGATAATTTATATGTCTTCTAAAATTAATATGTTGAAAAATTGAAATTAATACCAAATTACAAGTATGTAATCTGTTGTTAGTGAAAAAGATAAATAATAAGTTCAATTATTACAATAATTTTATTGCATATATAATTAGAGTAAAGGGTTTTGAAGGTATGATCATCTTGAAGTTACATTATACGGTGTGTTCCTGCAGTAGTACTAGTATGGTTTTAATTCATAACATTATTACTTTATAATGTTTATAGTTGTGTTTATGCCAGTAGTATGAATTCTAGATTTACATGTAAAAAATAATAATAATAAATTTTAAAAAAGTATTTGATTATGACTAATGTTAAATTACAAAATAAAAAAAAAATACTAACACCAATATAGTACAAACATGTTTCAAGTATATCATATAAAATTTAAGAAAATAAAAAAAACTCCACAAAAAAATATTAAAAATGACAAACAAATACCACATTAAAATCCTTTTAAAAATATAATTTAAATGAATATAATAAAAAAGTTACATCTATCTTTTATGTGTTTCTAAACTTAAGTTAAAAATAAATAAATTCGATACTGGAACTATAGATTAATTAAAAAAATAACCTAAAATCCCAAAACAAGAAATTTACAAACCATCTAGATATAAAAATTATGTTAATTTACATAATAAAAAAGATAAAAAACGTGAATATGTAACAACATGTATCAAGTATGTCATGCATAATAAATATTGAAACATAAAATATTACTAATAAATTCTTCAATAAAGGCATTTCTTAAATTTATATTAAAAACAAAAAACTTCAAGTCTATTGAAATATAATATTTCTATTTCATCATATTATTATTTTGCGAACAAATGTAGACGCAATACTACACTTGTAAAAAAAAAAATTTAAAATAAAAAAAATGTATATTATAAAATCAAGATATTATACAATAAAAAATTTCAAAAATTAAAAATTACAAAAATATAAAATTTTGTCAGCAATTAAATTAAAACAAAATGTATACAATTCAAACCAATGAAATACATATCAACAAATTCATCAATTATTTTTATAAATAAACGAAATTTACTAAATATTTAATTATTATTTAATGTGAAAAATACAATTATGAATAACATTTAAAAGTTTATACAAAAATTATTTTATAAAATTATTTATAAAATATTGATAAAGCAAACCTTATTATGCTAGTTATTCAAAATGCATTACATGAAAATAAGAATTCAACCAATTAAAATAAATAAAATGAATTCCAAGGAAGTGTAATATTTTATTTATCAATCAACCATATTTACCAAACTTCCCAATAATTTTTTTGTGAAAAAGAAATACAACTTCCTCCATTAACTTACTTCCTACGTCTAATCTAATCAAACAAGCACTTAACATATGTGATTGAATTAAGTAACTTTACACACCGTTTTTTTTTTCGGGTGACTCTAGAGTGTCTAGACTCGTTTAGTAATCCCACTAATTTTCCGTGAAAGTAAGAAACCGACCAAAGCAACGTCTCCCTCAATAATTCAGTGGCATTTCCGTCATTCCGCCAAACGCAAAACGTGAAAAAGAACTCGTCACTGGGACCCACATGAAGCATATCTATTTACCATATATAGTTACCACTGTCACACTCTTCCATCACTCCAAAACCAAAACAATTCTCTAGAAAAGTGTGGGTTTCACTGTGTGAGAGAGAAGAATAACCAAAACTTGAAGAAATGGAGGGCAAAGAAGAAGATGTGAGACTAGGAGCCAACAAGTTCAACGAGAGGCAGCCAATTGGCACGGCAGCTCAGAGCCAAGACAAAGACTACAAGGAGCCACCACCCACACCTTTGTTTGAAGCCTCTGAGCTCAGCTCCTGGTCCTTTTACCGAGCTGGAATCGCTGAGTTTATTGCAACTTTCCTGTTCCTCTACATCACTGTCTTGACCGTCATGGGGGTGTCCAAGTCCCCTAACAAGTGCGCATCTGTTGGAATTCAAGGAATTGCTTGGGCTTTCGGTGGCATGATCTTTGCTCTTGTTTACTGCACTGCTGGAATTTCCGGTAATTTCTTTAATTACTTAGTTAATTATTGAAATTACTGCTAGAGGTCACGAAATATTTAATGTTACATCAGCTTTGTACTTAAATATTTCGTGACCTCTAGCATTATGTTATAAAAGATAGATAATTATAATAAGAATTTATGTTCATGTATGTACTAATATGCGAAGTTTGGGGGTGGATGTGTGCAGGAGGGCATATTAACCCGGCGGTGACGTTCGGGCTGTTTTTGGCACGAAAGTTGACGTTGACAAGGGCGGTGTTCTACATGGTGATGCAATGTTTGGGAGCGATCTGTGGAGCTGGAGTAGTGAAAGGGTTTGAAGGAAAAAGGCAATATAATCTTCAAGGTGGTGGTGCTAATGTTGTAGCTCATGGTTACACCAAAGGTGATGGTTTGGGTGCTGAGATTATTGGTACCTTTGTGCTTGTTTACACCGTCTTCTCCGCCACTGATGCCAAGCGTAGCGCCAGGGATTCCCATGTTCCTGTAAGCCCCTTTTGCTGTCGTGTTTTTGATTTATGATATGATTGATTCAGAGTTGTGTGTGTAAAATTAATTTGGTAGACATTTGTTCAAATGCAAATAATTTAGTCTAGAAACAATGAATTGGTGTTTTTGAAACTGAAAACGAGACTCGTGATCTATTAATGTGAAGATGATAACATAATTAGCAGTTTGCAGCTAATTTGTAGAGTTTGTAGGCTAATTTTGATTATGTGATATAAAATTGTTTGCATGAATTATGATAATGCTTTATTTTTAGATCTTGGCACCGTTGCCTATTGGATTTGCTGTTTTCTTGGTTCACTTGGCCACTATCCCCATTACTGGAACCGGTATCAACCCAGCTAGGAGTCTCGGTGCAGCCATCATCTTCAACAAGGACCATGCGTGGCATGATCATGTAAGCAATCCCCTGCCACCAATTATTCTTTAAAACATAATCTGTCATTCTTAACAAATTTTAGTTGTATAAGAATGTCATTTTGTTTTATGATCTCATTAGTAATTAAATGGAGTAAATCTGTTCATTTGGACAGTGGATCTTCTGGGTAGGACCATTCATCGGTGCAGCACTGGCAGCACTATACCACCAGGTTGTGATCAGAGCAATTCCATTCAAGTCCAAGTAAATCCATTGACTGGATTTTATTTATGTTTGTGCTGGTCCCTTTATAAATGTTTAAAGTGTTTAAGAAGCTTAAACCAGCTGCGTTGTTTGTATGTTTGCTTTTTCACCTCCCCTTTTCTTTGTTTGTTTTTCAGTGGATCTATGTATGTATCTATCTGTTTGTAAGTTATTTTCCTAGAGAATTTATGTGACAATGGCGTGTTGAGTAGGGACTTAAAATTACTTTTTTGATATGCATTGCTTAAACTTAAATGGAGCCTAAGAACTAAAGCAGGGTCGGTGGCCCCTGCCTCACATGATTCACATCACTAGTGGTGGTTGTGCTTTCATAATTTTATCTCAGAATCATCCCACCCCTACCAAACCTGCTCCATTCTTTATTAAACATCCTCTCTTTATTGTAATTGTAGGTGATTAATTTTTGTTAGGATTAATTAAATATGTTAAACTCGAAAAACCTGAAAAAGGCCAAGGGTCTGAATTGTTAAAGAGATGTCGCACATTGTTAATGTGTTTGAGTTCAATTGTTGATATTGGTAGGGGCAAGGAATGTGTTTGTGTGTTCAACTGTCCTTGTAGTATTGGTAGGCGAAATGAATGTGTTTTGTGTTCTCATTTGTCTTTGTGGAGTGGTAGGGATCATGACCACTTCTGAAGTGCGATTACAACAAAAATGATGGTAGTTACTAGTGGGAGGAGTCTGAGAAATTACGATTTATTTGCATTTCCGTAGTACCAAAACGGTTTACCTTGTTATTTGCTTCGCTTAGCATTCTTAAACTATTCTCGGTCCATGTTCAAGACTAAAATTCTAACCTAAGTTTCAACCAAGCTTTGTAAACCAGTTTTAAGACATCAAAAGATACTATAGTTTTGTGTACTGTGCATGTGAATTATCTTGTCTCGGACACCATGTATATACACTGCAGTATATTCTTCAAAAAACTGCAGTGTAAAATATTGCAGATCGAACCAACTTCCCCAAATGTTTACACACAAAACAAGATGTGTTCTATACCCTTTAGTGATTTATGAGTTATAAATGTTGGAGAGGTGTGTTGGTGTGTTTTTCTTGATGAGCAGATGTTATGCTGATAAGACTTAAGAGGCATTAAGCAGAACTACGCACCGGAATGTAGCACTGCAATTACAAACCATACAAATTTTTCCCAGGAACAGAGACCTAGACACCTGCAATTGCTTAGTTTACATGACTTAATCTAGTCCATTATGATGCATGAGATGCCTATTGCCATTTTAGCAAATCGCATAACTACTACATGTATATTGCTTGTGGTCAAGAGACTGATACATGTTACAAACTTTGAAACAATATAGAAGAAAGGAAGTCTAGTCTGAAAGACTGTGCAACAATATTGTCTATGCACAAGAACAGCTAGCTGCTTATACCCATCTTCTTTCTTAACCTGAAGAGTGAAATAAGTCGAGTTCTTGAATCAAATCATTCAAATCAGAGTGAGACGATCCACCTTCTTCAACAGCCTTTCTTGCCATTTCCTTTAGTCCCTTGGCTCAAATCATTCAAATCAGAGTGAGCCTTATCTGTTCTGAAGCACAGGATGCGAAGAAACTTGATCCATGAAAAACCAATGTGGGAATATCAAATTTGGCTGCCGAGTCAGTAGCCCAAGGAAAGAACATATCAGCCACAAGACAACCAGGACGATATTCTTCAAGAAGTTGCTCAACCTGATTCTTGAGCATCCTTGTAGCTTCAAAGAAACTTGGGAGCATAGCAGAAGGGAGCTGATCAGCATTTTCACAATCTTCTGGCAAACCTGATAATTTAGAGAATTCAACAACTTTGATACTCATTTGAAAACCAGAATTGTTGCTTTTCTGTACTGTTTTCGCGAAAGCAGGAACATTGAGAGGCGTAGTGATGATCGTAGAGTGTACGCCTCGAGAAGCAAATAACTTAGCCATATCTAGGATGGGTATCATGTGACCATAAGCCATAACAGGAAAGAAGAAGATATGAAGCTCAACCATTTTATGTCAGAATGCCTGTATATGGCTGGTTACTATGAATATAATGATGGTGAAGAGAAAGTTGTATACAACTAGTAGAACTGGGAAGATGCTTAAATAGTGATTGTGTTTTCGTAATTTTTCACAAAATGATCACAATCGTCAATTTAAACAATAAGAAGCTTGAAATCAACTTGTTGGAGTTTAGAAGATACCCGCAGTAGCATTGTCAAATTGGAGTCTATAAGGTTAGAAGATAACATTTGTACCGTAAAAGCAGCAACTGAATGTACTTCACGAGAGGTTATAAATGTGATGTCAACCACACAAGAATTTTGGAACCATCACTGAAAAGGATGTCCATGTTAGCTTCGATTATGTCCTCAGAATTAAAAATGTTTGTTCTCCACACATTTAGTCTTCTGGATGTTTATTGAATCAAATTTTGTACCTAGCTAGGTTTATTGCATATAGCTTCGCTAAGTTTGTAATATTTTTAACTACTATTCCCTCCGTTTCAGTGACTTTTTAATGGTCAATTTTTTTGGATTTTAACTGAAATTTACATATATATCATATAATTAAAAATAATTACAAAATATATGTGATTGGAAGATATATTTAATTTACTTTAAAATGTATTTTCTAGATTTTCAAAATTATAAATATATAAATTTTAATTTTCAATCAAAGTTGAATAAGTTTGACCGTTGAAAAGTTAAATAAGTCACGTATCACGCAGCTAGGGGCTACGACATTATCCGTCCTTTTTGCATACGAGACGACAAATTCATGGACATACATTGATAATTAGCGTACACCTTCATCAAAGAGAAACTGCCTAGGTAGAACATATCTCATTATGCCCTACAACTGCTGAGGCACTGAACATCATAATCTACTTCAAACGTATCTTGTACTTGTGAAGGGCCGGAAAAAGTTTAGCAGCTGCAATGCATTCTTTCTTCATCCCTCCTAGCTGAGGCACTGAGCAATTAATCGACGTAATACTCATTGTGTTCTTCCAGTTTTGAACGGCAGTACAGGACACATCAGGCAAGTAAAGTAGCGAGAAACATAGAATTACTTTACAATCATTTTCGGAGAAAGTATAAACTATAAAATAATTTAATGATCATCTCCAGACAAAACGTATCTAATAATCTTAACCATATTCATTTTCCAATTGCCACACTCGACTGGAACTCACAATGTAGAAGTTTCAAATCCTCATATTCGACATGTTATTCGAGAAGAACAAAAGAAGATAATTAGAATTGAGAATGTAACAAAGTATTAGGATGCTGGGCCGAAAGATGATGGAGTGAGGAGATATGGCAATAATAGTAATGGGTCGGAAATTACAAATGGAGGATGGTTATTTCATATTGGGCCTAGTAATATATGATTTGTTGGTGTTCGTTTTTACACATATTTTCGAATTTTTATTTTTTTTCCTAAGTAATATTTTGGATATTTTGACTCTGCTTTTGTTCATTGTACACGGTTTTTTAAAAAAATTTTATTTAATAAATTAATTTTTTGTGTTTTATTTTGAAAATTGCTATTTTTTTTTATAGAGTCATCGAAATTATTTCATTACATTTGAGAGTAAATTTTTAAATAGTTTACAACACGATTTTAAATTTTCGAAATAATATTTTACAAAGATAAATCCTTGAATAATTATTTTTTTTATCAATGTTAAGTTAAGGATTTCAAATTTTGTAAAAATCATTGCATTGTTAAACCAATATAAGTAATCAATTTTTTTTAAAATTTTCTTTTCATTAATCTTTTTTTCTCCTTTGGCTCCGTTCTTCTTCTGTAGCTTCTACATATCGTTCACGACGTCTCTTGTTACCTTCAATTTTTTATTTTCATTTGTAACTAATGATCTTGTATGTACAGATTTCTGCTTGATAGAATAATGTAATAATAATTCTATCTATGATTGTATTAGGATTTTTTTCCAATTCATTCTAATATCTTTTTTATTTGTTTATTTATAATTGATTTTAGTTGTTTACACATATTTTACGGTAATAGCTATAGGTGGTTAGAGTTGAATATCAATATTAAGATATTAATAATTCTATATGAATTTAATTTGGATCTAATTTACGTACAACATTATTCGATTTTGTTGTCTGAATCTGTATCTTTATGTTCAGCTATCTATTTTTTACTTACAATCCCACGGGTTTTTTTAATATCTATTAAATATATTAATTTTTTAATATTTATATGTTATTACATATCAAATTGTTGTTAAAAAATTGATATATATTAGGTTTTACACGTTCAGTCATGATTATATCCTTTTTATCATATTTTCTTTTTAAAATTCAATTCCAATACAATTTTTTTTAATTATACTCCCTCTGTCCCTCTCATTTCTTTACATTTTTTCCACTGCTTGACACGCATTTTAAGGCTTCTAAAAAGTATAGTTCCATAACTTGTTTTTAAAATATTCTTTTTTTGTAAAAAAAATAGAACAATTCCATTTTTATACAAAAAAAGAAAATTTTAAAAATAAGTTATGAAACTATCCGCAAAATGCACCTTAAAATCCGTACCAGAATTACGTCCCCCAAGGTAAAGAATCAAGGGGGATAGAGGGAATATCTTTTTTTAGATTACAATTTTCTTTTTAATATGATATAATCTTGATCATCTATTTTTAAAAATATTAGATTCGACGGTTGAGATTATTTTGGTAGTACAGTGACCAAACCAAAATTATGGATAACATTCTCTTAAGCTTATTATATATAAGGATATAATTTTGGCGGGATTGATGTGCTCTTTGTTTGGGATTGATGTTAAAAATTGTTTTACTGTTAGAAAAAGTGCTTGTAAAAAAAGTACTATTGCAAAAAGCTGAAGACTGTTTGGTAATATTTTTGATATGTGCATGTTTTGATGTAAAAATATAATAAAAATAATATTTTTGGTGAGTTTTGATAAAGCTAAAAAGCAATTTTTTTAAAAAACATGGAAGGACCTGCTTTCTTTAAAAGCAATTTTTAGGTTAAAAACACTTTTCATAAAAACAATTTTTAAATTTTATTCAAATTTTTTTAACTATTTTTCAGAAAAAAATTAATACTGCAGTGTTGTACATTTTTAGACCGATGTTAGTAGTTGACATGTGTTATGTCGTTTTGTACTACATGCTATTCAAGTTAGGTTAAGGTTATTCACTAGTGTGTAAATATATACTTGTACTTAGAACTAAAAATTATATTAAATGAGATTGGTGAAACTCTAAAAAGCCATATTTTGTAGTAATTTGTTTAGTTGAAAGCCATATTTTGTAGTAATTTGTTTAGTTGACACTGGTTCTAACTCATCCTAACTTATAATATCGATTAATTTGGAAATCTAAATCAAAACTTGTGTATTTTTTTAATTATTAAATTTGTATATTTTACAAATGAAACAAATTTTGGAATAGACGACAGTTGAATCTAGAATCTAGGACACGTACGATATATAAGAGATAAGTTCATATTATTTACGTTATATATTATCACGTTCTAACTTGTGATTTTTTTTAATTAAATAAAAATAAATATCAATTCTTAATCAAATTTTAGATGAGCAAAAATTGAACTCATATTACTAAGAATAAATATTACCAACTTGATACTCCAATCACGTTCAATGTAAATCCAAAACTTAGTTCAACCTTGAACCAAAAATTCGTATTCAATTTTGAACTTAATATCCTCTCCAAAAATAAAAAGTTAGAACTTGATAAACGGGATTTATATCAAACTGGCCATCCGTTTCACTCAAAACTATCAATTAGATCACTTATTCAAAAACGATATCATTTGAATCATTAAAGTCATAATAAATATAAAAGTGGCCACCCATTATAGTACTCGGGAAGTAAAAGTAATTTTTTATCGAGTTCTACACATTTTGCTTGAATGCTTCCATAACCAAACGAAAGGTTAATAATTCTAGTATTTTTGATAATATATTTAGAATTTAGAAAGTTTATTTACTATTTATTTTTAATTAAAACAAGGAAAATGACAATAAAATAAAAAATAAATAGTAAATGAATTTTTAAAAATCTAAATATATTATCAGAAATACTAGAATTATTAACCTTTCGTTTGGTTATAGAATCATTCAAGAAAAATGTGTAGAACTCGATAAAAAATTACTTTTACTTCCCGATTACTATAATGGATGGCCACTTTGATATTTATTATGATTTTAGTGATTCCAATGATATCGTTTTGAATGGATGGTTTAATTGATAGTTTAGTTTGATATAAAACCCCTTGATAAACTTGAATTAGGCAAGATTTGAGCCAATACGATTGATTATAACCTTGTTACAACAGTCCCTGTATAATTACTTTCATAAACGTAACCCTAGTTCCAACAATATTCTTAGGAGTTGCAAGTTACAGTAGATAGGAGCAAAATGTAATGACAAACGCTAGAGACAAAGAACGGGTGATATTTAAGGAGGAACATAGGAATACTACAAAAGGCGAAGAAATCAAACATTCTTGGGAATTGTAGAATTAAGCATGCAATGCAAGCACAACAAATTGACCGTTCACTTTCTCGAGTCATTAAACAACAAGTGTCTCCATGTAGCAATCGATAAAAATTTAAAGTACGTGGGATTACTTAAATTAAAGCTTAATTCTACGTATAGTATCTATCACAAATGAAGAAGATCGACATGGACACCCTTTAATTGGTGGCTTCTTTTCTAATGCTACCTTTTGAAGAAGCATGCCGTTTCCAATAAAGTTTCAACTGGTTTTGTGCTAATAGCTCAATACTTCACTAATATTAACAACAAAATTCATATTTAGTAATTTTTAATAATTCGGATCATTTGATTTTTAATTTGTAACTGAATAAATTTCGTGAAAATTGAACTCGAAATATGAACGAAATGATGAAACGGAAGAAGAGACAAAATAATATTGAACTTACCTTGACTCCTATTTATAAACCTAGTGATGCAGCAAAACTTCAAAGATGAGATGACAAAAAGCTTGTATAATTTTTCTAGAAGAGCACAAAACTTGACCACCTCCTCGAATGCTAAAAATTATCCATTTAAGTAGTCTTAATGATACACATGATATATTATATATTGAAAAAAAACAAACACCAAAGTAACAAAAAGTGATTACTTTTAATCAGCTCTATATTATTCACAGCTTCTACAATCAATTTTCTAAGTGTTCCCTTTGAAATTCCCAAAGAATTTTAGAGCAAAAGAAATGAAAGCAGCCATACCAGTAAAGCTATAGGCTTATAGCTAGGTAGGATAGTAGTAGTAGTAGTTGGCAATGCCATATGCTCAAGACAGAAGGCACAGGACAGGTTAAAAGCCAAAGCTGGTCTCCTTCCAGTTTGTCATGCATAGCTTGTCTCTTTCATATTATCTCCACTTTGTGGGCTTTTGTTGTTTCTTAGTATATGTACCCACATCCTTTAAAAATTAAAGAATGTTTTAAGTTAGCTTATGTTTTCTTAAATTATTTTGAAAAAAGGGCACTAACATTATGGTCAACTAGTTACTCAGGATTTATGTCAGTAACTCACTTGTGATCATAATCATCCAACTAAGATCAGACAATGTGAACTTTGACTTTCATGACCATCACCTTCTTTGCCAGTTCAGTACAAGGTGATTCTGTACATGCATGTTTCTTTACAAATTTTTAATTTAAGACTTTGGCTTATTCTTCTAGTTTTATTTAAACTCCTTAGTTGATGTTTATCCACAAGTACCTGCAATCCACGTTTTCAAGTTAAGCTTATTTAAGTGTCGAGTACTTGTGATAATTTTGAATCTGAGTAGTTTATGATGCAAACCAGGGATGAACTCCAGTGTGATCCTGCTATATATATATATATAGAAAAATGCTAGAGATATCAAATTGGGTACCAAAAATTGTTACAAAATGATGTGACATTGTCTTGATTGGTTATAATTATAATTGACTCGCCAGGATCATCCAATTAAAACAACCCAAAATGCCAAGCAATTAGTGCAATGTCAATTGGTAATAAATTTTGGTACCAAATTTGGTACATGTAGCACTACTCATATGATAGGCTGTAATAATCAGTTTTGCAACCGAAATTTTTATTAATATTTATTTAAAAGTTATTATTAAAATGAGCGAGTTATAAGCCAAATAATAGGGTAGTATAGTGGCAACAAAAAGTAATCAAAAAATTTAGAAGTTACCAGTTTGTGTGCTCGCGGACCAAAACTTTGAATACTAGTGGCAGCTTTTGTGCAATGTCTCTCACAGAAAACAAGAAAAAACAATGTGATCAAATCCTCAAAGTCCTCCTCTTTATCTCCCCCCCTATCTCCCTAAATTCAAAGCATTCTCATCACATTATCACAACAATTACCTTAATTTATTCCACTTGTAAGATCTTATACTTCGATTATTACAAAAAGATACTGACTCAAGTCACTCAACTACTTGCCATCTTTCTTCTATAAATATAAAACACCCACACGTACTCTCTTTTCACTAGTACCCAACCTCAGAAAAACTACTTCTGGAAAAAAAAACAAAATCTAGAAATATTTTAGATATGGATGAGAGCCTTTCAGGGTTTTCAATGAAAGTCCGCGGCGGTGGTGGTGGTTGCGGTGGCGGAAATAAGTGCGGGAGGTGGAATCCCACAAGTGAACAAGTTAAGGTTCTGACTGATCTGTTTAGGTCAGGACTAAGGACTCCTAGTACTGATCAGATACAAAAGATATCGACACAGTTGAGCTTTTATGGAAAGATCGAGAATAAGAATGTTTTTTATTGGTTTCAAAATCATAAAGCTAGGGAGAGACAGAAACGTCGGAGGGTTTATAATGTTAGTGATCCTACTGATGATGAGATCATCCATTGCAAAGACAAGATTTCCTCGACTAAACGTAAGTCTCATTTATGAATATGATACGCATTTGCATTTACACCAAGTACTTTTTCTCGTAATACACTTAAGGTTTTAGAAGAGTTGTTAATTTATATTTCATATATGACAGAATTTGGAGAAAGAAATGAGGTGGTTTCGGAGGAGCCAGAGAAAGTGATTGAGACGTTGCAGCTATTTCCGTTGAATTCATTGGACGAGTCCGAATCAGAGAAGCTGAGATTATATGCAAGCGAGTACAACAAGGAGAATGCATCGACATTCTTCTATTCATTTGGGAGAGAAATGGATAATCCATATCATCCACCCCTAGATTTGCGCTTAAGCTTCGTGTAAACTGCTGTATAATTTCATGATCTCTAATGTATTAGATAATTTGTTTCAATAGTTAGTTGTTTACTTGTTTTGTTCCAAGAGCTTTAAGTTGATTGCATGACCTGAACTAGCTAGGTTTTACCATTCGATGTTGTTGTTGAACTAGGGTTAGTTTAGTTACTTACTGGCTAGTTTAATTTTAATAAGTTTTATTTTTCAAAAAAAAAAAACATTCTTAATACAGTATGAGTGTACAGAAATCCATGCACGTAACTCAAGGAATTGATATAACATGCGGGATTTAAAACTTTGAAATTGACAGGACATTCATTCCTGTCATTGAACTATCAATTTCACGCGCGGGCCTTGAGCCCTTTAGGCTTAGTAGGATTTTTAACCTTGAACTTTGATTTAATTTGGTTTTCAAACCTTGATGTTTGTATTTTTTAAAATAAAACTTTGATGTAGCACTTAGTTGAAAATAAAATTTTCCTAAATTAGTTGGAATTAAATATTAAAAATTTGTATTTTATAAATTAACACCTCCATTATGATTATATAAATCAATAAAATTTGCAATTTAAAAAATATTTAGTTACATAAATTAGTTATTAAACTATATAATAATTTATAATGGAAATGATGTAGTACTACATTTTATGCATGATGTATTATCATAATTTGTGGAATTTAAATAACAAAAATTGAAACTTATATATTATCAAAATTCAATAAAATATCAATTGATGAAAATGGTAAAAATAATATGTAAAATAATTTAGATATCAAAATTTGAAAAATACATATATCCATCTTAGTATTAGTAATTGAAGAAATTTTCAGTCGAAAGATTAAGGCTTTATTTTTTGATTGACAAACATTAAAATTTTATTTTCAACTAAATGATATATGAAGGTTTTATTTTTTGAAATACAAACCTTAAGGTTTAAATTTCAAATTGAATGAAACTCCAGGGTTTAAAATTCTTTTAAGCCGGCCCTTTAGACTTCAGAGTTGAGACAATGCGAGGGTTAGGGGTATCTTTTAAAAGCATAAATGTCATATAATTTATAAATAGATAGCTTATAAGTGTTTGGTAAATCACAACTTATAAATCAGTAGAGTGTTTGGTAAATCAGAACTTATAAGTTAACTTTTTTTATTATTTTCAAAATATTTATTTTTTAACATATATCAATGGATAGATCTCGATGAGTAGAGAAATTTGATATATACATATCAATTTTCTAATGAACGAATCAAAAGATATATGATTTTGAAAATTTGAAGGATATTATATATTACGTGTATCGAAAAATAAGAATAATCTGAAAGAAATGTTAGGATTTCTAACATTCAACTTATCAACAACTTATCAACATTATAAGTTGAGCTAATTCTACTTTAAGAGTAGCCAAACAGCCCCAATATAAAAGAAAAGATGGGGCTAGTCGCAAAAGATATCGATTGAAACCCAAATCAAATATCCGCGGAACATTTGGTTCATAATTAATGAATTTAATTATCGGAAATCGAAATATTAATTTAATCCATTTATCTATACTATTATACTAAAGATGAAATATTAAAAATATCTTCGATAGTCTGATTTGGTCACTTAATTTATAATTTTTGGATCTTTCAAATCAAATTGATAACAATAGTTAAATATAATATTAAAAATTATTAAATATAACTACTAATAACTATTCAAATTCCCGTTTTTCACCTAAAATATGCTAGCTTTTCTATTTTTTTTATTACTTCAATCTCCTCTTTTAGATAAAATACATTATTTTTTATAATTTTTCTTACTAAAATTCCTCATTTTCTAAAAATATTACAGACAACTCTATTTAATACAATAAAATATTGATATGATAATTAATACAGTAGTAAATAACCAATTACCTATTCTGCCTAAAACATGTTACCTTCTCTATTTTTTCTAACTAAAGCTTCTGTTTTTCTAAAAATATTACGGATAACCTATACTATTATATTAAAGTCGAAATATTAAAAATTATGATTTTCTGTCCTTTATTCTAACTAAAAAAATAACAAAATACGTTACCTTTTCTTTCTTTATTTTTTTTGTAACACATCTGTTTTATATATTTGGATAAAAGGAAGTACATGCCTCGGGTAAACCGAGGCGTAGAAGAAAACGGGGTAAATCCCGGAACCGTATGTCAAGTTCAATTGTCATGGTAGGAACAATTTTCATACCTTAACAAAATACTAGCTCCAAAGAGCAATACACACCAACAATGGCACAAATTACATTAAAGAATATCTAAACACAATATTCTTCCTAAACTCGTTCGATGTCACTTTCCGGTCATTTGTGCAATACCTTCCTTTTCTAAAATAACCCTCCTCTCACGAGTTAAGTTGCTCTCATCCAGCTTCTTGTTTATGTTGCTCTTGTTCAATTTCTTGTCCAGTAGCACCCCAGGTTTTACTGAATCTTTCACTACATAAACATCTCTCAAAAGATTCTCCCCAGGAACATTCATATCCTTCAACCTCGCTGAACAACTCTTACACAATCAAAGTTTGTCCACGAAAGTCACTTGAACCCTCCTTGAGCTCTCTGGCTCTATCACTCTCTGTCACTTGTACTCACACTACTGTCCAAACTTCTCTTTAAGCTTCACTTTTGGTGTCCATAAAAATCATTCCAGGAGTCATACCATTCTTATCAAGTATACCTGATGAAATATTCACTCTCAACTTCATTGAGCAGCCCAGAATACACTTAGCATTTGCATTCAGAGGTCCATCTTTTCCTGTCCTCTCAGCACTAGCCAAAATCGAGGCATAGTCATTTAGACTAAAAAGAAGTCTAGTTCTGATAGCGATCATACCGACACACAAAACATAACGACAAAGCAGATATGCTTCAGGGATTCCTCGATCAATTGAACTAGGAAGTTCATGAACACTAGTCTGCATATATTACCCGTCAGTTACCCAGCAAGTGAGTGAATCAATACCCATTTGAATCCAAATTGAGATATCTCTCCAATGAAAAGACAAGATCCCCATATTCCAAAATAGGGGCAAAGTCGCGTACCAAACAAAGCATTCAGTACCAATGAACACAAATGAAACTACGCCATAAATGCTTATATGCAATACTTTTAGAAAGCATTTCACCGAAACTGTTGCGTTGGATATGAAAATTTGGCTATTTTACAACATGGCTGAATTAGTATTGCATTAGCTGTTACGTAGTGCTGCGTATTACTCACGGTGTTACACATAGTGCAACACTAACACTAGTGTTGCATTAGATATTTTTATAATTTTAATAAATATTGACGTGGCTTGTGGGGCCCACTATTGTTGATGTGGCATGTGGGCCAAGCTGTGGGGCCCTGTAAACGAACCGGACTGTTCGGTAAGCTCGTCCGGTTCGGTTCGAGTTCGATTAGCTCGTCCGATAAGCTTACCGAACTCGAGTTCGGACAAGAAAAAGTGTCCGATAAGGTTACCGAACATTGTTCGGTTCGTTAGGATTTCGTCCGAGTTCGTTAAGAGTTCGTCCGAGTTTGTCCGAGTTTGTCCGAGTTCGATTCGAGTTCGGTTCGTTCGATAAAAACATTAATATTTATAATTTTTTTATTTTTAAAATTATTATTATATATATATAATTACCGAACTGTTCGTGTTTGATTCGTGTTCGGTTCGGTAGTTCGTAAACAGTTCGTGTTCGGTTCGGTTCGGTATGTTCGTGAACAGTTCGTGTTTGGTTCGGTTCATAACCGAACTCGAGTTCAGACAAGAAAAAGTGTCCGATAAGCTTACTGAACATTGTTCGGTTCGTTAAGAATTTGTCTGAGTTCGTTAAAAGTTCGTCTGAGTTCGGTTCGTTTACAGCTCTAATTGTTGACGTGGCACGTGGGACCCACAGCTGACATGACATGCGGGTGGGGACCATAGATGTAGTGGCATGTGGGTGGGGACCACAGCTCATGAGGTGGCTTGCAGGACCAATTGCTGACGTGGTAGGTAGGGGCCCACCTGTGTTGACGTGGCAGGTGGGTGGGGCCACCAGTGTTGACGTGGCATGTGGGGGGGGCACTAGTGCTTACCTGACATGTATGGGGTCCATTAGTGCTGACGTGGTAAGTAGGGGCCCACCTATGCTGCCAACGTGGAGAATCTTTTATGAATACCCAACAACGTAAGGTTCTGAGTCAACCAAACATGCTTTGAAAACAAGATAACAGTCTTTAAATTACAAAATTTAAAATCAAAACCATATCATTTTTGCATCCACCACAGAAAAGTGATATCTTTGATGCAAAACTCGTGTAATTAAAATCACCGATTCGAATTGAAGGTAAGGGTAAAAACATATCATACATAGTTCCAAAAAGCTAGTTGCGGAAGCCCCAACCCTGAGAATTCCCATGTTCACTAAGTCTTCTCTGCTCTACCGCATTCAGTTTAGTTTTGTCCAAGTTGTAAATGGTTCATCTACGAATGAATTTCGCAGCTTCAAGTGGAGTTTCCTTTTCCTTCCCATCAATCGTTGAGAACTGGAAGGTATCCAAATCTTTCTCATCAAGGACTTGGGCTTTAATAAAAACGTCAATTGCGCACTCAACTTTCTTTTAATCTCCAGTGTTTCTAAACAAATTCACAAAGAGAGAAAGAGGATGTATTTCAGTAATTCAAGCTGAGAACCTAGTCGAATTAAAATAAAACAAGGAAGGACCAACGATTCCGAAAAGAAATCGGGGCACGATTAAATCTCTTATTCAACCTAGGAATATTGAACCAAGAAAAAAGAAACAAAAACTCCATAACAGAACCTAGAAGGAACGTATGAAGCTGGTGTGGCCATAATTAAATTAGGGTTTAAGTAGAAAAGAACGGGTAGGGTTGAGATGGAAATGGAAGAGGGGGAGAGAGGGGAGAGGAAAAGGGTAAAATTGGAAGTCGACTCTCATTTTAGTTAAAACGTTACCTTTTCATTAAAAGAGGGTGAAGGCCCTATCTACCCCAAATTGGGAGGGGCATGTACCGATATACCCAGATCCAAAATATTGGCCCTAAATACCTGCGAGATACGCTACTGGCAACGGAGCAACCATGGACACGCTACTGACAGAGGAGTAATGACGAGATACGCTACTAGCAACGGAGTAACCATGGATACTGTAGCAGCAGATACGCATTTGCGTAATGCGTATCGTAAGACACGTATTCCTCATAAGCGCATCTTACATCATCATCGTCTTCTCCAGGCGACTCGTCGGATGACTGGTCGGGCGATTTTTCGCGATTTTTTCATCTCCTTCGTTCTCCCACCTCATTTATTTTCCCATTGAGTTCTATATAGCAAACGAATCGCGTCAGCGTCCTCTACAACCCTATGCCATTAATTAATCGATTCTAATGCCGGATTTTAAACACCTCAATTGAAGCTATTTTCCGATTTGGTTTTCCGATCTCGTCAAACACGCCCCTACGGAGCCAGATTTCAACAAACCGGTAGATTAAAATGATGAGCAAGGTATGGCCATCAATTTTATGTGGTCATATGGATGAGAGATTGACGGAACGCGGCTGGCGAAGGCATGGGAATGACCTATATATATAATCCGGGTTTATAAAAAGGAAGTATGAGTGTAATTATTTGTATTTTGGTTCAACGATTTAACTATACAACGAACAATGATCGCTAGATTTTTGGTAAATAAATAAGAACCGTCTAATGATATGATAAAATATATTACATATTTAAATTATTCTACTAAAAATCTAAGGTTTGAATCCCATCAACAACATATATAATTTAAAAATTTATAAAACAAATTTAAAACAGGCATGTCATTAAATAAATTTATATTAAATTATAATAAATTAAAATTAAAATAACTACTAAAATAATAATTATATAAAAATATTATTATAACATAATACATATTTAAAAAAAAATCCATGCATCAGCATGGATTATGAGTTAATAGTGTTTAGTAACCAATTCAATTGTTTGTGATGGTATTAATCTGAATTGACTGATTGTTAAAATATAAATTGAAACTTACCTACAGTTTAATTGTACTAATATAAAAATGTGTATGAAGCAAAAATAAACCAACTTGCTTAATCAGTAAATGTAAAATTGATGTTGATGATCACATTTCTGTTTCACGACAAGCCCAGAGTAGTATGGGCCAAATAAGAAGGATCTTCCATATCTACGGCCTGTAAAGGGGTCCATCTGGTAGAAAATAAAAAATAATCCACATTCATATGATCACATACAACTTGGGGTCCTGTCCCTGTTGAAGAAGCTCGACTAAGATCAACTTGAATAATTTTGTTACTCATTTTCTTTTTTTCTCTTTATAAACAAAATGCAGATAACCAGACTTTTGATAGTTGTATTTTATTTTCGTCTTTAAAAAAAAATTGTTCAAGGGTATTAAAAAGATTGTCATCTTATGTAATATACTCTATAAATTATATTTTATATGCATCTTACAATTCATGTTAGTGAAAAAATTTAAAATAAATGAGAACGATGAAGGGAATATGTTTTAATTTTATCAAATTTCATTTGCATGAAATCATTTCAATCAAAGAGCACAAAAGTGTTGAAACCCTTTGCCATTTTAACAAATCACACGACAAAAGTTACCGATGAAACAATGTAGGATGTTTATTTTTTTAAAGGAAAATGTGCAACAAAAAAGTTATGCCTATATCCCCTTTAAACAAATTAATTAAGAATAGTGCTAGATACCCCAAAATTTTTGCCAAAAATTTTCCCAAAACTTTTCCCAAATAAGGTGGCATGACACTTGACACGTTTTAATTTGTGGGCGTATATGTATATATGCGGAATCACATATTATTTTTAGGAAACTTACCAATTACTCACATGACAAGTAAGCATTTCGAAAAAAATTTGGAATATTTGTTGGGATCTCTAACATTTTTCATTAATTAAAGCTGAGATCATGATTTTAAGAAGTGTACAGCTGTGTATTATCACGTGCAAACCAAAAACATCGTCAAACAAAATTTGTTTAGATCCAACACTAAGAATGCTCATTCGCTTTGTCAAAAAAAAAAAAAAAAAAAGAATGCTCATTCGTCACAATGTTGGCATACTACTCATTTTTATACTAAAACATCAAACTCATTCCAGAAATTTGCTAAATCTTTAATCGAAAATATTCTTGAAGAAACATCAAACTTTAATATAAGCACGGGTAATAACAGTTGCTGTTTTGTCATAACAAGTTAAAGGCTAAACAATTCGAAAAATTACAAATGAGAAAGCATTAATCAACTAGAAATTCAAACTATGTCCACAGACTCATTTTACGTTGCAAAATCAAAATACTAACAACCCGAAACAAATTGCATAAATTCCGAATCCGATTCCAATCCTGCCATTGTTTCAGGTGCCAAAACCACCTCCAAATCCACACTTCCACCACCTTCCCTCCCAGGAAATGCTGAAATCTTTCCATCAAACTTATTAGCCTTTCCGCTTCGAACTGCGATTGGTTTTCCCCACCCGAAATCATTCTCGTACATTGGGAACCGAGGCGAACTCCCCATCGTGATCATCGCGCCATCGAAGTTTCCCAATGGGAAACACCGTGGATCACTCTCCCAGTTCTTTACAAAAGTCCTCACCATATTATCATCATGAGCCTGCACATTCGTGTTCAGCTGCTCTGCACACCAGCGCAAATCACGTGACAACACCTCCCCAGCAGGCGCATAAGTAGGAATACTCTGTATTGCGTTCCCGAAGTAATAAGGATGAAGCTTCGGCTCAAGCCTGTGCCTGCAATTCACTGCCATCCTAAACGTTGTCGTTTTTGTCGCGGGGAATTTACGAGCACGTGTTACAGCTCGCCACAGCAGAGCACACAGGGATTGAAAAGATGAAATCTCAACCGTCGGATCAGTCATTTCAGTCTTTGTTACCCCGTTAATTCCAAGCCAATTCACAATCATTGACGTGATCTTGTCATTCATAGGATCATTACTTTGTTTCGCCATCAATTCAACAGCGTCAATTCCTCCGTTACTAAACAAACTCCATTTATTATTATTATTATTAACCTTTTCTTTCAGCTTAAGAATTGATTCTCTGCTGAAACTGAAAATCCTCTCCTTCAACGGAGCGTGAACGTCAAAAGTCACCTTAAGTCCACCGTCAGGAATTTTGAGAATTGCTGGAGATATAATGACAGAATCACGCGTAAAATCAGGCTGTTTCGAAACTTTCCTAGCTCCTCTGTTACAAACTTCAGCAAACGTGTTGAAGAAGTTCCATAAGGAAGTCCCGTCAACAACAGCATGATTAACAGAACAACCGATAAAAATTCCATCGTGTAGCTCCGTAACTTGGACAGCTAGAATAGGCCTAAAATGACCCTCATAGCTAACAACACCGTCGAAAGCAAAGAATTGCTTGACGGAATCAGGGACATGGACAGGAGACAAAATGTCCCTGATGGAAACATGAGGAGCACTGGCGTGTATAAAGTCAGCGCCAGCGTCGTTACAGGAAATGTAAACGTAACCGTTTTCATCAGTGGTTAGACGACCAGCAAGTGCAGGGAAATGAGAAAGAGTTTTGGAGAGGCCGTGTTTGAGGAGCGTGATCAAGTCAGTGATAGGAACGTGTGGTGGAGCGAATAAGCAACCTTTCTGAATGTAATGACAAGAGAGCATAGGAAGATCGGAGACCGATAATTTCATTAAAATCGGGCTCGATTTTTGGTCCAGAAAAACGGTGGATTTGGAGAGGTGAAGTAGAGATTTGGAAGAATTGAGAGCAGTTGAGCAAGGCATTTTGATGTTTGGTGTCAACACTCTTGTAATATTGGTGGGAGTTGTAAGAGAAGTGAAGAGTGAGGTGAGTGGAGAAGATTGTTAGGATGATGAGTTTATATAGGAAGATTTTTGGGGGCTGGGTTCATGCATTTGGATATGTAACAGCAGCAATATTTTTTTTTGGAAAATGAGGATATGATATTGAGTTGACTAAAGCTTTTCTTTTTTAATTTTGTTTGGAGTACTTCAAACATTATAACATCTGGCTATGCTGAGTATGCAACCAAGTGGGTAGTGTTATTATTTTCTGAATTATCTCATTTATTTACTTGATATCTGTATGTAATATTGACCAAATATTTCAAAATTACAGTTACCAATTAGGCAATTACCACAGACTTTTAATATCCTCCAAATAAATATTTCTTTCACAACTGTATTCTGTTAGACAGATTGATTCTTGTATTACATCAAATATCTAATATTTGGTAATATTTAATTTGGATCATCAAATATCTTTTAAAATTTTGGTACATTAAAATAAAATTAAAAAATATCTTTTAATATCTTGATGCACAATTTGGATATAATGGTATTACATTGTTAATGGATTTATGATATTCAATTTAGATTGTAAAATATTTTTTGGATAATAAATCAATGTATTCAGTTTGAATCTAAAATAACTCATTAAAATTTCTTGGTATTGAAATCATGATTTCAAAAGTTCTTTAACATGTCACGAAAGATGCGTTTTAAATTTGAGTGGAACAATACGTGTATTTAATTTAAATTTTAACAAAAAGCACATTAAAATTTCATGTTATTCAGCCAAGATTTTAGAATGTCCTTTTAATATTTTGTTGATATTCATTCAAGATTTTTAATAATTTTTTAAAAAATTGCAATATTCAGTTAAAAGTTTACACAATTCTTTGAAAGAATAATGACATTCAAAAATTCATATATTGTTTTGGGTTTTATAAAGTATGAATTTTGGTATATTTAGTAGTATTTTAATATTTTTACAACTGACCAAAATTTTGGAGATTTGAAAGAATTTTTAGTGAAGTTTATAGTTACAGTTAATATACATGAGATTTTGGAAAATTTGGAAAAGAATAAGATTTGAAAATTAATCACATGTTTAATGATGTAATATTATAAAATATTTTTATTAAAATCATAATATTTGATTGAGTTATAATCATTTAACAAACACTTTTTTCCTACCTTTTTTACTAATTTGTTAAAATATTAAATTAAATACACCCTCTATTAAATTGTATTAATTTTTATAGTTCATATACTTCTTAAACAAAAATTTGCATCTACTTTTTAGATTAAAAATTTTATTACTGGAAAAAGTGAAAAATGTCAACCTAAGTTACAGGTGTACAATTATAATTTTTATCCTCTAATTTCATTTTAATTATATTATAATATACTAGCTTATAACCCATGCAACGCACGGCTCTTTTTTTAATATTTATAATTATATTAATTTTTTAATATTAATTTTTTATTAATTTATATATCAAATTGTTAAAAAAATTGATATATATATATATATATATATATATATATGTTAGGTCCGGAATAACGTAGAAGGGGGGTTGAATACGTTATTCAAAAAATATTTCGATTTTTTTGATGTGGATATGAGATAAAAAATACTGAATCGAAATAACACAACTGTTTGGGAAATATCTTTTAATAGATAAAACCCGGAGGTTTGCTACACAATTTAATCCTATGGATTAGCTACAAAATCAAACACTCCTAAGGATAGTTTAGGCACGAGGACCTTCTACCCGACACTTCCTGAAAGTGGGCTAAACCGACTTTCCTACTAGATGGACTTTCTAGCAGCTTACACAGAGAAGATATAAGAGAGAGAAGAGAGAGTTGTGTGTTGAGGTGTGTTTTAAAATGAAATACAATAGGCCTATTTATAGATTTTAGAAAGTTACTATGCGGTACTATGCTGCACTATGCAGTGGGCCCCACCTCACTATTCCACCAACCTCAAAACGTGTCTGCTGAAAGAATTTTCTCCCGTGGGCCCCACCAGCCACTATTTGAATAGTACCACTATTTGCATAGTAATCACTATTTGCACAGTAACCACTATTTGCACAGTAATCACTATTTGCATAGTAACCACTATTTGCATAGTAACTTCGTGAATAGTAACCATGAATAGTATTACCATTTTTTTTGGCTTCTCTCTTCTGTTTATTCTGCTTGAGATATTATATTTGTCCTTGATCGTCAATAGGCTTTAGCAATTCTTTCTGTGAATTAATGTGTTGATCCTTCTCGTATGTGCTGACACTTAGTGCACTGGTCTGGTTCACAAGTGACTAGCACTGATCTTGATCTTCACACCTTCGTTACATTCCAATTGATTAGCCTGCAGCAATATCTTCAAATAATAACTACATGGAATCTTTTGGCCCTTCAACTGAATCATCTGTACATCTTTATTCTGTCACTGAGGCTTGATCATGTTAATGAACTTCTTTCAATGACTTGATCCTTGTTGGTGCCTGTTCTTCAAATTTCACGATCCCTGTATAGAGTTTAATATTATTTATCTATTATCCTAGTTGAGTTATATGTCCTCTATTACATATTACATTTTATGCTTTACAATCTCCCCCTATTTGATTGTCAGGGTTTGACAAACAAATTCCTAGAGGATAACTCAACTGATACAACAAAAAAATAAAATACAAAGATAAATAATATAAAAGTACATTCTGGATCATATATACATTTTCCAGATTTCCAAGTGCAAGACCACATAGCACTAGTACTCCCATTAGCTTTTCCTTTCCCAAAATAAAGTTAATTCCGTGTCAACAACCTTTTCCTTGCCCTTACGCCTAGTAGATTTTTCTTGATCATCCACTTTCTCCCCCTCAGTTGGATTATCCTCCAGAGTAACAGGGTGTGGAGTTGGTAAATTAGACGAAGATGACTTTACCAAGGAGTTGATTGCATGACTAAACTGGGTTGCCATGGTGTTCAATTGAACCTGGAATACATTCTGTTGAATAAGTTGCAAATTTTTTATTTCTGTAATGGACTTACAGATATTTGATAACTCTTTCTCCATTGTTTGGACCCGTGTAAGGAGTCTGCTGTATTCCTTTTTGGTTACAGGTGCATGTGGTTGAGTAGGTTGCTCACTCGTATGTTCTGCAGGTGTTTCACTCAACACTCTATATTCACTCGGTTTAGTGGTTTGGGTGACACTTACATGTTCTGTTCGTGTTTCCCTCAACTCTCCTCCAGAGCTTCCACCGATATGTGTACCTGCAAATGAAATCATCCTAGCCCCTTTTTCAGAGGTCACGGATGGTGCAATGAAAGTTCGTGAGCTTCCATCCTCGCGTGAAGCGAGTTGCCGACCACTGGTAAATAGTGGTAAATCTCGAAAGAGATCCAGAGATTTTTCCTCTGGGAGGTTAAACTTGAATCGATTAAATGGCACAAAACCCAAGTTTCCCTCGTATGTCTGTGAAGACACTTGGTTCATAAAAGAACCACCTACCGATGGATCTTTCCGTAAAATGGAAGATTCACCAGCAGTTATTGAGGTAGGTAATTCCACCTCGGATGCCTGTGAAGGCATTTGATCTTTAGAAAGATCATCAACCACTCTTATGTTCCGTGAAATGGAACTCAAGATAGTTGCTCCCGTCAATTCATCCTCATTTACATTTTCACTCATTTGACAAGGAAGAATTGTTTCCCTGACAGTTACAGTTACCTCAGGTTCATTTGGTTTACTTCGTTTAGAATGAGGTAGAGCTGCTGATGTAACTAACTCCTTATGTGGTGCTGCTGAGGCACTATCTCCCTCAATAATATGTATGACTGGTCGTTTAAGTGACAATTGAGGTGTAGGAGTTTGTTGTGTTTGTGTTTGCATTTGTAAAATGGGCTCTTCGACCTGTGTTAGAGTCGGTGGGATTTCCTGCTCTTGGTCGGGTAAGATGGCCACTGGGGGCTGTAGAAACTGTATTTCCTGTGACACAACAGGGAATACAAAGGTTGGAATAGCAGGGATTGAAATATTACCTTGTCGTATACCTGCTCTCACTGGTCTTGGTAACAACGGAAGTGGGACAGTCTTTAGATATTCAGTTAGGACTGTAGGCACATCCGTATATTTCTTTTTGCTCATGTAATTAATTACATTCGTCTTTATGGAAGAACATTCCACCTTTTGACCATTTTCCAAGCGTACCCTGTCTTCATCATTCAAAAAATCATTTAATATTAGCTGTAGAAACCTTGGATATAGACATTTGACATTTTGAGTCCGAACATCTCTTGTTCCTAAGTGTTTCATCTTTAAAATGATTTGACCAAGCACTATTTTTCCAAAATTAATCCTCAAATTATTGGCGACCGCATACCCTATTTTTTGGATATATTCAGGTATTCGATCTTGATTTGTTCTATCTGAGGAAAAAACATGGTTAAGAGTGTGAAAGAAGAAACTCCAATACTGGGTTAGAAACGTTCTATAAAGATTACCAGTATTGAAATTGCCATCTTGGTACCTTATAAAACGAAAGAACATTTCAATCTGTTCAGGTGTAGGATCAGAAACGAGATTTTCCATAGGAAAATGAAGAATTCGATTAACATCTCGTTCAGTGACCCTAATCGACCTACCAAATAGTCGATATGTGAATGCACAACCGTCCTGTCCAGAAGTGTTAACCGCACTGCAATATAGTTCACGCAATGCATCATGGTTAAGCTGCACTGGTGTAACTAAAGCATAGCGAATTAATGAATGTTCATTCAAAAATTGTGTCCAAGCCCGAAATTGCTCATCCTGAATGGTTTCGATTTGCTGAATGGAAATAGGATTAACTTTAGCAATTAAAAAGCTTCCCTGCAATGCCATTTTCAAAACTTCGAGGAAATTCAAAAACAAGAGTTAGTTTTTATAAAGGATGATGTATAAAGCAAGAATATAAAATCCAATCTAAAAACCACCAGCTAGATTGAGAGATCTTTCCGATCAAAGCTCGAAATATTCAGCAATTGTGTGTATATGCTCTGTATATCTGAAAAATGATGATGTTAAACACAAACAAAAACTCATCATTTATAAGGTTTCAAGGACTAGTGGGTTAGGTGAGATATTGACAGGCTATGTTGAATAACACCGCTTTAATAATTTCTCACCTAATCAACCAATAATTTCTCACCTTAATCAATCAATTAGCCGAAAAACATCTTATCACCGAAACCTATCAGCCGAAAAACATCTTATCACTGAAATCTATCAGCCTATATACACACACACATATAATATTTCTAATTATTATGGATTTAAAAATAATCACGCAGTAAATCAAGAATTAATCCACAATAATCAGATAAACTCACAATTAAATAGACATAAAATTAACAAAATATCATTAATTGATATATGTCAATAAAATATTTATTTAATTATGCTACAATTAACACAATTATTCACTAACTAATTACCATAAAAGATAGCATTTATAAGCATGGCAATTAGTATAGAGATAACTGTAAGATGAAGACTGGATGCAAAGTAAATTCACAAGTCCTAAAAATATGGACATTTAAAATACCTGTGAATTTATAACAAATTGCAGTTATTGATTATCCAAAATTAATTAGACAGATTTAACATCCCAAGTTCACCAACTAACCTGGAGAATGTGGATTCATCCAGTGGTTTAGTAAAGATGTCTGCAATTTGTTGATCTGTGGGAACAAAATATAATACCACAGTTCCATTCATGACATGCTCTCGTAAGAAATGATACCTGATATCAATGTGCTTAGTCCTGGTATGTTGAACTGGATTGTTGGCAATGGCAATGGCACTCGTGTTATCGCATAGAATTGGAATTTTGTCCAACATGAGTCCATAATCCTGAAGTTGATTCCTCATCCACAGGATCTGAGCACAACAACTACCTGCCGCAATGTATTCTGCTTCGGCTGTCGAGGTAGATACTGAGTGTTGCTTCTTGCTGTACCATGATACCAACCTTCTTCCTAGAAACTGACAGCTTCCAGAAGTACTTTTCCGATCAATCTTACAGCCTGCAAAGTCAGAATCTGTATAGCCAACTAGGTCAAAACCTGTTCCTTTAGGGTACCAAATCCCAAGATCGGGGGTTCCCTTAAGGTATCTGAAAATACGTTTAACAGCTATAAGATGTGACTCTTTAGGGTCAGCCTGGAATCTAGCACATAAACAAGTTGCGAACATAATATCTGGTCGACTAGCAGTTAAGTATAAGAGAGAGCCGATCATACCTCGATACTTCGTGATGTCAACTGACTTACCAGATTTGTCTTGATCAAGCTTGACAGCAGTTGGCATTGGGGTCTTGGCAGTAGTTGCTTCTTCCATCCCATACTTCTTCAGAAGATCCTTTATGTATTTTGATTGGCAGATGAAAATACCATCAGGCTTCTGAACAACTTGAAGTCCAAGGAAGAAGGACAACTCACCCATCATGCTCATCTCGTACTTACTCTGCATTAACTTAGCAAATCTCTTGCATAGCAAATCATTAGTAGAACCAAATATTATATCATCCACATATACTTGCACCAGAATTATATCATTTTTATGCTTTTTATGAAAGAGAGTTTTGTCGATGATACCTCTTGTAAAACCATTTTCAAGTAAGAACTTGGAGAGAGTATCATACCATGTTCGAGGGGCTTGCTTGAGACCATAGAGAGCTTTAAAGAGAAAGTACACAAAACCTTCAAAGTCCTTGTCTTCGAACCCAGGGGGTTGTTCAACATAGACTTCTTCTTCTAGATCTCCGTTCAAAAATGCACTCTTCACATCCATCTGAAAAACCTTAAAGTTGGAGTGTGCAGCAAATGCTAAGAACATCCTGATTGCTTCAAGCCTTGCAACTGGAGCATAAGTTTCATCATAATCAATTCCCTCTTCTTGAGAGTAACCCTTTGCTACCAATCGAGCCTTGTTCCTCGTAACAATACCATTTTCATCCAGTTTATTCCTAAACACCCATCTAGTGCCAATTATAGATTTATCTTTTGGTCTTGGCACCAGCTTCCATACTTTCTGCCTTTCGAACTGATTGAGTTCTTCCTGCATTGCAGTTACCCAATCTGGATCATCAAGAGCTTCATCAATCTTTTTAGGTTCAATTTGAGATAAAAATCCTGCGAAATTGCACTCATTCTGTGTTGCTCTTCTAGTCTGTACACCCGTGTCCGGTTCACCAATGATCTGTTCAAAGGGATGTGCTCTACTCCATATCCTTTGTCTTGGCAGATCTGATCTTGATGATTCCCCAAGTTCATGATTGTGTTGAGTGTGGTGACTAGTAGATCCAAAATCATTATTTGCTCCCCCTGAGCTGTTGCTTTCAGAGTTTAAAGAATCATTAGTAGCAGATGTTTCTTCACTTGATTGGGGTTCATTGTTCACTTGCTCCCCCTCAACATGTGCTGCTGTCTGATCTATTGGTATAGATTGAACAATAGAGTCTGAAAGAGTATCAGAATTTTGTAGATCAACATTTATTTCTTCATTCTCAAATCTCAGCTGGTCATGTTCATCAAAATCTTCAAGTCCTGTTATCTTCTTATCATCAAAAGACACATGGATAGATTCCATGACCACTTTTGTTCTCAGATTGTAGACTCTGAATGCTTTTGTGGATAGTGGGTATCCAACAAAGATTCCTTCATCAGCTTTTAAATCAAATTTGGAAAGCTGTTCTGGATGAGTCTTAAGAACAAAACACTTACATCCAAACACATGAAAGTACTTCAGGTTCGGCTTCTTATTTTTCACCATCTCATATGGTGTTTTACCATGCTTGTTTATGAGTGTAGCATTCTGTGTGAAACAAGCAGCTTGCACAGCTTCAGCCCAGAAGTAAGTTGGCAGCTTTGCTTCATCAAGCATGGTCCTTGCAGCTTCTATGAGAGTCCTATTCTTTCTCTCTACTACTCCATTTTGTTGTGGAGTTCCAGGTGCAGAGAATTCTTGCTTTATTCCATTTTCTTTACAAAACTCTTCCATGACTGCATTCTTGAACTCAGTGCCATTATCACTCCTTATGATTTTCACTGTATGCTTAGATCCTTTGTCCAGTTGTCTGACATGCTCTGTTAAGATTGATGCAGTTTCTTCTTTCTTGTGCATGAAATATACCCATGTATATCTGGTGTATTCATCAACAATAACCAAAGCATATCTTTTCTTTCCAATAGACATTATATTTACTGGACCGAATAAATCAACATGCAATAAGTGATATGGCTCAAGAATTGAGGATTCAGTCTTACTTTTAAATGAAGTTTTCCTTTGTTTTGCCTTTTGACATGAGTCACATAGGCCATCTGGAGTAAAAACTGATTTGGGCAATCCTCTCACAAGATCTTTCTTCACTAGCTCATTAATGCTGTTGAAATTCAGATGAGAAAGTCTCTTGTGCCAATCCCAGCTTTCTTCAATTGATGCTCTACTCAGTAGACAGATTGCAGAGCCATCAGAGTTTGTTGAAAGCTTGGCTTCATAAATGTTACCATGCCTGTATCCCTTCAGAACAACCTTTCCTGTAGATTTGCTTACAACTTCACCGTGTTCTTCAAAGAAATCCACATGATAACCTCTGTCACAGATTTGACTCACACTTAGTAGATTATGTTTGAGTCCTGAGACTAGAGCTACAGTTTCAATGATGACATTTCCAAGATTGATATTGCCATATCCCAGAGTCCTTCCTATGTTGCCATCTCCATAAAAAACACTTGGGCCAGCTTTCTCCACAAATTCTGATAGCAGGGCTTTATTTCCAGTCATGTGTCCTGAGCATCCACTGTCCAGAACAAGGATATTTTTCCTGTTACCCTGCAATCACAAAAACCACTAATGATTAGTTTTAAGGACCCAGACTTGCTTGGATCCTTTGGCCTTATTAAGTCTGTTAGCTTTTGCAGCAGAAGTCTTATCAGAGTTTGTGCTAACATTCTTTTTATCAGAATTTATACATGTAGAATCAATCTTGAATTTATTCAAAGAGGGTTTAAGTTCATAATAATCATAATACAAATTATGATACTCTTTGCATGTATAAATAGAATGCCAAATACTGCCACAGTGAAAACAAGGATTCTGTGGCTTAAACCTAACCGAACCACTCTTAACTCCTGACTTAGGAGGTATAGAGTTTATATTTTTATTCTTCCTGCAAAAAGTAGCAAGATGGTTAGGATTTCCACAGTTGTGACATTTCTTCCTAGGAGCATTGGGAATAGGCATATAGTTATTGCTTTTACTGATGCCTACCTTTCCATTTCTATTTTTCCTAGGTTCTTTTACCTTGTTCACTCTTTTTAACTCCTTCAGCTTATGTTTAAGCTGTTTCTGAGACATTAAACTAATATTTACTGATTTGACTTCATCCTGTTTTGGTTTGTCGGATTTTGGTACAAACCTCATGTGATTAAGTTTGGGTTTTGCAGCCTTTTCAGTAAATACAGGTTTAGAGGTCTCAGCTTCTATGTTGACAGTTTTCTTTTTATCAGTGTAACCTAGACCTTCTTTCCAACAATCATTCTCTATGATAATCTGAGTAGTTTTACCAGAGTTAGTCCAAGTTTTAATAATGTTTCTTTCTTTAACAAGTTCAGATTCAAGATAAGCATGCTTTTTCAATAATTCAGTTTTAATAATAATAGCATCATCTCTCTCTTTCTGAATTGTTAACATTTGGACTAATTCTAATTCTAGATAATCATTTCTCTTTCTAAGGTCTAGACTTTCAGATTTTATTCTTTCATTTTCTAAAGTCTGATCTCTGTAGCTAACATGCAAGTTTTTAAGAAAGAGTCTTAACTCAGATATATCAGTAGTATCAAAAGCTAAAGTAGAGTGAGGTACCTTGGTCTCAGTAGCTTCAGAGATACTATCAGCATTTGCCATCAAGGCATAGTTCACCTTATCTTCAGAGTCTGAAGTGTCAGCCCAGTCCTTCTTCTTTGTGATGTAAGCTTGACTTTTATCAGCTTTGGCTTTCTTGCACTCGGGTGCAAAATGTCCTTTCTCACCACAATTATAGCATCTGATTTTGGACTTGTCCACTTTCCCAGACCTGCCTTCCTTTTCCTCAGCTTTTCTGAAATTCTTCTTTTCGAAGTTTGAATCTCTTCGTGTGAACTTCCTTCCCTTTCTGAAGTTCTTGTAAGCCATCTTCTTGAAGCTTTTTACCATCAGGGCTGCAAGTTGTATCATCTCCGCATCACTGCCATCATCATCAGGGTCCGTGAGATTGTCAGAGTTTGAGTCATCATCAGAGTTTGATGACTCAGTATCAGACTTTGTAATAAGAGCCTTTCCATTAGATTGACTCTTTTTCACAGCAACTTCTTTAGAAGCTTTCTCCTCAGCTTTAAGAGCAATTGATTTGGACTTGCCTCCATGCCTCTTGCTTCTTTGTTCCATCTCAAGCTCATGGGTTTTGAGCATTCCATAGATTTCATCAAGAGACATGTCTTCCAGATCATAATTGTCTCTGATGGTAGTGGCCTTTAAATCCCACTTCTCAGGAAGAGCCAACAAGAATTTCAGATTGGAGTCTTCAAGATCATACTCCTTATCTACCAGTGACAAATCATTCAGCAATTTCAGGAATCTGTCATATAGATCTGTTAATGACTCATCAGACTTTGAGTCAAAGTGCTCGTACTCCTGTGTGAGTATTGTTCTCCTATTTTTCTTGATGGCTTTGGTTCCTTGACATCTGACTTCCAAAGCATCCCAAATCTCTTTAGCAGTTTTGCATCCAATGACTCTGTTAGACATAACATTGTCAAGAGTGCTATGTAATAAATGCCTTACCTTGGCATCTTTGCTAATAGGGGAGATATCTTCAGGAGTGTAGTCTTTCTTCTCCTTTGGAATCGTTTTCTGTTCCTCCCCAACAACTACAACAGAAAGTTTGGTAGGCTTATGTGGACCATCATGGATTCTGTCTAAGTACTCTGGATCTGTAGCCTCCAGAAACATTTCCATCTTCACCTTCCATGTGGGATATTCTGATGCCCTGAGTATTGGAACTCTGATTGATTCATATCTGCTTGTTGTTGGAGTTTGTGTTTTCTCTGTCATGATTGTATAGCTTTTTGGATCTTAACTGTTGTATAATAACAGAGTGGCTCTGATGCCAATTGTTAGGTCCGGAATAACGTAGAAGGGGGGTTGAATACGTTATTCAAAAAATATTTCGATTTTTTTGATGTGGATATGAGATAAAAAATACTGAATCGAAATAACACAACTGTTTGGGAAATATCTTTTAATAGATAAAACCCGGAGGTTTGCTACACAATTTAATCCTATGGATTAGCTACAAAATCAAACACTCCTAAGGATAGTTTAGGCACGAGGACCTTCTACCCGACACTTCCTGAAAGTGGGCTAAACCGACTTTCCTACTAGATGGACTTTCTAGCAGCTTACACAGAGAAGATATAAGAGAGAGAAGAGAGAGTTGTGTGTTGAGGTGTGTTTTAAAATGAAATACAATAGGCCTATTTATAGATTTTAGAAAGTTACTATGTGGTACTATGCTGCACTATGCAGTGGGCCCCACCTCACTATTCCACCAACCTCAAAACGTGTCTGCTGAAAGAATTTTCTCCCGTGGGCCCCACCAGCCACTATTTGAATAGTACCACTATTTGCATAGTAATCACTATTTGCACAGTAACCACTATTTGCACAGTAATCACTATTTGCATAGTAACCACTATTTGCATAGTAACTTCGTGAATAGTAACCATGAATAGTATTACCATTTTTTTTGGCTTCTCTCTTCTGTTTATTCTGCTTGAGATATTATATTTGTCCTTGATCGTCAATAGGCTTTAGCAATTCTTTCTGTGAATTAATGTGTTGATCCTTCTCGTATGTGCTGACACTTAGTGCACTGGTCTGGTTCACAAGTGACTAGCACTGATCTTGATCTTCACACCTTCGTTACATTCCAATTGATTAGCCTGCAGCAATATCTTCAAATAATAACTACATGGAATCTTTTGGCCCTTCAACTGAATCATCTGTACATCTTTATTCTGTCACTGAGGCTTGATCATGTTAATGAACTTCTTTCAATGACTTGATCCTTGTTGGTGCCTGTTCTTCAAATTTCACGATCCCTGTATAGAGTTTAATATTATTTATCTATTATCCTAGTTGAGTTATATGTCCTCTATTACATATTACATTTTATGCTTTACAATATATATATATAAGATTTTACACGTTTAATTTAATATTTATGTTCTATCTTTAATTTTTAAAATTTGATTTGAATGATTTTACAGCCACGTGAAATTAACAAAATACTTTTTAATTTAGTGATGGTATAACAATTATTTTTCAATTAAAACTACGTAGAAACAAATGAAGAGAAGAAATTGATGATTTTTTACGTTGAAAATTCTATTCGATTTATGAAATCTACTTATATTTTCGTGTTGATTATCATAATACCCTTCTTATTATTTGAAAATAGTTCTACTAACAACCAAATACAATTATATCCTTATTATATCCTTACATATAACTAGCAATATGGCCCGTGCTTCGCACACGGGAAACTTAATTTATTTGTCCAATTAACTAATGATTAAAAAAAAGCATGACGGTTATATGAAAAAGATTATCAAAAAAACTTGCAACATTGAATAAGTCATCGACATCGACATATACTTATTAACACTATATATTTATATCATCGTTCAGTATAATTAAGTTGTATCCTAAGCGCGATGAGATAAAAGTGGTAAGGCAAGTGGTAAGAGTTCATCTCTAGGTTTCTCTTTAGAATTGCAATTTCAAAATTTAGTTATTTCTATTGGGAAAATGGATTTTTTTGTCACTTAACTATTGGGGCTTTTTTAAAATTGCCATCGAACAAAATTTTATTTAAACATTATCATTAACGTTATGAACGTTTATAATTTCAATCATTCTGTTAAATTGTATAAGCGAACCATGTAAAAAGACTCCAGCGTGGACTATTGTGCTGATGTGGACTTGTGGCATGATCTAATAAAGAAGACAATTTGCTTACCTAATGTTAACTGTTCAGTACGTCAACCAAAAAATAAGTGATACCAGTTACTACTTTTATGTTTGAATGGTTTCAAAAAGTAATTACATCCTTTATTATGGCCATTAAACTCTATGCTAAGGAATGCATCTGGTAATTTATCTCTTAATACAATATTGTTGGAGTATCTTCTCTTTTCTCTTTTTCATAAAGTCTGTACCATCCTGTTACTTGAACAAAATTTGAACTAGATAAATTATATATGTCTCTGATAAAAATATATCACATGACTTGTCATTCGAGCAATTTCTGAGGAAGACGATAATATATCACTTCCAGAGCAAGGTATAAACCTGTCATCATTGACAAATAAATTGTAATTTATAAAGTACCAATGTTGAACAAAGTAAATGATAAATAGCTCTGGTGCATTCTGTTCAAACAGCCTAGAAGTAAACAGAAAGAAAAAAATCTCTACGAGATTCTTTTAATAATTTAAGTACAGTAGAGCCTAGAAGTCATATCCATAACAAAAGGTCCAAATTAACAAAAAATGAACATAAACAAAGGTTCATAAGCAAAGATTCATAGCTTAACTGAAATAAAAACATAAGACAAGCATTCATTTCTTGTTCAGCTCACTGCTTGGCACAACATTTCTACCTTTCATCATCAGTGGTGATTTGATAGGTTGACTATAACTTGTAGGCCTAGTTGCACTTGTTGTTGCACCATGACTTGAACAATTTGGCTGTGAACTAGTGACTCTCACCGTGGATGTTGATGATGACAAGTATGTGTGGCCATCATTTCCCACATACACACCAACACCACCAGATGGTTTTTTGACCTTTTTAACTTGAGGAGCTGCCTTTGGTGGCCTTCCTCTTCTCTTTGGTTGTGCTGCTTACTGTGTACCAGTACTTGGTGGCTCTGTAGATGAATTTGTATTTTCAATCCTTTTTTTACCTGAATTTACTGAGGAGTGTGTTTCTGTAGCCTGCAAATTGAAGAAATTGCACATATAAATGTCACGTACGTACAATAACCAGATAAGGATGTATATTTAAATGTGTTATACTTGATTTTTCTTCCTCACATTCTGCTTATTTCTCAAAGAATGTGCTTTAGCAGCTTCACTCTGTGCTTTTTTGGCCTCAGCTACCTTTTTCTGATTCTCGACCACCTCAGACTCAGGTGTTTTGCAGGTAGCTTTATTGTGACCAATCAACAAACACCTACTACACTTCATGACAATGCTTTTTTTGGACAATTTAGTACCAGACCCCCCCTCTTCATCTGCCTCTCTTCTTCTATGCTTTTTTTGGCCTACCTAGCATTCTCCTCGTTTTGGGTGGCAATAACTTGACCTGTTGGGCTACTGGCCACTCTTTACTGCCTTTCATTGGACACATCAAATGTGAATAAGCTCTCATGTATGTGTTCTTCTTAAAACAGTCATCTACATATGTTTCTGGCTCTGCATTTAGTGATAATATGGCTTGACAACCATGACAACATGGATACCCTGTTAATTCCCATTTCCTACAACTGCAAGTCCTATTTTTCATATCAACCTCAAATTGATTTCCTTCCTTGTCTTTAACCTCACATTTATCCCCTCCATCCCAAGTAGATGAACACATCTTTGAGCCTTCAATACTAAAATTTAATCTTCTAATGATCCTAGGGCATAAATCAATGTCCATTTTAACCATGTAATCCCTTTTAACATGTATTTTCTCCATACATTGTACCCTAATATGGTCAAGCATACTGATAATTGGTTTGTACCTAGCTTCCAATATCCATGAGTTAAAACACTCTGAAATATTATTATCTACAACATCACAGTGTGTCATAGTTTGGAAATAGGCCCTGCTCCAATATTTAGGAATAGTTTTCAGCAAGTCATTGTAAGCAAAGGGTGAAATTGACCTGATCTCATCCATACAGATATTGAAGTCTGCTACTGTTGATGCCTTGGCAGCTTTCCAAAATGCACATTTCAATGCTTGGCCAGGATTATTCTTCTTCCAATTAGCATAAATATGTCTGGCACAACACCTATGTTCAGTTGCTGGTAAGATGTCATCAATTGCATTCTTCAATCCCTAAAATATTAGTAAACAATATAAAAGTTAGATGATAAAACACTAATACATGACAAGAATTTATATTTAAAAGTAAATTAGACACAAATTCTTACTTTTTGTTGATCTGTAATGAGTGTGCAATTATAGCCATCAGAAAGATTCAGATCATCCTTCAATAATTCGATGAACCAGGACCATGACTCTGTGCACTCCACTTCTACAACTGCCCAGGCAATATGAAACATCTGGTTGTTTCCAACTCTCCCAATTGCTGTCAGCAGCTCACCTTTCACATATCCCTTTAAGAAACAACCATCCTGCCCTATAATTTTTCTACATCCATTTAAAAATCCCTTCCTCAATGCATCGAAGCATATATACATTCTTTGGAATGTTGGATTTGGACAATCTTCACTTACTTCACCTTTGATGAAAACCGAACTACCAGGGTTAGTCCTTAAAATTTCAGCACCATAATCCCAGAGTCTACTATAGTGCTCTTGTAAAACAGACTCCAATTCAGACATAGCAATTTTTTTTGCCCACCAACATTGATTTAAAGAACAGATTATCTTGTACTTCTGATTTATTGCTTCTGCAAATTCTTTGAGTTTCCATCTAGGATTACTTCTTATTGTGCTACCAAATTTTTTTGCCAACCAGTCAGATTTGATCATCTTTTGCTTGCTCACAATGATGCAGTTATGTGGCCTTTTATAAGTCTTTATCTGGAATGCCTCATCATTATTCAGTCTACTGGCCCATAGCTCCCATTTGCAACCTTCTTTGCATTTGGATTGCATTCTTTTGAAGTCATTTCTTTTTATGAAGACTCTCCTTCGTCTAGCCACATCATAGTTCCTTATTGCTTCCTTCAATTGCTCCCTGGAAGTAAAGATCAAACCAGGTTGAAACTCTATGTGTTCAATACTTGTGCTTGGGTTGAATGTTAGGTAATTAGGCTGCTTTGTCTTCTTGCTTTTTTTTGTACTTACAACCTCTTCATTGTCACTTGTATCACTTGATTCCATACTTGGAACATCAAATGAGTCACTCTCCTCATTTTCATCTACCATTTTACCAACCTTACCAACACCAATCTCATTGTTCTCATTAAATTTGGAAAATGCTTCAGCTAACTGCTCATACTCATACTGCACAAAGCTATTCCATTCTGGTATTTCTCTCATATGGCCATCATATTTTCTGTTACTCCTCATCTCATGCCTCTCATGCTGCTCTTTAGTATCATTCATAGCCTGTACTGACACATTATGACTGCCATTTCCTGTATGTATTTCAGTGAGATTACCCTCTTTTAAAGGATCAATCTTTCCTTCCCTCAACATCTTTTTCTTCTCTCTGATTGCCTCTAATTCATCATCAACATCTGATTGCACATCGTTATCATCATCAAATTCCCACTCATCCTCCTCTCCACTATCACTATATTCATCATCCTCAAAATCAGGGTCATCTGATTCAACCTCATTACTCTCACCTGCAGTGTTCACTCCCTTCTCTACAACATTTTATCTCTTCTCTTCACCACAGTGATCAACATATATATTAACAAAACCACATGTTTTAGCAACTTCTTGAAGCTCTTTAATTGATTCAAGATTCCAAATTAATTTATACCGCCTTTGCCAATGACCTAAGGTGACTTATAGTACAATTTTAGACCATCACCTATCCAACTTCATTCAAAAATTTAAGTAATTTTTCTACAGATAGTGATCTAATATCAACATTGTAAACATTTTCGCTTGTACCTCCCATGTAGTAATAGATGCCTTCTCTCGATTTGAACTGACCCCCGTGATAAGTATTTAAACAGAAAGAGTTACAAAATCCTGAATATCATGTAAAAAATATATTCAACAGAGATAATTACAATATAGATTAGAGTTTGTATACCTTACAATTCCAGCGACTGAAATGGTAACAACCCGCCTACGCCTGATTTCAAAATAGTAAAAAACCTAGCTCCAAGACATGTATTTTTCTATCTGTGTGTTTTGTGTCGATGAAACACTGAATATGATCAGGTCTCCTGTATGTATCCCTTTTCTTCTTTTTATTCCTTATTCTTTTATATTAATGACATAATTATCCACGTAACTAGCCACGTGTTAAAAAAATGACAAATGGGATAGATAGTTAACATCCGTTAATTACTTTTAACAGAATGATTAACTTCTAATTACATAATTAGTTGATGATTAATTATGAGAAACAATTTTGTTTGATGGCAATTTTAAAAAAGCCCCAATAGTTAAGTGACAAAAAAATCCATTTTCCCTATTTCTATTCCTTAAATTTGCAAATTCTAAAAAGCCAATTAGAAAATTGGGCCAACAAATCTATTTGATCCTAAAAATACGTTTAAATTTAAGATTTTGAAACAGTCAAAAAGGAGATTTTGAAAAAAAAATGGAAAGATAGATATATGAATAATTAATGCTAATTATATGAATGAGTTATAGTTTCCATAAATGAGTAATTATAAATTTAAAATTATTTGCAAAATATGTGGGAGGGAACTGATAAGAGAAAATCAAGCAAGATTTTGAATTAATTGGGAAGATTAATGTGTATTAAGTAAGTAATTTGAATTTCAAATTCTTATTACGTATTAAATGAAAATATTGTGTTGATTTGATAATTAAAAATTGAAAATGGATCATAATATGATAAGAGAAAATCATGCAAGATTTTAAATTAAATGGGAAAATTGTGTATTCAATAAGTAATTTGAATTTCAAATTCTTATTACGTATTAAATGAAAAGATTATGTTGACTTGATTATAGATAACTGAAAATGGATCATAATATGATAAGAGAAAATCAAGCAAGAATTTGAATTAATTGGGAAGATTGTGTATTAAATAAGTACTTTAAATTTCAAATTCTTATTATCTATTAAATGAAAATATTGTGTTGACTTGATTATAAATAATTGAAAATGGATCATAATATGGATAATCCGTGAATATTATGAATTACAATGGAATACATTACATATAGAATATTGAGCAACATTTTGAATGAGTCATAGTTTCCATAAATGAGTAATTATGAATTCAAAAAGATTTAAAAAATATTTGGGAGGAAACTTATAAGAGAAAATCAAGCAAGATTATGAATTAAATGGAAAGATTGTGTAATAAATAAGTAATTTAAATTTCAAATTTTATTATGAATTAAATAGAAAGATTGTTTTGACTTAAACACAAATAATTGAAATGGGTCATAATATGGATAATCCATGGAAAATCAAAAGAATCCAAGTACAAATGCTTCGCTTACAGTTTCGTTCTAAAATACGAGAAACAGGATCAGGCGGAATTCTCTTATGACCTATTTCACAATTAAGCAAATGTCTAGATTCAAAATATAACGTAACCAACATATAAACCATGTTTAGTTGTGAAAACTTAACACAAAAATAGATTTGATTATCATGTCTTAGGAAACATATTGCAATAAGCCAACGTCTCAATCTCGAAGATAACAATAGCTTGATGCCAAGAAGCAAGTTCAAGAAAAACCAAAAAGAAAATTAATCAATGCTTCAAATCCTTAAATTATGCAATGCAGTTTCAGAGATGACCGAAAAATGATCAAAAGATTCAGATTTGTGAAAGGAACATACTATTGGAGATAATTAAACTACAACAACAATGAGGCAGTGATATATATTAAAACAAGAACAGCATATAACCAATTAATAAAACAAATCACGAAGGCATTAACAAGAATATAATCAGTGACCGAAATATAACAAGAAAAGAAGAAATAACTTATCTCTCACAGTAGCTTTCGTAAATACAACAAGAGAGAAATAGACAACTGAATCACCATGCCTATGATAGTATTCATTTATTTATCACTGTTACTATTATTATATAATAGGATATAATGCTCCTCATTTATTCGTCTACTTTTTTTTTCTGTGGCAATACATTTATGCTGTAAAATGAAAATGGAACTCATGACCAAGTCGACAGAAGAAGACAATGCAATCCTACACGTTTAATTATAATGACTTAAGACTGATAATGAACAGTTTATTAATACAATAAAATCTGCTTAGGGCAATGATTTGAGGATAGGAAATTAAGCACAAGAATTAAGGGTCAGAGTAGCAATGTTGAAATGTAGGAAAATCCTTTGTAACAGATTTTTCTGCAAATCTCTCTACATTCAGGAAAGATAGTTCCTACCCCCACGCTGAACGTTAGTTGCACGCTCCAATCCAATTCTTTGAGATTAAAGGATGTGAGAGATACGCACTTAACAGAGATCTTAAAGGATTTGATCTCAATTTTTTGATTAAAAAATAAATGACAAAGTAGATGCAAATTGCAACTGAGTTTTGATATTGCTTGCGAATAGGAGACATGGGAATTCCTCCTTTTGGATTTATGTCTAATGAAAGGATTTTGTTTGTTAACATTCTAATATTTGCATTATCTAAATTCGAGGAGTTTGTTTTATATGACTTTTACAAATTGTTTGAATTCATCATGCAGTTTATTATTAAAAACAATCGGGAAACATATCTGGTGCGACTTAGATAATGTGTATGATCTGGTCCTCAAACTAGGAATAAAAAGCATTGTAAAAATAACTGAAGATCGGATTTAATCTTTGAAAGTACATACGGCCGTAAATTATTGGATAATCGAAATAATTGGTCGAAGTTATTTTAATATTAATTTTGATATGTAATATTGACTTGAGCAATTATTTAAGATATCTATAATATCAAATATACAATAATTCTTTTTATAATTTTGTGAATTTCTAACTTTTATAAAAACGTATATTAACCTAACCGATCATCAGAGTGCAATTAAAAAGGATACTGTTCTACAATGCACCAGTTAGGAAAGTAAAATATATAGTATACCGAAAGTTTGACTGATTTCGTAAACTAAATTTAATTGATATTTTTCAGTCATGATTATGTTAAATTTATAATTTTAATCGATTCCAATTTTTTTTTTTACCTAAATATGTAAACGATTTACAAATTAAATCGGATGTAACATACTGGATTTTTGCTGTCATTCCCCGATCCCTATAAAAGTCGGTTAAGAATCTCCTCCTCAAACCTGAATCTAAAAATCTCACAACTGTACTCTTCTTAATTCACTTACAGCTACTTGAAGTAGTATAATCCTACGAATTTGCTCGCTTACTTATGTTTAAGGCTGTCAGAAGAAGAAAAGTCGGTTAATTAATGATTAATAATCTAAAACAACCGCCATTTCTGATATGTCGGCGGCCGTTATTATTAAACTCACAAAATCATTACTTATATCCGATCATGTATAATGTATAACACATGAGAATCCATGTATGAGCCCGTTTGGGCAACTTGATTACGACTTATAAAAAGCTTGAAGTACAAAATGAATAGTTTGGCAATATGAGTTTTAAACCCGCTTTAAGTTAAAAAATTGCTTTAAATCATAAGTTTCATTTAGGTATTTTTGATTTATGACTTATGACTTATGGAGTTTTTTTTTTTTCAAGATTCTTGTAAAGTTTAAATATTATAAATTTAAATTTTTTAAGTCAAATTTTACTTTAAGTCAAAATTATTAAACCCTCATTTAACTTTAAGTAAAATTACCCAAACACATTCATTCAACTTAAAGTAAACAACTTTACTTTCTCCTTTAAGTTAAAAACACCTCTATTAAGTCAAAAGTAACTTATTTTAAGGAATGACAAACACCATCTATGTGGCTCCGTCGCATAAAAGTGTACTTTTTCAAGCATTTCAATGTATTTGGATTGGATATTTGTAAATTATATTTTTTAATTTTTTCAATTTGTATAAAAATATAGAATTTATATTTTTATACAAAATGAAAAAATTTAAAAAATATTATTTATAAATAACCCGTCTAATGTGTACAAAAATAAGTGAGTCAAACAAAATTTAAATAATTCTAAGTATTATTATTTTAGTCCCTCCAAATAATAGCTAGAGTGCGCATGATTATTAAATAAAATGAGGGGTGGGGTTAAGAACTTGGACTCTGTCTCTTATTTGTTGCACTGAACCGTATTAGCAGGCTCCACCTGTTTGACAGTTCACCAACAACCTTCCATGCATCAACAACTTTACTCTACGTACACAGTGTGTTTAAACAAGTAGCACTTGGGTTCATCTCGATCTAGTTTTTTTGTAAACCTTTGTTTTGCAAGTTGATAATAATATTTAATTTTTTCAAATCTTAAGTCTATCACTATGAAAAAGTTAAAATAAGATGAAATTCTGAAATTAGGAGATTCATTCTAATTGATCAAAAGGAAGCTTAATTGGTGATGGAACGGGAGCTAAAATTAAAAAAGAATATTGGAGGGAGCTGTTTATGTCATGCCAAGAAGGTAAACAAAGTGACAAAAGAATTGGCAAAAGTAGTCCAACGTGTAACTAAAGGGAGTCGCAGAAGCAAAGGAGTCCAAGTTACTCATTTGAGGTTATGTATAAAGGGAGGAGTTGTACTTCCTAGATGAATTTTGGATGGAGGAGTAGAATCAAAATTTTAATTTCGGTTTCTATAAAAGAAAAAGATCAATTTTTTGTTTTATAATAGAAGAAAATCGATTTTTTAATTTTATGGTAGAATCAAATGATAACGTGGTCACATCACCGTCACGTTATAAATGATGACGTGGCACGTTAACAGTGACTTCATCACTGATGACGTGGCACTACCACGTGTCACAATAGAGATGTTCAAAAAGCCTGAAACCTGAAGCCCGGCCCGATCCGGCCCAAAAAAAAGCCCGAAAAGCCCGGCCCGGAGGCCTAAAATGGGCCCTCTATTTTTCACGAAGCCCGGCCCGAAGCCCGAAAAGCCCGGTTAAAAGCCCGGGCTTTTAAAAAGCCCGGTTAAAAGCCCGGGCTTTTAAAAAGCCCGGATAAAGCCCGGTCCGAAGCCCGGATAAAGCCCGGCCCGGATAAAGCCCGGCCCGAAGCCCGGATAAAATTTTTATTTTATTAATTTAACTTATAATCTTCAACCAAATTAATTTTTTATTTTTTGAAAATTTGGGAATATCATTTAATTAGATATATCTTGACATCCGTACGGTTGGATCGTCGAGAAATATTTTTAAAAATATAGAAACAATAATCTGGGATGAAGCACTAGTTAGGAGTACTAGACAATATAGTAATGTTCTATTAAGATCTCCAACCAAATTAATTTTTTATTTTTTGAAAATTTGGTTATATCATTTAATTAGATATATCTTATCATCCGTACGGTTGGATCGTCGAGAAATATTTTTAAAAATATAGAAACAATAATCTGGGATGAAGCACTAGTTACGAGTACTAGACAATATAGTAGTGTTCTATTAAGATCTTCAACCAAATTAATTTTTTATTTTTTGAAAATTTGGGAATATCATTTAATTAGATATATCTTGACATCCGTACGGTTGGATCGTCGAGAAATATTTTTAAAAATATAGAAACAATAATCTGGGATGAAGCACTAGTTACGAGTACTAGACAATATAGTAGTGTTCTATTAAGATCTTCAACCAAATTAATTTTTTATTTTTTGAAAATTTGGGAATATCATTTAATTAGATATATCTTGACATCCGTACGGTTGGATCATCGAGAAATATTTTTAAAAATATAGAAATTACATATATATAATTTTTTTAAAAAAAGCCCAAAAAAAGCCCGGCCCGGCCCGACCCGAAGGCCTAAAACGGGCCTCATATTTTAGAGAAAGCCCGGCCCGGCCCGATTTTTGAAAATGCCCGGCCCCGCCCGGTTGTTAAAAATCCCGGGCTTTTTAAAGCCCGGCCCGAAGGGCTTTTTGTGCATCTCTATGTCACAGCCATTTCATCATTTATGACATCGTATTACCACATGGCACAACCACGTCAGCAGTGATCAAGTGGTAGTGCCACATCATCAATGATGACATGGTGGTGGTGACGTGGCATAAACTTTTTATTTTATTTTTTTTTTCAAATTTTGTTTTTTCAAATAAAGTTAATTTTTTTAATTTATTTTGAAAAATTAATTTAAAAAAAATAATGTACTACAATTCTCAATATAATTTTGTTATCTCTAAAACAATGTTCTCTATTATCTATACCTGATAATATAAATTAAAAATAAGAACATATATGCATCTTGGTGGGTCACGAATCGAGAGATAGAATAATTTATTTAATTAGTGTTAATAATCTTTAAAAATTGGCTTAGACAAAAATCAACCCGGAGGTCAAAAAAGGCGACATATTTCTCAAAAATTTGTTGTGGAGCTGGAGCATGTCAAAACTAGAATCGGCTCAAATAATCACGATTAAAGATATCTTGTATGCATCTCTTACCCGGATGAATGATGAAAGAACAATACAGTAGACGAATAATACCAAGATGTACGTAGACATAGTACATGTATGCTCGCTCCTCTATGCCTTTTCATTATTTGACGTTTAAGTTTCTGTTTTTGTCTTAAGCTAGAAAAAGCTACTTGTACTGTTGTACACTGTGCTCTAATAGTGAGAAAGACTCGTACAAGATGATAGTAGTAGATGTCTAGTTGTCCACAGTCCACACAAAACGCTTTGAGTTTATCTAAACCAGCATATGGAAGCATTTCAATGATCATCGGAAAAACTTGGATAATTTAGAGTAATTGGCTGTTAACATCATATCATATCACGATTAAAAATCATTGTGCATAAAAAAATAAGACTTCCCTACATTCACATAAAAAATCCTATAAAAAATATCTCATAATTGCGCATAGTAGGTTGACAAATTGTATTGAGACAACCAAATAAAATGGAAAAGCAAAGTTCTAGTAGCTCTACATTGCATATCAATTTGGTCACTCTGCAACTAACTTGACTAATATCATGTTAATTTAATGTATCCAAAGGGCATAGACAAGTCGATATCAAGCAAGTAGCATCACAACCACTTCGAAATTATGAATGGGCGGATGGGAAAAAAGAATCCGCAATAGATATTTAGTAAAAAAAACTGGGGATGAACCTGTTATTACATTCATAGCATCTGTAAGATACGTATGTCAATTTCATTACTTAAATACAAAATGCATCATCAACTTTGTTGGTGACTACACAAGTCAAATTGTGGCGTGGTACATTTCAATTATTTGAGTTCGTTTTTCTCACATTTAGTATTGATTCATGTACCTTATATAATTACATTTTTACAAATTAAGTACATAACCGTGTATTCTTTATATTTATAGTTTTTGTCATTCTTTGAATTAAGCCGTTATATGCCGTCCATCATTTTGTGGCCAACGTACTGCTTAAAGCTTGGATGGGTTCGTCACCTACTCAGTGTCGAATTTTACACTAGTATTACATGGAGTGTCCCAAAAGTTGTTATGAAGTTCGGAGAGTTTCGATTTCCAATTTCACATCAAGGTTTAAAGGATTTTAATCATAATTATTGCACGGCCCTCTAATATACATATATCGTATTCGTACATATGTTATAACATTCATATAAAAAATATGAAAAAAAGTTTTAATTTTAGGATTCTGAACGCAAGTCTTATTTGTTTATATAACATGTCCATCCTATCCGTAATTAATACATACATACATATATATACATATATGAGTTGCACTCCATAAAAAACATCTTATATAAAGAACACATCTAAACCACATATTTAATGTATCCACACACAATTAAAATGCATCTTTACACACACTTACCCAACCCATTTTTTTCAAAAGAAAAAAAATATTCGGATGAATAGTGATGAACAGTGTCGGGGGACGTGGCATGCCACGCCAGCACCTGCCACATGGCATGCCACGTGGCAAATGCTGATGTGGCATGACACGTGGCACTGTCACGTCACCAAATGGGGGCCACCTGGTGACGTGACATTGCCACGTGGCATGTCACGTCAGCAGGTACTGTTCATCCAAATATTTATTATTTTTTTGAAATCTAATATGTGAGCTCGAACAAGATTTTTGTTCGTTAAGCTTAACGAGCTCGAGCCGAGCTTTGGGGTGTTCGGCTCGAGCTCAGTTCGGCTCGGCTCGAGCTCTGCTCGTTAAAGCTCGAAAAAAATCAAAATTTTTACTTTTTATTTTTTTATCTCCAACCAAATTAATTTTTTATTTTTTGAAAATTTGGGAATATCACTAAATTAGATATATCTTGACATACATACGGGTAGATCGTCGAGAAATATTTTTTAAAAAATATAAACAACAATTCGTGATAAAGCACTAATTACTAGTACTAGTTAAATTAGTCCAACCAAATTAATTTTTATTTTTTGAAAATTTGTGAATATCACTAAATTAGATATATCTTGACATCCGTACGGTTGGATCGTCGAGAAATAATTTTTAAAAAATAGAAACAACAATTCGTGACAAAGCACTAGTTACTAGTACTAGTTAAATTAGTTGTGATCTACTAAAATCTCCAATGAAATTAATTTTTTATTTTTTGAAAATTTGGGAATATCACTAAATTATATATATCTTGACATCCGTACGATCGGATCATCGAAAAATATTTTTTAAAAAATAGAAACAACAATTCGTGATAAAGCACTAGTTACTAGTACTAGTTAAATTAGTTGTGATCTACTAAGATCTCCAATCAAATTAATTTTTTATTTTTTGAAAATTTGGTAATATCACTAAATTAGATATACCTTGACATCCGTACGGTTGGATCGTCGAGAAATATTTTTTTAAAAATAGAAACAACAATTCGTGGCAAAGCACTAGTTACTAGTACTAGTTAAATTAGTTGTGATCTACTAAGATTTCCAATCAAATTAAAATTTTATTTTTTTAAAATTTGGGAATATCACTAAATTAGATATATCTTGACATCCGTACGGTTGGATCGTCGAGAAATATTTTTTAAAAAATAGAAACAACAATTCGTGACAAAGCACTAGTTACTAGTACTAGTTAAATTAGTAGTGATCTACTAAGATCTCCAACCAAATTAATTTTTTATTTTTTGAAAATTTGGGAATATCACTAAATTAGATATATCTTGGCATCTGTACGGTTGGATCGTCGAGAAATATTTTTAAAAAATAGGAACAACAATCCGTGACAAAGCACTAGTTACTAGTATTAGTTAGAATAGTAGTTATCTACTAAGATCTCCAACCAAATTAATTGTTCGCGAACAACTCGAGCTCGGATTGAGCTCGGCTCGGCTCGAGGCTGTTCGTGAACAACTCGAGTTCGGCTCGGTTCGGTCAAAACTCGGCTCAGTTCGTTAAGAAATTAGCTCGGTTCGTTAAGACAAAGCTCGGCTCGGTTCGTTAAGGTCAAAGCTCGGCTCGCTTCGGTCAAAGCTCGGCTCGACTCGGTTCGTGGACAACCCTAATTTTAATTGTGTGGGTGTCCCTGGCGGGACCATTAGTTCCTAATTGATTCAATGGTTTAAATTAATTCTCTAGTGTTTTTTTATTGTTTTTTATTGTTATTTATATAAGGGTGTTTTTCATGGAGTCACTACGCCATAAACAGCCTGCTGTAACCCAAAAATTCTGTTACAGTAGGGTGGTAAAATGTTACAATAGACCCATTTTTGGGCTAGGGTAACATAAATTAAATGTTACATATTTCGATGTTACCCTAGGGTACCTAAGGTAACATATTTCACTCCTAGGGTAACATGGCCTTTTCGGTTACCATAGAGGTCTGTTGTAACATAAAAATAGCATATTGTAACATAGATATTCGGTTACCTTAGGGTGCTTCAGTTTTTTAAAAAAGTGGGACCCACCTGTAGGTCCAACATGCTGGCCCCACCTGTAGGTCCAACATGTGGGCCCCACCTGTAGGTCCAACATGTGGGCCCCACCTGTAGCCCCAGCATGTGGGCCCCACCTGTAGGTCCAGCATGTGAGCCCCACCCGTGGACCCTATTTTTTAACTAGAATATTGTAACAGGCTAATGTAACACTAAAACAGACTAATGTAACACTAAAACAGGCTAATGTAACACTTTACCCAAAAAAAAATGAACATCACCTTTTTAAAAGTATACAATCCCAAAATACCATTCAACCACAATGGACCACAAAGAGATCCATCTCTACATCCAAACAAACTAATCAATTCTGATTCAACATCCAAACAAAACAAACTAATTTAACATACAACACGAAGTACATATGACCAATTCTACAATTAAAAAGTACAGACCAAGTTTTACACCAAAAGTTTTTTGTATTCTGCTGCTTCTTGAGCCATTTCCTCCAGGGTTCTGTCTTTCCTTTCCTTGTCCAAGTCCAGCTTCATGAGCTCGGATGATGCTTTGCTCGATCTCATTGACAATAAAATCAAAAGACTCGCGAACAAATCCTAGAGATGTCACTGTATAAACAACATATTGAAGATAACCCCAAGCTTCTTCACATCAACTGCGCACACAAAAGTATATAGATATCACTACTGTGAACATTACTGTGAAACAAAAGTCTCCTAATAAGAAACTAATAGAGAGAATGTCTACTGGAGTGTGTGCAACAGTGCAGGAAGAAATAATCTTTGCAACTTATGGAAGCCTTAAATATGACGAACTTAGTTTCCCTACATATCCGTTAACTAGATATTTTGATACATTTGATCTTGGATCATAACATTGAAGATTGTCTTAAACAAAAAATAGGATTATTGAAAGAAAAGGAGCTCTGTACATACTTCCTGTATTCTGACGAAGGTACAAGTTTCCTCAGTAAGGGAACCATGATGATGGTGGTGGTTAAATTGTCCAGGACCGAACTCAAGAAAAAGGTCACGAAACTGATTTGCATTTAGGATTCTGTTAGTACTTTAAATTTTAAGAATTCAAAAGCTCATGAGCAGATTATGTTCACAATAGTGATATCTATATTTGCATTATAAACTGTTCACAATTTCTAGTACAACCTGCATTCTAATTATAAAATCAATGATAAGGTAAAGATTTCATACGCAAGTTTGAATCTCACATGCTATTCAATAATATGCCAGAGTACTGGTAACAATGACCAACAAACTACTGTAGCATGAATTTCAGTAGACACGGGACTGAGGAATCTCGTCCAGTAAATCGAAAAAGATAAGAGTCAATAGTTAATATGAGATGACACGGAGAAAGTAACAGATGCAGTCATACATAATCAACTGAAAAAGTGTACAAGTACTATATACTATATGTATATACTGTTAAAGTTGAAGAATATATGGATGGATTCATTTTTGTGAGTATGGTTCATTGTCAGAAGTGATTACCATTTTGTTTGTAACTAATTAACAAGCTTGGAGCTTTAACTAAAAGAATTCTGCACCAGACCTGTACTCTTGTATGTTTTGGTTTCATTGGTTATATCCATCAAGCTTCATTGCTAACTGTTAAATGATGTGCCTGCCTTTATCTGTGCTGCTTCCTTATCCCTTTTCTATCTAGATATACGGATGATAGCTGATTAGATATACATGTTACTATCAGTCATTTTTTAATATTCAGGACGACAATGCATTTTTAAAATCTGAAAGGCAGAATCGTTATTAATTATTTAGTCCTTGCCCTACATATCACATATGCATGCTGGATGTGGGTTTACGGTTTACCGACTGGATCTACTTCAAGTAACAAAATCTACTATCCGTACTGTAATTATGGACTTAATGTTAAACATCTGTCACTTACCAATTGTTTAGTGATTCTTTAATGCAAAGTTCAGAAGTATGTTTGTTGTGAATATGTTATAGTAATAAGATAACTAGCAAAAAACACATGTTGCAATCTGGAGTAACAGAAGGCATACATAGAAATGATATAATAAATTACCTTAGCAACTGAATCCACCTCGTCACAGCAGTTTACTGCAGATTCCTTGTGAGGAATGGTATAAATATACCTACAGAAACAACTATACCTGCAACAAAGGAAACCCATAATAAAAAAATTAGAATGCAGAAATCACATTGATAAAAAAAAATCAGAATGCAGAAACACAATGATACCATCCTAATACTATTTAAATTCACTAGGGGAATCTAAATGTTGGTATCGATATCAACAACTTGTTAAATCTTGATAAGTTTCAATAATTGCAATTTCCATTTTGTGTTCTTATCTTGGATAGGAATTTGAAAGGGCTTCTCAACATCTTAAACTATACTAGAGTGTAGGACTATTTTAGTTCCCAGACTCTGTAGAGCTTAATGCTGGTCTAAGTTGGGATAAACATGAAAGACTCTTGCAACTAACGATATTGAACTTGTGTGTCTTGTAACTAATGAATGAATGCAATTGGGAAGTACAGAGAACAAAGAACTAAGTATTAAGAATTCAAGAAACCAAAAGCCATATGAGAACCAAAAACTTCCACCTCACTGGTTAAGAAATCTATTCGGCAGATTCATGGTTTCTGTTTGTGTGGCCATTCTGTTGCAGCTGTGATTGTTGCTGTTGCTGTTGCTGTTGCAACTGATGTACGCTGAGTTGATTAGGTTGTTTGTATCTGTATGGCAGCAAGGTTGTAGTGGAAATCGCAAGCAAACACAAAAGTGCTGCAACTGATTGTTGCTGTTGCTGTTGCTGTTACATGATCTGAATATACACAAAAGTATAAGTATATGGCAACTCATGACCAAAACATAATAAGGCCCTTCAATGCAACTAATATTCACAATGTGTCTTCATACCCCTGAATGCGAATAAAAAAATATACATTTAGTTCTATATAGGTAATCAGTTTGAAATCAAAAGCGCATCATTTAAAACTGAACCGCGCATTTGGTAACCGAGCAGAGCCAGGGTTTTAAGTTCGGTTTTGGTTTCGAATTTTAGAAACCACACTTGATCGTTTCGGTGCCTGTGTGAGATTAAAACTGCAACATGTATACTTACTATAGATTATATTAATGTCTTAAATTGGAAATGAACCACTGTAGATTAAAAGAAATGAAGTTTCACAATGAACATACAGTTTCGTAGTCAAGGCCTTGATTATCTTGAGCAGAGTAATCCTCGGAACTAATATCAACAAACTTGATAGATTGATAACTTTTATTTCTCTCCTGAAGCATGTTCACCTGCCAATTACAACACATTAAAAAAAACAAACCAACACTCTCGAAACTTAAAAATTTAAATACGCACACACACCCGTGCCTCCACGGATTAACGAAGAAGGGCGGATCAACGAAGAAGGGCATTCCGTAAAATTAAACAAAAAAAATATACATATATATATGTAGGCAGACCTTACGCATACAAAGAGGGCAGTCTCCATCATAAAGCATTTTAACCTTCCAATTCGAAGACTCAAAGGATTTGGATGGGTTCACTTCCCTTAAATATGGAAATATGAAATTCCATGTAAAGATATAACTGAAGGTAATCACGAAGAACAATGATAAAACAATACATAGTATTTTCTTTTACATGTAAAGGCCAAAAGTTACGTGAGCCAACAATCTTCCTTGCTTCCAAAGTAGCGGATAGTTTATCTTTCTACAACCATAATGGTATGCAAAGTTAATAGATCTATAGATTTACGAAATGCTTTATCAGCCAAAAAATGAGATCACCAAAATTTTACTTCTGTTTCATGCATATGTAGTTAAAATTAATAAATTGATTGACATATTTATGATGGCTATTCCATCTTAATCATTAAAGTAGTTGGACTACTTGTATACTATCTCCCACCTACTATGTTATTACTTACAAAGTGTTTCTCTCTGGAAACTGCAAATTACTTAATCTAGGTGTTCATCTATGGCAGGATCTCAGTTACAAAGTGTATCATAGCTAATTCAGAACTGTTCATGCTGTTCGCAAAAAATGCAAACTATTTATATGTAGGAAAAGCTTTCACAAGAACAATAACTAGAGCATAGTTAAAAACTATACTATCCCTTTAGTATCATATAGAGCTATATAAAGCTTTCCATTCAGTTAATGTTCCTAAGTATACTATCAACCAAAAGTACTTTCTTTTTCTCCTCAATTTCTTGAAGTACTTTTAACTTCTTGTACTAAAAAATTAACATATAAATAATGGTGCCACTCTAATGCTTTAGCAGGGTCAGTTCTTTAATTCACTGTAATGGTTCTCTAATTAGCATTTTTGAGTAAAAATGTGTATCTTACAGTGAGTAGGCTCGTGAAACAAATAAACTTATAAAATACATCTGATATTAGTCTGAATCATAAAAGCACTGAACAAAACAAATAACAATGAAATGTAAACAAAGTGTTGGTCTTATCCATCGAATATTACCAGAAACTATAACAAAAAATGATAGTCATCTCAAAACTTTGATGTCCAAACCATGTCCCAACAACGTGTTGGTCTCCTAGTTTCTCAGTGTAACTGTAGCTAAAGATATAACAATCTCCGCTATAAAACTTTATTACTTCAGAACCCGCAGAAAGACTTCTTCTACCACCATCAAAACGCCAAACCCTGTTCAAAATTGATGGAGATAAATAACAAAATAGAAAATATAAAATGAAAGAAGATGTTTACATATGAGGGAAAAGAATAACAGAGAGGCGATTTCTTACTATTTCACAGCTAATCCTAATTTCAAGAATGCGCTAGATCTATCAAAGGAAGCAAATTTACATTTTAAAAGTAATTAAGTATGAATTTCACTTACTAGCGAGCTAATTGTAGATACCAATTAAACCAAATGAACAAAATAAAGCTGGATTTCGCCTAATTAGCACCAATCGAACCAACTTCAACATGGGGTTTTTCTTAATTGAAAATATTCATGAATTAGGGTTTGGATTTGTGTGTATCGTGCGTATCTCTCAAACTGAGCTTTGAGTTTGTGAGTTTGAGTATTATTAAAGATAAAATTAGGGTTTCAGAGAGAGGGTGAGATGATGAGTGAGAGAGACGAGAGATGGATGGTTAGAGTGAGTTTTTGTTAAGAGTATTAAGATTGAAATTTTTAGTCTGGGCGCTAGTTTTTGCCGCTTATAAATTTCACCGATCCGTGTGCCTTTCAATGTTATTATAAATATATTTATTAATTTTGATGTTTTTAGGATTTTTCATTTAAAATTTAACAAATACATTGAATCTGAAAAAATAATAAATAAATATTTTTAATATTTAAAAATATTAACTCATGTATTTGGAAAATTCTAACTTTTTATAGACAAATTTAATTTAAAGGTAAATGTAATTTTAAAATAATTATTAACTCACGTATAAATTTTGATTTGAAATATTCAATCTTTTTTCAAGTAAAATTTTAAATATTCATTCTTTTTTCAGGTGAAACGTAAAAGTTTTAAATTTGTTAAATTTAAAATTATTGAAAAATACATTACTTTACAAAAAAAAATTCTGAGAAGGATTTTAAAAAAATTGAAAAAATTACAATTTCTGAAAAAAATTATTTTTTGAAAAAAATTCGACTTTAAAAAATAAAATAATATTCCAACTCATTTTACAAAAAAGTTAACAAATTATAAAAACTAAATTTATTTAAAAAAATTCAATAAAAAAATTAAATTAGATGAAAAGAGTTGTCATGGCCAACTCTAATGTAACACGTACATATTTATGTTACATGCTTCAACACTTTCTAGCTACTGTAACATCATATTTTAGGCTAAGGTAACATAAAAAACGCAATGTTACCTCAGGATGTAAGTAGTATAGCTAATGTAACATATTGGGGTAACATTTTTTCTGTAGGGGTTACGGTAGGCCATATATGGTGTAGTGAGTAATGGCATATATATATATATATATATATATATATATATATATATATATATATATATATATATATATATATTATGAGGAGCTAAATTAGGTAAAAAAAAATCCAAATAACGTGACATGAGTAATGTGACATAATAAAATATTGGGATATTTACGAAAATAGCTATGTTTTTAACATTTGTTTTTAAATTTACCATTACTAAAATACTGTTTCAATTCTATATTACCTTTTTTTAAAATTACGGTGGGCTTCAATTTTAAGCTTATCTCTTTTTAAAAATACGACCTTATATTTGGGGGTTATAAGTTGTTCTCTTCTCGCTTCATCTCGATGCCTTCTTCATTCACGAGCGACTGAACGAACTTCATCTCCTTAAATCTGGACAAGCATGGCTGCTCCTCATGTCTTCACCCCACCGCCTCCTCCTCCTTGGATCGGGGTCGCAGGCCAAGCCGACGTCTTCTCCGGCGAATCCTTTTCTTTCCGACGTCTTCTCCGAGCTTCACTCCAACCTCTATAACCACTGCCATACCCCCGCCTCTCTGAGCTTCCTCTTCGACGGATCCTTTTCTTGCTGCCAATTCATGGAAGATGCTCTCCCTCTCCCCCCCCCCCCTCTCTCTCTCTCTCTCTCTCTCTCTATCTCCCTCTCTCTCTCTATCTCCCTCCTCTTATTAGCATGTTTGGTTGTGTATGTATAAGTCGTTTGTGTGTTAATTGTAGATTTAAGTTAGTGTAATTATCGAATTGTATCGAATTGATATTGTTTTTGAATTATATTAGGTAAAATTAGTATGGATCTTGTGAATTAGTCTCGAATACTGAATTAGTGTCGAATACTGAATTAGTGTGAATTAGTTATTACTTATACATGCCCCGTGGGGATGGTGATGTTGTATAAGCTAAAAAGACCGTGCATGAAAATAATAACAAAAAACTGATGACGATATAAGATTAATGTATCCAAATCATTTAGATGTTATTAGTCCGATTTTTATTGAACTTCTTGATTTTCTTTCTGGTTTTCACATTATGATTCACTACAGGTGGCTGCAAATTGTATTGCAATGGTTCCATCAGGTTAGATATTCGACAAGTAAAACTACTTCTGAGTGTTTCTGCCATTCTGTGTGTTCCACGGTCCCAAGCACACATTCAACTTCTAGTTTGTACCCATGCGAATAGATGTAGATTGATTTTTATTTGATGTTCATTTTATTTACAGTTCTTTAGAGAAAGGTCAACTTTATATCTTCCGCGTTGGATCTGGGCAAGTAATCTCAAATCTTAGGTTCTGTACTTCTGTTTATTTGTAATGAAAAATAAGTTTCTGGGTCCTGAGCTGATCCTATTCTAAATTACTTATATCTTTGTTCTGGACCACCATAACACTATTTTACATTCTCAATGAAGTTAGCTGCTCTAGTTGATCAATTGAGGTAGTGACCCACTCTAACACTAGTTTTTTTCTGTTCTTTTTTGCTAAACACGTGCCACGAGGCAAGTATATTGTAGTAGCCTCCATTCTTGTTCTGCTCAAGGTTTTCCCATTCACTCCAAGATATATCATTCCGGTCTGCTTAGACAGGCCCCGCAGGGGCAGTTTCAAATGTTTGCCATGAAAGGGGTGATTTATGAAAAGCGTGGCATCGATGTTGTCACGGGTACTCATGTCAAGTCTCACTTCACCAAGCCTGATTGGCAAAAGTTCTACCAAGGCATTGTGATGTCGAAAAGCTTTTGATAATTACCTTTATAACACTCTCTTGTTTCAAGATTAAGACGGTGAATTGGCAGATTTAGCTACAGTTAGTGCCAGAAACAACTATGAAATATGAAATATGATAGCAGAAGCAATGAGTAAAGTTGGCCGAAAAGGTGTGGTGACCCTGGAAGAGGGAAAAAGTACGGAAAACAGTTTATATATAGTTAAATAAATGCAATTTGATCGCGGTTACATCTCACCATACTTTGTAACCGATAATGAAATGTATAATGTGTGTATAGTACTTGTATGTAGAGATGGCATTCCATGGTCAATTAATTAGTCTTTTGTTGGGAATTTGATGTAACCAATATATATATTGTATCTAGCTTGATGCTATAATACTCTGTAGCATTTGCTTGTTTGTTCTGTTCAATTGGATGATATTGGTGTAAGATGACAATGTTGCCTCTCTCAATTTACATGCATATGTTATTTCTATGTTTGTTTTATATTTCCATACTAGCTAGCTTCTCCTATAGCTTGATATTTGCTGATTCATTGGGTGTTTGGTTTAGAGATATTGATGATAATGTCTCAACTCCACGTTTGATTTGTAACAACCATTATCACTCTTGTCATTCTAAGAAAGGATATGCTCTCTTTTTTCTTTATTTATTCTGTTCCAAATCTACCTGAGATTCAAGAAATGTTGATTGAAATATGACACTTGATTTTATGGTATTATGAAGACAATATGATTTTAAGTGGAATAGGCCCCGCAGGGGCACCCATCTCAAGAGTAAGAGTTAATTATTTGTATCAGTTGCAACCATGTTTGCAACTCCTGCAACCTTGTTTGCAATTTTTACAACCTCAGTTGCAACTTCTGCAACCATAGTTGCAAAGGTTGCAAATATGGTTACAGCAGTTGCAACCAAAGTTACAACCTCAATTGCAACTTCTCAATATCAGTTGCAGAATTTAGAAATGTATCGTGTGATACACATTCCAGAATACATATCGTGTGATACGCATTCTGGAAATGCGTATCCGCTACTTGACAAAATCATTTTCAACTTCATTTGCAAATATGGTTGCATCAGTTGCAACAAATGTTGCAATAGTTACAAACATAGTTGTAACTTTTGCAACCTCAGTTGCAATCCTATTGGCAACTTATCGATAATAGTTGCAATCCTATTTGTAACTTATGCCTTTCAATATAGTACTGGTGAACTAAGGAAACTAGTACTTTTAAAAGATTGTATTTCAAAAGACAATATGATTTCCTGTAAGGTAGGTCCCGCAGAGGCACCTTTCTAAAAATTCAGATTGACCTACGGTTGTTTGCATACTTAACATATTTAACTATTTTTATCAGTTGCAACCTTTGCAACCTTGTTTGCAACTTCTGTAACCATGGTTGCAAAGGTTGCAAACATGGTTGCAACCACAATTGAAGAAGTTGCAAACATGTTTGCAACTTATTTGTATCAGTTGCAACTTATTTGTATCAGTTGAAACTTATCTCAAAGTTACCCAAAGTTTGCTTGATTGATGTAGACCTCATGTTGTTGCGGCTGTAGTAGATATGCATGCAAAGTGTGGGAATATGAAGATTTTTGATAATGTGAGTTGTGCATTATGTGCAGGAGTTACTACAACTGCACAAATCTGGGATGCCCTGTGAGGAAACATATCGAGGGAGCAGCTCTAAAAGGTTGGACTTCTTGTTTTCTCATGATTCTCCTGCATTATATGTTAAGATGTTATCAATCTGCGCAGCGACGGTGAGTTGTGAAAAGTATGGCATCGATGTTTTCACGGGTACTCATGTCAAGTCTCACTTCGTAAAGCCTAATTGGCAAAAGGTCTACCAGGGCATTGTGATGTCGAAAAGCTTTTGATAATTACTTTTATAGCACTCTTGTTTCAGGATTAATACGGTGAATTGACAGATTTAGCTACAGTTAGTGCCGAAAACAATTATGAAATAGGAAATATGATAGCAGAAGCAATGAGTAAAGTGGGCCGAAAAGGTGTGGTGACCCTGGAAGAAAGAAAAAGTGCGAAAAACAGTTTACATATAGTTGAATGAATGCAATTTGATCGCGATTACATCTCACCATACTTTGTAACTGATAGTCAAATGTATAATGTGTGTATGGTACTTGTATGTAGAGATGACATTTTATGATCAATCGATTACTCTTTTGCTATAACAGTCCTCGCAGGGGCACCCATCTTAATAGTCATATTCAAGTATTTCTATCAGTTGTAACTTTTGCAACATCAGTTGCAACTTCTGAAACACTTTGCAACCTTGGTTGCAACTGCTGCAACCATATTTGCAACCATTGCAGCCATGGTTGCAGAAGTTGCAACATAGGTTGCTGATGTGTAAAATAACTGCAAGCGCACAGTGGTTAATTGTAGCAAATAAAGGTCGATCCACAGAGACTATGAATTTTCAAAACCCTAATAATTAAATCAGGCGAACTAGACAAATAGGTTTGAGATGAGTTTTAATTAACCTAATTAAGCTAATTAACAAAGATTATCAAATAATATGGAAAACCTAGGAATCCGAATCCGTTAATCAATCAAAATTAATATCAACTCGCCTTAAAATTAATTCTCTTTTCTTCACAAATAGGATATAACAATTAACGAGACAAGCATATACTCTGAAGGTAATATGAACCAGCACTACAAATAATACGATGATTCAAACTATAATCCTCAGATGGTAATATGAAGACAATATGATTTGATGTGGAACAGGCACCGCAAGGGCATCCATCGCAAGAGTCGGAGTTAATTATTTTTATCAGTTGCAACATTTGCAACCATGTTTGTAACTTCTGCAACCATGTTTGCAACTTCTGCAACCATGGTTATAAAGGTTGCAAACACGGTTGCAACCATGATTGTAAAAGTTACAAACATGTTTGCAACAATTTTGTGACTTATGCCACAACATTTGCAACTTATACAAAAGTATTTGCAACTTATCAATATCAGTTGCAACAATATTTGTAACTTATCAATACCAGTTGTAACACTATTTGCAACTTATCAATATCAGTTGCAACCTTTGCAACTATGTTTGAAACTTCTGCAACTTTGTTTGCAACTTATGCAACCATGGTTGCAAAGGTTGCAACTGCTACATAGAATAATAAATAAATAAATTATTCCAACTCCACATTTGAAACAACTCTAGTTAATATTATGAAGATACCAATTTCTTAATCAACTTTTTCGCAAATAACTATATTGCAAGTTACGTCTAAATCCTCACAAATAGGATCCTTCAAAGAAGTAAGCCATCATTGTACAACACATGTAAGCTGTAAAACAATTAAGTTACTGAAATACAGAGACCTCAAGTTCATTGATCTTTCATCCTACACTATCCCATAGCTATACTAAGCTCAGATTCTAGTACGATTAGCACGGGAAGAAACATTGGTTTCAGAAATAGCCAGCAAGCTTGCTTAAACTTTCTGTTTTATAAGCTGCAAGTGCTTTACTAAATCATCCCTCCTGGTCTTTCCAAATGGATCCACTTGTGTACACTGCTGTTCGACATAGTGTCATGATGACTAGACAATGGAACATCTTGAAGCAAAGAGTCTCCACAGTCAATAATGATATTCTTCGAAACTCGAAGCTTGAAGACGGAGATGCCTGCAACCTTGAAGCTTGAAGCTTGAAGACGGGGATGTGCCCCTGCGGGGCCGTAACATATAAGAGAGAAGATTCAGTGATGGTTGCTTGGAATAAAATTTGAGTAACTATTTTAGAGTAGTTGCAACCATGATTCATATTAACTTGCAAATCTTTCCACCCAACACTTCCCATTTCCCTCAAGCATTCACTCAACACCTTCAACGCATCATTATACATCCCCATCCCTCATCAACCCATCCACCACCATATCAAAAGACACCAGCATAAACAGTTAACAGGGCCACAATTACAAGCCTACAAAATCGCCTCTAATAAGTACAAAATACACCAACTTAAACCCTCCTGATGCCATCAAAAGACCAGCTTAAAACCCCATATCATTACCATTCTACGCGAATTAATAACCAACAAAACCCCTGCCAATAAAGACTCAGCACCACCACTCGCAGACCACACCTCCCAACAACAAAATGGCATCAAAACAAAGCTGTCTGGGAACTTCAAAATAACAGCAGAATAATTCGACACTCCATCCTGCGACAAGCAACTTAAATCATAGCCCGGGCCAACATTTACACTCCCAAAATCCATATCCTGAACCAAGACTACGACAATCCAAACCACATCAAATTGCACCTAAACGAATTCCCACCCCCAATTCAGGTTTCCTTCAACTTCTCCACCCCCAATTCAGGTTTCCCATCATCGCAATACGACTTAACTAACAACCGAAACCTTATCCGGTAAAAACCATATCTCTCCTGCATTTCATCAAACAGTTGGCACACTTAATCAAAAAACTTGGAATGATTACAAGCAGATAACAAAGCATTAAACGAAACAGCACTCCTCGGCGTACCCAAATCACCCATTTGATCATACATTCTCTTTATAGAATTAAACATACCAGGAAGCCCATAAGACCTCTTCATTTTCTCTCCACCACCTCCTTCTCATCTTCCTTTTCTCTCCACCACCCCCTCTACTTTCTCCGGCGACGGAGATGTCTTCAACCTCGAAGCTCGCATATATACATACATAATACACATAAATATACTTATAAATCTCAGTCGTAGTCGTAGATTAGTACAGACTACAGAGAGACGAGAGAGAGAGAGAGAGAGAGAGAGAGAGAGAGAGAGAGAGCGAGCACCTTCGTCTTCTCCGACGATTGTGACGGCGTTGTGCCCCTGCGGGGCCACTCAACAGAAGGAGATGAAGCTCGGAAGTTAAGCTCGATAGTGAACAGCTGAGATTGAAAAGAGCGTATTTTTAAAATAAATGAAATTACGGATAGTAGCGCCCAAATTTTACAAAGTTGGGCTGTGTATTTTTAAAAACCCAATAGTTAATATGGGTAGTTTTGAAAGAAGCCCTAAAATATTTTACTATTTTGAATATATTGGATTCACTTCCATTTAATTTTATTACAAAAATTAGAATTTGTCATTGGGCATTTGAAAAAAAATTGGAAACCAATTTTATATCCCTAATACTTTCCTTGTTTATAAATGATTTTGACACTAATTTTCAAAATATATATATCCACGGTAAAATAAAGGAACCGATCGATGTTATATCATGGCAATAAGGCATACAAGAAAATTGTCCAAAATTAATCACATTCCACCAGCTAAAATCGAGGTTGTGCGACGACATACCAGGTGGTTGAGAGTTAAGAATATACCAGTTTTTATGTGTTGAATATATGTAAAACTTGGAATTGTCAAGTTGATTTAAGATATCACTCTTCTACCAAATAATACATGCTGTGTCAGCCTATACATACGACATCAGTATATTCAAGAGTTTTTCTTGTTTCTTTTTCAAATTTAATACCTAAGTTTTAAAATTGTGAATATTTAGTTTATTTAAGTTACGAGTTGAATTGTGCATGTTCTGAAGTTAAAAAGTTATAAATTATAAAGACTGATCAGGTTTAAACGTTTATTATGGACAAACGTTTTAAAATATGTTTTGCAAATTTTTTTTTTGCACTACATGTATAATAAGGTGTTTGATATAAAAATAAGGGAATTTGTCTAATATGTCCCAAATTAAGTACTTAATTAAGAATATATCCTTTTTTATTTAATAATTATAATTATGTCCCATGATTAAATTTAACTCATATACATATAATTACATATATATTATATATACATTAAAACCATATTACCCATATCCATAATAAACTCAGATAAGACAAGAGACTAGAAAATAGGTTAATTCATTTTCCACTGATCAGCAAGTGTTTTTACGTTTTGTGGACTAAATATTATCTATTTGGTTGGCTGTGTTTCTGAATTTCTGTATATTTTCTTGCTCTTGTTATTTACTTTAAGCTATTATGAGCATTCTGTAATTTTAAGAAATTTTCTCTGTGCTCAAGTATGTATAATTCAATGGAAGAAGCAAAAGTTTCTGACATTTGGAGTACTATCATCACATTACACATTGGAGAGATAAAATACCAAAAGTGAAGATGCAAGTCCACCATCTCCAAAACTCTGGAAGAAGGCAACAGTTGCTGCTAGTGAAAATGTTGGGCTGTAACATGAGCAAATTATGTTATAACCAAGTTATGTCTAAAACAAACACGACATAATTGCTAACAGTAGAAATTAATGACAAAAATTAGAAATAAATAAGTAGAGGACAAAATTGTCTTTTAATAATGTATAGTTAGTGAGTTAATCATGATTAGAGTTAAAAATGGGACATATTAATAAAAAGGGATATATTTATAATTACAATTAATGAAGAAATATATATATAATGAAGATTGATATTAAGAATGAATAAGAGTTTGCTAGTTTACATACATCCTGTGTCTTCCTTTTAAACTACTACGTATTGTACATTATATAGAGGCTGGTATATAGAGGCTGGACAGCATATGATGGGACTGGATGGGCGAGGGGAATAATGATGGGTTCACTACAGGGAATAATGATGGGTTAAGTGCACACACTGCCCAACACTATCTTTATCACCCCCCTCAAGTTGGAGCATGAGGATCGTAGATGCCCAACTTGCTGAGAAGAAAGTCGAACTGAGTTTTTCCTAGCGCTTTGGTAAATATATCAGCCAATTGCGTAGTGGTAGGCACATAAGATGGATTAATGATTCCGTCTTTAACAGCATCACGAACAAAATGACAGTAGACCTCGATATGTTTGGTTCGCTCTTGTTGGACAGGATTCCTGGCAATATGAAGGGCGGATTGACTGTCACAGAAAAGAGGAATCGCTTTAGGTTGAGACACCCCTAAACTTAAGAGCAGACCTTTCAACCATTTTAGTTCACAAGTGACAGAAGCCATAGAACAGTATTCAGCTTCAGCAGAAGAACGAGCCACAGTGGGTTGTTTCTTAGTTTTCCAGGAAATTGGGGACTGACCAAGGAATATTATCCATCCTGTAAGGGAGCGACGAGTCAAAGGACATGCCGCCCAATCAGAGTCGCACCAACCTTGTAAAGACAAGTCGGTGGTAGAAGATAAAAAAATGCCTTGACCAGGACAGCTCTTCAAATATCTTACTACGCGTAAAACCGCATTCCAATGATCCTAACGTGGTTCATGCATGAACTGGGAGAGAACATGAACAGAGTATGCCAAATCAGGCCTAGTAACAGCCAAATAAATCAAACGGCCCACAAGAGATCGGTAAGACTCTGGATTAGATAAGATTGCACTAGTAGAATTAGCGAGCCGATGATTTTGCTCGATCGGAGTGCTCGTAGGTTTGGAGCCAAGAAGACCTGTATCAGACATAATATCCAGAGTGTACTTCCGTTGACTTAGAAAAATACCTGATGAGCTACGTGCAACCTCTATCCCCAAGAAGTATTTAAGACGTCCAAGGTCTTTCATATGAAAGCAGGAGCTTAAGTATTCTTTGAAAGTAGCTAATGCAGTGGAATCATTTCCAGAGATAAGAAGATCATCAACATACACTAGGACATTAATTTGAACAGAGCCTTTGTAGTAGGTAAAGAGAGAATAGTCAGAGGAAGATTGCAAGAAACCAAAAACTTTGAGAGCAGTAACCAACTTAGAAAACCAGCATCGAGGCGATTGTCTAAGGCCATACAAGGATTTTTTTAATCGACAAACCGTTCCGGGTTTATCCGAAGTGAAACCGGGAGGAAGTTTGATGTATACTTCTTCATGAAGATCACCATGTAGGAAAGCATTATGCACGTCCATCTGATGTAGTTCCCAATTTTTAGAAGCAGCAATAGCGAGAAATGCACGAACAGTGACCCTCTTCGCAACAGGGGCAAATGTCTCATTGTAATCAAGACCTTCAACCTGATGATTCCCAAAAACAACAAGACGAGCTTTAAGTCGCTCAATACTACCATCAGAATTATATTTTATCTTGTATACCCATTTGCTGCCAAGAGCTTTCTTCCCTTTTGGTAAAGTAGTCGTATACCAAGTGTCATTAGTCTCCAAAGCCTTGATCTCCTTTTGCATAGCCTCTCTCCAACCAGCATCGTTAACAGCTTCTTTAAAGGAACGAGGCTCAACACTAGCCGTGATAGCTGCTAAGAAATGTCGATGTTGTACAGAAAATTTGTCACAATTAACATAATGTGCTATAGGAAATGGAGTACCTGAGGAAGATGCGGACGCGGGAGTAGAGGGGGATGGACTTTTAGTGGTGACGGTGTTAGTCACAAAATCACGGAGTCGTACAGAAGGTATCTTTTCACGATGACTACGACCAACATTTTCCGTGTCCATAGTACTAGAACGAATATGATCAGATGTTGTTGTCTGGGCAGGATCAGTGTCCGTAGTACTTGTACCAGTATTGTCACATGTTGACTTCTGACCAGAATCGTTAGGAAACGCATCATTCGAATCAAACGAACCGGTGGTAGGATTGGGAATAGAACTATGCTCCAACTCACCATAGTCCATAATGGGGACGTCCACTTGTTCAATGGTTGAAGCATCAGAAGCAGATAGGGCACCAGAAGCATAAGGAAAATAATCCTCAAAAAACTTAACATCTCGTGAGGTAAAGTAATTTCCGGAGTCTAGATCGTACAGATACCACCCTTTTTTGCCAAAAGGATATCCTACAAATATACATTTTCTGCTTCTACTCGCGAACTTATCTTTCTTGGAGTGTTGATTGTGAGCATAACATAAACATCCAAAAACTCGCAACTCATCAAAAGAAGGAGGTGTTCCAAACAACAATTCGTGAGGAGTTTTATTATTCAAAAGAGTAGAAGGAGTTTTATTTATAAGATGGACAGCAGCAAAAACACACTCACCCCAAAATGTTAAGGGAAGATGGCTTTGAAAGCGTAAGGCTCGTGCAACATTAAGAATGTGTTTATGTTTGCGTTCAACCCGACCATTCTGTTGTGCTGTACCAACACAAGAGGTTTGAAAGATTATGCCATTTGCAAGGAAATATTCTTTTAAGCAATAAAATACAGTTCCATTATCTGCCCTAACATACTTAATTTTCTGACAGAATTGACGGTCAACCATGGCAATGAAGTTCATAAATAACTTAAAAACTTCGGTTTTACTTACCATCAAATAAACCCATACAGCCCGTGAAAAATCATCCACTATTGTCAAGAAATAATGTGATCCACATGAAGCAGAAGTATTATATGGTCCCCATAAATCACAATGCACAAGTTCAAAAATGCGAGTGGATTTATGCTTGCTAATAGAAAAACTATTCCTGGGCTGTTTTGCACGGAAACAAGTCTCACAATTTTTATTTAAAACTCCTCCACAATTGTGTAAAGCCGGTAGTAATTTTACTATTTTCTCTGATGGATGCCCCAATCGACAATGCCATAGATCAATAGAAGAAGTAGAAGAAACTGCAACTGAAGCTTCTTGCACCGATGCTATTTGATGCAGATAGTAAAGTCCATCCCGCCTCTCAGCCGTTCCAATCAGCTTCCTCGAGTGAAGGTCCTGAATAGCACTAATGTTATTAGAAAACTGGACAAAGCACTCCAAATCGTCAGTGATTTGTGAAACTGAAATAAGATTGCAGTTTAATTTAGGAACATAAAGGACATTATGAAGAGTAATTGTTGGTGTCAAGTAAACTGTTCCTTTATGAGTAGCAAGCAGTGTTTTCCCATCTGGTAAGCCCACGGGGCAAGGATCAATGTTTTGCAAATGGTTTAAACATTTTAACTCTCCTGTGACATGATGTGAACATCCTGTATCAAGGAGCCATGATGAGATGGGCTTACCGTGAAGACGAGAAGAGGTAATTGAATTTGTACCAAACAGAGTAAGAAGGGACTTCCATTGGTCAGTAGTAAATCCCGGAAGTGGAGCCTCCCCTGATTGAGAAGTAACATTGTTGACTGCTGATGAAGGCTCAACAGGACTGTCGAACATAACAGTGTTGTTTGCACGCACAAAATGTGTAGGTTTTGTGCGTGTAAGTTGAGAAAAAGATGTATCAGGTATCTTCCCTTTAGAGATGTTTTTGGAGTCAGGTTTCCCAAATTTTTCAATGTACCAATCAGGAAAACCGTGCAATAAGAAGCAAGCAGTGTTGTCATGCCCTTTCCGGTTGCAGTGAGTCCAAAACAGTTTGGAACAGTCAGTCTTGTCTCGTTCTAATCCGCGGATAGCGAATCCAACGACAGGAACAGGCTCTTCACGGCCCTGAGTAATGCCACGAACACGTTCTTCTTGAATAACTTGTTGCAGCGCCCGATTCAGTGATGGCAAAGGGTCTTGAGACAGCAGAGTAGATCGGAGATTTCCATAATATTCAGTATAGAGCCCAAGTAAAAATTGATGTAAACGATCATTGTCACGTCTTGTTTCATGTGTATTGCCTGTATGACACTTACAACCTCTACAAGTACATGATATTATAGGTTCATGATGATTCAACTCATCCCATAACACACATAATTTGCTGTAATAAACATTAACAGGCATAGTTTTGGTTTGTTCACATTTGTTTAGTTCTGTTTTCAGTTGGTGTATGCGAGGGCCATTAATGACAGAAAATCGTTCATGTAAGTCGTCCCAAAGACGTTTTGCATTATCATATTTAGAAAGCATGGATAATACCTCAGGGTGAATTGTATTGGTAATCCATGAGACCAGCATGCACTGTATTGTGTTCCAATCCTCCTTGGTACACGGTGTAACCCAGGTAGAAATAGTTCCATCAAGAAACCCATATTTGCGGCGTGAAGTGAGAGCAAGACGAATGGCATACGACCAATCATCGAAGTTGTCGAGTTTTAAGCGTATCGGTGTGATATAATCACCAGGTTTATCTTGAGGACCCAGAAAGAAGGGAGAATTTTGTGGAATTGAAAGGGGAGCCATTGTTGTTGGAGGACTTGCAAGAGGCAGAGATGTCTCATTATCAGGCATGGTTGTATTAGAATGTTGGACAGTTTATATCTGTTCTACCCAGATACAGGACACAAACAAGAACACGAAAGAAGTCTAGAAAGATGGTAAAAGAATTATGTTGGCTCTGATACCATGAAGAATATATATATATATATATATATATATATATATATATATATATATATATATATATATATATATATAATGAAGATTGATATTAAGAATGAAGAAGAGTTTGCTAGTTTACATACATCCTGTGTCTTCCTTTTAAACTACTACGTATTGTACATTATATAGAGGTTGGACAGCATATGATGGGACTGAATGGGCGAGGGGAATAATGATGGGTTCACTGCTGGGAATAATGATGGGTTAAGTGTCCTACACTATCTTTATCAATTAAGAATGTGACATATTCATAAAAGGATTATTCAAATAGGACATATTAGAAAAAAAACCCTAAAAATAATGGAATCTATCTCTTTATATATCACAAAAAGTTTTTGCAATATAATTCACTAACAACAAATATTTGTGGCTGGCCGCCAATCTATATTATATAAGTAACGAGACATAAAACGGACGGTGCCCTTGTATAAGTTGAACTCAAATGGAATATATTCGTTTATGGTGCCTACTGCTCCTACCTTGTTGGCTATAAAAAGATGAATAAATATTTAACAAACGAGTATAAGTCAAATATTTGATTACAGTTTTTCCGGATTAAGGATCAGCTTCCAACTACTGTACTTGTTTGGTGAAGCATCAAGTAGAGTATTTCATGTTTGATTACGTGCTCGCATATAATCAAGTTTCTTTATATGCAATATGTTCTTGTCCGGTTACAGAATTATGTGACCGTAATATATATTATTACGAGCATTGTCATGAAACTAGTTCGAGTCTCTATAAGCATCGAAAAACAATTAAATGTTATATTCTTATTGTAGGCAAAATTTTCAGAATGTCAAATGGTGTAAAATCCTTCTAGGAACTTTATTTGTTATTTTAAACTTTTAGATGATATTTTAAATCCTTCTTAGATGTAATGATTCACGGAAACAGCCTTCCCACTCTAAAGATGGGGTATGATCTGCGTACATCCTACCCTCCCCAGACCCTGCCCTGAGTGGGATATACTGGGTATGTTTGGTTTGGTTTGATTTGGTTTAGATGTAATGATTATTTAATATGATATCAAAATTTAGTTAATTTTAGTTGAGTTGATTATTTAACATGAAATATGGGTTCAGCTGATTGGTAAGGAATTTAGGGCTCGAATTCTCACACTCTTTTTTGTTTAATTTAAATATTTGTTTTTCTACAAAACGTATGACGAACAAAAGTGTGGAATAATATAAGAACGGTATCTCCTTTAATTCTTCAGGATTTTAGAGTGGTTACTTAAAGGATTTTGTTTTCCTTTAGTTCCGGCTCAAATCATTTGAAACACAGCTAGTGAATACTGTAATATTGTATCTCGGCTCTCTTCGATCGTCCATCTACAAGTTATCCAACAATTAGTGCGCCATTTTCAGTTGCTAGAGGTACTAATTATTCCCTATGGATTGCTTTTCTGGATAGATAATTTAAAAAAAATGAGATTAATTGTGATCTACGCGTGGATTTGCACTCTCTTTGTGCTTCTCCCTTGGATTAACCCCCCACGTCAACGCATACTCCTTTTATCTCAAGCCAAATTATTACCACTACGATTTGTCCAGAAGCTGCAGATACAGTACAAATATAACTAGTTTGAAAATTACGAAGTAAATAAAATAATTGAATTTGATTCAATATACAGTAAGTATTCTAGGTGGACACCAAGAATCCGGTCATATGACAAGAACAAGCTATTTCAGGTGATGACGAGCTCGATGCGCGAAAATGTGATTACTGGGTTAATTAAGAGATATTAGTATTATTCAGACTTCAGAGGATAATGATCAACGAAGATGAATATAAGTCCTCGCCAATTTCTGGAGTTCCCACCACGTTGCAAGTGAAATGTTAAAATTAAATTCTTAAAATATGGTATAATATCAACCTCTCTCTAAATCGCTAAGATTTTAAATGAACTGAAGAAAAACAAGCTGTTATCTCAAATACAAAAATCAGAATCCGTGATACACTTCTCATTCCAAAATGAATTTTTAAGTGACGGTAATTGTTAAAAGAGAAATGTTAGAGTCCCCAAAAAAATTCCCAAAACGGTTTTCAAAAGCTTAGTTGTCAAGTTCTGAATGGATATATTTATACTCTTTATTAAAAGCAGAAACCCCTTTAAATGGTATGCCATGTATACCGCGGTATGCACGGTATGCCACTAAATATTAATTAATTTAATTAATTAAAATTGTAATATTATATAATAATTTAATTTAATAATGAAATTATATACTATGAGTTTATTAATTAAAAATTGAAATAAAAGTCATGAATATAGTATCAAATAGAACTTAGGACTCCTTTAATTAATAAAAAATCAGGAATATAGTATTAAATAGAACTTAGGACTCATTTAATTAATATTTAAAAATATCTATAATAGATTAATAATAAATTCAATTAATAATATAGTTACTCTTATATTATATTACCAGAATAAAGTTCTGTAAATTTAATTAATTAAAATAATAATATTAAATAATTAATTTAATATTAAATATTATATTACAACTTGGTGCTTCAAGATTTTATTTTATTAAAAAAAAAGTTTAAAATTAAAAATTTAAGATAATTTATTACGATCCGTGCTTCACATGGGTTATCGGTTAGTATTTTAAAAATAAAGAAACTCTTCTTGTATCCATATAAGTTTCAATAATTAAAAGATGCCACTTGATATTCGTAAATAATTTCGGGAACTATTTCGAGAACCCTAATATTGCTCTTGTTAAAATATAACATAAGATATTAATAAGAATGATGGTCAAATATAATTGTAATATGATCAAATTATTAAAAACTGTTGGACAATATAAAGGACGGTAAGGAATACGTAATACAAACTATTTTAACTTACAAATTTTTGAAATTTTCGCCACGTGTATAAAATTCGAAAATTATGTAAGACAAATTATAGTTTGTTGACATCATTGTCATCTCCATTCTCAGATGTGTGGTTGTCACGGAGCTAGACATGCAAGCCTATCGATTCTCGTTGGGGGTGGAATCCATCCATGTATTCTTCGTACAATAACAATAAACCGAAACACGGTAGTCGATTGAGTCGGACCAGTATCTTGGCCATGCACAAAAGATGGATTTGACATGCATGCATTGTATTTGTCTATCTCAACTCAACCTCAACTAGTAGCATAGCATATTTTAGCATGGGAAATCTGACAATATAGCTAGCCAACCAACCAGTGGTCCTCAATAACTATAACCTTCGGTGCATGCCCTCTTACTACTTTTATTCAAAGTAGTTGCAAGCGTGAGGATTTATAACTTCAGAGTTTGCTGGTTTTTGAACCAGTCGTCCGGGGGTGCCCAAAACCTTCTCAATTGTATGGTCAAGATAATATTTCAGTCAAAGTTGTGGCCAAATTTATGATAATTTAATTTAGCACACGGTGCTATAAAAATCGGCTAAATCGACTCAAGAATATAGCAGGTCAACCGATTCGTGATTTAAACAAGTATTCGATTAAGTATTGATGCTAAAAATGAGTATTCGAAAAATTAAATGATTATTGGAATCCCTAAAAGTTGACATCGAGAAAATATGTTCATAAATTCGGATTTTTATAAGAACTTCCAAGCTAAAAGTCACCTTCTACATTTGTGACACTTGATCGCAACTCTTTAGTGGGATGACTAGTTAACCTTTAACAACCGGTTCTGCGGCATATATACTCCAAAGAGTACATCTCGATCAATCAAATTCAATCCAAAATTTATACAACTATTTTTGTCTTTCACCGTTCACTAATTCAATGTACATATTAGCTCATTTTTAATGTGGTTTTACAAAATTCTAAAAATAGAGCAAACACCTCTTGGATTCAATAGCCAGCAAAAAAACAAATATATATCTCTTAACTTAAGAATGGGTGGTGCAGAATAATTTAATAATATATACATTGATTCGATTTATTTTTATTATATATATAGTGCTATCATCTTTTCTGATATGTAATTTTCTGGGTCAATTAAATAGTCCTGTCAAGCAGGCTTGGATTTATTTTACTAAATTCTAATGTCATGATGACCCATACTAGTTACTGATATTTTTAAATATTATTATTATAGGGCACTACGTATGGCAGTTGAAGAACTGGAACCCAGCAAATAAATTAATAAATAATTTTTCGCAAAATATTTTATAGGCCACGGGTTGAATTTAACATCCTGCAAGGGTATCTAACAAATATAAACAAAATGTTTTAAATATAATATACACCACTTGTTGGATTTCAATTGAAGCATCTTTGTTGAATCATTTAGCTGCAGTATTTATATCTTGTTTGAATAAATTTCGGTGAAAAACACAGTTGTTGCTCCTGAATTCATTAAGAAAGTAGTACCTTTTTAGTTTCAGCTTGCAGGTAACCGTACGTTGGGTACGGTTTAAACAACGTATTCCTGATAGGCACCAACGCTCTTGAATACACTTATTATTCATCATTTTATGTTCAAATTTTATTTATACTAGTTTATAACGAGTACAAATTACGGATTACCTAATTTTTTATAATTTGTTTATAATATAATATAGTATAATATAATATTATAAATATTAATTATAATATATTATTGAAAAAATTCGAAGCTTACATCTTTGTATATAATAATTTTTAATATTAAATACAAATTAATATGTTGTTGATTGGAATCGAACCTTAGACCTCTTGTATGTAACAACTTTTGTATTTAACGGTCATAATCTATTTTAGTTGAAGATGTAACGGTTGTGAATGAGGGAAAACCAAAACTGAGGGGAGAACCATCTTTTGCTCATTATAGTATAGTATAGTATAGATGTATTGAAGTCGGCAAACTTATTTATATAAACCTGCATATTTACGAAATAAAATTTTAATGCAAATATAAGTTGAGCTTGGAAAAATAGAAGTTAGCAGCAGCCAGCAAGCCAACAAATATAGAAAAAATATATATATTTTTGTTACATCAACATGTCAGCCATGGCTAAGGTGTAATTTATAAATTAATTAGATGTTTTCAACACATAATAAAAGATTATATCAGTTTCCATCAATATATCAGCCATGGAAAAGATGTAATTTTTAATGAATTAATTACGTATAGGATATAACTGAATAATTTGGGTTCAACAATTGAATTGAACCAACAGGTATGCTTTACCTTCTTACCATAGGCCTTCTAACGAAAAAAAAAAAAAAAAAAACCAAAAACACCATTGTTGGGCTTCTTAATTTTAGGAGTTAATGTTATTCTGTGTACCGATGTTGGTCTTCTTAATTTTAAGATTATTCAAAAGTGTTCAGATTAGAAGGAATATTAAGTCGAATTCAAACAAAATTTGGCATGATTTATCAAGTTCAATTTGAACCCGACAAAAATTCTTGTTCAAATCTAACTGGTTGAACATTTTCAGGGACGAGAACAAAAACAGAGTCTGAGCGCAGTTAAAAGTTACAACCCTGCTGAAGAACTTGGGATGCATTTGCTAATACTGCATTTTACTGGAGAATTCAGGCTGCATTAGCTTTTTTTTTTTTTTTGAAATAAGGCTGCATTAGCTTAAACAACTGAGACATGAAAATCAAATTAAGTTAAGAAGTTGTGATGAGAATTAGACAATAACAAAGAATAAACAACGGAAACGAGACTGGAATATTAGAAGACAATGGCGCTGAAGAAACGAGACAAGTACATATTCAATTTGTGAAATGAAATGCTGACAGCATGGAAGTCGTGAAGTAAACAAGAGGCAAAAGGGGAAAGACCAAGGAAAGATCGTATAAGCTTAGAATGGACATTTGGTATCAGAAGATGACAAATTGCGAATGAATCATAGGAGAATGTATAGAAATGAAATGAAGTTCTATTACATTTTGTAATCTCTCACAAGTTTAGAATTAAGCAAGATCGATAATTGTCAAACTAACTCTCATGAGCTATATTTTATTCCAACCTCATTCACCACAGGCATGCAAAATATACATTTGAAACTGTCATATGGGATAAATAAACAATTGCCAAGACCTAATGATTCTTTCCATTTCACCCTCACTGCAATTGTCCATATATGACACGTTCATCATCTCAGTTATTACCCAACAGGGTCAAAACGTTGCAAAAAAAAAAAGAGAGAGGAGACAATCTGCATACAACTAGAGTAAATATGACGACGCTACAAGTTTCTAAAAATGATCAAGTCAATTAAAAAATTGTTGTGTAAGGAAATAGTGTATTACCAAGGAAGATCAAGCCAGCTACCTTCTGTACTACACATACCGACTGTCATAAATACTTACAAACTCAAGTTAAATGCTCAAACAAAAATTAGAACGGGCTCTAGGATCTGGGATACGGTTTTACATTTTCACTTCAACAAACCACTAAAAACCACCAACCAAACAAAGCAACTAAAGGTCAGTACCTTCATGGGACAACTTACAATTAATCCAGCAGTGTTCTATGCACAAGTAGTACCACTAGACTCTTTCAGCTAAATATATAAATAAGGACCCTAATCATAAATTCACGGCATGATTCTGAACTCTAAATGCTAATTTAATTAAAAAAGAAAAAAGAAAACTAGAAATCCAAATTTCACCGCATGTACAAAGTACCTGAACTATGCAGACAAAAACCACAACATTTTACTGGAAATCCTTTAACAAATTTAACCACAAAGAATGTCTTCACAATTTGCCATTTAACAGACAAAATTATAAGAGCCCAGGATAGCAATCTCATAAAGCAACAAGTCAATGACAGCATCATAAAAATTATATTCCTGCATTCATCTTTTATTAAGAAACCATGCATGTCCAATCATCGTATATTCATGTTCCAATTCCCAAATGAGCCATTAAAAAGGAAAACAACTGCAGTATACACTAGCTATGCCGTGCGATAAACGGATCATTTCATATTTTGTACTCCGTCCTTGCCTCAAAATCTAGCAGCATGTGATGTAACTTTTTAAGAAAATAAGAAACCTACTTTTTCTCCCCTTGTTGGCTATTTTAACCTCCAAATTTTTTAACACATGCTACTTTTTATAACTTTTGTGGTTTGACTGAATAACTAGTTTTTCAAAAATTACTAAAAATATCTATAAAAAGCATCATCCACTATCCCTCAAAGTTATTTCTTATTTATGCGTCGTTCTAAATTTTCACCATTATAACCTTCACATCTATTTCATTTTTTTAACACCATGAATTCTCAAAACACGGCCGAACTAATTTTTGATCTCCATGAGATGTCAGACTTTTCATTTTTTATTGATTTGAATGAACCTCCACCCCCCACCTTCACTCCCGATGAAATTCTTCCATTTGAAACTTAACAAACTGTACTAAAGATGTTGAAAACATTTACATATCTTGCCATTGCATTCCAAGTAAGTTAGCACTTAAATTATTTTATATTTCAACCCACATTTTTTCTTATGCTTCAAATCATCTCTCTCTTCACAAAATTTAACCATAAGAAAAAAAATTTAAAAAAATATAAAATAATTTGAATGCAAACTTACTTGGAATTCAATGACAAGATATGTAAATATTCAACATCTTCAATTTGTTAAGGTGAAGTTGCGGGTGGAGGTTTTTTCAGATCATGATGAGTTTGGCATCTCATTGAGATTAAAAAAAGGTTGGGCTTGTTTTGAGAATTCATGGTGTTAAAAAAATGAAATGGAAGTAAAAGTTATAATGGTGAAAACTTATAAAAGTGTATAAATAAGAAAAAACTACGAGCGATAGTGGATGATGTATTTTTATAGATATCTTTTATAATTTTTGAAAAAAAGTTATCTAGTTAAACAACAAAAGTTACAAAAAGTTAGCGCGTGCTAAAAAATTTGGAAGTTAATATAGTCAACAAGGTAGGAAAAAGTCGGTTTCTTATTTTCTTAAAATTTCATATACTATACAAGTCTTGGAGGACCGGACGAATTACATATAAATTGGGTTTTCAGCCTACAGATGACAATTGACAACCTCCTCATTGAACCTAGTTTCCTTTTACTAATTTTAATTGTTAAGACTTTTTAATTGGTTAAATTTAAAAAATATAGAATAATATTTAATATTGTATTATAATTAGTACTTGTAGATGTTAAATTCAAATCTTTTACTAGATTTCTAAATTTTTCAGTTTTAACTGTTTGGCTAAAAATTCAGTATACATATTATAGTAGTAGATAAGGTTAGACTTTTATATTATATTATAACTGGCGGTTGTCGATGTTCGAATTCTAATTCTTGTTCATTCCGTGGTGACAATGTCCTTGTTAGACTTAGGGTCCAACTATTTTTACTAAATTTTTCGATTGAATAAGAAAGAGTATGTTATTTATTAATTAATATATAAGATTCATGTTTTATACTAACAAAGATGACCGACGACCAATGAAAACCTCCTACTCTTAATATACATAAAATATTTATGTAACGTATCTCTTACCCACTTACCTTAGCCAACTCATGGTTTTTAAAGAATAAAGACTTGAAAATATCTCAAATGTGCACAAAACTCTCAAATTTTGAAGATTACCCATGTCATAACTCACAACAACTACTTAACCGTTATTTCAGAATAACCAAATCACAAACAGTCAAGTGCATAGTTAAAAATTAAGGAGACAAATAACTTACATCATTGAATGAGCTTGGCATTAATCAAGAACTAATATAGCTTTGGACCAAAAGCAACAAGCTGAATCAAAAAGTTTGGAGGTAAAACCATGCCCTTGGTAAGAGTGCCCCACACGGTAGTACGGTACACACCGCTGATAATTGGAATTTACAGGTAGCATTTTACAGTCATACAAGGGAAAGGACCAGAGGATGAAAGATAACCAGCTAAGCTACACAAATTAGTTTAAGCTAAGCTATAAATATTCACAAAAACAATGTACAATGTCATATACAAGCCACTGTCACTAACGTTTAATAAAGTTCCGGCCTTTCTCGAAAATCATGATAGTTATCCTAGATTACTTAAGGTTTGACTACCAAATCCATTAAATTACAGTCTTCCTATTAAACTCCAAAACTTTCAAATAGACTATCTAAAATCATTCTTCGCTTCTTTTTTGTTAATTTTTGACAAACATACCAGCTTATCCGGGCCACGCTTGTTATTATATGATAAGTTAGCAAAATTATATCTATGGTGATACCAGAACTAGGAATTGCAAAAACAATGGCTACTTTGTCCCCAAAAAGAATCCTACACCACATAATAGGTTTGTTTATAGTACCGGAGCAGATAGCAGAGGAAGAGCATTACTGTGACTGAACAAATCTTGCTGCAAAGGAACTTATAGTAGGCAATTTAAACTATAAGAAACATTCAAAGAAAACTTTCATGATTCTACCACTATCCTTGTGTTACTCTAAAGCAAAAGATCTGACCAACAGAACCAAATAGATTTGATTAGCTGGAAAGTTTTAAAGTTAATGAGTTGGATGAAGAATATTCTAGCTGCGGACGTTTGTAATGTATTTGGATTAGGTAATCTTGGTACATATTCCCTTGAATAAATAAAACCGACAAAGCATATTCATCTTTATCTTAAAGAATTGTTGACTACATGAGTTATGTTACTTTCATCTAGCTCCAAAGACTGTTGAACCTAATAAACACAATTTATATTCAGAGTATTTTGTACTAAAAATAGTTTGAGCTTCACTTAGTTTGAGCTCCACTCGTAACATCCATATGGAATTTACAATATTGCTTGATAGATCTTACTTCCATATCAAATAGTCAATATGGTACCTACCAACATTATGTTTAACGTGAACAGTAACGTGAACGTTGAATTCACTGAGGTCACTTTTAAACATCACTTGACTTGGTACACAAAAAGCCAACTAATCCTACATTTATAAAACTTAACTAATCCAAAATCATGAAAGAAACTTATTTTATTTGCTCTTATTTCCAGTTTGCAGGTAACATAGACAAGCTACACATAAATCATATCTAGGTGAACTCATCAAGTACTCGGAATCAAATTTTAAAAAGAAACATATTATCAACTTGTAATCAGAATGTACGTAAACCTAATCAGTCAGTTACACAATAAGTTCAATTTTATTGCTGCACACATAAATCCATACAACGGAAAGAGAGGAAGATGTTATCATTAATAAACGATTGAAACACGCACAAACATACGAAATTTATATACAAACATTTCTCCAATAAACCATAAATTAGCAAACTAACATTCCAATATCAGTAAATTCATCAAATCATCAATACTCACTTCGATAATCCTTGTACTCATCCCTAGCATTCAACTCCGTCTGAACACGATCCGCAATATTCTCCTCTTCGTATTTCAACCCTTCCTCCAATGCCATACCACCAAGCGCCCCCGCTACAGCTCCCACCGCAACTCCACTTCCTAATCCCATTCTCGACGTCCTTTGTGGCGCGTAATCCACAGGAGCACTAGGAGCTCCAGTGTACCTATGATCGTAATACGAAGGCCTCGGAGAAGGCAGTGGAGGTGGTAAAGCCTGTTGTTGCGTAAAATAATTCGGGTAATAACCCGAGTAAGGATCCGAATAGTATCCATACGAATGCGGAGGCGGTGGAGGAGGAGAATGAACCGGAGGAACCTGAACCGGAGGGTAGCCACGTGGACCACCGGAAAGAGGAGGGGCGGAAGAGTAATAAAACCCACTCTGAGGGGCATTATGGTAATCTGGCACATTACGTTCTTTAATTGATAGCTTCAATCGGATCTTCCCTTGTGGCCGACCCGAGGGGCGTCTGAGTTCAAACGTTCTGAGTTTAACCGAGTCATCCGAGTCAGCCGAGTCGACCAGGTTTTTAATCGGGAACCGGAGAATCCCTACAAGTGGTTTAGCCGATTCGAGTGGTTTAGAGTGAAAGATTTCTAGAGTGAGAACCGAATCGAGAGGAGAGAGTGTGAGAGGGAGAGTAAATTGTTCATTCCAAACGGGTCGGGTCGACCCAGAATCGTCGGATTTAGTAGCGAGACGACGATCAGGGTCGGTCCAGAAGATGACGTAGGGCTTGAGTGGGCCGGTACGCCAGTTGACGTTTTTGAGGTGTTTGGCGGAGACGATTGTTATGTCGAGATCGAGTGGGCGTGGAGATGGGCGCGAGGTGGACATTGTGTGTGTGTGTGTGCGCGTTTGGGTTTAGAGAAGGAAGGAGTGGTGTTTTTTTTCTAGTGAAAATTTTACGAAGAAAAGGGGCCTGTGGGAATATGTTTTGTGTGGATTTTTTGGCTTTTCATAAAAGATTAAAACAAAACTTAAAGAGAAAATTATTTTTTATAAAAATGGCTTTTTTCATTTCAAAATAGAATTTTTTTAAAAATAAAAAATATTTTATAATATTTTCGTAGAACATTTTTTTCCCATAAGTTTTACAAAAAGTCTTTTTTGAGAGAATTTTTTTCCAGAAATTTTTTTCCCAAAAATTACTTTTAAAAAAATTCGATAAAATTTTCATGAAAAAACTGTGTCATCAATTTTTTAAAAAAAATAATTTGGTCATAAATTGTTCATAGAAAACACTATTCCCTTGAAAATAATTTTCACAATGAAAAAAAATCTGGAAGAATATCTTCCCAGAAAAGGAAAATATTTTCTGTCGAGAAAAATAATTTTCAAAAAAATACTTTATAAGCAAAATACTTTCAGAAATCAAGTTTATATTTGGCAAACAAATAAAATCTTGATTATTTTTTATTGGACTTGTTTAAATGAGGTTAGTTTAGGTAATATTTTTGAAATTATAAAAAAAATAATGTAAATATAGGACTATTTTTATAAATACTGAAGACATATTCAATTATTACAAACCTGTCATTAAAATATTGTATTGAAAACTAGCATTAGCTCATATAACTTTCCTAGTGTTGTGGAATAAAAACGAGGGTTTGTATGTATTAAATACTAGGGATGGTGAGCTTTGAACTTTAATGGCTGTTCTTGCGTTCGAGACTGATCGGTCCTCACAAGATGCCTACGTATCTCTGTATTACTAGAGAATCAAGCCAACGTAGTTCTGAGAATGAGGGGTCAGGCCCTTTATATAGGCTGAGAAGCCTTAGAATTAAGGTAGGAGTTGGAGACTTAATAGATAAGTCACCTCCTTGAGGAAAGTTCTAGACTCCTTCCTTGTAGGAGTCTGTTGCCATATCGAATTGGATGCCTTGGAGGCTAAGTCTTGTAGAGATAATGTCCTTATCTGACACTTATTGCTGAGCTGTTTATTACCCCTAATATTAATTACGAAATTAATATTAAAAATAGGACTTTGGACCCTGTTGGTGGGCCCCACGTTCGGACCATACCGGGTCTAATTAATGCAACACTAAATGTGTCTTTAGGGCTTATTTTTAGGCCATATCACCTAGGTAACCTTAGGAACACTATTCTCTTTTTTATTGATTATTTTTATTTGATATTTATTTTTGAATATTTGAGTTTTGATATTTAAATTAATATTTGTGCATATTCATTATGATATCAAATTTTAGTACTTTAATACTTAAAGAATTTGTAGTACTTTATTAAAAAAATTAAAAAAAAGTAAAATAGTAATATTATATATTTTCAAATATGTGAAAAAATCAAAATGATTACTATTTCTTGGGAAAAAAAGGGTGTTGATGACGATTATCTCAGAGCCCTGATATTAGTTTTTTTTTTTTTTTGAATTCAAAGCCCTAATATTAGTTTACTATGACAATAGATATGCTGAATTGAGTACGAAAAATCATTTTAAATGACTTTCGAATTTGCGATGTATAATCAGGTCAGAATATAATGAGAAATTGGGCCAATCCCCAAGAAGGTGGATCTTTAAAAAAATATTTTTAAGCCTCGCAGTCCAATAAAAATCCTTTCCCAATAATACATGTTTAAACTAGGCCTTTACTAAAATTCATCAATTGCCTCAGCCCAACAAAGAGCCTTGCCCATATTAAAACATACTACAGAGTACAGCCTACATGTTTTTCATCTTCTTTCTATACATGTTTATTACATGTTTGTTGTTACTCCCCTCCGTTCCTAAATGTTTTTCTTGTTTACTTTGGACATGTTTGATAACACACATTTTTTATCGTTAATATTTTCAATTTCGTGTTAGTATCAAATATAAAAACTTCACTGTATTAAAGTACTCATAAATACGAATCAAACAAAATCACTCATGACTATATTTTATCTTGTAAATTATGCGTAAATTAGTAATCAATCGCTTAGAATGAACAGGACCAAAAGTCAAAACCAGAAAAAGAATAAGAAACAGAGGAGTATTTTTTTAAGTGAATGTATTTTTAAATTTGGGACTTTTTGCATCTTAATGAAAGTAAAAATTAGAGAAGTATCGATGTTATAATTTCTATTAGCTCATAATGCGTAGGATGCACAATTTTTTTCAATATATTATAAATATTATTTAATGTTATAGTTATGTTTCTATAAAATTATTATTTTTAATATTTATTTCAATTTAATATAGATTTAATTAATGACATGTGTTGTGGGAGGATTTTAGCACAACTACGTGAAGGTCGTTGCTGGAATAGCGCCGTGAAATATGGTGTTGACTAGCTGCCTAGAAAGGCTCACAGCTAGGCTTACGAAGAACACGGGAGGTGGTTCCTCGAAGGATCGGACTGAATCTACGGGAATTAGAGCTCAAGGACCGAATGTTGGCCTGCCAAGAACCCTAATTATGAAAGTGAACGTGCACTGGAGTATACTTGCTCTTAGTATCAACGTGCGTTTCGAGAAGAGGCCCCCGTAAACTGCCTACATACCACTATTTATAGTGGATCAAGCCCGTATGTAGTTCTTGATTGATATATTCGGTTATTTGTGATGAGTTATCTCGTATCTGATGAGATAATGATTGATATTTACGTGTATCAACTGATTGTGATGTAGTTATCAGGTTTCCAAGCCGTACTAGGACTGTAGAAAGCTTATCTCTTGATGTTTATCTCAATAATGAATGATATATCATGTAATTATGATATATATCCTCGAATAACTGAAACTTTATCCGATTAGAGGTGTATTTTAGCTGTAGAGACGTGCTCCTAAAAAGTAGGAGGCCGACCTTATCCAAATCTTCGGCCTTATCAGGCTTCCGGGGGAAGCTGGGGGTACCGCCCGGTAGCCTTTCTGGTAGCCCAAGTATGGAAGCCATACTAGAAGCCTTATCTGATGGTTGTCCTAGTCTGAATCTATGTTTCTGTCGGGCTTCAGGGGAAGTTGGGGCTTCTGGCGGTAGCCTGTCTCTGGTAGCCCCTCTGGTAGGCTATCTTGGAAGCCTGCTTTCCGGGAGCCTTGTTATCCGGGAGCCTTGTTATCAGTTTTCATGGGTTACCACGGGTACCCTGGAAGCCCTCTAAAACATCCTCTTTCCTTGTGGATTGGACCCAAAACTCATCATAGGCCTAAATCTGATCCATGCAAGATTTTGGTCACAACAACTACCCCCGGTTCCTTGAAGTCATTGAGTGCGAGAGGAACCAGAACAAGGTAAGGTCCAATCCTCTCTTATTCTCAGAGAAGTACACAGCTTCTGCATCATGTTCCCAAGCTTACATGAGCTAACTTTGCATAAGAAACAGGAAACACTCTGCTTATGCATGCATATTTCAATGTGAGTTCTCAAATCAAGGATATCTTCTATTCACTTCATATCATTCGTGGTACTCCATTTAGCTTCATATCATGGGGCTACCGGCTTCTGGCATTCCTTTTCAAACAACATGACTTTACGCTCTGAGATGCTTTCTTTCTCTACCAACTTGACCTTCATATAAGAATCTTTTGATGTCCGAAAGCTCCTGTAGTTGCAGGGATGCCTCAATCGCCCAAAACTTGGGCTACCAAGACAACTAGAAAAAGAGATAAGTAACGAGGGCTAAGTAGCCCTTAAAGATAATGCACAAGATCACACATATTTGATGCATACATGAAAGTATGAATATGCTAGTGCAAATGATTTTGTGAAAAATGTATGTTGCCGCTTCTTCAATCAAGTAGGACCTTGGCGAACACACTTTTTCAGGCATTGTGCCACAATTTTCAGATGTTTCCATTATTCCAATGCATCGGATCCCTTAAGACTTTTCTCAATTTTCGAGACATCTCAAATGGTACCCAGCTGTCGTAGGACTCTACCATGGAAGTCATATTCTGGAGACTTTGACCATGGTAGCCTCACACAAGAGGGATTTAGAAAATGGCGCCTAGGACCTAGTTAGATGGTGCCCAGGACTTACCATTTTTGCAAGTGATATGTACTCGCATGAATTTTCAAGAGGCAGCGCATAATCTCATATGTGTGCCAGTGTCATTAATAATCTCGTATGTGAGTCTCAAGGGGAACCAATGGAAGGTCGTGGAGACACCCTCAATTGCTGCCATGTCTTTCCAAGCGGTAACATGTGGGGCATATAGCATGCCTAGGTACATACTCGATAGTTTTAGCTAGCAATTTTAAAAAAATGTTTATAAAACACATGCATTGTGTAAATCATGATGATTTTCATGTACTGGCTCAGGTAAAATTCAGATCATGTAGGCATATTCATATGTTTGTGAAATTATGCAAGGCAAAACAATGATCATTTTGACAAAACATGCATCTCAGCAAAGTTTTCAGATGAATGTTGAAAAATCTTCTTTATAATTGTGTAAACATGCATGATAGTATGTGCAAAGGCAGTAGAGTGAAACTTATCTTTGTTCTTATCGTGCCAATCCGGGTTCGGGTTTTTGTTGCTGAACGTAGTGGGTGGAAGCCCTTTATTTCATGTGAACTTTCGATGGGAACCCCTTTTCCTCTCTGTGGTAGGGTGTTGGGGAACCGAGTTACCCCCGAGCCCTTTGGTCTTTTTCTCATGTAATATGTCAGCCCATTCCAGCTTTAATATTATTTTTCTTGAGAGGTCTGGAAGCTATTGGTTGTAGCTGATCACCAGTGAACCTACAAGCTGTAAAACAGAGGCTGTAGAGTGGAAGCTGGAAGCTATTAGTTGGAAGCTGTTAGCTATAAGCTTCAAGTAAGTATCAAGGAACATGCATACCATTAGTTGCAGATGAATATCAAAGAAATCATTAGTCGTTAGCTATAAGTAAATAACAAGGAAACTTGTTAGCCACAGGTAAACATCATGGAACCCGGAAGTTATTTGCTTCAGGTGAATAGAAATCATCCTACAAGCTATTAATTGCATATAAATAATATGTAAACAGTCAGCAATATGTATATAGTATGAAACCTATTAGTAGTAGGTAAACATCAAGGAACCTGCAAGCTGTTAGTTACAGGTGAATAACATTAACCTTGCATGCTATCCATTGTAGGTGAGCAATAAAGATATAGGCTAGCCATTAGCTACATGTAAACATTCAAGTAATCTATAAACCTCAAGCATTATTCATCTCACAATATATATTCTAGTGCATGCCTCATGTTCATCTCATGTATCCCAAGTGAGTGACAACATATGTATTACTTAGGAAGTATATAGACATGACAATAGCATATTTGAATTTTAGTAGGCAGGAGTCATTTAGCATCATGCAGATATTCATGTGGTAGAGTCACATAGGATGCATAATGAAAGATATCTCGTATGTCTTTCTAATCATCTTGACTTAATACCTCTAGCATATCAAATTCTCCTATTCATGCAAGGATTTCACTGAATTTGGCATATCAAAAAGTAATAATCTTAAGCCTAAGGGATAATCATTTCACATACTTGTCATAGAGTGCAATTTCATGCAATTAAAGAGGGTTTAGTTTCTCACATACCTGTGTAATTTGGTTATGACGTGGGTATTTAGACGCATCATAAATATTACCTCATCTTCATCATAGGAGTAGCGAAGGAGCTTCCAACTTTGGAACCTTCAACTGTTTCAATGGTAACCCGTAATGATTGTTCGCATGCATTGTGGGTGACTGGAACCCTGCCCTTCGAGATTACAGTATTCATCTAAGAGCTTCCACCGTGACATCTCGTCTTGGTAGCCCCACCTTGGGATACCCATCCTGGAAACCCCATCCTGGGATCCTCACTCTAGATGTTTTGATCTGGAAGCCCCATTATAGGATCCCCATCTTGGATGTTTCGTCCTTGAAGCTCCATCGTGGATGCCCTGGGTTCAGCGAAACTTTCATCCTGGAAGCTCTTTTGGTTCTGGAACCTTGTCTCGTGTAGAAAGTATTAGAGCTTCCGTCTTGGAACCCCGATATTCAGGAACCATTTTCGAAGTAGGAATCTGTTCATCTTCCGGAATTTACAGGATTTGTGCAACCCCTTTTAGCTTCGAAAGCTGATCCTGCAAAACTTTATGAACTCTACCAACAGGGACCTTAAAATTTAATCGTCAGGTTGGTTGGTTTATGAACTACTTATCATCTAATTTTATGAACACATGAATGTCTTAATCATACCTTATGCGTGTCTTTAGTAGGGATATCTTATTATTAGCACTAGACATATGTTAATAGCATCTATATCCATCACTAGGTAACCTCTTTCTATCACTTAACATTTAAAGTGCATGGGTTAATATCTAGCGCATAAGCAACTTAATAAAATTCTGTTTAGACATAGGGCTATTATCTAAACTCTAGTCTATCTAGGTAACCATATTCACACTAATGCATTCTAGTTAAGTCTAAATCTGATTGTTAAGGGCTGGTAGATGAGAATGGTTCTATAGGTAAACGAGGTATTAAAAGTTAGATATAGTATTCTATTATCGGGAAAGTAATACTCTATAAGTAGAAATGATGATCGAGTCAGGCTTCCACACAGGAGGTAGCCTTCGTAAATCATTAAAGGGAAATCATGGATTTACACATAAATGCTTAATCACTTTTCTTTTATAGTCATAAAGTATGCATATAAGTTTTTAATTAAATAACAGTGGATAAGCTACAACTTTTAATCGAAATCTTGGAGGAGTAATAGAGCGAATGAGCATTGCCATAATTTAAAGGGGTGAATTTAGTTTCACATACCCGTATAGGTTACTCAATAGCACATGGGGTTGCATGTACCTTATCCCTTGAGGTTGCAACTTCCATCGTAGGGGCTTCCGTTGCGGGAGCTTGTCACCCGGAAGCCTGATTCTAGGAGCCCCTTCCTGGGAGCCTTGTCTGTGGAAGCCTTGCACCTGTAGCTCATCCTGGAAGCGTCTATTCCGGGAGCCTTATCCTGTATGCTTCTATTTTCATGAGACATTTAAGAAGTTAGGCTGAGTGATATCATATGAGCCCTATTCTTTTCCGAGGAGTTTCGCTATGGTAGCCTCTTACGGAGGACTTTACCACAACCCCCTCATTTAGGAGATGTTTAAGGAAGTGGGGTTTCGCTGTGATAGCCTCTTATAGGAGGACTTTACCACAACCCCCATTCTCAATATAGATATTCAGATAAGTGGGGTTTCATACGATAGCCTCTTACTGTCTTACAGGAGGATTCTATCTCAACCCCCACTCTCAAGAGAGATGTGTAAGTAGGTGGGGTTTCGTCAGGAGAGATATGTAAGTAAGTTTCACTATGATAACCTCATATAGGGGGTCTTTACCATAGGCATCCATGGTGGCCTCATTCAAGAGGAACTAACCACAGGCGTCTCGGTAGCCTCATATATGAGGACTTTACCGCAGGTAACCATGATAGCCTTCTTGGAAGGAATCTATCACTGGCATCCATGATAGCCTTCTACGGAAGGAGTCTACCACAGGGTCCGATGTTTAGGTAGGAGGGATTTCGTTGTGATAGCTTTCTTATGAAAGAATCCACCACAACCCCCTCAACCAAGAAATGTTTGAATAAGAGGAGTTTCACTATGGTAGCCCTCTTACAGGAGGACTTTACCACAACCCCCTCAATAGGAGAAACGTTTAGGAACATATATCCATTGCTTTAAAACTTGACATTTTTAAGATGCCATTCTGAGAAGTATATCATCCACTACCCCCCAGTTCTTCAGGACAACTTGTCTGTGGTGGAGAACTAGTACATCATATCACCGATCAGGCTATTGTCATCTTAATTCTTTTGTCAAACTGAATACGCCTCGATGAAGCTCATCAAGTAAGGGATGTGGAAGCCTCCTTTCTAGCTTGACAACATAGGTCTCAGGACCTTGAACTTTGTGAAGCCCAATTCTTCTGTTGGTTATGGACTTGGAACCTGGACTGATTGTCCGGCAAATCTTCTGAGAGATGAGCATTTTCTCATAACGGTCTTGGGTAGCAAGATTATTACTACCCCCAAATTCTTCAGTACAACTATCTTTCTTGACATTCTAGTTTATTTCTTTAGGATGTTTGACTTCGTATCCATGAAGCAGGGTATTGTATCATAACTTGTTGCAGTTTTGTCAAGTCCATGAACCTTAATCAGGAAGCCATATTTCTCTTCATCGTTGGGAGGTCTATACCCATTTTTTTCTTGATAGGAAGCCTCATTTCATCAATTTTTGATTGGTTATTCTTGTGAGCATCTTCATGTAGACCCTCCATTGAGCATTTTAGATTTTCTCCATCCCTCATGTGGGAGGCTCCCAGTCAGATTTTTCAAGGGGAAGCCATCCCTTTCCCGTAGCAACCTCTTTGAAAGGCTTTTCTTTGATTATTAGGCCTTTTTAGTTGCCTCCAGTTTCCTTGCATACTTTCAGGATAGCCTTTCATTCTTTATTTTCCAGATAGTTGGTTGCCCTAATATGTGGCAACCCAAGTGGCATGCCATACGTGGGCCTCATATCGCTTCGATTTTGGTAGAGAGATCATTGGTATCCCTTTAATATTCCGGTGGTAGCTTTCCAAAACTTTGTTTGCTTCCATAATTCTTTCCCAAAGATATCTCATGATTTGAGCTTCATCTATTGGAGAGGCTTCCCATAGGAGCATCTTGTGAGGGAAATTTCTGGTTCATAACTCTTTGGGAGCCTGAGGCGGCCATGATATATAGGCCTTCTTTATTTGGTAGCATCTAGCACTTAGCCATCCTCGCCATTCTCATGAGGCTTCAGGTCAAGCTACAATCATGACTGTGTTGCCTAGAGCTGTTAGGAATTTGGTTGCCCCTTTTCCAAGAGCTTCCTTTCTATTCTTGGCATTTGCACCTTCATTAATTCATCTTAAGGGCTTTCATGCCTTTTCTTCTTGGGTGAGAGACTTAGTAGTGCTCTTCGAGATTGTGTTAGCGGCCTTTTTAGGCAACCATTCTTATTTTGGATGGGAAGCCTCGTGGTCAAATGGCAATTAAGGCTACCACTCACTTTTCTTTTACAGCCGGTAACCCTTTCACAGATTTACAGGATATGCCTTAATTCAGCTTTCCTAAAATCATATTTGACGACCTTCTCATCGTTTAAGTTGTTCCCTTTTAGCAACGTGGCTGGTAGGTCGCTCATTTTATGCATGGCATTTGTGTTCCAAGATGCTGATCAGTTACACCGGAAGCCCTGTCTTTTCTTCCACAGTATTAAGTTGCTCATCAGGAAGAGTTTTTTAATTCCATGATTTTCCTTACCAGCTTCCAACATCAATATTATTGGTGGTGCTACCCCCCGAACAAATTGGAAACCTTGACATGAGGTTTCCATGATGGAACCCCCACACTATAAGTGCACATCTTCTTTTTACTGACTTTTTTTGTCCACATGTTTAGAACATCGTCATCATTTCTCTTTTTTGAATACTGACCTCATTTGTCAATTGTATCAGGCATTTTGCTAATGAAGACAGCGAATAGGAATCTGCTTCCAGCTTTATAGATATTCAGTTAGTAGAACATTTTGCTACTACCATGGGTGGTGCACATGCGCTACCCCCGAGTGTCTACGAATGACAAAATTTGTGATAACTGAGTTCAAAGTTACACAACTACAACTAATAAGTTGTATTCCATTGATCCTATGCTCGAAAGAGGCCTTTCGCTGGGGCTTCCTGATGGGTGGTAACTCAGGGTGCCTTCATTGGGTCCCTATTTCAATCATGTGGCTGGTCAGTCTGGCTCCTTGGTGTTTTATCTTCGGGGCTACCATGATGCCTTCCACCGTGTAAGCATTGAGGTTTGGGCATCCCCACATGCTTCTCTTCTTCGGAGCTGGCCCCTTTATTATTATCATCTGTAGCTTCTTTGCTAGGGCTTCTGGGATAGTAACCCTTTTCAGCTTCTCGGATTTCCCCGACCTCAGAATGATCAATTATATTTTTCTCGGGAGCTTCCAATGTTTGAGGCAACAAACTCACGTAGATATCCTTTTCTGACCAGCTTCTCAATACGATTCCTCAAGTGGCCGCAAGTAGAAATCTCATGCCCATATGCACCATAAAATGCACAGTAATTCTCAGGGTATGGCCCGCTTAATCGGTGCCTTTGAAGAGGAAATTTGAAGGATTGCGTCTTCATCGCCTCATAGATGTGTTCCGTAGGGACTTTTAAAGGTGTGTACCTTCTGAATTTATGATAATCGGCCTTCAACGGGGCTCGGCTTTCGCGTTGTGCCCTAGTCGTAATAGGGCTCACATCCGTAGGGGAAAACCCATTATTTATTTTGGGGTTCCTTATACAAGGAATTGCGTCTCCCCGAATTCTTTTTGTAGGGGATCCATCTTTGGTGCTGGAAACCTTGCTTCGCTTTCCCAAGCATCCACTTCCTGGTCCTGTATCCCCAAAGGCCTTTGTAAGCTCCTTATTGAACCCTTCTTTCTTCTCTTTTGTTTTTGTCAAAGAGCAGACATCAGACATAGTTTTTTGGTTCATGTTTTTGGAGTTCTCTTAGAAATCGGCTATTCGGATTGATTCCTGCAGTAAGGAAGCCTCTGAATATTTCTTCGAGTGTCTTCTTCATCTTGGAAACTTCACTGTTGAATCGATGGATATACGCCATTAAAGATTCACTATTCCCTTGTTTAATACTTGCCAGTGCTTCTTCAATTGGCATGAATATTGCGGGAGCCTGAAAGCGTGTTACGAATTGCTCTCCCATCTGTTCCCATGATTCTGGATATTTCACTAGAAGCTGCTCAAACCATTGGCGAGCATTTCCACTAAGGGTTGCAGCCAACAGCTTGCACCTGGCGGATTTCTCCACATGGTTTGCCTCCATTCTTGCATTAAAACGATGTAGGTACTCTACCGGGTCAGAGCTATCATCATATTCGGGGCTGCCACTCGTTGCATAGAACTTAGGGAGTGGTGGCTCGTCCGTACCCCATGCTTTGTTCAGCCTTTCAACAATAAACAGATCCGGTGACCCATTGGAGGGTATCTATTCTTCATCCATAGGGTCCAGATTCATTTCCCAATTGCCTCCAGGCTTGCAGGTGCTTTGGGAGCCTAACTCAAGCGCCATCTCTCTTGCTTTTGGGCTTCCAAAAGGTAGGACCTTTCTTTTATTTGCATGGTCATATGCCTGGGGCTCATCCTGACCTTGGTATTCATGGGTTTCCAACGGGAGCCCTTCATGCTGATGCCTTGGTACCCCTAGGCGGGATCCCTGGTGGAAGCCCCCTTGGCATCCTGACTGCATTCGTCTTTTATGGTCTTTCAGGGCTCTCATCCGAGATCTTTTCCGAATGCTTCTTTCTAGGGTTATCTTGTCCAAGAATCATTTCTTGTTCATCTCGTTTTGACAATGGACTAAGCTTTTTCTCGCACTTTTTCTTCAATTCAGTATCTCTTTCACGGGAGTCCAGTCTTTCTCCTATTCTTTGATGCACTGATACATGTCATTGATGGTAACAATATGTTCTTTATCACCATTTTCTTTGTCGAGACCGTTAGACGGCGTTTTGTCATTGTCGGAGCGGTTAAACATCTTTTCCTCCAAAAGATGATATTTTTAAGAGGCCCCTCCTTCTAGCGCCAATTGTTGTGGGAGGATTTTAGCACAACTACGTGGAGGTCATTGCTGGAATAGCGCAGTGAAATATGGTGTTGACTAGCTACCCAGAAAGGCTCACAGCTAGGCTTCCGAAGAACACGGGAGGTGGTTCCTCGAAGGATCGGACTGAATCTACGGGAATTAGAGCTCAAGGACTGAATGTTGGCCTGCCAAGAACCCTAATTATGAGAGTGAACGTGCACCGGAGTATACTTGCTTTTAGTATCAACGTGCATTTCGAGAAGAGGCCCCCGTAAACTGCCTACATACCACTATTTATAGTGGATCAAGCCCGTATGTAGTTGATATGTTCGGTTATTTTTTATGAGTTATCTCGTATCTAATGAGATAATGATTGATATTTACGTGTATCAACTGATTGTGACATAGTTATCAGGTTTCCAAGTCGTACTAGGGCTGTAGAACGCTTATCTCTTGATGTTTATCTCAATAATGAATGATATATCATGTAATTATGATATATATCCTCGAATAACTGAAGCTTTATCTGATTAGAGGTGTATTTCAGCTGTAGAGACGTGCTCCTAAAAAGTAGGAGGCCGGCCTTATCCAAATCTGCGGCCTTATCAGGCTTCCGGTGGAAGTTGGTTATACCGCCCGGTAGCCTGACTCCGGTAGCCTCTCTGGTAGCCCAAGTATGGAAGCCTTATCTGATGGCTGTCCTAGTCTGAATCTGTGTTTCTACAAGGCTTCAGGGGAAGCTGGGACTTCTGGCGGTAGCCTGTCTGCGGTAGCCCCTCTGGTAGGCTATATTGGAAGCTTACTTTCCGGGAGCCTTGTTATCCCAGTGCCTCGTTATCAGTTTTCATGGGTTACCACGGGTACCTGGAAGCCCTCTAAAACATCCTCTTTCCTTGTGTATTGGACCCAAAACTCATCATGGGCCTAAATCTGATCCATGCAAGATTTTGGCCACAACAACATGCATGGTTTAAAACTTATATTATAAATTTTAAAATTAAAAAGGTTGTTAAAGGATTCGAACCTTGGATTTTTAATAGAGTAATTCAAATATATAATACACATTATCAATAGATCATATGATTTTTATTTATTTACCAAAAATTTAATGATCATTATTCGTTATATGGTGTAACCAAAATACAAAACTTTTACTCATGTTAATAACCGGAAGCTATGGTGTCATATTTTTTGGTATATATTAATATTATAAAATTATGTTTTAAATTAAAAGGTAACGTTTTTAATTAGGAAATTTTTAATGATTGGAAGATATAATACAATTGATATTTTCAATTCAAGGTAAATATATTTAATTGAAAAAGATAATCGACTAATTATCATTAATTATATTATTTTATTATTTATTAATCAAAATAAAAAATAACCAAAAATAAAAATTTCCAATATTTCAATTTTAATAAAAAAAATATAGATATAGGAAATTTGTTGCAAGTCTCACTATCTTTCGGTGCTTACATTGATTCATGACCCTATGTTTACAATTCGGATTATTAAAATATTAGAGCATCTCCAATCATGTAAAGTTCTAGGTAAAAATTAAGATAAATTATTTTAAATAAATTTTTTATAGAATTTAAAATTTGTCCAGTTCAACGGGATAAAATTCTTAGGTTAAAATTTAGACAACCACACTAGGTTGACTATATTTGTCGAATCTTTAGCAACCAGTAGTAAAACTCCACATCATCAATTACTATATTAAAATAATACATTCTATTTTTAACAACTTAAAATAATAATAATAATAATAATAATAATAATAATAATAATATATCATTTTTAAAATATAGTCAACCAATATAGTCAAGAGAGAATTATCAAAATGCCTATTTTTCACAAGTTTTTGCCCAAAATACTGATTTTGAAAAAAATGGCCCGAAATACCGACGGGATACGGAGTTTCGGCTTCCATATTAGCTGAATACGGTACACCGTGTACCGTATTATACATGATACGGAACACGGTATTCCGTGTTAGCGTGATACGGAACACGGTGTACCGTATTCAGGCATGATACGGAACACGGTGTACCGTGTTTGTGCATGATACGGAACACGGTGTACCGTATTATGCATGATACGGAAGATCGTGTTCCGCAACACCCCTTATATCACGGTACACGGTCTACCTTGTCTGGTCAGTAAAAAGGGCCAGCATGGCTCCCATATGAATATTTTGGGCCATCACAATCCCATTGGAATAAAACACTTTACAAGTTCAACAAATTTTACATAATTAATATTTAGCCAATCATTTTATAGATTACCATTGAAGATGCTCTTACAGTTAATTAGCTTATAACCTATGTATTATACGGATTTTTTATTTTTTTTATTATATTAATTCACAATTTTTTCATACTTTCAAAATTTGTTAATCATTTTTAATATATTTGTTCCAACAATATAATTTTTTTAATACGTTGGCCATAGGGTTACGATTTTAGACTTTAAAAAATTTAATGTATCTATTGAAAAATAATAATTTCTTTTTTCATAATAGAACAATCAATGTGGAGTTAAAATAAAGAAAAATTGATAGTATTAAGGTTATTTACCAAAAATACTACTTTTTTAAAGTTTTTTTGCGATTTTACTATCTTCTGAAAATATTTTTAAAAATACCAATTTATTTGCAAAAATACGGAGATTGCATTCAGTTGCATGTGGTTGCATCCAGTTGCATATGGTTGCTTGCAACTAATTTTATATGTAATTGAAAATTGAATTTTCATATGTGGTTGCGCCGCACTTATATACAAGGAAGTTGAATTTGCATTTTTTGGCTACGCAGTAGGTTACATTCAGCTGTATTAGTTGCATTCAGTTGCATGTCGTTGAATCCAGTTGCATATGTGGTTGCATGCAACTAACTTTATACGTAATTGAAAATTGAATTTCATATGTGGTTGCGCCGCCCTTATATACAAGGAAGTTGAATTTGCATTTTTTTCTTGTGCAGCATGCTTCCAGTTGCATGTGGTTGCATCCAGTTGCATATGCAACCACATATGCAACCTCCGTATTTTTTCAAATATTTTGATATTTTTACAAATTATTTTTTTTAGAAAAAGTATTTTTGCAAAAAATATTTTGGCCTTGGATATTTATGAAAAAACCCTAGCATTAATTAGATTTTAAACGCTCATTTTATTTTTCGCATTCTAAAGTTTAAAAAAATCTTATTTGCACGATTTTATTGTTCATCTGAAAGTTATAAAATAATCTTCGATTTAGTGATATTTTAACAATTACTATTCAACTGAAATTATCCTGAAACAGAAGAGAAGAAATGTAGGAATTCTCACATTAAAAATTCAATTCTATTTAGAAAATCTATTTATAGTTGGTTTAAATTATTAAAGTACATTTTTTAATATTTGAATACAATTTTAATAATAATTAAATACAATTTTTTATATTAGATATAATGATTCTTTATTTATGTTAAAATATATTTGTCCTTATCACTTACGATACATGACCAAAATTATGAATAAAATTCCTCTTTTACGCTTACTATATACAAGGATATAATATGTCTCCATCAACTCTATTGAATGTTTGATTATGCCAGTACCATTAAAATATTTTTCTTTCTCATATTTTATACAAAATTTAATTATATACTACTATTGAATATGATATAAATTGAAAATAAGCAGTTCCTTCTCTTTTTACTTTTATTATATAACACTATATTATATGCATATGTGATTGTAAACAGTTATATTTATTTGATTTAGCTGCAGATCGTATTTTTTACAAAATATTTTTGTAAAAAAATTCCTAAATTTAGTTATTTATGAAAATAGTTCTTTTTAATTTATCAATTGTTGGATGTCCGTTATTTCGTTATAATTTATTAATAGCAACTTTCTGAATTTGTTTTCGATAACTTTTCAAGTAAAAATAATTTGTGTTTAAAGATAACGTGGGAGTAGAATGCAAATTTCTTTTTTAGTAATCACCATAGCTTTTTAAAAGATTAAGCTAAGTAGAGCAAGGTTGGATAGCCTAAGTGGTTAAGGATTCTTTGTCGATTCAGGTCATGGGTTCGATCCTCGCTCACCCCGAGAATTGTTAGAACAGATACTCATTTGTAACCTTATAAGCACTTTATTGTCAAAAAAAAGATTACTTCCTCTTCTCTTAATTCTATTCTTATTTTGACTTTTTACACTATTTATTATAAATGGTTGACTACTCATTTAACCATAATTTATAAAATAAAATATAATAATGAATGATTTTGTTTAATTCGTATTTTTGAGTATTTTAATACAATAAATTTTTTATATTTATTACTAATACGAAATTAAAGATATGACAAACATGCTAAACTCCAACTCAACGAGACAATTATCAGAGTTATGCAAACATCGTACTATCGTAGCCTAAACATAATTACTAGTATTTAAGCCTGCGTTGCTGGGCCACTTTATTTTAAAATTTCATTTAAAAAATGAATTAAAGACTATAAAGGTTAATAAAGTTGAGTAGACAAAATGTTTTGATGTTACTGATGACACAATGTATTTACATAACAAACTGGCATAATAAATTACATAAGTTAGATGATTTCTAAATGCTTGCATCTTCTTGGACATTGCAAGTTGAAGTCAGACATTCCTTGTAGGTGGTATGTAGATGTTGTTACCTGTTTTTAAGAAAGAGATATGTGAGTAATTGTTAGTGTTTTGGAAAGAATTGTAATATACTATATTAAAGTAGTACTTACTCCTACAGCCATCGTCCGCCCAGCCATGATCATACATTTATACAGAACTAACATGAAAATACCGAATGTAACTAACATGAAAATACCGAATGTATAATTATCCTTCAAGAATAGGAAACACTAATTTGATTGATTACCCAGTGCAGTATATTATTCAGTAATACATTACTCCCAAATTGAGATAATTCGAGTAGTGCTCCTCCCCATCTGGTTAGGCTCTGTAAAGGTACAGAAATTCACTTGGATAGTTGTATTTATGCTAATTTTAAATCGTAAATATTTATTATAATAATGTTCCTCGGCACTGCCTCCGGCAGCGCCTCGTACCCTTTATATTTGTAAAATAAAAAAAATATTAAAGTTATCTCCATTCCTTGCAGATAATCACTTCCTACAGCTTCATTCATTGCATGTTCTTCCTTGGAAAATATTTCCTACAACCTGCTGCAATATTTTGGACAGTATGTTTGCAATATTTGCTTGCATTTTCATTATGACAAACATCGATCTAAAACTAAGAGAACAATGTCTTATCGACAAACATGCGTATACAACTAAAACCCATTAAACAAACATCAAAATAAATCCCATAAAATAAAAAAAAAACATTAACAAATGATAACATATAATCACCAATCCACTAAAAAATAGAGAAAAGGAAAGGATTTAAAAACCTGAAATGAGAAGTAACATGGCCAATGCAATATGTACCTAAATGAACCTGCAATAAAGAAAGGAACAATGAGAGAATTAATCATAATTATATACAGTGCAAGCCGAATCTTAGGAACATAGAAATGCAATTTTGTATGGATGGAAGAAGAGATAAACTATACTTAGACTTAAGTATTTGTGCAAGTAGTTTTACTTTTGAGAATCATGATATTATCAAGTCCTCTGCTCCTCCCAACTTCCAAACAAAATTTATATTCAAAAATAGATTGCACGTTTAATGAAGCAGGCTCCATGTTCAGTACAATAGAAGAGAAAAGTTTCTTAAAATTAGTTTATAAAACTACCCAATGCATTTTGAATTTGTTAAAGTGAATAAGTTCTTTTTAGAAGGCATGTTGGAATTTTTACTCGTACACATTACTTAAAACAAAAACCTAGGCAAAATACTATTACGCATACCTGAGCTAGGAGGTGAAGCAACTATAATGTCATACCAAATGTTGCGACTAAGTGCTTCATGTAAGGCGAAGGTCGTTGCTGTAAAGGAAAAGATAATAGGTGCTTATAGATAAATGCGTGAGAATCTTTAAAGTAAACTGAAATGGAGGTTTAATTAGTAACCTGCAAATTGCATAGATATTTCTTATGTTATTGTAGTGTATACATAAACCAAGATTTAATTAATAACCTGCAAATTGAGAAAAGAAAAAGTTAATCCATAGATCTATGTCAAAAAAACATAAACAACTTCTGTTTGCATCAAGAATCAATATTTTACACCCATTTTTACACATCAGCTTACAAATCATAACCGATATTTGTAAAGGTAGCTTGCGATAAACCTGCTTGTTGTCAGGAGCTAGCAAGCTCTATGATAAACATGCTTGTTGTCAGGAGCTAACGATCAACTGGATGCACAGTTTTGTTGCATGCAAAACTGGATAAAAGTTTAAATAAAAATTTTATGTACCTAATAATAATTAAAAAAGAAGACTAAATAATAATGCATATGAAGCATTTACCGAGCTTTTTCTCTCGGGCAAACCATCAAACACTTCGTGACTGAAGTTCAAACTACAATAAGAATAAGAAAGAGATGTGTGTAGTAATATCACATGATATCAGAGTAATGAAAAACAAAATAATTATAAAAACCTTAAAGTTGTAACCTGGTTAACTCATTTGATGCCTATATCAATCTTGAGTTCTCATAAGCAATCCATCAAACAGTTCGTGGGTAGATTTTAACCTGCAATGAGGAACAAAAAAGTTACATATACTCGAAAATGATGGGATAAATCGTAAATATATATTATAATAATGTTCCTCGGCACTGCCTCCGGCAGCGCCTCGTACCCTTTATATTTGTAAAATAAAAAAAATATTAAAGTTATCTACATTCCTTCAACCTATTGCAATATTTTGGATAGTATGTTTGCAATATTTCCTTGCATTTTCATTATGACAAACAGATTACATCTAAAGGAAGAAGTTAAATTACTAAAATTAATAATGTTGTAAAATATGCATCTACGTTTCTAGATAACATTACCTTGGATACACCTGCCTTTATCTATTATGCAATCTGCAACAAATACACACATTAGGATTTTATCAGCTGATTTGAGGTGTCACCCATGAGATAATCACTTCCCTCCCCTGAACCTGTTTATAATGTGTTCATGTATATATCAGTAATAACCCAGCCAAATAAGTGTATGTATAAGCAAGCACTGCAACCTTGAAATTAAAAAAAAAAGTGTGGCATAATTGAAATCAAATAATTGAAATGCTCATATATTTATGTCGGCTACACAACTCAAAATGATTTACCAAATAACAACAGAGAACCCCATCACAATTTATGCATAATGATGGCTCTATCTCGTAATCAATAATTCAATAATTTATAAGAAAACCTGAATACTGATGGTTCATTGAGTTAAACAAAAACACACAAATGTGAACTGCACCTGTGCTGCTTATTTTCCTACCATTCCAATAAAGCCAGCAACCATTTGGTTAGCTATTAATCTTTATTCCACGCGCATTTCATAAAACATTTGTTGTGCAAATCTCAACCTACAAAAAAATTAAACGATTATAATATGTGAAATTAGTAGGTAAACAATTCTTCAAAACGTAATAAAGTGATTAAAAATGGGTTCTGCATCAAACTCAAAAATATCAAAAGTTAAGTATATACATACATATCAAATAATAAGAAATATACATACATTAAAGAAAAACAATATGAATTAAAAAATATTTATCAATCTTGTTCTCATACCCAATATATCAAACACGTTACAATAATAAGTTTTATACCTTTTGATTTGAAATACGGCCCTATAAGCAATACAATAGTAAGTTTGTAATGCGGCCATATAAGTAATACAATAGTAAGTTCTGAATCTTTTGATCACTATATATATATATATATATATATATATATATATATATATATATATATATAAATTAATTATAATCGATCTAGACTACAATTTTCATTTCCTTTGTCAAATATCCAACAATAATGTGTGGTGCTAAACATAAACCTGAACTCTATACTTTTATACCTATAGAATTACAACAATTTGTTGTGTCCCCAAATGCATGAACATGGAAACCATGGAGGCCAGGCTTAAGGTCACTAATATTTCCAGTAACATGAGTAGGACTTGTATTTCACGCAAAAAAAGTTATTACACTTGTACAAAAGATTAGCAGGAGAATGAAATGCCAGTATAAAATTTATTGCTACTAAGGATTGCTACAGCCTTCACCATTTTTCTACATTAAATTTAAGTAGAAAAGCTAATTGTACTTAATTAATTGGTCTCATGGTCAATAGCAGACAGTAAAGTTCATTATATATAATTCTAAGTACATGTGTTATATGTAATGGACAAAATTTATATAAAAACTTGCAACGCGGGAGAAGCATAAATATTGAATTAACTGTTTAAGCTATATATCAGAATGAATTTACATCTCTTTTTATCTTAAAATTATAATTGAGAATACAAATTTAGTTTCAAGTGATGACCTACTAAATGGAAAAGAAATTGTTTTTATTTCTCAACAATGAAAATTAATAATTGGTATACAATGCTAGTTAGAAAACTATCGTGCATATAGACCATACCAATTACATTATTGTCTGTAGACATTTCTCGAGGTAAATTATCCTATAAAGAAACTACCTGATTTTGTATCTTCATTACGAAATTCAGGTCTAAAATATCTTGTCTTCATAATTATTGCCTGCAAAAAATAACAAAGAATGTCAATTTTATATTTAACTATAATGTGTAGAGTAGAAAACACGATCATATAAAGACAACTTTATTTCTCGGCATCTTCATAATCATCGCCTACAAAGAATTTAATTAAGAGAGGAGTAACAAATTTTACAAAGTTGCACAAAACATATGATCATATAAATTTATCATTTATTTTCTTTTCTTTGGGAAATAACATCGAACACTTCATTGACGAAGCTTAGACTGCAGTTGAAATACAAATAAATCATCTGAAAAGTTCTGTAATACATAAAAAGGTAACAAATATAAAGAATATACCTGAAGAAATAACTCGTTTATCAATCCTTTTCTTTGGGACAAACCATCAAACACTTCACCTACAATTTTAAAATGCAATTAAGATACAAATAAATCATTAAAAAAAATATCACATGTAAATAATACAGAATTTAAATTAATCTAATACAAATTTCAGAGAAGGAGAGAGAGAGTAGAAGAGAGGAGAGAGTTGAAGTAAGCAACTCATATAATAATTCTTAATTTGAATTCAAACTTGAGAAATAAATCATGTCTAATATTAAAAAAAATAAGTATGTATATTGTTTCGGTATATGTGTTATCAGTATGTATACAAATTTGAATTCTTGAAAAATTCAAAATGAAGCTTCTGGTACTAGCTCTGGCAGAAGTAGGCTTATTCTCACGACTTTACACCGAAGCAGACACTTGTAAGGTGAAAGGCTTGCCAGCAGCATTTCAGAAAAAATACACAATGGCAGCACGTGCAAGAGCTTGGTAATTTTTTAATAAACTACAACTTGAAGGGCAAAAAGTTAAAATGGAGGAAAAAACTGTTCAAAAGGCGCAACAGAAACTATTATATAGATAGATTTAAATTAATCTAATACAAATTACAGAGAAGGAGAGAGAGAGTAGAAGAGAGGAGAGAGTTGAAGTAAGCAACTCATACAATAATTCTCAATTTGAATTCAAACTTGAGAAATAAATCATGTCTAATATTAAAAAAAAATAAGTATGTATATTGTTTCGGTATATGTGTTATTAGTATGTATACAAATTCTTGAAAAATTCAAAATGAAGCTTCTGGTAGAAGCTCTGGCAGAAGTAGGCTTATTCTCACGACTTTGCACCGAAGCAGACACCTGTAAGATGAAAGGCTTGCCAACAGCATATCAGAAAAAATACACAATGGCAGCACGTGCAAGAGCTTGGTAATTTTGTAATAAACTACAACTTGAAGGGCAAAAAGTTAAAATGGAGGAAAAAACTGTTCAAAAGGCGCAACAGAAACTATTATATAGATAGATTTTACCTCCGTGTTTAGGTCGGCCCTTGTCTCTGACGTGTACTTTACTCTGCAGCTTTCTTCGTGGGTGGTGGAGTTGTGCTCCAGAAGGGACCACGAGATCCTCGTACATATATGAGTACTCCGTGCAAGTGTGGGTCTTATTGTGAAGCAACCAAAACGTTGGGAAAATTGGTTACTTATATTTGTTAAGTAACAACTTCATCTAAAATCTTAAGGTGTCATAGGTTTCAATAAAATTTTATGTTACAATGTATATTGTTTAATATTCCTCCTCAATCGTACGATATGTTTCGATTTAAAATTTTATGTTACAATGTATATTGTTTAACCTTCCTCCTCAATCGTACGATATGTTTCGATTGACAGACGATAAACAGATAATGAAGACTTGAAGGAGATGGACAACAAATAATGAATTTAATAAATGGGGGTGGAGGGACTCGAACCTGAGACCTTTCCTAAACCGAACTCTGATACCATGTTAAGTAACCAGCTCATCTAAAACCTTAAAGTGTCAGAGGAAGACCCAACAGGATCTTATGCTACAACATATATATTATTTAACAATATTTTATTAACTTTATATGCACATTGCAATTTTTGTTTTGTAGCCTTTTTGTTAGGAGTTGAGCCAGGTCATAGCTCCCAAGCTAGATTGTCAACCAAAGCTCAAAGAAATTATTATATACTTTCATCAAGTGCTAAAAAATTCATTTATAAAGGAGTGTTGTAATCGGATGCAAATATGCATAAATGTAAACTTGGATCTAAATTTAAAATTAATGATGCATTTATGCACCATGCCACATCATCATTTAACCATTTATGAATTGGGTGTTGGTCTAATTAAATAAAAGTTAGGGGGGAGAGAGAGAGAGAGAGAGAGAGAGAGAGAAATTTAGTTAAATTTGGAACTATTTTGATGCAAAATGCAAGTGGCATTGGAGTTGAAATTTTATTTGAACACCAAAAACACTTTTTGGTTCCAAATTATAACAATGGTTATAACTATTTTGCATTTAGCTAGGACCCTGCATTTAGCATTGGATTTGCTGTTACAGGAGTATTTTCTTAATAGACATCATGCAATTATGATTTTGTAGCCCTTGTGTTACAAGTTGATTCTGGTCCAAGCTCGTAAGATAGATTGTCAATCAGAACAAATTTAGGTAGAAAAAATTCGGGAATCATAGACGGGAAAAGCACACAATGTGAATCGATACCCATCCTTTAACTCCGTGATTCCAAGTTAGATTCTCGATTAGAATTCAAAAAAACTATTGCCCTGTTTGTTGTTAGTGTTGTACCTAACAACCGTGGCTTATTTCTGAAAAATAGATAAAAAAAATTGTTTGGTAAATTTTAAAAGCAATTTTTTTGAAAAGCGCTCGCTTTTAACTAAAAAAGTGCTTTTAGAGAAGACATGTAGGGCCCGTTTGAGAAATTTTATTTTTCAGAAATTAGTTATTTATTTTGTAAAAAATTTATGAAATATGTACTTTTTTTCTGAAATAAGTAACTTATTTTTGCAAGATAATGAATATTAAACTCCCCATACACATTTTTCTCTAAAAAAGGTATGTAAATACGGATTTTTTTCCAAAATAAGTAACTTATAAGTTCATCTTAAGATTTGCCAAACGGGCACGTACTCTCATGTTTTTGAAAAAAATTATTTTTCAGCTTTTACGTGAAGTAACTATTGATTTCAACATCAAACTTTAAAAAACATTATTTTTTATAAATTATATCCAAAGCATGCATATATTAAAAAAAAAATTACCAAACAATTATCCGATTTTCGCAACAACACTTATTTTAACATCACTTTTTTCAACAACATAACAACTTTTAACAATAATGCCAAACAAATATGTAATAATATTTCTCATTTATATTACACCTTAAACCAAATGAAACAAAATTGTATAAATTCATTTTAAATATTAACCATAGAATATATTTACTTAATAATTTGATTATTAAGTATTATGCAGGCCCGATTATTCACACGTGCGAGCGGAGCAATAGAACAAGGCCCCTAATTTTAAGGGGGCCCAGAATTTTTTTTAACCTTCTTATATTGCATATATATCTCTAGACCGAAAATAGAATCAACTGCAAAGTCCCATTTGATGTTCAAATATTGCAAAATGTAAATAATAGATAACATTTTATAACAAAGATAGATTAGTATATATAACATTTTATAATCTAGTTTAACAAAGCTGGACACAAGTGGCAGGTAGAAGTATAGTAGAAAAGGTGGACTACTGTTGTTTAAAGCTTGAGGAATGGGGGGAGGGAGAGTAAATTAGATGAAAATAAAAATTCAGGCTGCTAGAAAAGAGATGCGGAAATATCGATCTCGTCATGATGTTTATGGTGTAGAGAAGTATAATAAAGCCAGATGAGAATTCTTGCAGCTACTTGAAAAGCAAGAGATTTATTGGAAGCAATGAGCAAAACAATTTTGGCTCAAGGAAGGAGACCAAAATACAAGATTCTTTCATAGTTATGCTAATTGGAGGAAACAAAATATTCAGCTGACAGGATTAAGGGATCAACATGGTGTTTGGAAAGATGATCCGGAAGATATAAAACAAATAATTAAAGATTATTTCGAAGAGTTATTTCAGGCGACTATGACAGCAGACAGACTCTCTGAGCATGAGGTAATTAATCGAATCACGGATGAGCAAAATTTAAATTTAATCAAAACTGTTACTGTTAGGATTTATGGGTGATAGCTTAGAGACAACTTAACTAGTACTTAGTTTATTTGTATAGGCTAAGTAGAACATACTGTCACAGCCAGAGTGTGTTCTTGTAATCAAATAATTGCTGAAATGTAATAAGTATGTATCTTGGAAGAAGTTCATTGATATGTTCAAGCCTCAAGAGAATACATCAGTTCGACAGCAATAATAAAGTTACTGTCAATACATTGATGGTAACGTTACAAGAAGATTGCATGTTGCAAGGTCACGACAGCAAGTCTCATTTGACAGCAACATTGGCTGAAGCAGGGGACAGCAATATTCTCACACTTGACAGCAAGTTTGGAGTTCCGACAGCAAACTTGGCGGCAAGGGTTACTGTCTCACTGAATTATTTGATTTGGGGATTTTATCTCAGTCAAACCCCCGTGACAGTTTAGATGTTCGAGAAACAGATTTGCTACAATTTGTCAAAGATTGTAGCAGACCTGCAAGACTACGACAGAAGCTTGAGAGATCACAAGACGAGGCTCGACAATTCAAGAGTATGACAAGTCTGCATCTACTAGAATTGTTATAGCTAATTTTGGAAAGAACCCAGAATGCCTTATGCTTAATTATAACTCTGTTTGTATAGCATTTTAGGAAAGGTCACATGGGTGGGCAACTTGTGAGGAGCTGCCACTTGAAAATGACAACAGCTCCGCGACCCATGTGACAGATGCTAGAGAAAGATTAGTCTATATGGAGACACATCTCTCATTCTTTCTGTAGTGATTTCCTTCAAGAAGTCGAAGCTTGAGAAAACCATTTTTCTCGAAGTTGTAGCAACACATTATAAAATAAATAAAATATTTATTTTTTGAGAACATCTTGAATTACTACTTGTGTTGCAATTCTTGTGTAGATAGTTTACAATCTTTATCATTATTGTTGAGCTAAAGATTTGAAATTATCTATATTGCATTCAACCCCCTCTTCTGCAATATACTCCGGGACCAACAACTGGTATCAGAGCAACAGATTGATATACAAATCTGAAGATCATGACGAGTGTTCAGAAGTCAAGTGGTATCAAGATTCCAGTCTTTGATAAAGAGAACTACAATTTCTGGAAAAGAAAGATCTTGTTATTTATCAAAGTTGCCCATCCACTATACATGGGATCCTTGAGAACGGCCCCTTCATTCCTCAAAAGGAAGTAGCTGCTGCTACTGTAAGTGACGAAGTCATTCCAGCCCATTGGGTTGCCAAGAGGCCTTCACAATACACAGAGACCGAAAAGGAGAAAGTAGCCTTGGATGACTACTTACAACTTATCTTGCTCGACTCTCTCACTTTAGACAAAGTCATGTGTGGTAATGTCATGGGATGTTCATCTGCAAAAGAGATATGGAGTAAGATAGAGCTGCTGTGTGAAGGAAGTGAAGAGGTCTGAGAAAATCAAAGGCAAATCCTTGTATCACAATATGAAGCCTTCATGGCCAGGCCAAGCGAAGAACTCACACACATGTTTGAAAGGTTCAGTAAGCTAATAGCTGAGTTACAAATTCATGGGAAGTTCTATGATAGAAAGGAGATCAACATCAAATTTCTGCTCACTCTCCCTGAGCATTTTGAGCACAAAGTCACAGCCATAAGAGAAGGAAGAAACTTGAGCGATGTCTCTCTAGAAACTCTTTATGGTGTGCTCAAATCATAAGAACTCGAACTCTTTCAAAAGAGAGCTATTCAAACTGGAACCAAAGGAAGTTGGCAAACATGTCAGGAGCCCTTGTAGCTCATGAACCACAAGTAGCTTGTCCAAGTGAATCCTCACAAAGTTCACAACCAACACAAGTACCACCATTGAAGATTGAAGTGGTGTTGGATGATGAGGAGAAGGTGGTTCTGTAGCTCAAAGACGTTGAAGATGAAGACTTCTACATAATAGAAGAGATTGAAAGCATGGATAATCCAACCATGGCTTATATGGCTAAGATATTCAAGAACATCAAGTTCAGAAGGGACAAGTCATACAAGCCACAAGGTCAAACATCTAAGTTCAACAAGGGGAGTTTTTCAAAAGCTGCTGGTGGTGCCACAAGAGGTGGATACAAGACCGGGATGGTGGATAGGTCGAAGTTCTGGTGTTACAACTGTAATGAGCTAGGTCATTTTGCTACTGAATGCAGAAGACCAAAACAGAATCATGGAAAAGGATCTAGAAATCAGTTTAAGAGGAATCAAGGTAAAGCCTATGTGGCTGAAGGAAAATGCTGGGATGATTCTGAAGATGAGGAAGAAGAAGAGTTTGTAAACTTGGCCCTCATGGCTAAATCTGATGATGAAGCTTCTAGTTCCTCAATTCAGGTACCATCTCTAGTCTTACTTGATATGTCTAAAACTGAATACAAGCATACCATTGAAGATTTAAGTGCTGAGATGTTTAACATTCATGTTAGTTTATTTGCTGCTCACGAAGAAATTGCTAAGTTAACTAAACAAAACGAAACTCTCAAATCTGAAAATGAAATGTTATTGCATAGAACCAGTCCTCTAGATTCGTTAGCCCAAGAGAATACTAGATTGAAAAATGATATTGTCTGTGCTAAGGAAATAGAAGAATTTCTCAGGAATCAAATTGCAGAAAATGAGTGTAAACTCAAAGCATTTGGAAACTCTTCTAAGTTAGTCCAGGAATATCATGATAATCACACCGAGAATCAAAAGATAGGTATAGGCTTCGAATATGGTAGGAGGCATGGAAAGGCAATTGCTCTTGATGATAGTGATGCTATCAAACCTCATATTCTCAAAAGAGTTTACAAACCAATTTTCAAAAATCTTCAAGCTGATTTTGATGAAACCTCCCTGTTCATGAAACAAGAGCTTCTTGATGAGGATGAGTACGTTGACAGCACAATAGATGAAGGGAAAGATACTGTCAAGTCTCCCGTGACAGAAACTTTGCCAAGCAATCAGACAGAATGTTCTAAAGTAGCTTTCAATAAGGATATGACAGAAACTTCAAAAGATACTGTCAAGAGAGAACCCAAGACAGCAACTTTCAAGCCTGTTGACAAGACAGAAGGAAAGAAAGGTACTGTCAAAGGTAGCTCGATAGCAACTTTAGAACAAACTGTCAAGGCAAATGTCTACAAGCCTAAGAATAGGAATGGCATGTTAGGAATTGACAAGAAGAATGGCTATGCTCATGTTAAAGACGCTCCTAGGAAGCTTTGCAATAATTGTGGCTCATCTCAGCATTTAACATTTGTTTGTAAGAAACCCAACAAGAACAAGGTTAATGCGACCAATGTTAGTGGTAACTTACATAGAACCCCCATCATGCAAAGAGAAGTGGATGTCTGTAATAATATTGACTGTATGCCATGTAAGATTGTTGTTATAAGTACTTGTTTCAATTTGCCTATTCTGTCTACTGAAAGATGTTCCTATATGCAAACTGCTGAGACTTCTAAGCCTGCCTATATTGGTAAAAAGGCAACATCCACCAAGAGAAAGACCAAGTCTAACTCTAAGCCTAAGTGGACTGTGAAAGAAGTCAAACATGAGGATTCTAGTGTTGATTCAAATATGAAACAGAATGATATGAATAATAATGTTGTAACTGCAGGGCCCAACAGAGTTTGGGTACCAGATGCAAATTAAAATCGTCTGTTTTGCAGGGCAAAAAGAAGAAGCAAGTCATGTGGATCATCGATAGTGGATGTTCTAGACACATGACAGGTGATATAACCCTGCTATCACATTTTGTGGAGAAAGTCGGCCCAATCATAACGTTTGGAGACAACAGCAAAGGTTACACTGTGGGATATGGCTGTTTCGAAATTGGAAATGTTGTCATTGAAGACATTGCTCTTGTAGATGGATTGAAGCATAACCTACTCAGTGTCAGCCAGTTCAATGACAAGGGAATTCAAGGTTGACTTTGATATGATGGTTTGCAATATCTATCACAAGAAGGATGGAAGCCTCTCCTTGAAAGGAGTCAGGAAAGGAAGCTTGTTTATTGCAGACTTAAATTCTGTGAAGAAAGACACGACTTACTGTTTTTACAGTAAACCATCAGTTGGTGAAAGCATGCTTTGGCACAAGAAGCTCTCCCATCTCAATTTCAAGAATATGAATATTCTGATGAAGTAGGATTTGGTGAGAGGACTACCTCAACAGGAATTCTGCCAAGAAGGACTGTGCGAGGATTGTCAAATGGGTAAATTGAAAAGATCAGTGTACAAGTCAAAGCAAGTGAATACCAACACTGAGCCACTCAAATTAATTCATATGGATTTGTTTGGTCCAGTAAATGTTCAATCTCTTGCATGAAAGAGATATGCTGATAAGTGCATATTTTTGCATATTTTTATTACCTATTTATTGCTTAAACTCGTATTTTAATAATTTATTTTGTTGCATTTCAGGAAATTCGTGAATAAATAAAGAAATGGCAAAATAAAGAAATAAAGAGCAAGGAAGGGAAAAAGAAGAAGAAAAAGGACTTGAATGAAAAAGGGAAAAAGAATTAGGAGCTTGGTGGAAAAGGAATCTTTCAAGACACATGGAGGGTGGAGATCATCCCAAAACACTAAATAAGTGTATGGCCAAGATCCAATCAACAATGCTTAAGGAGGAAGGAAACAATTGGATGACTAGGATTTCTCCACCACATTAAAAGGTGTATGGTGGAGATTCACCCAACACACCCCTAGACCCTAATTCTTATCCTATAAATACCCCCTCACCCCCCTTGTATTTAAAAACTTAGATTTTAGGGTAGCTTTAATTTCTTGTTTTTTTAGTTTCAAATCTTATAAACACTTTTTATCTAAATGCAAAAATTCCGTTTCCTTTAATTTCTCGTCTTGTTCTTTCATTTTTGTTGCATAGCTTTCGTTATTTTCGTAAATCCGTTTAGTGGACAAAGTAGCAAAAAGCTAACCACTTGGGGTTGAAAGTAACGATTTTATTTTTCTTGTTCTTAGTTGTAATTACTTTTTAACATTAGTGTGCCTCTTTAAATTTATATTTTATTGTGGGCATTCTAATTTTCAAATCATCGTTTTAGTGTACCTTTAATTTCGTAGTTAAATTTATTTTTGTATTTAATTATAAAAAAACAAAAAAAAATTATTTTTATTAATTTCAACATTTTATTTACCTGCCATTTTAGTTTTAATTCGAAGCAAACTCCTCCCCTGTTTCTTATTAGTGCAGTCCTTCCCCTGTTTATACGAATCAAAACCCAGCTCAAACCCTCTCTTTTTCTTTCCTTTCTCTTCGCACGAATCCAGCATATTCTTCTCTGTTCTTCCCTCCTTTTACCCCCTTTTCCTTTCTTCCTTCTCTTTCTCGCTAATCCCATGACTTATACACCACTCCTCTTTTTCTCCTTTTATTTTCTTATCTTCTCTTCTCCTTAATTCATCTAAAGACCCCCTTGTTTTTAATTTCTATTTTTTTCCTTTTCTCGTGTTGTTCCGTTTATTTGTGTTTTGTTTTTTTTTGCTGTATCACTGTTGCCCGAGTCGGTCTTGTTGAATCGTTCGAGTTTAGAGTGTTGAAGTTGTTCGTATAAATTTGAATTGATTGTTTAGAGTCCTTGTTGTTCGCTGTTCTTGTTGAGTTTCTTTTTGTGGTTTCGTCGTTGTTGTTTCGTTGTGGTTCTCGATGGGATGTATTTAAGCACTGCTGGGCTGCTTGTTTATCGATTGAAACATGGTTTGTTTGTTGTGTTTGTTTGAGCCGTGTGTCTGTTTCGTTTGCTGTCTGAGTTGCGAGTTGTCTTTCTTGATTATTGCAAGTCGAGTTTCGATTGGTGTTTGATTGAGCTGCGATTGTACTGAGTTGTTTAAATTACTGGCTGGTTGTTTGAGTTTCGATTTCTGCGTTTTCTTAGTTAGTGTGTTGTGTCATCGAGTCCTTGAGTCCAGTATTGCTGTAAAGTCGAGTTCTGAGCTTCTATTGTTTTTGAATTTTTTATTTGGTTGTTCTGTGTATTGTTCTTGCCGCAGTTTTATTGAGTTAAAATTTCCGAGTTCAATTTTTTTTTGTTATGCTGAGTTCACTGGGTAGTTGCTGTTGTTTTGTGTTGCGAGAGCTATTTCTTTACAAATTTAGTGTCTTATTTTATGGCCTGTTAGTGTCTTGAGTATAGCTTGCATTTTACAAATTTAGTCCATATGTTTTAATTGCTGTCTTGAAAACTTGTGTTGGTTGTGTTATTTGGTTAAGTTGAGTTTACAAAAAAAATTATGTCAAATTTTCGTTAAAATTTTCTGTAAATAAATTTTAAATTAGATTTAAAAAAAAAAGAGTTTTAGAATAAAGTTTAGTTCTAATTTGAATTTAGAATTTTTAGAATAATTTTAAAAAATAAATTTTAGATTTTTCTATGAATAATTTTTAGATTAATTTTAGAATAAATTAAAATTCTTAGAATAATTTAGATTAATTTAGTTTTAATTAATTTAAAATAGAATTTCATTTCGGAATTAATTAGTATAAAATCCAAATTCTCAAAAATCAAACTTGTTCTAATTCGACTAAATTAAAAATTAAGTTTGCGAAAATGTTAGTCTCCGTGGATCGATACCTAAAATATTTCAACGATTGAACCGTGCGCTTGAGGTTAAAATTGTCATTTATTTTAGCACAACATATGCCCTGGTAATGGTGGATGATTACTCGAGGTACACTTGGGTAAAGTTCTTAGAGACAAAGGACGAAGCTGCTCAAGAAATCATTGATCACATAAGAGTTTTTGATAGAACCCCGAATGCAAAAAATCAATATCTGAGAAGTGACAATGGTACTGAGTTCAGAAATGCCACATTGGGAAACTTCTGCAAGGAAGAAGGCATTGTCCAACAATTCTCCACTGCCAGGACACCACAACAAAATGGAGTTATAGAAAGGAAGAATAGAACTCTCATTGAAGTTGCGTGAACTATGTTGAATGATTCTAAATTACCAACATATTTCTGGGCAGAAGCTATTAATACAGCTTGCTACATACAGAACAGAACCTTGATCAACAAGACTCATGGAAACACTCCTTACTATCTGTTAATAGGAAAGAAACCAACTGTCAAATATCTTTATGTACTTGGGAATAAGTGTTTCATGATGATTGACAACCATGAAAGGAAAGGAAAGTTTGATGCTAAAGCTTATGATGGCATTTTCATGGGATATGTGATAAGTGGATTTCATATCTACTTGAATCGCTTCATTTCGGTTTAAATTGATTGTCTTGGACTCAAGTATGTGGTGTTTTGATGTGTTTTGTGTAATTGTGCAGGATTAGTTATTTCGGCTAGGGTTGGCATTTTTCGTCGATTTTGTAGTTGAAAGTTAGCATTGGAATGAAGAATGGGAACTTGCTTTAAGCTTCCATGAAGATTATAAGGCTAAATGATTGAAGACGGAAGATAGCGGAAAAGAATCGGGAGAAATCGGAGTCAAAACGAAGAAAAACGAGCAGAATCAGCATCCGGGCAGAATTCAAGTGGGCAGACTGCACAGAAAGTGAGCAAACTGCACAGAAATCGGATTCAAGTGCGCAGGGTGCACGCCTAAGTGTGCAGGGTGCGCGGAAACTTGCTGGAAATTCTGAAATTCTTTCCCGTTTCGAATTAAATTACTGTTTTATGACTTTTCTTGCTGGAAAAGACTTCTAGGACCTATGTAAACACATCCCCTCATTGTAATTCAGATCATATCATAAAAACACAAGGGAGAAAAGCAGAGAAGGATTCAATAACGCTCGTGACAAGCAAGGGATCTAGATCTACTTCATCTTTCGTATTCTTTTCTTAGGCAATACTCTGGATTTCAGATTTGTTTTCTTAACTCTTTATTCTAGTATTATTTTATTCATTAAATCTTTGTTGTACATTATGTTTTCATCAAATCCCATGGTGACGAACGGTTCGATTATGAACTAATCGTTGTCATGGGATTCTAACGGATTTATTTATGGAGCTTTAGTATTTTGACGCTTTAAAGATCTCTATGTGATGTATATCTGATATCCTCGTATGGTTATGCCTAATTGTTAGATGCGTAGCTAACATCTAATCTGTTAATCTCTTGTGAAGTGAAAGTTGATCTTGAGATTTAGAACTTTCCATGCTAGCATAGGTTCATGATTGTTTATCAACATGATTTGTAGCATAAATAGAAATATATTATGTTGCCCTATGTGATCAATATGGAGAACTTGTACTTCAACCGTTATATTTTCAAATTCTATAGATATATATGGTCTAAGTATAATTGGTGTCTATTCATCTTCTATCTCTTTTGTGGATGTATGGATAGTTTGGTATACGTATGCTGAAAGGTAGCGTGTACTTGTTTCGTGTTACCCGATCAGATATCATAACAATTGCATATAGGGATTAAAGGCGTCAGATCTAAGCAAAGTATTTAATGAAGTTAGGATCCCATGTTTTTATTCTCATAAGTAAATCAATTTAAAATCTCGTTAGTTAAATAGATCTAATTCTTGTTAAATTACATCTTAGTTAATTTAGATAATCAAAATCCCAATTTGTTACTTGTCTTAGCAGTGAGTAAAAACCATACATTGTTGCATAGGTACATTAACTGAATTAAAACCAAAACCAGATCTCTGTGGGAACGAACTCAACTTTATTCTATATTACTTGTGATCACGTACGCTTGCGTGATTTGTGTTAACAATATAGATTGGAAAGGACTGCATATAGAGTCTATGTCATTGATAACAAAGTCATTGAAGAAAGTGTAAATGTCACATTTGATGAAACCAAGTTCCCTGGATTACAAGAGGATGGTCATTTGGAGCCTCTTAGATTTGAAAATCAAGGTTACTTGGAGGAAGAAGAAGTTGTTGCTGATGAACCTACTTGCACTCAGTCCATTGAGTTTGGAAGAGATGCTTTCAACACCAATGATGTTACTCAAACTCCAGCTCAGTCTCAAACAATAACTCCAAATCATCAGAATGAGAGTGAGTCTGGAGATGTTGAAGAATATGAAGGAGAAACCATCAATGGTGGAGAATCAACTCCTCAAAGAGGAACTGATCAAGCAGATCAAGAAAGAAGCTTGCCTAGAACCACTAAGTGGAATAGAGATCACACCAGCAATCTAATCATTGGTGATCCCACTACTGGTATAAGGACAAGGAGAAATGTTTCTGCTGACAGCATGTTCTCTTGCTTTCTATCTCAAACTGAGCCAAAGTCAATTGATGAAGCATTGTCGGATTCAGATTTGGTGATAGCCATGCAAGAAGAGCTCAACCAATTTGAGGGAAACAATGTATGGAAGCTAGTCCCTAGACCTAATGGGAAATCAGTTGTTGACAAAAAGTGGGTCTTCAGAAACAAACTGGATGAAGGTGGAAACGTGACAAGGAACAAAGCAAGACTATTGGCCAAAGGATACTGTCAACAAGAAGGAATAGACTATGATGAAACATTTGCACCTGTTGCCAGACTTGAAGCCATAAGAATTTTCCTAGCCTATGCTGCATACTGTAACTTCAAAGTGTTCCAAATGGATGTCAAAAGTGCCTTTCTCAATGGAGAGCTAGAGGATGAATTGTACGTTGAACAACCACCTGGATTTAAAGATGCTGAATTGTATGACTTTGTCTACAAACTGTTCAAGGCACTTTATGGATTGAAGCAAGCCCCTAGAGCTTGGTATGATACTCTCTCCGCCTTTCTGCTGGAGAATCAATTTGTAAGAGGTGTTGTGGATAAGACACTGTTCTACAAGCATCATGGAAAAGACATCATTCTTGTGCAGATCTATGTTGATGACATAATCTTTGGTTCTACAAATGAGAAGCTGTGTGAAAAGTTTTCATCTCTTATGAGGAACAAATATGAGATGAGTATGATGGGAGAACTGTCTTTTTTCCTAGGTTTACAAATTCATCAAAAGGATGATAGCATCTTCATTTTCCAAGAGAAATATGTCAAGGAGCTTCTCAAAAAGTCCAACTTGGAAGATGCATCACCTGCCAAGACACCTATCTCTACTGCAACCAAACTGGATTTGGATCCTAATGAAATGAAAGTGGATTCTAGTACCTACAGGGGCATGGTGGGATCGTTGCTGTATCTAACTGCTAGCAGACCAGATATTATGTTTGCTTCATGTCTCTGTGCAAGGTTTTAAGCTGATCCAAAAGAGTCACACTTGGTAGCAATTAAGAGAATCTTTAGATATCTCAAAGGTACTCCAAATTTAGGCCTTTGGTATCCTAAAGATTCTGGATTTGATCTAATAGGATATTCGAATTCAGACTATGCTGGATGCAAGATTGACAGAAAAAGTACAACAGGAAGCTGTCAATTTCTTGGTGGAAGATTAGTGTCATGGTTTAGCAAGAAGCAGCATTCTGTGTCTACCTCAACTGTAGAAGCTGAATACATTGCAGCTGGAAGTTGTTGTGCTCAAATTCTTTGGATGAAAAATCAGCTAATGGATTATGGTTTAGAGTTGTCCAATATTCCCATTTAGTGTGATAACACTAGTGCCATAGCCATCTCAGATAATCCAGTTCAACACTCCAGGACGAAGAACATTTATATTAGACATCATTTCATCAGAGAGCATGTTGAAAAGGGAACTGTGAATCTAGTTTATGTTCCAACAGAAAAGTAACTTGCAGACATCTTCACGAAGCCACTAGATGAAGCAACCTTCAACAGGTTGGTAAGTGAATTGGGAATGCTAAATCTGGTATGTTAATTTACTAGTTTTTACATTTTCAAAGTGGTTAAATTGCAGCTTGTGACCGAAGCTTTCAATGTTAATATCATGAGAAGTTACTGTCATATGTGCTACTTGCTTAATTGATAGCATGTTTGCTATGACTTTGCTAAATTCAAATTACATGTCTGTTTTAAATTATGTAATGAGTAGTCACATAACATTAAATTAAACCATACGCAAGCCAGTGACAACTAGTCGTGTCATTTCAAATGAGCTCAGGCATTAGTCAGTCTTTTTATTTTTAAAGTTTAATACTTTATTAAAAAGAAGCGTATGGGAAGCTGTAGCATCACTTCATGTGTTATAAATAAGACTGAGGCCAAACCCTTATTCTTCATTACACACTAAGAGACTCTAGATAATGAGCAAGAGGAAAGCTTCTGAGATGTCCACTTCAGAAAGCTCAGCCAAAAGCAAGGAGGTGCCTAAGCAAACGGAGGAGACTACTGCTACTGCTTCAGAAAGCTTATCTAGACATGCTGGGGGTCTCCGATGAGAAGGAGATCGAGAAGGTTGTGGAAGGGCTGCTGCTGGAAGCTTTTCCAAACTTAAAATAATGTTTAGTTCTTAAGAACTTTTATGTATTGTTTTAAGTTTTTTTTAATGAAAAGATTATCGCTTCATCTTTACAGTGTTCTTGCATGTCTTATTTACCTTTATCTTCTCATCTTAGCCAACTATTGTTGTATGTTTGTGTGTGTGGATGTATGTGGATGTGTGCTTGCTTAACAAATATGTGCCTAAATCGATTAAAATGCTAATTGGTAATTTTACTCTTAAGCAATGGGCGAAGTCTATTAAAATTCATGACACAAATTATTTCCGCACAAGTTGCTGTCAATAAGTGATGATGCTGTCACGATGTGCCTTGACAGCAAGTTCCTTATCAGTAACGGAAAAAGTTTCTGTCATGAAATTTTAAAGGAAATTGCATAAATTGCTTAATGGTGACAGCATGTTCTTGCGTCGATGTTACTGTCAAGCAAAACTTGCTGTCATCCTCCTAAATTACTAATGAATTTATTACAATGCACAGGTTACTGTCAAGATTAGTGGACCGATTTAATTGGGATTTTACCTCCACGATTTACAGCCACTAAAAAGTAACTACCCACAACACCACGTGACTGATTAATGGGCTAAGACATTGCTACTTTCCCTTCTTCAGCAAAACATTTGCTATTTTCATGTAAGCAACTGTCAAACACACAACACTCAACATAACCTCTCTCTCTCAAAAGCAAAAATCTCTCTCTCCCAAAACTCAAAGCAAAAAAATGGCACCCAAACAATCCTCTTCTCAAACAAACTTTGCTGGTATTCTCTCTGCTGGAGATGCTGGTGAAGGTTTCAAAGGACTCGTATCCTTCTTAAACAAGTCCTATCTAGGTCATGCTATAACCTCTACTCCATCTTTAGACCTAGAAAGACTTGAAGAATTCTGGAAATCTGCCTTTGTTCCAGGAGGTGCAGGTAAAGACACCATAAACTGAAAAATCAAAGGGGTTACCTGCATCCTCGCAATAAAAGGTATTAATGAAGCTTTGGGAACTGGGCTACAAGCTAAAGAATCATACATGGAACTTGCAAGTGATGAAGCCCTGAAGAAGTTTTTCTTGAAAATTGGGTATTCTGGTCCTGTCCTCGAAGAGGGTACAACAAATTGGTACTCAACTAGTGAAATGGACAGAAAGTTTTTGAGAAAAGAATGGAGCATGATTTTTGATGTCATGGTGAAGGTTTTCTCAACCAAAACCACTGGCTGGAATGGAATTCCCTCCTACATCAAGAAGCTCACTCACTCTCTAGTCCATGGTTACAAAGTGGATGTTGGAAAGCTGCTTATGAGTCAACTCAAGTCAGCTCTGAGCAGGAAGGTACATGTCTATCCTCGCTTTCTTACAATGTGTTTAAATTCATTATGTGGTACTGATGATAATGCATCTCTAACTATGGAGTGCAATGTTTTGAAAGAAATACACACACATCACTCAATTCACAAAATTTGAATGCACATATTCCACTCTGTTTCACCAAACACATGGCTGATCAAGTGCCTAATCTTGATTTTGAACTACCTTCTGGGTATGTTAATTTCTCCCTTGAGAATGAAGCTGAATTAGACCCAAATTCAGTTAACCCACATTCTACTCCATTCGTTCCAATCAGACCTTCCAGACAAACAAAAGCCACAAAAATAGCCTTGCAAGAATCCAAGAAAAGACCCTTGGAAACTGGAGTTTGTGGTAGTTCTGAGAATGTTGAGGGAGAAACTGCACTTGGTGCAGCAAATAAGGATGTTAGTAAAAGTGAACCCACAGTGGTTCGTCTTGAGTCTAAGAAGAAGAGAGCTAAGAGGGACAAAACCACTGTCAGCCACCCCTCAGTCTCACAAAAGGCTGTGGAGGATAAAATGGAATCAAACACATCTCTAGGCGCTTCTTCTCAAAAAGAAGTATCTATTGAAACTGATCTGTCTCCCAAGGCATCCTGTAAAGAATCTGCACAACCTCATGTACTCACTCATGAGGAGCCTACACTTGCAGAAATGCGCATGGAGTTAGGGCATAGTGAGGGTCATGAAACTTCTACTCTTGATGTTCCACAATTATCTCTGTGGAACAGCCAGAAATCTCTTCTATACCATCACCTTCTTTATTCTCTAATCCATCAATTGTTTCTTCTCAACAACCTAGAGAAGGGGACAGTCCCAACCCTTCAGGTTTTGATCATCCATCTCAAGTCATGGATGAGCCCCCATCAAGTGGTCCACAAGAACCCATTTCTCAAAGTGAAATGGATACCACTCCCTCAAACACTGAGCTAGATCAAGATGGCAATATGCCAGAAAATGAAACAGCCAACATCTTGGTCGACCTCCAAAAAGCAACTGACCTTCAGGAAGTTGATGTCATAGCCTCAGCTGCTGTCAAAGACACCACAAAAGTTGCTGTCAACCCACCTGTGGACAGTAACATTTTGGGCAAAGATGCTGTCACATCTTCACAGTTTAATCAAGATTCAGTAATTGTTGAAGATGCTTCTAATAATGATTTTATGCTAATCTCTACTTTCAGAAAGGTAAAATCTAAACCTTCTCTTTCAATGCATGTAAGTACTGCTTATACCCACGCATCTAGGATGAGTGAGGGAGTGCAAAAGAAAAGAGAGATAAAAGAAAAGAGAGGTGAGCATAAAAATGAGAGGCAGCCAAATGAGCTGGCAAAAGGAGAGGGACTTGAGCATGTCTAGAGTGAATTTGAGGGAACCCCACACAAAAAGGCACTAAGCCTTGAGAGTCATTCTGTGAGGAGTGATGAGATCACTCATAAAAACAATGAGAGTGTGAGACACCCCATAGCCTCCTTGCCTCAGTCTTTTCCTTTCTCATCAAAAAGGTTAAGGTCTAATGGTCCTTCTAAACAAGCTGAATCAAGGCTGAAATCCCTTGAGGGCAGATGTGCATCCATGGAAGCTAAACTTGATGCTCTGTCCACCATGGTAGCTACTGGCTTTGCTGAGATTCAACAAAATCTGATATCATTTTCTGCTGCCCATAGTGCTGTCAACTTAACTAAGGGGGAGAAAGTGGTAGATCAGAATAAAGTGCAAAATCAGAATACTGTAAGTCCAGTAGAGAAAGAGACACAAGGTGGAGCAACAAGCAAGGGGGAGTCTAGAAGAGAGGGGGAGCAAATGGAAGAAGATGGAGATGGAAGTAAGGGGGAGCAAAATGCAAATGAAGATAGAATCTTTGGTGAAGAGTTGAGAGCCATTGGAATTGGTGAATCTGTTGAAGTAGATGGTGAGCAAATGTTGGTGACTAAATAAATATTGGAGCAATTACAAAGGGCTCAAACATCAACATTGCCTCCTCTGAAAATCAATGAACCAGCTCCTGAAGTCATGGAAACTCCACTGCAGAAACATTGGAGAGAAATGGAAGAGGCCAACAGACTCGGCAAAGGCAAAGAAAAAATGCCTGAAAAGGTAAATCCTACAACATGATACATTTGGTTTGATGGAAGTGAATATAGTTCGGAAGAGGCAGAAACAATGATGGTTAGCTACATGGAGAGTACTTTGCAGAACAAAGATGAAGAATTCAGTGCATTGGTGAATAGTGCCATAAAAGAGGCAGGAGGAGTATATACAAAACTGTCACCAATACTGAAGGACAAAATAACAAGTGTCTCTGTGAAGGTGAATCTGGAGAAAAGATGGGCAGTTGATGTTTATCTGAAAACTGGCATCTCTATATTCATTACAATGCAGCTATTGCAAAGTCTGCAAGCTAGAGTGCTGAATGCCATGGGAATGAAAGTGAAAGCAAATTCTACAATCTTCAATAACGATCTGCTAGCACAAATTAAAGGTCTTATTGAAGAAAAGCTACCAGAAGTGATTGAAGAACCCTATGGTATTTGCTACTGAACAACAACAAGCACAAGAGCTAAAAGGATTGGATTTCTGATCCTAAGTGAAGAACCCAGATTACACTGTAACACAATTATGGGAGTGCTGAAACAGATCCTCAATCTAAGATAAACAAAGACAAAGTCAAGGCCATCAAAGCTATTCACAAACTTCTGGCAAAGAGAGATGAAAGTCTTAGCTCTCAAGTGAAGAAATTGATTTCTGAAGCTAATGCCAGAAGAAGTGAAAGTGGTGGAAGCTGCATATATGATGACACCCTTGATGATGATGATCTTAATGGAACTGGAGGATCTGGTACAACTGGAAGTGGTCAAGAAACTGCTGAGATTACTGGAAGTCAGACTCAGGAGGAAGCAAAGGAAGAAGCTCCCAAGGATGATAAGAAAGATGCTGAAGCTAAAGATGAGGGAGAGACAAACATTCTTGACACACTGGAAGGAAGTATCTTAAGATTTGTTATTGACTGTTTTGATGTTGAAAAAGATACTGTCAACGAAGAAGCTGTCAAGAATGATGAAGTTACTGTCGAAGAAGCTGCTATCAAAGAAGACACTGTCATGAAAGACACTGTCAAGAGCTTGAATGAAGAAGCTGTCACAGGCAAAACTGTCAAGACATCCAAGTCTAGGAAGACAAAACAAAGAGCAAAAGCCTGGCGTACAGTTCCAAAAAAGGGCAAGATAAAGGCTGCAGCAAGGAAAAAGAAGCATGGAGTGGTGTTTCTTAAGAAGCCTATTCGAAGAAGAGAAACAAACAGCTTCGAAATCCAGAAGGAAGCTGTGACACGAGATATCACTTCAGTCGAATTGGAGCTAGATAACTCTAAGGAATATGCATCCAGATACATTCTTTGGAAAGATAAAGCAAAAGTCATGTTTGTTGAGTAGGATTTCACTATGGTGAATACGTCAACAATAATAGACAGATACACTCTCAAACAAACATCACAAGAAGTAAGGCATAGAGTTAATTACTTCGTGCTGGAAAGAATGGTGGAGCTTATGGGGACGTATGAAAATGTTCCTAAGAAAGCCATGGAACACATCCAAAAGTACCATGCTGAAAGAGATGCTGAACTTTATGAGAGATATGGTGACTGGAGAAATATCGATGATGCGAATGAGGATGTGAGTATAGATGAGGAAGAACTTGTGTCTAAGTATGATTGGACAGAAAGGATGCCCTCCTATACACCTGAAGCAATGGCTGCCTATGAAGCCGAATTAGCTGCTGAAGTTGCTAGGAGAAACACTAATATTGGTAAACAGACTGCTGAGGTAGTGGAAGCTGAGCTAAAAGAAAAATGCAAGAAAGTCAACAAGATGAACAGTGAAGCTCCAAACTATCAGCCATGTGCACTGGAAAATCCTCTCAGGATTATAGATGGCAAAGAAGAAATCTATGCAGATAGTTTTCACAAGCTGAGGGCCACTGTACTGAAAGGTCTATACTGGAAAGTTGTTGGATCATCTCACAAACTGGAAATACTGTGTGCATGGGAATTGGAAGTTATTTTTAATGTTAGGAGAGATGAAGATCCAAAACTTGACAGAAACAGAAGAGTGACCTTGAATTCTTTTCCTGGCAGAAGATTCAAGATTGAGAACAACATCTTGAAATTCAGAACTTACACTTATGATTTTGAATCATGGTTTGATCTAAAAGATGTTCAGAATGTCTCTTCTAAACAAATCCAACAGTACATTGATGAGATTGAAGATGATGCTGTATCTGCTGATGAAAAGAAGCTAGTGCAAGATCTCAGAAAGTACTTGGAAGAAGCTCTCCACAGAAAGAGAGAGAATAGACAGAACAGGAAAGCTTAATAACAAGATAAGTAAATCTCATATCTACTCAACCTCAAGGAGTACTTGTTTTGCTTTAGATCATTGTCCTATGTAATGCTAAATGCTTGGAAATGTTCTAGAATCCTATTCTGATCTATGTTAGTTAAGTTGTCAGCATGCTTGTATTGAGAATTTGTTGTTATTGTCCATAAAATCAAATTGGGGGAGATTGTTAGGATTTATGGGTGATAGCGTAGAGACAACTTAACTAGTACTTAGTTTATTTGTATAGGCTAAGTAGAACATACTGTCACAGCCAGAGTGTGTTCTTGTAATCAAATAATTGCTGAAATGTAATAAGTATGTATCTTGGAAGAAGTTCATTGATATGTTCAAGCCTCAAGAGAATACATCAGTTCGACAGCAATAATAAAGTTACTGTCAATACATTGATGGTAACGTTACAAGAAGACTGCATGTTGCAAGGTCACGACAGCAAGTCTTATTTGACAGCAACATTGGCTGAAGCAGGGGACAGCAACATTCTCACACTTGACAGCAAGTTTGGAGTTTCGACAGCAACATTGGCGGGAGCTCATACTGTCAACTACTGAATATTCCTATGACAGCAAACTTGGCGGCAAGGGTTACTGTCTCACTGAATTATTTGATTTGGGGATTTTATCTTAGTCAAACCCCCGTGACAGTTTAGATGTTCGAGAAACAGATTTGCTGCAATTCGTCAAAGAATGTAGCAGACCTGCAAGACTACGACAGAAGCTTGAGAGATCACAAGATGAGGCTCGACAATTTAAAAGTATGACAAGTCTGCATCTACTAGAATTGTTATAGCTAATTTTGGAAAGAACCCAGAATGCCTTATGCTTAATGATAACTTTGTTTGTATAGCATTTTAGGAAAGGTCACATGGGTGGGCAACTTGTGAGGAGCTGCCACTTGAAAATGACAACAGCTCCGCGACCCATGTGACTGAGATGCTAGAGAAAGATTAGTCTATATAGAGACACATCTCTCATTCTTTCTGTAGTGATTTCCTTCAAGAAGTCGAAGCTTGAGAAAACCATTTTTCTCGAGGTTGTAGCAATACATTACAAAATAAATAAAATATTTATTTTATGAGAACATCTTGAATTACTACTTGTGTTTGCAATTCTTGTGTAGATAGTTTACGATCTTTATCATTGTTGTTGAGCTAAAGATTTGAAATTATCTATATTGCATTCAACCCCCCCTTCTGCAATATACTCCGGGACCAACAGTTACACTTGAGGAAGTTAAGGATGCGGTGTTTTCCATGTATCCTGAGAAATCACCTGGATATGATGGGCTGAATCCAGGATTTTATCAAGCTTACTGGAGCATAGTAGGAGATGAGGTGGTTAAATTTTGCCAGTTGTTCTTTGCTACAGGAGAATTACCAGATGGAATAAATAGAACATTGGTTTGTTTGATACCAAAAATAAAACAACCACAGCATATGAAGGACTTAAGGCCGATTTCATTGTGTAATGTATTGTTACGTATCTTATCTAAGGTAATGGCTAATCGGCTTAAGTAATGTTTATCAAGTTTGATCTCGAAAAATCAGAGTGCATTTATCGAAGGTAGATTACTGACAGATAATGCTCTCATTGCATTTGAAGTTAACCACTATATTCGAAGAAAAACTCAAGGAGCACGTGGAGTTGTTGGGCTAAAATTAGATATATCTAAGGCATATGATCGCCTTGAATGGATATTTTTGGAGAGTATGATGATCAAATTTGGATTTAATAGTGTATGGGTGGAAAGAATTATGAAATGTGTTCGGACGGTTTCTTACAGCTTTGTTCGTGATGGTAGTGAGTTTGGTAATATTCAGAGAAAATGGGGGATTAGGCAAGGGGATCCCATCTCCCCTTACCTTTATATTTTGTGTGCAGAAGGGCTCACTTCGATTATAAAAAGACACGAAGCGGCAGGTTTATTGCATGGTTGCTCTATTGCTCGAGGGGCACCACCTATTTCGCATTTACTGTTTGCCGATGACTGTTATGTATTCTTCAGAGCCACACTTCAAGAAGCCAGGCGTATGAAGAGCATATTGGAAAGATATGAAAGTTTATCTGGACAGTCAATTAATTTCACGAAATCGGTTGTGACTTTTAGCCCAAACACGGATAGGAATTGCAGACAGCAAATCTGTACTACTCTCCAGGTTCAAGAATTGGAATTACCAGGGAACTATCTAGGCCTGCCAATGTACATAGGAAGGAGGAAAAATAATGCATTCAAATTCTTAACAGAGAGAGTAGGTCAGAAATTGCAGAATTAGAGTAATAAGAAGATGTCAAAGGGAGGAAAACTGGTGCTACTCAAAACTGCAGCTCAATCAGTACCCAATTTCTGGATGAATTTATTTCACATCCCGAATGAAGTCTGCAATGGCATTCAGCGTCTGATGAATGCCTTTTGGTGGGGATCTGGTGGGAGTGGCAAAGGAATCCGTTGGATGGCATGAGAGAGACTCTGTGAAGGAAAGTCTAATGGGGGGCTGGGTTTTAGAGATCTTAAAAAATTTAACGTTGCAATGATGGCAAAACAGGGGTGGAGATTGATTAATGGGGACAATTCACTAGTTACCAGACTAATGAAGGCCAAGTATTATCCTAATAATGATTTTATTGATGCGACGTTGGGGTCAAATCCAAGCTACATGTGGAGAAGTATTCTCCAAGCTCAAGAGGTTATAAAAAAAGGATGCAGGAAGAGAATTGGGGATGGAGAAAGTACGAATATTTGGAAAATACCATGGCTACCTTGCTTGCAGAATAGATATCTCACAACTTCCATGTTCACTGAGCTTAAAAATGTGAAGGTTGGAAATTTAATGGTTGAAAGTAAGGATAAATGGGATGAGGAGATTCTTCAGGATTTTTTTAATGACAGTGATATTGAGTTAATTAAAAGAATACCCATTTCAAAGCAGGTGAAGCACGACTCGTGGTTTTGGATTCTAGAGAATACAGGTAACTTTACAGTGAAAAGCTGTTACGGACGGCTAGTAGGTGAACAACACTGGCCATATGCAGAGTTTTGGAAAAAATTATGGACATTAGATCTTCCAGGGAAAGTTCTGAATTTTATGTGGCGAGTTTGCAAGTCTGTGATACCAACAGCTGTGGCCTTGTCGGAGAAGCGTGTGCAAATTGATACTAGGTGTTCGTGGTGTCTAGGGGCTGAGGAAAATATTGAACATGTTTTATTTCATTGCTCATTTACAAAAGAGGAGTGATTGAAGGCAGGGATTCAGGAGGTAAGTACTAAGCAAGCTCAAGGATCAGTATGGGAAGTGTTTTCTTTTCTCTTTATCGTATGTAATCGAGAGAAATTAATATTGATTGTAATGGTTTGCTGGGGTCTATGGAACCAACGTAATAATTGGGTGTGGAACAGGATTGTAGGATCGGTTTTTGGTGCTCATGCAGGTGCACTGAATATGTTACACGACTGGAAGAGGAGCCAGATAGAGAAACACAATAGTAGGCCTGTTATTAATTCGAGCCCGAGACGCTGGTTCCCACCTCCTCAAGGTTGGATAAAAGTAAATATCGATGTAGCCATTTTTGAGGCAACTGGAAGTATGAGGATTAGCTGTGTGATTAGAAACGATGCTGGAGAGTTTATTCGAGCGCGAGTTGAGAGAATTTCAGAAAAATGCAACCGAGGGAAGCAGAAGTAGTTACTCTCAAAGAAGCGCTGTCGTGGACAAAGAATTTGAACTTCAAAAAATGCGTTTTTGAAACAGATGCCAAACTGCTTGCAGATGCATGTAGGGGAGTGCAGGGACGCTCATTTTTTCATACAATTATGTTAGATTGTATCGATTATTTTAAGCACTTTGATGATGTGCTAGTGGGATTTATCCATAGGTCTGCGAATGGCGTAGCTCATACTCTAGCAAAGGCTGCACATTCTAAGGCTGCACATTCTATGTCAGGCTTCCAAGAATTGATTGATGTTGCTCCGGATTTTATTTCTGATGTATTGATATTTGATTCTATCTAATGAAAGCAAGTACGTTTATTTCAAAAAATATATATAGATTGAATTCTTAAATAATATTCTTCTTTTCATCTTTGTTAAATCTAAACCCTATAAGGCTACAAGGTCAGATATACAAAGTTAATCAACATTTCAAGTACAAGTTTATCTTTGCTTTATTTTAATTTAAAAAAATTTAGAGACCTCCTTTTTAAATTTTGCACGGGGCCTCCCATATTATATTAGACGGCCCTGTGTATAGCTAGTAGTAGGAGGTAAAATGATAATCAGACCACTTTGAAATATTTAAACACCTTTGTTTACCTAATTCAAGAAAAACTAGCGTTATGCCTGTATTACATACATTTTATTTAAAATTTAATAGAATTATGTATATTATAATTATAGTGTTAAAATATAAAAAATTTAATGTTTTTTTTAATTATTAAGAATTTAATATTTTATCAAAGTATTTGTTAAGTTAAGACATATAAATACATAAATTTTGAAAAAAATTAACAAATATATATTTTCAAAATTTTTAATACATGTACATGAAATTTTAAATTTACTTTATAATAGAAATTTGAATATAAATTATTTCATAACATAAAATACTTGCAATCTAAAGTAAGCAACTCTTCTAAAAATAAAGCTTTACAAAAATTAATTTTGATTGTAGATTATGTTATTAAAAATATTAATAGGAGAGTAGAGAAGTCACACAATATTTTGAGATGTAATGCTTTCAATGAATTTTCAAAAATATATTCGAAATTATATAAAAATGGTATTATAAAATTTTCATATTATGTGAATAAAAATAATCTAAAATTTATAGGAAAATATAAAAAAAAGGATAGGCATTAGGTACTAATTATCAAATTATTATGATATATTTACAACTTATTCTATAAAATTAGTTTAAATGGAATATGTTTTTCGGACATTAAAATTAAATATAAATTATTTATTAATAACCTGAACCATTATATTATTAATTTAAATTTATGTGATTGTGGTTGTGCTTCTTTATAATTTATTTTATAAATAAAACTTTTTTTTATATATTTTAGGATAATGATATCTTTGTAGTAGTATTTATTACATAAATTATAATTTGTATAATAACAAAAAAATAGTATAATACCCTATAGTTAAGTCCTTTTAAAATAAAACTTATGAGATCGACAAAAAAAAAAAATAACTTTATCGAGATTAAAGCTTTACTAATAAAATAAAATAATATTATTTTATTAATGAGATAATAATAATTATTTTAAATATAAAGTTTATAGAAATGTTGGTATACACTACTATTTACTTGTATGAAGATATAAATTTATCATATAAACAAATTTTGAATGACGACTACTAAATGTTAACTTATGTGATATGTCGGATAGGTAATAAGAAGTAAACAATTTATGAATTACTTATGAACATAAATATTATTCAAAATTAATGTTCATAAAATAATGTTATCTGAAAATGAAATGAAAGTAAAGATAATATGTAAAAAAATACCATAATCAAATGAATAATTATTAACTACAAAAAGGACAAAATATAATAAATTACATAATAATTGTATATGCTCTAAAAGAAATTAAAAATGAGATTTAATTTGAATTGGGTGTGAAGTCAACAAAAAACGAATTTAAGGTTTCAATTTTAATGATATAGTATGGATACAATGATTGATGTAAATTATAGTAACTTTCCTAAATAATTATTTTAAATATTATAACAACGTATTGGTTAAAAGTTTGAAGGAATTCAATTTTTATCAAACTTAAAAATGATGGATAAAAGATAAATTATTAATATATTATAATTTGATATAAGTAATTTTTGGAAAATTTAGTGTAAGACTATACAAAGTGAGAACAAAAAAACTTGGTTATTGTAGAAAATCACTATATTTTATTATAATAATAATTAACTTAAGTTTAATCAAAAGACAGACATGGTTGATAATTGAGGAAGATGGGTACATATATTTTGATTAAATATTGATAATTGGTATTAGTTGACAATTTTTAAGGGGAAATGAGAAATGGGAAATGTTCAAAATTAGTTAAAAATGATAGTAAGAGTAAAAAAATAGTAGTATGGTGGAGAAATAAGAAATGGTGAAAAGAGAGAATGAGTTGAGAGGTAATTAAAGAGAGAGGATAAATGGAAAGTTGAAGAGAAATGAAGAAGAGAGAGAATGAGTGGAGATGTAATTAAGAAATAGGGAAGAGAAAGAATAAGTAGAGAGTTGGAGAGTGAAAATAAATGTGGAAAATACATTAATGACCTTGATTATAATTAAAATTAACTATGGTTAAAGTTAACTCAATGGCAAAGTTGGTCATTTGCGCAGGGCATTTATTTTTTTGAACCTTTACAATCCTAAGTCTTGAATTTCAAAAGTATTTGCATGTTGAATTTTATTATTCTATAAATTTATACAAACTTTGTTATATTTTTTTTGATTGATTGTTTCTTATATATTTTTTTTTAGGAATGAAGCATATCAATTCTTGAAATTAGCGATCTTCATGGCATGTTAATAAAAAACCGCATGCAACGTAAATTGAAAGCATTTTAAAGTTAATAGAAACAGAAGAGCAGGTTTCATACATATATATATTTCCATAACTGGAAATAATTTTGATTACATAACAAAAACTTCTTCATCTAAAAGAAGCCTACATCGCTTCTCCGATACTTTTGCGAAGTTTTGTTGCTTCCACCCTGAGCTTAGTAATTTCCTCAAGCAAAAGTTCTTGTTGCTTGTTAAAATTCAAACTGAATTCCTTGTAGCTGTTGTTGAGTTCTTCATGCTGGCTTGCCATGGTAGAGATGTTTGCATTGAGATTGGTGAGGGATTTCTCTATGATTTCAGCTTTATGCTAGTCGTCAATGGCTCTTATTACGTCGTCATCAAAGTAGGAGGAGTTGCTTTGAGTGCGCCTTACATTGGAACATAAACTGTTAGTTAAAAATAATGCTAGAGAAGTGGAGATTTGCGAGAATGGAAAGAGTTGTACCAAGTTGAAACAAAAAGATAAACCAACATACCTGGGATTTGATGAGCTTGCCATTGCACTTGTTTCTGTTAGTTGATATGGTGTATGATAGAGACATTGAGTATATTTATAGGCCAAGAGTGAAAAAATGGAAGGTGAAGATGTAACTTTGTTATTAATTATGGGTAGACCGTAGATGGGAGTTGTATTTAGTTTTGAGGAGTAATTCATTGAACTAAAAGTCAGTAATTGAACTTACAGTTGCGTCTGCTAGCATCTTCACAACTTGCACACGGTTTGCAATAAATTTGTAGATGGTTTATTACTCCACTTTGTAGAGAGTAGAGGTAAAGTAATGCTTTCGTGCTAAACAACGTACTGATGTAATTGTTGAAACTCTGAGTATTAATCTAGGCTCTAGGATAATAAATGAATTTACAAATTTATAATGATAAATCATATTTAGTTAAAAATCTGAGTGTTGTTATAATTTTAGAAAGTAACGTGTCATATTTAGTTAAAAAATCCAAGTCATATTTAGTTTGTTATAATTTTAGAAAGTAACATGTCATCGGGTTAATTACGAACGTCGAATAAACAAAAAAGCTTTTACAATAGCCACAAAATTACACACCATTTAACTGACTTGTTCTACGAAACCAAGTCGCAATAGAGGTGTTCAAGATCATTACATATTCCCCATACAATTAGTATAATGATATTAAACCAAAGGTATTTTGTTTCTTGATGTTGGTACACATTACTTCTCCTGGACGCATTATTTTGTGGACATGGAAGATTGGAAGTTAATTTGAGAAATGCCATCCAGGTGAAAAGATGAGCTTGATGCCTGTTTGACGAATAAAATAATGAGTAAAAAAGATAGTATGTTAAAAACATGATTTAGTAAACTGCTAAGTTTATGTTTACGTACCTGCATGGTACTGTTATCTGTTTAAATCTCTGGTTCTATGAAACCGGTGCAGATATTTGTTGCAGTGTAAATATGAATGTTGTTGTTGACATTTATATCCTTAACTTTCAGCTTGACTGTGTAGTTTTTGTTGCCAATCTTCTTAAGCTCCTTTGGGAAGCTTTCATCTCCACCGGCTTTGAACAAAAAAGAAAGTTAATGTTTGTGTTTAGTTTTTTCAACTTGTCTTATATACAATATTTTATACCGCTTTTATAATCTGGACCACTCTTTTTCCTAGGATTGTACGAACTTGTTGGTCACCCAAAACAATTTCTATTCCTCCAGTTTCGTCTGATGCCACGACTGAAATGATAAACCTGGAAAAAGTATTATGTAGTGGTATATTAGAAAATATGAGATACATGGAATATGAAGTTTAAGGTAAAAAAAAAGAGTGTACTTTTTGTCTGGGTATGGTTTTTCACAGTTACAACTGTCACAAAACCAAATTTCCTCATCTTGTTCGACTTGTTTGTTACAGGTTGTGCAGATTGTAGAGAACCATTTATCCTTTTTTTCAACATTTCTTATGTTCACATGGACCACAACTTCTGTCTAAAAAACAAAGGCAAGTTAGTAAAACTTGCAAATAACTTCTGTAAGAAAGCAAGAAATTAGCAACCTCAATGTATTGTGCTCCGAGTGCTGTTAAGTTGGAGATTTTGACAACTTCTAATTCCCTTTTTCTGTCTGTAGCATACAGCTTTCTTGCAAAATCTGGTTTGCTTAACTTGTAAACCATATTTGATCATGAACCTCTGTTTTATGTTGGCGATGAAAGTTTGACATTAGAAATTATTCTGAAAATTACATTTTCCTCAAATGCGTGACACTATAATGATTGTAATTTAAGAAAACTTCTATTGCCGCGACATTGCCAATGTCCACCTCATCTACCGTTTTATTAATAAATGTAATTGTTAATGAAAAAATTGAAATGTATATCTCTAAGTATATTCTTAAAGACAATTGTAGCATAAAGCGATTTACCATTCCATACTCCAACCCGAGCACTGGCTATAATGATTATGATTGGTTCTTCACGCACTTCTAAAAGTTGTTTCTCAAATTTCAGAGCAAATGAGTCCCAGAAAGTAACCTTGACATTTGAACTACATATTTGTTATGAAAAGTTTTAGAACATGAAATAATAGGTTGGCAACATGTTATATGTTATTAGATAACCAGAAAAAGTACATTTTACCTTCCATCTGTTATAGTAAACTTGGATTGCTTTTGAGGATTTCCATGTCTGTTTACTAAATCTGAAATAGTTTGTTTGAATTTGATAATGCCAACAACATCTGCATTAGTAATCAAAGTAATATATAAATATGTGTGCAATCTAATAGTGGACATAACTGATAGATTATTGATTTATTATAAAACATGCTAAATAGGTGTTCTGCTTTGTTAGTTCGTGAAGCTCACTGTGGTCATAAAAATCAAAAGCGTTGTTGGCTATAGTACCGTCGTCATGTTCTAGTTCTTTGATTTGTGTTTCATTGGAGAAGATGAGTGTGACATCATTTATTAAGCACCTAAACTTGATGCCCAATAATTAACAATTGTAGAAGGGGGGTTGAATACAATTGTATAAGATTTTCGACTTAAACAGAAATAATAACACAAGTATGAATATATAACAGCTTTATTAACTCTGATATAAAACTGTTACAAACTCTTTCAAGAAATTCTTATGTTCTTGAGAGCTGCTAGGTTACAAGATAATTCGTATAAGCAATTACTCTTAAGTAAAACCTAAACTGTGTTTATATACAGTACACATATACACTATCAATTACAAGATATATCAAATCAATTACATACGTTTCTTAATACATATCTTGAATGATAGCTGCATTCCTATAAATTAGGAACCGACATGTCAATCTTCCTAGATTCCTGGACTGATGTATATCCTTATGAAATCCTGATCAGCTTCCAATCCTGACGACAACACAATCCTGATGGTGCAATACTGATGACGTTAGCATCAGTATCTGATCAGTAGTCCAGATCCTGATCATCACTTGTATCAATATCTAACAATCTCCCCCAATTTGTACTTTGTGAAATAAAGCACAAATTCCTTGATTTAGTGATGTCAAAAACTCAAAACAAAATATTACAAGAAATCCTCAGGCTTAGTCTTAGAAATTCTCACAAAGAAATTACTCATCTGCAAGAAATTTGATAATAACTCCTCTTCTTTATCACAAAGAATTTTAATTAACCTTTTCTTCAGATTTCTGAGTTCTTCATCACCTTTACCAATCTGATAGATTCCAGCTCTAAGATTCTTAATTGAGCTTCTTGGTAAATCTAACTCTCCCAATAGTAAGTATGCAAGATCTCTTCCACCAGGATTCAGAGATAATTGTTCCTGATAAAATATCACTTCTTTAACAGCTGAACCCTTTTGCATTTCAACTTCTTGTCCCTCTGTATTCAAGTACATGGGAGTGTAATTACCATCATACCTTGATCCTCCTTCTAAATATCTGGACTTGATTGTTCTGAAGATCATGGTACACCAGTTATTGTAAACACTGGCTTCTTTATCAGGGATCTGTCTATTTTCAAGCAAATAGAGAACATATTTTAACTCTTTTGTTGATTTGCACAACACCTCATGAATAGACAGCTTCTTGACACTTTTGTCTTTCATGAAATACAACAATTTCTCTAGCTTCTTTGAATCCACATTTCAAGCAACAATAGCAACAGATTCCAGTTCCCAAAGATCATCAACAGTTAGTTCATCACCAATCCTCTTAACAAGAAAATGTTGATCTGTTTGAGATATAGAAACAACTTCTGCATTACCAAATCCAATACATCCTCTTGTTCCAGGTTCTAAACCCCTCAAACTAGATTGCATACTCGTCCACAATGGCAGAGATTCAGCAGATTCATCTTTAGCAACCAATGAAGATTCATCATACAGTGAAGGTCCAGTAATTACTCCAACAGATTTGAAAACAACCGGTTTTCTATAGTTGCTTACTCTGTTCTTCCAATTCTTTCTCTTCTTCCCTATCACTGGTGTATTATCCTGTTGATGTTCTGGAGCAAGTCTATTTCTGTCATACCATAATCATTTATCAGACTCAAAAATTCTTCTCACGTACTCATCTGTTGCATCCTTAATAGATTGAGAGTCAGAAGCAATAGTTTGAGTTATTCCAGCAATGTTATCCTTAGCTTCTTCAACAACTTTCTTCCTTCTAACCAAAGGAGTTTCTTCTTCAACTGTAACAGATTCAGCAAATACATTAGATGATGGAGTGTTCTCAAGAAATAGTGGAGCTTTCTTCTTTGTGTTCTCAGTAACTTCTTCTATTTTGATTCCACTAGATCTTGTCTGTCTTGTACTTGTCTGAACTGGTTTCCTTCCTCTTCCTTTGTTTGTATTTCCTCTGCCTCTTCCTCTTCTTGCAGTAGGATCTTCTTTTTGTCTAGCAATCTCCTCAAGAATCCTGTTTTGTTCTTCTAAGATCTCATCAGTAGTCATATTTGGATTTTCTTCAGAAGTTAAAGCAAGTGCCTTCTCAGCATGATACTGATGAACCTTAACACTAGTGTGATATACAATTTCACTATCACCTGTCCTAGTAGTAATCTTCTCAAAAAGATGAGGAGCATCTTCTACATCAGTAATTAGCAAATCTTCATCACCTTCAAGAATTGTAGGAAGTGTTTGCCTTTGACTTTAACCAGGTGACAAAAATTGTTCTTGTTCTTCTGTCAGGATTTTAGATTGCTCCATTGCTCTTCCTGTTTTCTTCCCAGACTCAGAAACATGAGTTGACCGTTTAGTTTGAGTTTGTGACTGACTTCTCCTTGTTACCAAAGCAGTATCAGAGGTTCCTGGTACATGTGACTGAGCACCACCATCATTTCCAGAAGTATCATCATCCTTTCTTACAACTAGATCAGGTGTGCATTTTGTTTTGACTACCTTCTCCCCCTTTTTGACATCAGTAGCCTCATCAGGATCAGTCAATAAAGATAAGATAAGTTGTAGAGAATCTTCAATATTTGCCATTCCGGAGGACATAGTTACAACCTTATCTTCCAAGGTATCCATCCTTGTGGTGAAGGCAGTGCTTAAACGTTGAAGCTGTTTAGCAGTGGCAATTTCAGAATAATCCTTGATAAATTGAGAATGAAATTTTTCATTATCACGCTTGACAGAATTAACTTCATCCTTCAGCCCTTTTGCCAGAATAGTTGTTATCTTCAGATGAGCTTTGAGATTAGGATCATAAATCTTAGTAGCAATATGCCCTGAGTGAAAAAGTGCATTATTGAAATTTATATCAGCAGAAGACTGATTCCACTCAGTAAACCATTCAGATCTCCTACCAGCTTGAATATGTTCAGGAATAATATTGCTGTAATCTCCTATGATCTCAACTGGAGCAGCAGTAGATTTACCCATAGACTCCATAAAGTGACTGGATGATCCATAAGTAGAGCCTAGACTTGCTTTCATGACAGCTTTAAGCTGAGCTGCTTCAGTATCATGATCAACATCATCATCATCATCATCATCATCTGAGCTATCTTTAGCTCCAGGAATTTCATCATCCACATTGTCTTCAGGATTCATAACTCCTTTCATTTTTAAATCAACAGTAGATGGGACTGTTGTATCCTGAAAACCTGCATTCAAAGTAGAAACAATTCCTAAATCTCTCTGTTTTTGTAAAGTGATCTCATCACTTCTCATAACATTGCCTAAGTTACTTTCAATAGCAACTACTACCTCACCAGAAGTTTGAAACTTCTCACTCTTTTCTACCTCTCATTTTGCCAGTTCAGGAGATTGCCTCTCTTCACTCTTCTTTTTCTCTAAATGTTCACTCTCTTTCTCACAAGAAAGGTTCTGGCTCAACAAATGCAAAGAAATAAGAGGTGGCTGAGAGGAGTGGACTGAAGTCATACAGATAGAGGTATCCCTTGTCTCAAGTCTAACTGTAATCATACTATCAGTAAGAGAAGCAGAAATAGAAGTATTACCTGATGAAGTTGAGATAGTTTCCATTGGTCTTGAAGAAAGTGGTTCAATGAGCAGTGGAATATTTGGATCAGAAATACTTTCATCAGGATGAACATCTGCAACTGGAGAATGACTTGCATCAATATGTACTACCAATGGTTCTTGTGTAGTCTGAGGTTGTGAAGCTGCTTCAACACTTTGAGTCAAAGGTTCTTGTGTGCTTCCCTCAAATGCAGTGTTAGAAATCTCCTTTGCTGATGTGAGCTTGCCTGCATATTCACTTTGAGAAGATGGTTCTTGTAGGGCAGGAATGTTCTTGTGTTCACTTTCCCTTTGAGAAAGTGGTTCTTGTGGGACCATTCCTTCAGAAATGTCTGCACCCACACTTTGAGTGGGTGGTTCTTGTGTGACTGGATCTTCAATAGCTTCTGAACTCCTTTGAAGTTCAGGTTCTTGTGGGCTTGATCCTTTTAGAGGTGAAGTGATCCTCTGTTTCTTCAGTCTGATAAAAACCTTTGCTTCAGCTTGTCTCTTAATCTGAAGAGGTGTTGGTTTATGACCAAGCTGAGCAGCAATAGCATTTACTTCATCCACGGACATCTCAATTATTCTTCTCTTAGGAGATGTAGGTGCTGGAGAATCAGAAATTTCAACAGTCTTCACAGGTGATATATCAGGAGTAGAGAGATCAGGAATGACAGATGTGTCAGGAACTGATGACTCATTAAGATCAATATCATCATTAAGTTTTTGCATTTCGTCAGGAATAAAATACTGACTCTTGTTGACTATTCTTCTTCTTTTCTTTTGCGTTATTGGATTAACCACTTCAGCAACAACAGGAGCAGTAATTTCCTTCTTCTTAATGATTATAGAGATGGTCTTGTCATCATCACTATCAGAATCAGAGACCTGTTGCAAAAACTTCCTCTTTTCACCTGTTTTTTTAGATGCTCCAGCCTTCATCAAAGATTCATCAACCTGAACTTCTTGTTTACCGCATTGTGACTTCTTTTTAGTGAGGGTTGAAGTGGAGAAATCCTTTGATCCTGATTGTCTGCCAGACACATCAGATCTAGCTGATTTCTTTTCTTTTACAACTGATGTCTTTTGAGAGACACCAGAGGTGGTCGACTGTTTAGGTAACTGTTTCTGATGTGTACTTGTGTCAAGAACAGAATGTGTTTGGTCCTGTCCCATAGCACCTGTAGCTGGGCCATAAAGTTCAGGCAATCTCTTTTTCAAGAGAAGCCAGACCCCCTTAGGAATATAAGGTTTTCCCTCAAAACCATTAGCCTTATCTGATTTAATTAAAGACTTGATATTGTTTTCTGAAATCTTACAGATAGACAATACTGTATCATTTTCAAAATCAACATTGGGACATAAATGAGAGAATATTAGTTGAAAAAACCTAATAAAACAGGCATAACCACATTTATCTGTTTTCCTAGCATTTAATGCTCTCAATAGGAAAGACCCATAATCAAATACAGTATCATGGATTAGAGAGTACCCAATGTGAACTGAAGCCGTCGGTAGTGCATCAAAGTTAGAGACTTTGTTCAAGAAGAACCTACTGATGGTATCAAAGAAGAAATTCCATTCCTTCTTTAGCTTAGTTCTGTATAGCTCTCCAAACTTTCTTGGATTTCCATTGTAACCAAGACTCGTAGTAAATTCAAACAATGAAGCATCAGAAATTGTTGCTGGAGTCATACCATTTAGAGAAGGTAAGTGCAGAGCTTCACAAACTACTTCTGGAGTAACTTGATGTGTAACTCCATTGTGCGTAAAGGTCAGATTAGGTCTTCCTGAAGGTTCAAGAACACCAAAGACAGCAGTCTTCCAAACCTGCATCACATACTTGAAAGAGACTTTGGCGGGTGCCGTTAAAGCATAATGAATCGGACTAGACGCCAAGAAGTCTTGAATGATATGAAAATCATTCGATAATTCCTGATGGTCAAGAATAGCAACATAATTGTTCCGAGCAAAACTAACACCATTGATAACAATCTTATTGTTTACAAATGATGAATTCTCCATTTTTGATGTGACAAAGAGAGATTGAAATTTCGTGCAATTAGGGTTTATGTTCGCGCAGAGAAGAGAACAATACTGATAGTTTTAAGAATAATCAATCAATTTAGTGAACTAAATTGATTTTAGACAACTAATAATTTCTCAAAACAGGTGTCAGTAATCGATTTGTGTGACGTGAGAGAGTGGTGTTAACCGTATATGACACGTTGTGTATCTATATGTATCAGTGAGTGAAATACACGCGCTCGTAATTTTAAGAAGTGCATTTGTGAATATAAAAATAAAATATTTGTTTTAAAAAAAATAACACTTTCTTAAAATACCTGGAACCAGAATACAAAGCGTTTTAGTACTTCGTTACTCACCCATCTCTATTTAACGCCTAGAGACTTGTTCACTATCTCTTTAATCCTTCATTCTCTCCTGAAAATCAAAAACCCTTCACACAACACACCGTTAAACAATGTCAAACCTTACCATCAAGGAAAAGAATCTCCATCTCGTAGAAAACAGAGATATCTTCAGTTATACTCGTGAAGAGTTTGATGCCTTTGACTGGGAAAGGCAGCTTGAAACTCTGTGGCTGCAGATGGATGCCAGTCTTGAAGAAATCGAGAGAGAAAAGCTTGCAAGAGTGATCGACATCGATGCTGCTCTTCAAGCAACATTAACATGGCTTTCCTCTAAGGCATCCTCATCCAACACCACCAACCATTGTTAATGAATATGTCAGCAAAAATAACCTTATCCCTTCAACTTCCACCCAACCAAAGTGGCAAAGATGGGATCTTGGATGGCTGTTAACAATGGAGTGGGTTGGACTTCACTTTTTTTTTATTTTCCTGTTGAATAGATTAGTAGATAGTGTTAAATATAATTGATGTGTTTTGATCAGTGTTTAAGTGTTACAGGGAGTTATCAGAGTTTAGCTGGAAGCAGTCAGAGTTTGTGTAAACTCTAACAGTTGGAAGCTCGACAGAGTTTGTTAAACTCTGTCTGGAGGAAGCGCGTCTACTGTTCAACAGTGATTAAAGATTAATTATGGAAGCGATATCTTTGAAGATTGGATAGCTATCAAAGAGATCAAGTTGACATAGGAGACGTGTGACAATCTGTAATTGATATTATTGTATAGCTGATTATTAGGAATATCAATTAGAGATTGTATCGTAGCTGTATGTTATATAAATACAGATAGGTTAACCCTAGAAGGGTATCGATAACGAATTATCATTATTGTAACCTAGCAGCTCTTTGTGATATTTTACATCACGAAGAGGGTTTGAAATACAAGAAGTTTTTTAAGTGCATAAACGCTTTTACTTGTTAATCTCTCATATAAAGTTGATTATTATTTGTGTATTCGGCCTAAAAAGTGGTATCAGAGCCAATCTGTTACTTTATTACAGGTTAAGATCCAAACACAACAATAATCATGTCAGAAATTCCTCCACCAACACCTACTGTTTCTGAAAAGGCTCCTACTACTGTGAGTCGTTATGAACCAATCAGGGTTCCTATTCTGAGGCCATTAGAGTATGCTATGTGGAAAGTCAAGATGACTATGTTTCTGGAGGCTACAGATCCAGAATATCTTGACAGGATTTATGAAGGCCCTCACAATCCTACAAAGCTATCTGTTGCAGTTGCTGGTGAAGCAGCAAAAATGGTTCCAAAGGAAAAGAAGGACATGACTCCTGAAGATCTATCATCAATTGCTAAGGATGCAAAAGTTAGGCATTTACTACATAGTGCCTTAGACAATGTCATGTCTAACAAAGTCATTAACTGCACCACTGCAAAAGAGATATGGGATGCACTTGAAGTCAGGTGTCAAGGAACTGCATCTATTAAGAAGAATAGGAGAAACATACTCACACAAGAGTATGAGCATTTTGAGGCTAAACCTGAAGAGACCATGACAGAAACATTTGATAGATTCTGTAAACTGATTAATGATCTGTCATTGGTCAACAAAGAATATGATCTAGAAGACTCGAATCTCAAGTTTCTTCTTTCTCTACCTGAAAAGTGGGATGTGAAAACAACCACTATTAGAGACAACTATGATCTTGCTGAAACAGAGATTGATGAAATTTATGGACTGCTCAAAACTTATGAATTGGAAATGGAGCAGAGAAACAGGAGATCAAGTAGAAAAGGAAAGTCTGTTGCTCTTAATGTTGAAGAGAAGCCTCAGAAGAAAGAGGCATCAAGAAGGAAAATGAAGGAAAAAGCTTTGGTCATACACTCAGAAAGTGATTCACCAAACTCTGATTATGATTCAAACTCTTCTGAATCATCTGACTCTGAGGATGATGAAGAAGAAATGAGAAAAATGGCTGTGCTGATGGTGAAAACTTTCAAGAAAATGGGCTTCAAGAATTTCAAGAAAGGAAAAAGGTTTTCTAGGGATTCAAATGAAGACAGGAAAAGCTACAGGAAGTCTGATAAGAGAGATTCTAAAGGGAAGAAGGATAAGTCTGAAATTCAATGCTACAAGTGTAAGGAGATGGGTCACTATGCTCCTGAGTGCAAGAAGGGTAAAACTGGAAAGGTACTCTACACTAAAGGCAGAGATTGGGCAGATACTTCAGATTCTGATGAAGAAGTGAACTATGCTCTCATGGCTACTACTGAATCAGAATCCTCTGAAAATCAGGTACCTCCAACTACCTATGCTTATAATATTGATGACATTGCTCAATTAAGAATTTTTCTTAAGTCATTGCATATAAGTTATAGGGATCAGACTTTAGAAAATGAGAGGATAAAAGCTGAAAATTCTGAACTTAAAGAGAGAAATAAACTTGTTGAAGAGAAACTTGAAAACATGCAACAAGTTCAGAAAGAGAGAGATGATGCTGTTTGCAAAGAACAGATTTTGCTTCAGAAATATAAACAACTAGAATCTGAGTTGGAGGAAGCAAATAAGAAAATTAGGACTTGGACAAATTCTGGAAAGGACACTCAACAGATTTTTCAAACAGACACTGTTGGTCTAGGTTATAATGAGGAAGATGAACTTAGATTTCAAAATCAAGTTAAAGTCAGAACTAAATTTGTTCATGGAACCAGTAAATTTTTGTCTGAGAATGAAAAAGAAGCTGTCAAAAGAAAACCAGTAAAAACTAGTGTTAATCAGGTTAATATTGGTTCAATGACAGATAAACAACTCAAACATAAACTGAAGGAGTTAAAATCTGTTGAGAAAAAGAAAGTGTCAAACAAGAACAGAAATGGAAAAGTAGGCATCACTTCAGGAAATAAACCAATGCTTGCTAGTTATGCTCCAAGAAAGACATGTCATAACTGTGGTAGTACTAAGCATCTTGCAAATTTCTGCAAGAAAAATAAAAATATAAATTCTTTACCTACAAAGTCTGAGGTAAAGAAGGATTTTGCTAGAACTAAGCCACAGACTCTATGCACACACTGTGGAAGCACTTGGCATTCCATCTATACTTGCAGAAAATATCATGCTATCTATCATAATTACTATGAACTGAAACCCAATCTAAAATGGGTTAAAGTTGATACTGCAAGTGCAAACACTGATACTGTTAGCTCAAACTCTGATAATGTTAATTCCGCTGCAAAAGCTAACAAAGTTAAGAATGCCAAAGGATCCAAGCAAGTCTGGATCCTTAAAACTAATCCTCAGTAATTGTTTGTGATTGCAGGGTAACAGGGAGGCAACCCTAGTCGTGGACAGTGGATGTTCAGGACACATGACTGGAAATAAAACCCTGCTATCAGAATATGAGGAGAAAGCTGGCCCAAAAGTTTCCTATGGTGATGGCAATATAGGAAGAACATTGGGATATGGCAATATCAATCTTGGAAATGTCATCATCAACAATGTAGCTCATGTCCCAGGACTCAAGCATGACTTGCTATCTGTGAGTCAAATCTGTGACAAGGGATATCATGTAGATTTCCAACCTGAATATTGTGAAGTTATCAGCAAATCTACAGGAAAGGTTGTTCTAGTTGGTCACAGGCAAAACAACATTTATGAAATCAAGCTTTTGATAGACTCTGTTGGAAAAGCTGTTTGCCTGTCTACAAGAATGTCTAGTGAAGAGAGTTGGAATGGCACAAGAAACTCTCACATTTGAACTTGAACAACATCAATGAATTGATCAGAAAGGATCTTGTAAGAGGACTCCCAAAGACCCTGTTAAATGTTGATGGCCTATGTGACTCATGTCAGAAGGCTAAACAAAGGAAGTCATCTTTCAAGAGCAAAACAGAATCTTCTATCACTGATTCTCATCATCTTCTTCATGTTGATCTATTTGGTCCAGTAAATGTTATGTCTATTGCAAGGAAGAAATATGCTTTAGTCATTGTTGATGAATACACTAGATTCACCTGGGTGTATTTTCTAGCAAAGAAGGATGAAACTGCATCAACTCTGATGGAGCATGTGAAGCTTCTGGACAAAGGATCAAGCAACAAAGTGAGAATCATCAGAAGTGATAATGGAACTGAGTTCAGAAATGCAACAATGGAAGAATTCTGCAAGGACAATGGAGTGAAACAAGAATTTTCAGCACCTGGTACACCACAACAAAATGGTGTAGTTGAAAGGAAAAATAGAACATTAATTGAAGCTGCCAGAACTATGCTTGATGAAGCAAAATTGCCAACTTATTTCTGGGCAGAAGCTGTTCAAACTGCTTGTTTTACTCAAAATGCAACACTGATCAATAAGCATGGAAAGACACCATATGAGATGGTGAAGAAAAAGAAGCCTAACCTGAAATACTTTCATATTTTCGGGTGCAAATGTTTCGTTTTGAAGACTCATCCAGAACAGTTGACCAAGTTTGAGTTAAAGGCAGATGAAGGAATTTTTGTTGGCTATCCACTGTCAACAAAGGCATTCAGAGTTTACAATCTGAGAACTAAAGTGATCATGGAATCAATACATGTTTCTTTTGATGATAAGAAGATAACTGGACTTGAAGACAAAGACGAATATGATCAACTGAACTTTGAAAATGAAGTTTTAAACTCTGATGAAGGAAACTCTGATGAAACAATTCTGACAGACTCTGTTGAAACAAACTCTGAACCTCTACTGGTAAATTCTAGAGAAACTTCTCAGTCACAACAAAGAGGAGAACCAGTTGAGGGGGAGCATAATCAAGATGAAGACTCAAACACTGATACTGAGTCAACTGAAAAATCTGGATCAAACTCTGATGCTTCAAACTCTGAAAATTCAAATTCTGACTCTGGACAGTCAAGTTCAGGGGGAGTCTCAGAAAACGAAAATAGATCACAACAGAATCAGGAGAGCATGGATCAAGGGGGAGGATCACATGCTGATAGAAGTCATTTGCCTTCTGCTAGGAAATGGACTAAATCACATACACCTGATTTGATAATTGGTGATCCAGATGCAAAAGTAAAGACAAGAAGTGCTACTGCAAGTGAATGTTTATTTCATGCATTCTTGTCTAAAAATGAACCAAAGAAAGTGGAAGAAGCTCTTCAAGATGCAGACTGGATAACAGCAATGCAGGAAGAGTTAAATGAATTTGAAAGAAATGAAGTTTGGACCCTTGTACCAAGGCCAAAGAACAGATCTATTGTTGGTACTAAATGGGTTTTCAGAAACAAGACTGACAGTGAAGGTGTTATCACAAGGAACAAGGCTAGACTGGTAGCAAAAGGTTATTCACAGCAGGAAGGAATAGATTATGATGAAACATTTGCTCCAGTAGCAAGATTGGAGGCAATCAGAATTTTTCTAGCATATGCCTCTCACAAGAAATTCAAAGTGTTCCAGATGGATGTGAAAAGTGCTTTTCTGAATGGAAAGCTTGAAGAAGAAGTGTTTGTTGAACAACCACCAGGATTTGTGGACCCCAAATATCCAGATTATGTCTACAGGCTAGATAAGGCACTATATGGACTTAAGCAGGCACCAAGAGCATGGTATGAGACACTTGCTCAGTTTCTTCTAGAAAGTGGATTCAACAGAGGTACAATTGACAAAACTCTGTTTTATTTCAACCAAGGAAGTGATCTTCTTTTAGTTCAAATTTATGTTGATGACATCATTTTTGGGTCTACTAATGATAAATTCTGTAAGAAGTTTGCCAAGCTCATGCAGTCCAGATATCAAATGAGCATGATGGGAGAGCTTAGTTACTTTCTAGGCCTACAGGTGAAACAAACAGAAGATGGAATTTTCATTAATCAAGAAAAATACACCAGAAATCTTCTCAAGAAATTTGGTATGCTTGACTGTTCATCTGCATTAACTCCCATGGCAACAGCAACTAAACTGGACAAAGACACAGGAGTTTCAGTGGATATGACAAACTTTAGGGGCATGATAGGATCTCTTCTATACTTGACAGCTAGTAGGCCTGATATCATGTATGCAACCTGTCTTTGTGCAAGGTTTCAGGCAGATCCTAGAGAGCCACATCTGACAGCTGTGAAAAGAATCTTCAAGTATCTCAAGGGCACCATATCATTAGGTCTGTGGTACCCCAGAGAATCAGATTTTAAGCTTCTTGGATATTCTGATGCAGACTTTGCAGGCTGTAAGGTAGACAGAAAGAGCACTAGTGGAAGTTGTCAATTTCTTGGTGATAGACTTGTTTCCTGGTACAGCAAGAAACAGAAATCAATCTCCACATCTACAGCTGAAGCAGAGTATATTGCAGCTGGTAGCTGTTGTGCACAGATCTTATGGATGAAGAATCAATTGCTGGATTATGGATTGAGGTACAGTAATATACCTATTTACTGTGATAACCAAAGTGCTATTGCTATGACAGGTAATCCAGTACAGCATTCAATGACCAAGCACATCAGCATAAGGTACCACTTCATCAGAGAACATGTGGAAGAAGGAAATATTGAACTACATTTTGTCTCTACAGAACAACAGCTTGCAGATATCTTCACTAAACCATTGAGTGAAGTTACATTTACAAGGCTGGTTAATGAACTAGGAATGATCTCTGGTTCTGACTAGAAATGTTGGTTAGATTCAAACTTTACTTATGTGATGTATTAATCATATTTCCTGATTGGTTAAATACTAAGTGAACTTTCTTGTTTAAACTCTGTTATGCATACTCTGTTAAACTCTGTCAGCATGTCTGTATGTCATACACTGTTAATAAGTTTGATAAACTCTGTGAACTTTGAGTTGATTTTTGTCTGAATGAAAACACCAATGAAGAAATATGTATGAAGCATGATTCTCAGCAATTAATCATGAATCTTTCTGAGTTATTGAGATCTAATCTTAGATTGTGCAGAAAGTTAACACAGCATGATACTGGCTCATATTTATAGCATCTCTTAGTTTATTTTGTCCTAAACTCTGAGTCTATAAATACTGTGTGCATTACCTTTCATGAAGAACTACTGATGTTGATGAACTCTAAACTCTGTTAGTTATACCCTGATAAAATAAAATGTTTACTGCAATACCCCAAAGAAAGTGTATATAGGTTGTTATACTCCTTTGAGATTATGTTGGATACTAGGATGACCCAGGAACCTATTGGTATATAATATGTGCTAAAATTCTCTGATTTTTGGTGACTAGTTAAATACTAGGATGACCCAGGAACTTATCAAAATGATAAGGGCTAAAATTTTTGAATTTTTGGTGACTGGTTCCAACCTCTGATTACTGGAATGAATAATAAAAAAAAAAAATGAAAAAAAAAAAATGTGTATATAAAGAGGGTATAAAATAAAAAATTACTGTATAAAGTTCGAATACTTCAGAGTTTAGCTTTCATCATACAGTCAGTGTTTACTATGACAGTTTGTGCATCCAGTGTTTATTGATTTACTTTATGGATTTTATGAAAAATTAGATGCTCTAAAAATTGACTTAGTAAACTCTGCTTGACACACACAAATATTCACACCTGTGCAATTTATGAAAGGGTTTCGATGATAAAGTTGGAGAATTGACAAACGCTGTTGATTCGTGATTTGTACTCTAAGGTAAATTTTCACTTGGACCATTTGAAAGTCTTGGAGTAAGTAGGGTTTTTGACAACTGTTAATCAGTGGATAGTTCATGAATGTGTTCTTTATATGATTACTTCAATTAGTTTTCATATTCTCTTCTTGATGCATTTTCTTGAAGAACAGTTCATATAACTCAAATAACAGTTGCAGAACACAATGAATATGATTAGAAAAACAAAATTTTCATTGATAATAAGAAAGAGATTACAAGCAAATATTACATATTTTTGTTCTCTCTATCTGCTAATCTATTCAACAGGAAAGTAAAAGATCCGTCCACACCACTCCATTGTTAGCAAAAATTCCCAGATCCCATCTTTGCCACTTTATTTGGGTGGAAGTTGAAGGGATAAGGTTATTTTTGCTGACATATTCATTAACAATGGTTGGTGGTAGTGGATGAGGATGCCTTCGAAGAGAGCCATGCCAATGTTGCTTGGAGGGCAGCATCGATGTCGATCACCCTTGCAGGTTTCTCTCTCTCGAGCTCTTCCAGACCAGCATCCATTTGCAGCCACAGCGTCTCAAGCTGCCTTTCCCACTCAAACGCTTCAAACTCTTCATGAGTATAGCTGAAGATGTCTCTATTTTCGACAAGATGAAGGTTTTTCTCTTTGATGGTAAGCTCCACTCTATCATGAACGCGTTCCAGAATCGTTTCATCTCATGCAGAACTTTTTGAGGGATTCAGAGATTGGACAAGCTCTGACTGGACCTGCTACTCTTTCTGCGTCTCAAATTGCTTCATTCTGGCAGAACTCAGTTTATGTGGATGGAGGAGAGAGTGGAACTCCTACCATTATCTTCACCTATGAAGACCAAGACCATGTGATTACTCCACAGACTGTACGAGATACGATGGGTTTTGACACACATACTTCTTATACTCTGGTTAATGAAAGTTATCTGAGAGACATGCTACAAGAGATAGGTTACATGGAATCTCTTGACAAGCTTGGCAGTATAAAGCGACCAAATCTAAGAAAGGAATGGAATTTCTTCTTTGATTGCATAACAAGAACATTCCAGAAGAAAGTCACAAACTGGGATGCCATTCCAATGGATAGTCTCCATATCGGGTATTCTTTGCTCTATGGTATTAATTTTGATTTTGGTCGATATGTTTTGATGAACTTAGGTGATAAATTGTCAGAGTCTACCACTGTCTACTATGCTCGTTTCTGTCAAATGTTGTTCAATGCATGTGTACCTGGTCTTGTAATTGATGAAACTGATAAAGTTGATCCTTTTAGAGTCAATAAGCGTATATTCTCTGATATGACTAACAAGGATGTTGGCAAAGAAAATCTCCCAGCTTTTGTCATGCCTCTTGCTCTACGAAATTTTCTAAATCAACCACAAGAACCACAACAAGACCAACAGGAACCACAACAAGATGAACCTGAACAAGAACAACAACAACCTAAACCACATCCTGAACCTCAACCAGAACCAAACACTGAATCACCTGCAAAGCAATCTTCACCCACTTCAAACTCAAACTCTGATTCTCCATTAAAATCAAAGTCTAGATCTCAAGGTGTTAAGAAAGCACTTGCTGAACGACATGCCAGTCTAAGACAGGCGGAAGAGACAAAGAGGCAATCAAAACGAAAATCTCCTGAAGCTGTTTACACTAGAAAAGGGAAGAGACTGAAAGCTCGAGCAAACATGCCTAAGTCACCACCTTGTGAAGAGGATTCAGATAATGTACCTCTAGCAAAACGAAGAAGAGTGATGTTCTCTGATTCTGTGGATGAAGATATTGAAGCTCCAGAGGTTGTTTCACAGCAAACACCTCCTGTTGAGGTTGAGAAAGATGCAATACCTGCAGAGGATGTAATACCTGCAGAGGATGTAATGTCTGCAGAGGATAAAATTCATGCAGAAGAGGATGCAAGAGATGGTGTTTCTCCAATAAATGCTGTTCCTGATTCATTTATGCCATTATCTGATCCTATCTCTAATATTGGTGTAGTTGATCAACTTACACCTGTTCTTTCTGAAGCTGTGGCATCTCATACTGAGATAATATCTGATGCTCACCACACTGTTGAAGAAGGTGAAGAAATTGATCAGGCAACCAAAATAACTTCTCAGTCAATGCCTGTTGCTGAGCCTGAGCAACATGAAGAAAATTCTGAAAAGCCTACAGAAGATATTGCTAAATCTATGGCTGAAGATGAACCAGTTAAAGCTACAAGTGTTGAAGCTGAAGGTGACAGTAGTGCAAACTCTGATACTTCTCTGAGTGCACCAGTACAAACTGATGATAAACATACACCTTTTTCTCAACCTTGTAGTTCTCATGAAGTTGAGAGAGCACAATTTGTCAAGAATGCTGCTGAATGGTACAAAGAAGATTGTATTTTTCCATCAAGAAGAGCAGCTAAATTTGTTAAGCAAAGTGCTGATACTATCTCTAATCCAGAGATTCTTTCTTGCTTGCAAGCAACTATAGTTCAAGTTAAAACTCTGGATAGACGATTTGATGATACTAATTTGGCAATCACTTCTTTGCGAAATGAGGTTGTAGCTAGAGAGATGAAAATGGAAACACATTCAAAACTAGTGACTACGAAATTCTCTAAAGCTCAAGACAATATCCTTGCCAGACTGAGTAAAGTTGAAGAGAATCAGTCTGATTTATCTGCTACAATTGATTCTATTGCTACCTCTCTGGAGTTAATTACTTCTATCCTTATGCCTGATGATGTCAAAAAGGGGGAGAGAGTTGTCAGAAGGGATAGTTCTGGAGATGGAGGGGCAAGTAACAAAGACAAAGGAAAGAAAAAGGCTGAGGAGGTTCAAACTCTGGGAACTAGTAAGTCATTCAAATCACAGTCTGTTGGGAGAAATACTGATACTCAAGGAACTTCAAGGACCAAGAGTTTACTGTTATCTTCAAATCCACAAACTGATGAAGAGTTGGCTGCTAAGTTGTTCATTGAAGAGAATGAGGAAGGAGTAACGATTGAAGACATTGAAGCTGAGGAAAAGAGTTTACATGAAGAACATCTTAAAGCTTTAAAGTCTGATAAGGTACAAAAAGAAAAAGCTCCTAGGCCTGTTCTTAAAGGTGTTGTGATCAAGGAAAATGTTGATGCTGATCAAAGATCACATTTATCTAAGAAATCAACAGAAGCTGAAGCTAAAAACAAGCTGAAAGGCATTGCTATGGAAGGAGAAGATTCAAAGAAGAAAGATACAACCTCTGTTGCTACACAAGTTGTGTTTAAACCTCTATCTTCTCAGTTGAAATCAGTTTTTGGTAAAGGAACACTTCATGATCCAGATGTGTTATCTGGAGTCTCAATGAATATTTCTGATGGAAAAGCTTTATCTGGTAAGATTGGAAATAATAAGGCTGGATTAGGCTCACATAGAGACAGAAGGCAATATACTGGTCCTAGAGATCCTTCTTCACTGGCTGTTCCAGGTCGTGGTGTACCTCAAGAGAGTCTGGATAGACTGGAATCAGTGCAGTTGGTTCATCAGAAGAGTTTAGACAAAGATTTTCTTCTTTACTTCATGGCTGATGGAACAGTATTCAAAGTTGGTGAGGATGATATCGGCTTGAAATATTGGGAAGAACTAGAGTATGTTCTATATCTTCTCAAGGTGAATAGTCGAAGGACTCAATCTGTTGCTAATGTACTAAGACAGAAGATGACTCAGAATCTGGCTATTAGAGGACAGAAATACAACAGCAGATACATTCCTAAGTACAGGGATTACCAAGGCAATCTCATTGAAATGAAGAAAGGTACTGCAAAGTTAAAAACTGATTTGGGAATCACAGTACTTGACTTCAATACTCAGGCAGAAAAAGACAGATTTATCAGACTGGGTAATGAAATGAGAAGAAACAAGATTTATGATCTTAGGGCTGCTATTTACCAAACAGATGAAAGTGATCCTCAACTCAGAGAAATCAAAGAAGCAATGAAGATAGAACTTGAAAATGCAGAAAGAAGATTGCTGATTGATTATCTCAGAACCATGCCAGATCTTGAAATGATTAGAGATTAAAGTTCTGTAAGAATTTTCTTATTCTCTATAGTTTTTAAGCTTAAACTCTGAATCTGTATAAACACTGTATTTATTATTTGTTTTGACATCATCAATTATTGTCATTAACTTGTACATTTTTGATAATGAACAAGTTGGGGGAGATTGTTAAATATAATTGATGTGTTTTGATCAGTGTTTAAGTGTTACAGGGAGTTATCAGAGTTTAGCTGGAAGCAGTCAGAGTTTGTGTAAACTCTGACAGTTGGAAGCTCGACAGAGTTTGTTAAACTCTGTCTGGAGGAAGCGCGTCTACTGTTCAACAGTGATTAAAGATTAATTATGGAAGCGATATCTTTGAAGATTGGATAGCTATCAAAGAGATCAAGTTGACATAGGAGACGTGTGACAATCTGTAATTGATATTATTGTATAGCTGATTATTAGGAATATCAATTAGAGATTGTATCGTAGCTGTATGTTATATAAATACAGATAGGTTAACCCTAGAAGGGTATCGATAACGAATTATCATTATTGTAACCTAGCAGCTCTTTGTGATATTTTACATCACGAAGAGGGTTTGAAATACAAGAAGTTTTTTAAGTGCATAAACGCTTTTACTTGTTAATCTCTCATATAAAGTTGATTATTATTTGTGTATTCGGCCTAAAAGATAGAGAGAACAAAAAGATGTAATACTTGCATGTAATCTCTTTCTTATTATCAATGAAAAATCCTGTTTCTCTAATCTTATTTAATGTGTCTTGCAAATTTCATGTTTATGAATTGTTCTTCAAAGAATTAAATCAAAGAAAATGAAAACTAATTAAAGTAATCATGTAAGTAACAAATTCATCAACATTGACCACAGTTAAATCAGGAACAGAACAATTAGGGATTACTTGTAGTATACATATTATACTGATAACCAAACCATTGCATCAGGATCTGATGTTTGACTGACGTCAGGATTGACTTTTCGTCAGTATTCGACATGCACCAGGATCTGATGTTTGACTGTCGTCAGGATTGACTTTTCGTCAGTATTTGGTCTCCCCTTGTTCTCAGAAACTTTCATAGTTCACCATTCCTAATTCATTCACCAATTTTATAAAAGTAGCTTCAGGTAGTGGCTTGGTGAATATATCAGCTAGCTGTTGATCAGTAGGAACAAAGTGGAGTTCGATTGTCCCTTCCAGTACTTGTTCTCTTATGAAATGATATCTGATACTGATATGCTTAGTAATAGAATGCTGAACTGGATTTCCTGTCATAGCAATAGCACTCTGGTTATCACAATAAATAGGTATTTTTGGATATGACAAACCATAGTCCATTAGCTGATTCCTCATCCACATGATCTGAGCATAACAACTTCCTGCAGCTATGTACTCAGCTTCTACAGTTGACGTGGATATAGACTTTTGCTTTTTACTAAACCAAGAAACTAGTCTTCCTCCAAGAAACTGACAACTGCCTGAAGTACTTTTCCTGTCTATTTTACATCCTACAAAATCAGCATCTGAGTAACCACATAGATTAAAGTCAGACTCTCTAGCATACCAAAGGCCAAGTAATGGAGTGCCTTTCAAGTATCTGAAAATCCTTTTAACAACAATGAGATGTGGTTCTCTGGGGTTCGCCTGAAATCTTGCACATAGACAGGTTGCATACATAATATCTGGTCTGCTGGCTGTTACATCTACCTCAATACCTCTGTAGTTAGTTACATCTACCTAATACCTTGATCAGGATCAAGCTTTATAGCTGTAGCTATGGGAGTTGTAGCAGTAGAACTGTCTTGCATATTAAACTTCTTCAGTAGATTCTTTGTGTACTTTGACTGATTGATAAAAATTCCATCATCAGTTTGTTTAACTTGCAGACCTAAGAAATAGCTCATTTCTCCCATCATGCTCATTTGATATCTAGACTGCATCAGTTTTGAAAATTTCTCACACAATTTGGGGTTAGTTGACCCAAAAATGATATCATCAACATAAATCTGAACTAATAGCAAGTCCTTCCCATGATTCAAATAAAACAAGGTTTTATCAATTGTACCTCTTTTGAAACCACTTTCCAGTAAGAATTGAGCTAGTGTTTCATAGCAGGCTCTTGGAGCTTGCTTTAGTCCATAAAGTGCTTTATCAAATCTATAGACATGATCTGGATATTTAGGATCAATGAAACCAGGAGGTTGTTTAACATATACCTCCTCTTCCAATTCTCCATTCAGAAAAGCACTTTTAACATCCATATGAAAAACTTTGAATTGCTTATGGGCTGCATATGCCAGAAAAATTCTGATGGCTTCTAGCCTTGCAACAGGAGCAAAAGTTTTATCATAGTCTATTCCTTCCTGTTGAGAGTACCCCTTTGCAACTAGTCTTGCTTTATTTCTCACAATAGTGCCATCTGAATCTGTCTTGTTTCTGAACACCCACTTTGTACCAACAATTGATCTACCTTTTGGTCCTGGTACTAGTTTCCAGACTTTATTTCTTTCAAATTCATTCAGTTCTTCTTGCATTGCTGTAACCCAATCAGCGTCCTTGAGTGCATCTTCAACCTTTTTAGGCTCCTCCTTTGACAGAAAATTATTATAGAGGCATTCATTTTGTGTTGCACTTCTGGTTTTAACACCTGCATCAGGATTCCCAATAATTAAATCAGGAGTATATAACGCCTTTGGTAATCCTCTTACCAAATCTTTCTTAACCAACTCATTGATATTGTTGAAGTTGAGATGAGAAAGCTTCTTGTGCCAATTCTAACTTTCATCTACTGTTGCTTTACTGATGAGACATGTTGAGGGACCATCAGTATTGGTGTAGACATTGGCTTCATAAATGTTACCACGTCTTTGACCAGTCAAGACAATCCTTCCAGATGTTTTACTGATTACTTCAAAGTGAGTATCATTGAAGTCGACATGATAACCTCTATCTGTGATTTGACTCACACTTAGCAGATTGTGTTTGAGTCCGTTCACCAAAGCTACTTTTTCAATGATGACATTTCCAATGATTATATTGCCATATCCCAAAGTTTGTCCAATGTTGCCATCTCCATAAGACACTGTTGAGCCAGCTTTCTCCTCAAATTCTGATAGCAAGGTTTTGTTTCCCATCATGTGCACAGAACATCCACTATCAATGACTAACACATCTTTCTTTTTACCCTGCAATCAGAAACACAAAGAGCTCAGTTAGAATTTTTAAGAACCCACACTTGTTGGGTTCTTTTTGCATGCAATTTAACACTATTAGCAGCAGAAGTCTTTTTAACAAAAGCAGTTCTGTCAGATTTAAATCCATCAGAATTTGCTTTGTCATTATCAAAATTAATAGATGCATGATTAGTATTCAGACTCTTTGTTCTACCAGAATTCGCACTTTTATTAAATTTTGGCAAGGGATCATAATAGTTGTAGTACAAACTATGGTATTCTTCACATGTATAGATAGAATGCCATTTACTGCCACAATGAAAACAAGGATTCTGTGGTTCATAAAACACTGATCTATTCCTAACGTCAGACTTAGGAACTATAGTAGCCTTCTTTTTACTCCTCTTACAATCAATAGCAAGATGATTAGAGTTACCACAATTAAAGCATGTTTTCCTTGGTGCATTTGGAATATACTTATAATTATTCTCTTTGTTTATTCCAATTTTACCATTTCTATTCCTCTTAGCAGTAGTGGTTTTCTCTCTATCTGTCGCTTCACAGATTCTGTCTCTGAGTTGTTTCTTAGACAAAAGACCTATATTTTTGACAGATTTAGATTTAGAATTATGTGTAGAAGTAGATCCCTTTTCTAAAGTAGAGTAAGGATTTTCTGGATACACATACTTGACAGGTTTTAATTTGGTCTTTGTTCTGTCCATTACATGTCTATAGGTTTTTGGATTTGTTGACTCATTCACAACAACTCTTCCTGATTTAGTTGTTTCAGCAGTAACAACTTTAACTTTATTTTTCTTTTTGTCCTCTGGTTTATAACCTAGACCTTCTTTCCAGTTCTTATCTGTGATAAGATCGTGTGTTTTCTTTCCAGAGTGTGTCCAGGTTCTGAGTTTCTCATTAGCTTCATTAAGTTCCTTTTCAAGTGCAGTACATTTAAACTCCATTTCTTGCTTCATGTTCTTAGCTTTATCACATTCATTTTGTACTTCTTCCATGAAGAGTAACTCAGCTTCTAGATGATCATTTCTTTTATTCAATTCTGACATCTCAGATATTATTCTAGCATTTTCAAGAGATTGACTTTTAAAGCTAATATGCAGAGACTTTAAGAAAGATCTTAACTCAGAGACATTATCAGTGTCAAAATCAAAAACAACTTCAGGTACCTTATTTTCAAGAGCAGCAATCTCATCCACATTTGCCATTAGTGCATAGTTTACTTTTTCTTCTTCAGAGTCTGAGGAAGAATCCATCCAATCCTTGCTAGATGAGATTAGAGCTTTGGTTTTGGCCATTTTGCATTCAGTTGCAAAGTGACCCATTCCATCACAATTGTAGCATTTGACTTTTGACTTGTCAAACTTGCTTCCTTTGCTCTCATTCTTCTTGTACCTGTTCTTGTCAGTATTGACAGGTTTCTTCTGAAAGTTACCTTGTCTCCTAGCCTTTCTGAACTTCATCTTCTTGAAACCCTTGACTATCATAGCAACCATTTCCATCATATTAGAATCAGTAGAATCATCATCAGTATCAGTATCAGGATTTGCATCAGGATCTGATGATGAGTCATCAGTATTGGACTCAACGACTCTACTTCTCCTTCTTGAAACCTCCACGCTTTTTCCTTTTGATTTTGATTCAGCATTCAAAGCAACAGCCTTTGCTTTGTTGGTCTTCTTATTCTTCTTCTGTTGAACCTCAAGATCATGGGTTCTTAGCATCCCATAGACTTCATTAAGAGATACAGTATTAAGATCATATTGATGCCTAATGATAGAGGTTTGAGTATCCCACTCCTCAGGCAGAGCTCTAAGAAACTTAGTATTTGAGTCTTCTGGATCATACTCTTTACCCACCAGAGATAAATTATTCAATAGTGTCAGAAATCTATCATACAGATCAGTGAGACTCTCATCAGATTTTGAATCAAACTGCTCGTACTCTTGAATCAACAGAGCCCTTCTGTTTCTTTTGATAGATTCAGTACCCTGGCATTGAGTCTCCAAAGTTTCCCAGATTTCCTTAGCAGTTTTACATGCTATCACTCTATTTGACATGACAGCATCAAGACTATTATGAAGAATGTTCTTCACCATTGCATCTCTGAGTACTTCAGCCTTTTCGTCAGGAGTCCATTCATCCACTTTGTAGTTCTGGACGGTAAAATTCCTAATGATGCAAACCTTTCCTAAAGTAACTTTGTCTACCAAGTGATCAACACATATAGTGGGTACAAAAGCATGGATCCTATTATCTGCGACAAAACTTGTGTAAATGAACATATAAACTGGAAAAAGAACTTGAAGTTTTATTGTAATATGTACCTTGCTATCAAGCAACATAATGTTGAATGCTTTGAAAAGCTCTCCTGCTTTTGTTGCAGCCCTCCAAATCCGGATAATTCTTACATTAATTTTCCATTCGAATCTTCCTTGGGTAAGTGCTGTTAGTTCTTGATATTTTCCCTTGTTCATGGTTATAGGTATAGTGTTTGAGAAGATTGGATGCAATTTAATGTAACTGGTTTTGTTTATTGAGTTTATGATAACGGTTAGGTATACTATTTGTCAACAACCTCTAATAATGGCAAGTTAGTGTTTGAGAGCACATTTATAACTGATTTGATAGTTGATTTTTTAGAAGTTGGATTTCTGGTGAAATATAAACTAATATGGTAATGGTTCAATGGTTTTCAATAAGTCCGTTTTAATTTTAAACAAAAGATTTCCTTTGTAAATTGTTAATTTCAATCTCTCATAGAATTATTGTTTTGAATTAAACTTGTTTTTGTTGTTTTAGATTCGGGAAAGAATTACATTAAACTTATGTAATTATATATGGGCAATTTATAATGAACAATACAAATTAGAAGAGGCATCATAAAGTTACAAACATTTAAGTTTGAACATCCAAAAGCACGAATAAATAGTTAAGTTACATAATATATTTTACGACATCCAAAAGCTCCATGAAAAGCAGGCTACTTCCCTTTCTTCTTCTGCAAAAAAATTAGATTTTTATTAGTTAAGGGTTGAAAATAATTTGTTCTATTTTTTAAACTATTGACATTACTTCCCCTACATCTCGTTTCTCTCTTTTCACTTGAACATTGAAAGGAACAACTTCTTCAACTTTCCTACTTCTTGTCTTTGTATTAGTTGATGTTCCAGTTGTTGGTGTTTCATTTGGAGAAATAGTTGTTTCTGATGGCTGTATAATCATACAATATAAAGTTTGTAAATTCAAGTATTGATATGTAATATTCCCTTTTGCCTATACTAAGTTATACCTTGGTAACAGACATCTCTTGCGCGTCAAGATTTTGTTCCTGTGAAGGAGAGAAGTTTCCTAGTGATTCCACAACTTGAACAACATTTGTGGCTTCGTACATGTTTTGCAGATTGAGTATATTATCTTCCTTGATATGTAAGCTAATCACATAATTCTGCTTGACAAATTGCAGTAGAATGTCCGGAAAATGTTTTTTTCCTACACTCTAAAACGAAACAAAACATTTAAGCATTCAATTGGGGAAAAGTAAAATAAAAAAACTATAAAATTTCATTATTTTAAACCTCTTCCTCTGGTGAGTATAAGTCATCAACCATTTTTTTGTTAACCTACAAACTTCAGAGTCTGTAAATTGGACCTTGAATGTTCCCGAATCATCTGAGCAAACAGTTTGTATGTTGAAGCTATATGTAGTGAAAAATTTGTTAGGGGTAGAGATTATTAAGTAGGCAATTTAAACTATAAAAAGAAATACTTGACGAAAGTTTTCAAACTTCAAATAACCTGCGTCGAGGATACGGAATTGTCCTTTTGCAGTTGCTGCATTTGAAAGGTAGGGCATCTAGATTGAGCTGGTTTGGGCAGTTTGAACAGAAAATGAGATACCAATCCTTGATGTCATAAAAACTGTCGATCCGAACCTCACAACTGACTTGTTGCTGTTTTGTTCCAGGTCTAAAACGTTACATTACAAAAAGAAAATGACTAATATATAAAGTACAAAATATTGTCATGTTTACCTCCGAAACAAACTTGTTTATGGCTTTAATCTGTGCTATACTCATTAAAGCATTTTCCATTTGCTCTTCATCACTTGAAATGTCCAGCATTTGATTTAGTCTAATGGGAAAAGTAGATGATTTAAGATAGACTTTTATGCAAGGAATTAGTATAATCAAAGTTATATTGACATTACTTCTTTTGCAGAATGTCAACACTATATTGTTCTGGTTGAACATATAGCCTTATGGCAGGAAAATTTGTCAACTGCGGCTGGCCTAGATGGAATTTAAAAACCAAAGACTGTCATGCATATATAAAAGGGAGTATATTACCAATTGCTGTGTATAAAGCATTTTGATTTACCTTCATACCGTGTGACCTTAGCACAAGAAATGATTAGTATCACATTTTCCGTATCATGTTCGGACAAAGTTTTGTTACATTCAACAACAAAATTGTCAAATAGAGTAACTTTGACACTATACCTGTTAATTAATAATGTATAGGATTAGGTCAGTTGTACTTATACAGACAAAGAGTAAGATTTGTTAAGAGAACAAAACAAACCTGCCATCTACCAAGTCAAATTTGAGACGGTATTTGTCTTTGTCATCCTTAATACTGTGAACAATTGGTCGCTTATTTATCATTACACCCACCATGTCTGCATACAGAATAATGTTAGTAAACTTGAACCCACCATGTATGAATAAAATATTCACATCAGCGGCATATTCACATACAGTACTTGAACTTACCTATTAAGAAACGATTGTCGTTTGAAAGCTGCTCAATTTGCTTCATATGGAAAAGATCAAATGCATATTTCTCAATTTCCACTCCTCCGTCTTTGTCTTTTGTTAGTTTTGTCTCCTTGGTAAAATATATGTGCTTATCATTTCTAACTGGGCGATAAGTTTCATCCCCTAGGAAATCTTTAACTTTAAAGTTTTTCAAAAGGTAAATTTCTCCTTCTTCTATTGGGTCTTCAAAATTTTCACAGTATTTTACGTTTGCATAGGCATGAATTCGGTCGTTCTGGCATTAATTAAAAAAATAAATGGAATATAAATGAAAGCGATGTAAACAGCAAACGTATTAAAATTTATAGTTATGAACAATGCACGGAGTCATCGATGAAGAGTATATTGAGTCCCCAAAAATCTTGAGTTTCTCTGTTCATTGCTTTCCACACAGCTTGAGCACGAACTCGACAATTATAGTCATAGGTTGATACATCCAGATTCATTAATGAGTCGAACTTATTAAGTTCCATTTTTAAGACAGCTTACCTATGAACAAATAAAGTATTAGATGTTAAATTGAAATTTCTTCATACTCAATGACAGCAGCAGTGAATGACATTCATAACTTTAATGGTGGTCGGTTGTGTTAAGTGCTCCTTACCAAATAGCAAACATATAATTAATTTTTTGGAGATAAGATTAGATGTAGTTGTTGTGTTGGGGGTTATAAGCTAGTAATAGTAATATATGATAAAGTAATAACCTTGCTTAAGTAATATTTTTGTTGAATCCTTCTTTTGGTAAAATATTAAAATTAATTTGATTCCATTATAAAATTTATCTTTTATTCTTATGCATATTATTTGCATTATAGTAAATAATAACTTCAGATGACAATTTTTTACCAATTCTCTAAAAAGTGTTAAACTGTTCTAACTGGTGAAATATTCCTCATAAAAATGAAATACTGTATTTTGTTATTTTAGTATACTTATATTCATATTGTAATAAATATAAATATATGCACAATTAAAAAGTTAGCAGATCAACATCTTTTCACCGCTTAATCCGCTTAATAGGCCGCTTATTCTTCAAAAAATCAAAGTGTTTTAAGGTATGATTCCTCTTAGACACCCAATTAGTTCGGTTTTTAGAACAGTGTTTTTAACATAACTTTTTGATCATCCACTAAACAATTTAATGTTATAAGTGATTTAACGATTGCTATAAGTAACTACACTTTGTTTGTTATAATTAATATTGGCTCTTTTGAGTATTTCTATTTGAATAACTTTAATTTTTTGAATAATTCTTTGAAAAAATGTTGCAATTGATTATAGTTTATTTTATTGGAATGAAGCCAATTTTTTTGAGAAAAATTCATTTTCATATTAAAGTGCAACGACCATGGTCAATTGTTGGAACAAAGGTAGTTGAATGGATAAATTTGTCCCAACTTTGGAAGAAAATATTCTTTGGATTATAATTTTCAAATTTAAATAGTTTATGGAAAGTTTATTTTTCATATATAAATAGTTGAAGGTAAAAAAATTCTTTTGAAAATTATGTTTTTGCTGAATTGCAAAATTTATGAATTGATACCAATATGAATTTATGTAAGCAAATTCTGTCATATATAGTAGGTTGGGTAGGGGATACGCTTGGGCGGTTTTACAGAAGTGCCATATTTACTTTTTTGGTTTCTTTTGTCTATGATATCTAATAAAGCATGGTACAAAAAGTATGACTGATGTGAATAGTTTTTTTGTCAGTTACTCAGTAGAGTAGTACTCCCTCCGTCTCTTTAAACGTTTCCCGTTTGACTAAAAATACGGGTTTTAAGATAGTGGATAATAAATATTATTTTTTTATGGAATAGTGGGAACTGGAAATTATTTTTAAAGAGTAGTGGGTATTGAATATTGTTTTTAAGGAGTAGTGGGTGGAATAATGGGTATTGAATATTGTTTTTAAGGAGTAGTGGGTGGAATAGTGGGTATTGAATATTGTTTTTAAGGAGTAGTGGGTGGAGTAGTAGGTATTGAATATTATTTTTTAGAAGTAGTGGGTGGAGTAGTGGGTATTGAATATTATTTTTAAGAAGTAGTGGGTGGAGTAATGGGTATTGAATATTGTTATTTTATGGCTAAAAATAGAAATAGTAAAAGTATTTTGAATGATCCAAAAAGGAAAACACGAAATGTTTTAAGAGACAGAGGGAGTAATGATCAATATGAGGGGGAAACAACCTTGGGAACCGAGACAATTTTGTGGACAAAATACCCGAACAAAGCCTCCATTACAACTGTTCCAACTATATAGTAGATTATATTTACAACAAAGCTAAAATGTCGTCCTAAGAAAATGAAAGACTACAATTTGTTCTCCAACTTGGTACAACTTTATAGACCGTTGACTTCCCAGAACCTGAAAATGGAAGTGAGCGTAAGTTTTTGGCTGCATCTCAATAAGAAACTCATTTAACAATATGCTCATTACCTTCTCCTCAAGTTCTCCACTCTACTACAGTTTGAATTAATGTCATAAGTTGTTGCTTCACAACTTCTCAAAGTCTTTTCTGTATTGTAGTTGTTACGTATAATTTTCCAGCTCGATATTATTACTATCGCCGGGTATTCAGTTGATTCGAAATGTGATGTTTGCAACGATATTGCTAAGTCGTCCCAGAAACGAAATTTCACCGTGTCCCTAAAAATTAATAATTTCGTATTTAGACATGAGGAATTATATACAATAAAGAGATTTCATATATTTTGGTACATACACCAAGTCTGTGATCTTGAACTCCAGCAACAATTGTTCTTCATATGTTCAGTTAGTAACGGGTTGAATATCCTTCATCACAGTAATGATTCCCACAACATCTAAGAAGATAACATTAAAAAAATACATTTTCCAATATATAGGACAACTTTTAGAATGGATTTGAGTTTGTACTTACCAATGAAATAGCTGCTTTCGATATCAGATTGATGAATACTTCCAAGGTTGGTAAAGTAGAATAAATCATATGGAATAAGACCCCAAACATCTGGTAAATCATCTACTATAGTTGATGTAGTTAGAACGATATGTATGTCTGCTTCAAAACACTTACTGCTTCCAACAAATGCTTCTACATTGAAGTGGAGAAACTATAATTTTTGTGACATTCAAACTGGTAGTAGTGTGGGAAAAGCTCGGAAGGAACCCAGACATGCATACGTTGGTGCTGTTGAAAAATCCGATTACAAATTGTTAGCACATATAAAATGAGGATATGAATGACCGGTTTTATGAATTTGTAGAATAACTTACACATTCATCTATGACAATCAAATTTACTCCTTGCAAATCACCATCGGCGTTCTTCTGTTCCCATTTCTTTGAAATTCTAACCCTTAACTCCCAGTTGTTCCTGGGAAAAATTTGCAAATCCATCAAATGTTGATACTCACTTTCCATAAATGTTGATGCTCATACGCTTGTGAGGTTTCGTGTATGTTTACTAAAGTGAGGAATTTGGTTTTGTTTATATGTTGTTCTGCGTGTATTCGATGTTTTAATAACCGTCCAATATTTTAGTTTAAAAACTTTACTTTTGTTTTAAAATTTGTGATATCTTTGGGATAAATTATATACTTGTATGCAAAGAAATTATAAAACTATTAATGTTTTACTCAAAAATAAGTTCATAAAGAATGATTTGAAATGTTAACCAAAGAACCTCAATATCGATATTTGGGATAACATTAATAAGCACTTATGTTCCTCTATACTACATAAGCACTAAAATAAATATTTATTGTTAAATTTTAAATAGTATTCAATAAGTTTCGCACAAAGTTTTTAAAATGTATTTAAAGAGAGCATTTTTTTTATTTTTTTACAAAAAATCTATTTATATTAATTTAATTAGATAATTATTTAGCTAAGTTATATAATACCTGTTCTACAGGCGTGAATAACAGGTAAGTATCTTGGAGGCGGTGTTTTCAAATTTTAAATTTGAATATTTAATTATTTTGTTATTTGCCAAATCTAAAAGTTAAATTAATAAGGAATATCCTGTTTAACACGGTAGTAGTACAATACGCACTTATGTAATGTAGTACTTTTTTGGCAAAACTCGAAGTAAGACTTATGTTAAACTTCAAACCGGTTATTTAATAAGCGTTGCACAAAGTATCAAAAAAGTATTAACAAAATCTTTTTTTGGGATGAAAAGAGTATTTTGTTTAACTTCTTTACAAAAAGTCAATTTATGTGAATTTGAAAATATAATTATTGACCGAAGTTATCTAATACCTGTTCTATAGGCGTGAAAAACATGTTAGTATCTTGTAGGCCGCATTTGAAATTTTATATTTTAAATATTTAATTAGTTTGTTATTTAACATATCTCAAACATAAAGTAATATGGAAAATAATGTTTAAAATGGTAGTAGTACAAAAACTTCTTAGGTAATGTACAACTTTTTTGGCAAACTCGACCGAAGATTTATGTTAGTATCTTGTAAGCGTTGCACGAAGTATACAAAAAGTATTTACAGAAATTATACAAAAAAATATTTTTTGTTATATTGTAAATAGTATTCAATCAGGAATACTTTCCAAAACTTAAATTAATAAGGGATAAATTATATACTTGTATGCAAAGAAATTATAAAAATATTAATGTTTTACTCGAAAATAAGTTCATAAAGAATGATTTGAAATGTTAACCAAAGAGCCTCAATATCGATATTTAGGATAACATTAATAAGCACTTATGTGACTCTATACTACATAAGCACTAAAAAAATATTTTTTGTTATATTGTAAATAGTATTCAATCAGCGTCGCACAAAGTTTTTAAAAAGTATTTAAAGAGACCATTTTTTTGTTTTTTACAAAAACTCTATTTATATGAATTTAATTAGATAATTATTGAGCTAAGTTATATAATACATGTTCTACAGGCGTGAATCACAGGTAAGTATCTTGGAGGCGGTGGTTTCAATTTTTTAATTTTAAAACTTAATTATTTTGTTATTTGCCAACTCTATAACTTAAATTGATAAGGAAGATCCTGTTTAACACGGGAGTAGTACAATACGCACTTATGTAATGTAGTACTTTTTTGGCAAAGCTCGAACGAAGACTTATGTTCAACTTAAAACCGGTCATTTAATAAGCGTTGCACGAAGTATCAAAAAAGTAATTACAAAAACTTTTTTTGGGAGGAAAAGAGTATTTTGTTTAACTTCTTTACAAAAAGTCAATTTATATGAATTTGAATATGTAATTATTGACCTAAGTTATCTAATACCTGTTTACAGGCGTGAAAAACATGTTAGTATCTTGTAGGCGGCATTTGAAATTTTGTATTTGAAAAACTTTATTATTTGTTATTTAACATATCTCAAACATAAAGTAATATGGAAAATTATGTTTAAAATGGTAGTAGTACAAAAACTTCTTATGTAACGTAGAAAAACTCGACCGAAGACTTATGTTAAACTTAAAACTGATCATTTATTAAGCGATGAAGGAAATATAGTTTGACTATTTCTATAATTACTTGTTGGCATAAATAGAGTATTTAATATTTTTTTAAAAAAAAGTCTATTTGAATGAATTAAATTAGATAATTATTTAAATGTAAGTAACCCTTGAAACAGGTTTTTTGTGTTTTAGCGAAACAGGCATATACTTTTTCGTCAAATAAGGGAGTAACTTATTTTGCTTGCTAACCACTGCTAAATTTCTTGTAAATATTCTTTTCTAATAAGAAATTATTTGAGAATTTCTATGTCAACCACCTCAGTTATTGAGGAATTAATGACTCTCTCAACTACTAAATCTTTAGTGCTGAGATCTTATTACTGTTACCTTATTTGGTAGCTGCAAAAAAACCATTTAGGAATACATCCATTCCAATTGTAGTTGGTCCAAGTAAGTTATATTCTTTCTACTTTCTTTCTTCTTTGAGTACATCTCTAAATTTAGTTATGCTGATACAGTTACTTGATTTGTATGTAGCAGATTATGTATGTCGTATAACTTTAACTTCCTTTCATATTCATATATCCTAAATCATATATGTGCTTCACGTAGGTTGTTTATACTCAGAAATGACTTCTTCAATTAAAGTATTATGTCTTAATCTTGGATCAGCGGCGACTAAAGGCGAATTGGTAGGTTATTCACAAATTACATTGGTATCATGTTTAAAGAAGATTGCATGTTAGGTCTATAACGATTTGATGATATAGAAAACTTTAATAATTTTGTGACAACAAAAGTTTGCTTTTTTATGGCAGATAATACCACATAAGTTTGTTACCAACTACGGGTATAACATAGGTGAAAGAGTATGGCTGGAAACCAACAACGGGAAAGTTTGGGAAGGAAGGTTTCGTTTGGATCGTAAGAGGATTGAAGGTTTAAGTCCGATGATGAGGTTTTTTAATTTAGAAGTGTACAATGTTATGCTACTTGAATATCTTGGACATGGTAGATTTAACTTAGAGATATATAACAATGATGCGGTTGAAATCAAGTATTCGAATAATAAAGAAAAGGGAAAAAAGTGAAGGTTGAATATTGAGAATACTGCTTTGGAGTTGGAAAAAATTCAGAGTAAATTCTTTTACAATGCAATGACCAAATCGAGCAGAAGTTACGATGTGCTTATGACACCCAATATCCTGGGAAATCATTCAAGTATTGAGGTAAGTGATATTTTTTTGCTTGTTATATAAAAATCCCAACATATGTTAGTTTGTTATGTACATTAATACTCTATTCTTTTCCAAATAAAGGTTTTGACTTGTGAAGCATGCTCAAAGTTAGGTATTGATCAATCAATAAGTTGGATTGAGATTGGATTTGATACTTAAAAATGGATGATAAACGTGAAATGGGAGAATGGTAAGTTGTTGTTTGATGAAAAATAGAGAATGTTTACAAATGAGGCTAATTTGGAAGTTGGAGACATATGTGTTATGTCACGTACTACAGATTTCCAAAAGTTCAAATTGACAATTCTTCATAATAAACAACAACAAAAGAATAAGGGTAAAGGTAATGTGCTACATGTTAAGTTCTATTAATATCGTTACGAAATTATCTCAATGTCCTACATAAGTTTCAACATTTCTTAAAAACACAGGTGTGTGTCTGATGGGAGCAGTCAAATGAAATGTTTCCAAATGGTTACATCCACCATGCTTGCAGGAGGTGGACTGGTAAATATTTTACAAAAATATAATCCGTACTGACATTATTCTTTAAAAAAGTAATAGAAGTATTTATAGTTTGCCTAAATTTTCCTTTAATTGTGTAGGAACTACCTAGGCAGTTCATGCAATTATATGGTCCTACTTTGCAGAACAGAGTCCATCTTATAATGGGTGATGGGTTAACATTTACTGTTAATTACTGCTGTGTGAATAAGATACTCTTTGGTCTGAAAGAATTGTTCAACAAATATTCAGTAAAAAACAACTACTTCATATTCTTCGATTATGTTGGCGAGTCATTGTTCTACCTAACAATTTTCAGTCGAAGTCTTATGAACATATACAACTGTATTACAAAAACATTAGAGGTTTCTAGTAGCAGCTCCGATGAGATTGGAGGTACTGAAATATAACAAAAGTATATGCTAATAAAACCAACACGTAAGAATCTAATTTGATATATAATATACAGGGCTGGAAAATTCAAGTTGACAATTCAAGTGATAGCGATTATGGCAATGTTGGTTGCATGATGTCAGTATATTCATCTGAAGATGAATATGAAAGCACTGAATTCACAGTCGATGACAATTAAGGTTAGAATTTGTCATAGCATCTTTGTTACTAATTAGTATGATTTCAATTTTAACATTTTTACTTTTTGTTTCTTGGTTTAGAATCTAGAGTGGAAGAACAAGGTGTTGGGGATATTGCTTTAAGATCCTTTACAGTGTTTTTAACTTCATCACACGTTGATCAGAAAGGACACGGGGTGGTATGAACATCCATTCGTTGATTACATTTCCACCTACACTAATTTTTGGTCTTATAATTTCCTTTTAAATTGTGTGATATGCAGTATTTGCCAAGATATCTTCAAAGTGTGTTTCGGGCATGGAAAAATCGTATTATGGTAACTCTGCAATTTAAAAATAGAGAATGGAAGATTAAGATGCATCGGAAGGGCAAAGTTTGCAGGTTTGGCCTTGGATGGAATAATTTTACTGGAGACAACCAATTTGTTCAAGGACAGAAAATCCAGTTTATTTACAATGATAATTTGGTGTTCAAGGTGGTGTCTTAGATTAGTATGTTTAAGACTTTTGGATACTTTATGGGTTATTCCAGTTTGGTTTTGTATGAAACTTGTATGCAGTTAACTATTTTCCAGACATTCGTAAATTTTTAATTTAATATGCGTTACATTATCTAAGTAGAAGATTGGTTCAAGAAACGATGTATTGACTACACAAGAAATTTACATTGCATATTACGCATAGAGAGTATTACACTTTACTGTTGTCGTAACGCATAAAATACTTCCTTGTACACGACATTTTAAGTAACATTGGTTGGAATAGCCTTTTCATCATTAACAAATATGGCTTATCCTTGAGGTGAAGTAACCCTGCTAATGGCCACATAAAATTGACCATGCGAAAAAACAGACTTTGGCAAATACAAACCAACTTTTTCAAGAGATTGACCATAGGCTTTATTGATTGTCATGGCATAGCAAACTTGTAGAGGCATTTATTTCCTCACCAATTTGAAAGGCATCTTTGTGTCAGTTGGTGATAACTCCATGCGGGCTATAAAATGCCGTGTTCCGACAAAAGATCCATAAATTACTTCACATACAACACAAAATTTTAAACACTTGGTCACTATCATTCTTGTTCCGTTGCACAAACCTAAAGTTTGATTTAGGTTTCGCATTAACATAACAACCACCCCAACTTTTAGCTTCAATTAATGTAGTGGGAGACCGGGGATGTCAATAGAATTGAGATACTCTACTGGGACAGCAGAGTTAAGGTCCTCATCAGTTCCTCCAAATTCTTCAGCAACATCAATACTGAAATAAGAAAAAGAATCAACTGAAAGTTTTTCTAAAATCACAGAGTTCAATTGACCAACAGTTTGGTTCGTAGGAGTAAGTATTGCCCTTTCACTTAAATACTTTGAGTTCAATACTTTCTCATTGAAATCAGGATATGTACTCAAAATCATATTGTCTACAGAATTCTCATTTTCAACATTGCAGAAACGGTCAGGAATTAATATTTCGTCGAATTCCTTCTTACTTCTTTCAATTTTTGGAAGAGAAATTTTACCATCACCGATATCAAGCACCCACTGGGAGAAAGTCTTTAACTCTAACTTTTCATCTGCTGATTTACCTTGATTAAGTCTCATGTTCTCTTTCAGTTAAAATACTGTGCAAATGTCCCAAAGACGGGATCTAGTTATGCAGGCCGACACAACATCACCTCGTTCACCATGCGGTATTTCAGGTAATATTTGATGGAAATCACCTCCAAGAACAATAGAAATACCTCCAAAAGGCATTGACTGACGTGAAGGATCAACAGATTTCATAATATCCCGCAGTGATCGATCTAAGCACTCAAATGCATACCGGTGCTGCATAGGAGCTTCATCCCAAATGATCAACCTCGTTTGTTTAATAAGTTCAGCAATGTCCGAATCATGACCAATATTGCATAATGAGAAATTATCAAGAATAATAGGAATCTTGAAACGCGAATGTGTAGTCCTGCCACCAGACATTAACGTTGCAGCAATACCAGATGTGGCGACTGGGAGAACAATTTTACCTTGTGACCTCAGTTTGCTTAAGAGTGTTCTCCACAAGAAAGTTTTCCCGCAACCTCCACTTCCGTAGACAAAGAAAAGACCGCCTTCACCACCTTCTACAGAATCCAAAATAGCTTTGAAAACTTTTTTCTGTTCTTCATTATAGCTTCCAAACAATCTGCTGAATTCTTCCTCCATTTGTAGTGTATCATAAGAGGTCTCCTCAATTATTAAATTGTTGGATCCAAACTTCAAATAAAAGTCAGGAGGCTGAGGCAACTGATCAAAGTTTTTCAAAGATTTCCCAATAGAACGAAGTAGTTCATGAATTTCTGCAACGAATAAAAAAACACTCCTTAACATAAATAGCACCTATGTAAAAGAAGTATTAAATAAACAATACGATTTAGGTAGGGAAAAGCTATATCATACCAGAAAGAGCATAAAATTGCAACTGTGTTTCATTTAGAACCAAATTATTATTATTGGTTTTCCCTCGCATCTTGAGAATAATATCATCAACCATATGCTTCCAATGACAGACCCACAATTCTTTAACATCTGTGACTTTGCAGTTGACAATTATGTGAACAAAGAGTTGTCGAATTTGAGGAGCTAATCCACCAGCAGCACATTGAGTTAATACTTCATGCCACTCGTTATCCTCATCCAACAAACTATACTCTTTACAGGCATCTCTAAAGCTCTTAAACTGTACACCATTAACATTTCTAATGTTGTCAAAGGAAGTTGGACCACGAACTTTTGTAAGGAGAAGACGTAAAAACCAAGGTTCACCACTGCTATGGTGAGTGTAGCACAATCTTCCAATTTGTCATCCTCTTTTCCTCTTATCCCATCGTCTATCAGTATCATTCCACATATAATGTTGTGGAATCTCATCATAAGTGTACTTATGTGCATCTCTATCAACAGTGTTCAAATAAAAGAAAGCTTCAAGCTTGCTATACCGGTATTTTTCTCGAGCAACAACTTTCTCCAATATTTCATTGGCTTGAAACGTGTAGTTCTTCTTACCTGGCAAATGAAAAGGTAAACTCTCAACTGATATACTCCTGTAATGAATAGGAAAGCCAAATACCCTCCATGCAGCTTCAGAACCACATAAATAACGACCATCGAAAAAAGCATTAATTTCATCATCAGAATCATCATCTGGATGACTTTTCTTTCTTTTTTTTCTCAGGTTAACCTCTACAGTTGCACGATCATGACCTTTAAGGCAATACTAGAATAGATATTTGAGAGACCGAGCATGACAACAAATCTCTACATTCATATGACATTGATACTTCACCAATAAATCACGGTTATAAGGGACTACCCACTGACTGTCCAAATCAGCATTCCGAACATGAACCGATATATTTTGACGTCGACGCCTGTAAAGTGGAAAACCACTCTCATCAAAAGTGGTTTTAGCATAGTACCTACATCAAAGATTTAGATGTGAATACCCTTTAAAAACTTTAAACATGTAAACTCAAAAGATTTCACAAAGCAGCTTACTTCTTTGGAAAGTGCCTAATACAACGCATATCCTTCATGCAGGGCGACTTTACATTTTGCAGACCACATGGACCATGAATGATAAATTCTTTGACAGCAGCATATCCAACTGGATCTAAAAGAGGATCAGGGATCTCAGCACAAACAAACTTGTCAACATTTTCTTTCAGTTTTTTTTCGAAGCACTATCAAGCCATATTAACATATGCACATGCGGAAGACCTCGCTTCTGGAATTCCACCACAAACATAACTGCAAATTGCCAAAAAAATGAATTGGAGTGCCATCAGCTTCCGTATTGGGTATTGGAGTGCCATGAGCTTCGGATGAACATATGATGCACGTACCAAACCTTGTTCTTTGTTATGAATGATTATATCACGGTAACCACATATATCTTCTGTATCACCAACCATAATTCCTGCAAATTCATCGCTAGGACCAATATGATTCTCACGTCCACTTTCAGCCTGAGAAACCTTTAAAGTTATTTCAAGATCAACTACATCGTCACTTTCAAACTTGTCGCGTTGTTTCCTGAACTTTTGAACCAATTCATTGCTCTCATCAACATGGTTATAAGTCCTTCAACTACTTCAGCATCCACAGTAGTTTGGTCTTCAGTATTCACCCAACGCATACGATTATTTACTTCATTGATAGTGTCATAAATATACAGTTGACAGAATTTAGGCGTGTCACTGCTGTTTGGTATTAAAGACCCAAAAACATGGTGATTCTGACCATTCAATCGATATATGTACGGTGCTCTACCATTATTTATAGAATGATCGATGTTACCTCCCGTTGACGTAAATGAGAACATAGAGTTGTATAATCTTATCATACGATGGAAATTTGGACCTTTTTCAGGATGGTTATACAACTGGAGTAAGTAAGGAGGAGTGCCTTTGGTAACATTCTTATTGACCCTTTCTTCTTTCCACATTCGGACATGACATTTTGAACAAATAGCAGATTGTGCTCCCAGAGATTCATACTCTTCAGGAACAACACGTTTGGCACGTGTTTTCTTACAATCTACTTTTGAGGAATTCATTTCGGAGTCTGTAAATTAAGATTGACTATTGGTAAGAACAGATATGCAAATGAATAAGACGTGTGTAAATTCATAGTACAAAGATCGTAAGGAAATAAAATAGATAGATACCAACACAGTCCTCATCATAACAGTCAATTTTATCATAAGAATGCTCAATATTGGTGTTGGAATAATCATCATCTCCAGAATCATCACTAAACAAAGGAGGTGCATCAACATTGGGACCTAAACACGAACATAGTAATTTGACATAAGTCAAAAACAATGAAATGACAAATATCTAAAAGCATTGAAAGTAATTACCTTCAACAAAATCATTGGAGTCTTGAACATTAGGTAAAGCTTGGTCATTGAATAAAGCACGACCATAGTCCCATGGAGAACACCTAGCTTTTCTCTTAGACACAAAATCAGAATTCGGAAGAGCTCCCTCCAAACTTGTAATGTTACTAAAACAGCTCTCAATACTTCCATTCACTTTATTATAAAGATTAAAAAAACGTATAAGGAAACAGAAATATTTTGGAAAAGGACTAAATGGGGTTGATAGAAATCCTCAAAATCTAACCTGCTGCTAAAGATTTGTATGAGGGTAAATGTGAAGTGCTTGGTCCATCTTTCATAAAAGGAATAGGAGGCGTATCATAGAGTTTATGACCACCTTTTCATATCGTAAAAACACAATCATATATTACTATATTGAGACCCAAGTTTCAAAACATGCTTCTATTTACGAAATCTGACAAAATGTGAATACCTGGGCTTGAAAGCAAGTTGGTTAAATTCGATAGAGGACTTCACTGATTTACTTTATTATAAAGATAAAAATAAAATATAAGAAAACAGAAATATTTTTGGAAAAGGACTAAATGGGGTTGATAGAAATCCTCAAAGGCTAACCTACTGCTAAAGATTTGTATGAGTGTAAATGTGAAGTGCTTGGTCCATCTTTCATAAAAGGAAGAGGAGGCGTAGCATAGAGTTTATGACCACCTTTTCATATCGTAAACACACAATCATATATTACTATATTGAAACCCAAGTTTGAAAACATGTTTCCATTAACGAAATCTGACAAAATGTGAATACCTGGGCTTGAAGCCAAGTTGGTTAAATTCGATAGAGGACTTCGCTGATTTACTTTGGTAGTCGAACGAACAATGGACGACTTGTATTGCCTGCTATTTTCATCTACACAATTGATTTACCAAAGCAAAAACAAAAATTAACGGATACTTGACGTAAGAAAATAAGAATGCAATACGGAAGATATCTGTTAACCTTGGCTATCCAACAACAATGATAGAGAGATAGGCAACATTTTTTGTTTGTTGTATTTCTTCTTCGACTTTGCTGGTTTCTTACGATCATAGCCTTCTATCATATCTTCTGAAGTAAACAAATGCCAAGATTTTTTCTCCCCATTAGCCTGATACGAAAAGTATTCGCATAAGAGAATAGAACATAAAAACAAATAACATAATCTCGGAACACATAAACTTTTTACCATTTGATCAGTCACAAACGGAGTACCAACAAAGTAGAAGGATAAAATATGTGAAACTAAGCTATCATCCTTACAATGGCCTTTCAAATTTTACACTTTTAGTGTTATAAATTTGAAATTTGAATTTTGAGGATGATTAATAATAATTAATAGTAAAGAAGGATATGAGGCTTGGTAATGATGTGATGTATAACTAAGCTTCCAGTGTAAGATGAGCTTATTTCTAATCATCTACTAACTTTTCAGTCTAGCTTAGTCTCTTACTCTTGCACTTACACACACTCTTTCTCTCACTTTATAGTTGTTGTCACTCCCTTTATCCTCCATTTCTTTTCTTTACCTGTACCTCCCCTATCCTTTTATTCAAACACCCACTACAACCAACCCCTCCTTCCCCTCTTTTCAAAATTCAAACGCGCTAAACCCCTCCCCCTGTTCATATTTTCCTTCTGTACTAATTCCCCTGTTTTTCATCCTCTGTTTTTGCAAGAATCGAACCAAACTATTATAAAATTCAACTCTTTTGTTCTTATTTTTTCTCCGAAATTTCATAACAATCTCTCCCTTTATTTCTCTTCGATTCTCGTCTTCATTCTCTGGTAACTAACTTTTTCCTGCCGAGGTTGTTAGTTTGTGTGTTTGACTTACTTTGCAGGCCCGACTACTCTTTTTCCCTTCTCACCCTCCATCGACGGCTGCTTAACGGTGCCGCACCTTAAGCCATTCTCGATCCCCAACCTTTTTATCACCCTTTGTATTCATACCCTTTGTATTCATACCTGTTTAGATAACAGAGACAAAACAGAAGGTGTAATATAGACTATACCATCAAGAGATTCTTTTAACTAACAATATATTAGTAGATATTTGTGTGCTTTACTATCTTTGCAGGTTTAGCTTACCGGAATATCAAACTCATCCGGAGTTGCATTGGAAGTCTGGTATCATTTTATTTTTCTAAAATTATTTCTGGAATAGCAATATATATATATATTGCTGTCAATCATTTATTTATTATTTACTGCGTAGCCACCTCTATTTTTGCCTGCATTTAAATTGTGATCTAGATTTTACCTTCTTTTAGGTGGATATTGTGTTGTTTTTTCACGTTTGTTTTGACGATGTCGCGTAGTTTGCGTGTTGGCAGTTTGAATTTAGGTACCTTAACGGGCAAATTTTTGGAGTTAGTGGACGTGCTGAAGAAGCGAAGAGTGGATGTGGCTTGTATTCAAGAGACTAGGTGGAAGGGGGCGCAGTCTAGAGAAGCGAACGGGTATAAATTGTGGTACTCAGGTCTTGCCAACTCGAGGAACGGAGTGGGTATTCTTTTGGCGAAGGATCTAAAAGACAACGTCGTGGAAGTGAAGAGGTGCAACGACAGGATCATGTCCGTCAGAATGGTGGTTGGGGAGAAGGTGGTTAACGTGGTGTGTGCATATGCCCCCCAATTCGGTTTGGGCGACTCTGAGAAGGAGGCTTTTTGGGTCTGCTTAGATGAGTTGGTCGGAAGTATCCCTGACGACCAATTTTTAGTGTTGGGTGGCGATTTCAATGGTCACATTGGTGAGAGGGCAGATGGCTATCTCAGCGCTCGTGGGGGTTTCGGCTTCGGGGTCAGGAATGCCGGTGGGTCCGCATTGTTGGAGTTTGCTACTGCCCAGGAGTTGGTAATTGTGAATTCTGTTTTTCATAAGAGGGCTGAGCACCTCATCACCTTTAGTAGTGGGGGGCACAACACTCAAATCGATTACCTACTTATGCGCATGCATGATGTTAGGGCGTGCATGGATTGCAAGGTGTTCCGCAGTGAGGCGTGTGCTTCCCAGCACCGTCTGTTAGCCATGGATCTATCCATGGGGGATCGAGTTGTTCGCAGGATGAGAGAGTCTAGACCAAGAATCCTTTGGAAAGATTTGAAGGGCGAGAAGGCGGCTGAATTCAGGGAGTCTCTGCTCAACGAAGGTTGTTTTGAGCGTGGTGGAGATGTCAACTTTAGGTGGACCAACATGGCGAAGGCTATTCGGTGTGTGGGCGAGAAGGTGGTGGGGGTTTCCTCAGGAAAGTACAGTGGTCTTAAGGAGTCGTGGTGGTGGAACGAGGAGGTTCAAAAGAAAGTTAAGGCTAAACTTGCGCTCTTTAAAGAGCTTTTGTCGCTTTGTGCAGGGGCGGAGAGGATTTTGAAGATGGAAGCGTACAAGGTGGCGAGACGAGAGGCAAAAAAAGCTGTGGCGAAAGCCAAAGGTGAAGCTTATAAGGGGCTGTATAAACGCCTAGATACCAAGGAAGGAGCGAACTCTATCTTTAAACTAGCTAAAGCTAGGGAGAGAGGGCGGCGCGACCTGGGTTCTGTTAAGTTTGTTAAGGATGATTCAGGCCAAGTATTAGTGAATGAAGATGCTATTAAGGAGAGGTGGAGTTCGTATTTTCATATTCTTTTCAATGAGGCTAGGAGTAGTGGTGCCGGTGTGGAGCAAGAGGTCTCTCTTTCGTCTGTTTGTTCTTTCAGTTCCTGTGAGCGTATCAGCAAGGATGAAGTCAAGGGTGCCCTTAAAAAGATGGCTAGAGGGAAGGCGGTTGGTCCGGATCATATCCCAATCGAGGTGTGGCTGTGTCTTGGTGAGGTTGGCGTTCAATGGCTAGCAGATCTGTTCAATGTGCTCCTCTTGGGTGCTAAGATGCCAGCTGAATGGAGGCGTAGTATTGTGGTTCCTTTTTTCAAGAACAAAGGAGATGCTCAGAGTTGTTGTAACTATCGGGGTATTAAATTACTCAGTCATACTATGAAACTTTGGGAGAGAGTGGTTGAATGTCGGATTAGAAGAGAAGTTGAAATCTCAGAGAATCAATTTGGTTTTATGCCTGGGAGATCGACGACCGAGGCCATTCATCTCGTCAGACGCCTTATGGAGAAGTTCAGGGAACGTCGCAAAGACCTCCATATGGTGTTCATTGATCTTGAGAAGGCTTATGATAGCATCCCCCGTGAAGCTATTTGGAAGAGCCTTGAGGAGAGGAGAGTGTCATCGTCGTACATTAAGGTGATTCAAGACATGTACTCCCAAGCTAGTTCCTGCGTCCGGACCCCAGTTGGTGACTCCCGTTTTTCCCCTGTTGAGATTGGGCTACACCAGGGGTCGGCCCTAAGTCCTCTTCTTTTCGTCCTTATCCTAGATGTCATGTCGCGAGGGATTCAAGATGGCATTCCTTGGTGCATGCTTTTCGCTGATGATATCGTGTTAGTGGCGGAGTCGAGGGGGGAGGTGAACGAGAAGTTGGAGTTGTGGAGATCTACTTTGGGGCCCCAAGGCTTGCATCTGAGCCGGTCTAAAACCGAGTATCTCTGCTGTAACTTCAGTGGTGAGGCCAACGAGGAAGGGGTGGAGGTTAGGATTGAAGATCAGATCGTCCCTCGTACGGATAAGTTCAAGTATTTGGGTTCGATCATCCAGAAGGAAGGTGAGATTGAAGACGATGTCACGCATCGTATCAAAGTTGGGTGGCTAAGGTGGAGGGCAGCGTCAGGGGTGATGTGCGACAAGAAAGTCCCGTTAAAGTTGAAAGGGAAATTCTATAGAGCGGCAATCCGCCCTGCGATGTTATATGGTTCGGAGTGTTGGGCGGCAAAGAAGGCCCTCGATAGCAAGTTGGAAGCGGCTGAAATGAGGATGTTGCGGTGGTCTTGTGGGCGCACGATGTTGGATAGAATCCCGAATGTGGTTTTTAGGAGCGAGCTTGAGGTGGCGCCTTTTTCTGCGAAAGCTAGGGAATGGAGGTTGAGATGGTTCGGCCACGTCCGTAGAAGGCTAGCTGAAGCCCCAGTGAGGATGGTCGAGAGTCTTTCGATTGTTGGGGTGAGGAGGAGAGGTAGACCGAGGAGGTCGTGGGAAGAGTAGCTTAGGTTGGATTTAAAGGCCTTAAACTTAAATGAGAACATGACCGCTGATAGGTGTTCTTGGAAGCGCAAGATCAGAGTGGTGGATTCTCTTTTAGGGAGTGGCTCTGTGGTTGAGAGCCTCAGAGTTGGGTTGTCTCGGTTAGCTTTATCTTAGAAGTTCGGTTGTTTCGATCCCCTTTCTCGTTTTATTGTCTTCTGTTTTCTAGTTTCAGGTAGCTTGACCAGGTGTCATCTTAGATCAGAGTGCTTTGCAGAGCGGAGTAGTCAATCCCTTGGTAGGTAAGCCCCATGTGTTCTAAGCCATGGGCTCTGTGAATATCACACACTATTAGCTTAATGTGCACTTAGCCGGGGGTTTTCACGGAAACAGTCTCCCTACCGTTAAAAGTATGGGCATGGTCTGCGTACATCTCACCCTCCCCAGACCCTGCTCTGAGCGGGATATACTGGGTATGTTTTGTTTGATTTGGTTTTATTACTAAGCTTCAAGTATAAGCTTCGTTTATATGCCTTTTTTTTGTTGAATATTCACTTCCGAGCGTCATGTGCCAAGTGGGCGATGGAAGCCTTGAAATGAGGTTGTATTGTTGTTAAAATAACGGTTTTATCCAGTGGCATGGTAGGTAATTGTTATCAAACTGGTGGGGAGAGGCAACCACTAAATTTACTGTTGAAATCAGGGAGTAAGAACTATAATATTAGAGATATTGATATTGATTCTCGAACCCATCCGGAAAGGAGAAGTTAATTACTCCCCACTCCCCAGTTCACAGTTGAGATGTGAACGTCATAGAAAACTGAAGATTTTTTTTAAAAAAAAATAATTTGTATGTGTATAATATATTATTAAATTAATCATATTACATTAAAACCTTGTTAAATTAATACAATAGTTGATACCACGATAAATTAATATTTTAAATTCAGATTTTTTGTCCTAACATAATAACGATAGTATAAATTTTACTTCGATAAATTAATAATTTCGATAAATTAATAAAATTTACCTATCTCAAATATTAATTTATAGATATTTTACTATAAGTTGTATTTGATTTATTTTAACTTGCACAATCATAAACTAGTTTTTATAATAATTTATTTTTTATAAATGGGATGGGCGACCTTCAATTTTTATTTTTACACACATGGCATCTTTGGACAGCCCGTACAAATTTTGAAACTTTGGCGGGCAATTTTTTCTCGAGAACGGGCAAGCAATTTGAATTTGCTGGTGGTAACCGACACCTCAGCAGGTACTCTCCCAGCCTCAAGGCCCAAGGGGCTGCTCTAATTTAGGGGTGTTTGGGAAAAAATTTTTCCAGAATAAGTAAACTTATTTTAAGACAAAGTTAGAGATTCATAACTTTCCAACTTATTTTTGCAACTTATTGAATCTCAAACATACATTAAGTACTTGTATAAATTTTTTTATCAAAATATAAAATTTTTACCCGAAAATAAGTCCATAAATCCTTAAAAAAGTTTTCCCAAACAGGCACTTAGAGACTTAAAAGTGTTTTTCTAACTTTAAATCTAAAATATACTAGCTTGAAGCACGAAAATATTTTAACATGTAATAAATTATATATTTGATTATAGTTATGTTTTTTTTATAATCATTATTTTCAAAATTTTGTTTTAAATTTAATTTAATTAATTTAAATAAATTTAATTTATGATACAGATATTTACAAAACTACCAAACTTTTTGAAACTATTTATAAAAATACGGTTTTTTGGTTGCAAATGTTGCAAAACTGGCACCGCAGGTGGAAAAGTTGGCAAATGAGCTAAAAACGTAGGAAAAAAAAGATTGCAAAGGTTGCCCGAAAAAATAAAAAGGGTTGCAAAGGTTGCAAATCGTATTTTTAAAAAAATCTATTGCAACTTTGGTAGTTTTGAGATTATCATTATAAATTCTAAAATAAACATGTTGTTTACGGAATTGGAAACTTGAAATTTTACTAAATTAATTTAATCATATAATATATCTAAACATTATATCTACCGGTTCTGATTTTTTAAAAAATCTAATGATCATTATTCGTTGTATACGGATTTCTATTAAATTTTTTTAGTAATTAGAAGATATGGTGTGATGTTTTTGGTTATATATTAATTATTGCAAGATTACGTTTTAAATTGAAAGTTAACGTTTTTTAATTATAAAAGGAACACTATTATTGATTAAAAGATACAATATTTGGATGATTGCCCTTTCTACCCACTTTTTAATATTCTCTCACCAAAATATCCAGCGCGCGGAACAGCTGCTCAAAATGCCCAGCACATACGCCTCTTGCTGAGGCGTAGCTTCAGATGCGCCAACCCAATCAGCGTGTCACACACATACGCCTGTTAGAAACCGTTTCACCCAAAACCTTAAGGTGTTGGGGAAGGCCCTTCCAAGAATCTTATACTCATATATATTTAACACTTTCGCTCACTCGCAAGCCCACTACGGGGTAATAGTGGTCACTAGGAGCTCATTTTTGGAGCAATTCCTTATTGCCAAATTAAATTGAGAATATTGGGGGTAGTGGGGTTCGAACTTGAGACCTCCACAAACACCAGAGCTCTTATACCATGTTAGAAACCATTTCACCCAAAACCTTAAGGTGTTGGGGAAGGTCCTTCCAAGAATCTTATACTTATATATATATATATTTAACAATGCCTATTAAGTCTGTGAAATTTCTTCCGCATACGCCGACTTAACCAACGCATCTCCTGATACGCATAATGAGACAGCGTATCTTACGTCACAGATGACGTAAGATATGTTGTTTCAACATGCGTATCAGGAGATGCGCATGCTGAAACAGCGTATCTTACGTCAGGTTCGTCGTTTCCAGAGCTGCCGACGAAGACGATTCCGGCTCGTTTTTTGTTCGTCCCTGTTCGTCCACATCACGAAGTTTTGAACTACATAACATATATAGTTCGAACCGCAATTGGATGCTCTACAAGACCATACCAGTTTCATAACCATTGTTTTGCCAGATTCGATTCGCCTAAAATGGCGATTTCATAGTCGTCGAACATTCCGACAACCTCATACACGCCCCTGCGGGGCCGGAGAAGATAAACGGAGACCTGGAGGAGTAACGACAGGAGCTTGTGGTCAATTTATGTTCATTTGGGGGGGGTGAAAGAGCCTCGTATCGACGATACAAGTCGAAGTCAATGAAGTAGTCGGCAAAGGAGCTCTCTAGACGACCTGAGTTTCACAATTTTTCTGGCGATGAACAGTGCATGGATGCGCCTTCCCAAACAGCGCATCCCGTGGGCATTTTGGTCGGTTTTTCCGCATTTGGGCATTTTGGACAGTGGATAGGAGAAAAATGGTTATTTTGGTCATTCTTTCACCATATTTTAGGTGATTATAAAAGGTAATATCATCAAATAAAAGTAAATGACATTTAACTAAAAAAAGGCAATCAGCTAATTATCATTAATTACATTGTTTTATTGTTTATTCTAATAATTAGTATGATCGTGCCAAAACCAAACCGAAAAAAATTCAATGCCCGTGCGATGCATGGGTTTCCTTTATTATGTTATAAATTTTATTTAATATTACAATTATGTTTTTATATAATCATTATTTTTAATAATTTTTTAAATTTTAATTTAATGTAATTTAATACACTCATTTTAACGAATTATACTAATATTTTCTTATTACATATACGAATTTTTAATATATTTTATTAATGATTGGAAAATATGTTGTGATATTTTCGGGTATATATTAATGATTATAAGATTAGTTTTAAATAAAAAAAGTAACATGTTTTAATTATAAAGGAAATATTAATGATTGGAAGATATGTTACGATTGATGTTTTTAGGTGTTCATAAAATTTAATATCTTGAACTAAAAGTAAATGCGAAAAAGGCAATCGTCTTATTACCATTAATTATATTATGTTATTATTTATTTTAATAATTAGGATAACTATACTGAAAACTAAACTATTTTAATAATTAGGATAACTGTACCAAAAACCAAACAACAAATTTTTAATGTTTCGGTTTTAGTATAATAATATAAATATTTCAAGGGCAGTTCTTGTTAATAAAACACTAGTTCATTAAGTCGCATTTCACGAGGGCACTATAATATTTTTATAAATTTTATTAAAATATCTGAATCATTTTCATTATGTAAAAATTAAAAATTTTAATACTATATAAATTAGTCAGTTAAATCTTTTTATAAAAAAAGTTGTAAACGCTGCTTTCTTGTAATTTTTACCCTCTTATTTTAAATTTAATAATTGACTCTAATTAAACTTGGTTAATACATTATGAGATCCATATTTTAATCCAATTTTTTTCTAACTTTCATGGTATTATCTAAACCCTTATCCTAATCCTTTCCTATCTTTTATGAGATTACTTTGTACATTTGTAACTGGGAATAAAGTAAACATTGTGCGTAAATTAACTCCTAAAAAAAATTTCAATGATGTAATTAATATCTTGACCTTAAACCGAAAACATATTCTTCTAAAATCAATTTATTAAAAAATAAAATAATATGTCAAAAACAGAAATATAAAATTTGAAAGCAATACAAACAACAAAACCAACCATGTCATGAATATAAGTATATAATCACGTTACTTTTTGGTATTCCATTAATATCTTCAAAAACCTTTTTTTATTTCATTCAGACATGAAGCATTGGCTTTAAAATTTTGATTAGTTAGATAAAAATATATACAAATTAGGGTTTATTCAACGATAATAATATAATATTTGAAAATAAAACTTAAGTCTCAGGGATATTATAGATTGTCACCTTTTGTATTTTTCATATTATCTCAAAAATTATTCAAATAATATATAACAATTACAAAATAAAAAGAGAATATAAAAGAACATTTCCTCGTCTATTTATACTAGCCTATAACCCGTGCAAAGCACGGACTACCATATATTGTTATTGTGAATTAATATATACATTATTTAATTTAATATAAAATTTTAGTTTATTTTAATAAATTTTATTATTAATTCTAAATTTACTTATGTTTTATACTTAATTTCATGATATAAATAAATATCATTAATTTAATGTTAATTTTCAGTTTATTGTTGAAAATCTTAAGAATTTAATAGATATTTTTTTTTGAAATTATTTAGTATAACTTAAAATCATAGAAGAAGTGCGTGCAGATGATGATTCTAATCAAGATATAATTGAAAACGTTTATAATTCTATAAGTTAAGTATTTATTGTTTTTAATTAGTTCACATTTAATTGATATAAATCATTATAGTTTATTTAATTAATGAATTAATTCTAAAAGAATTAATTTATTTATTAAATTACTTATTGTATCAATTAAGTCTGAATTAATTAATCATTAAATAATTAATAAGGTTTCTATGACATAAAAGAATAAATGTGAAACGCTGAGTTTATGTCATATTGGGAGAGAACAGACAGATTTTGTCATATTGACATAAAACGCACAGTTTATGTCATACTGGAGTTAAGACAAGATTATGTCATGTTCAAAGTTTATGTCATACCGAATTCTGGATTATGTCATGACACAATTTATGTCATACCGAGACTATGATTTATGTCATACCGATCAACAGATTATGTCATGGTACGGTTTATGTCATACCGAGATTACAAGATTATGTCATGGAGCAGTTTTTGTCATGATGGCACCAAAATATCAAACATTGCTATAAAAGAGACAGAAGCCAGTGAAACAAACACAACACACACAGACATACACGGACAGAAAAGAAAGGAAAGAAAGAAAGCCAACATATTATATCTCTCTCTCATCTTTCAAGCTCAATTAAATTGCCATAAATTCTTGAGTTCCTTGTAACAAAAATTGTATCCATTGGAACTTGATTATTTGTGACTTGTGTATTACTAGCGAATTAAGTTTCCTAGTTCTTGACTTGATATCTTGATTTTTATTAACTAAATTAGAAAAGTTCATGTCGAATTTTCTAATTAGTTATTAATTTCTTGATAATCACTTGTACTGATTTTGTAACACCCATCAAGTTAATATATTGTTATATTCAACTTGAAATTTGTGTTATTTTATTCCGCACAAATTTGTTTGAATTAAATTTTATTTAGAAGACAAATTTGGAGAAAATGATATAGATTGTATTCAACCCCCCTTCTACAATCTTATTAGACCTAACAATTGGTATCAGAGCCGCTTGATTGATATACAAATCAAGATCCTATTTTTACTCAATCAAAAATCAAACTCGAATTTTTAACTCTCTTAAAAATTCATCATGTCAGCCAAAGGCAACGTTAAAATTCCTATCTTTAAAAAAAGATAACTATGACATGTGGAAAAACAAAATGGAGTTATTTCTTGATGTAGCAAATTCAAGATTCTTGTGGGTTTTGAAAAATGGACCAATAATTCCTATCCAACATGATGCTGAAACGGTTACAAATGGAGTTGTAACAATACCTGCAAAATCCTATCCAAAGGACCCTAAGAACTTTACCGCTGAAGAAAAGGAGGAAGCTGGACTGGATAAAAATTTGAGACTCATTCTATTAGATTCCCTAGATGCTGTAATGTATAACCATGTAAGAAATTGTAAAACTGCTAAGCACATCTGGGAAACTATTGAGATCATTAATGAAGGGACTGATGAAGTCAAGGAAAATAGACTTCAAATTTTGACCTTTGAATATGAACACTTTAGAGCTGGCCCTAATGAAGGCATTCAGGAAGTGTTCGAAAGGTATAACAAAATAATCAACAACTTGCAAGTTCATGGCAAGCAATATACCCAGAAGGAGATCAACATGAAGTTTTTACTGACTATGCCTACTCACTTAGAGCATAAAATCACCGCCATCAGAGAATCTAGAGATTTAACTAAGATTGCTCTTGAAAGACTGTTTGGTGTTCTGAAAACATATGAATTAGAACAAGTACAGCAGAAGGAATTCTCTGGCAAAGGCAGAATGGCAAATTCTTCTACAGCTCTAGTAGTTGAGGTTCATAAGAAAGTGGAAGCTAAAGTTGTTCAACCTAACAGCTTCAACAAGGAACAAACTGAAGTGGAACATGGCCACACACCAGCTACTCAGGATGGTGGAGAATTTTATTCACTTGAAGAGCTGGATCAATTGGAAGATGAATCTATGGCGATGATGGTGAGACAATTTAGTAACTTTAGATTCAGAAGAAATCAAAAGTTCAGGTTTAAGTCAAATAACAGATTTCAGAGAGGAGGTTCTTCATCCTCTAGTAACATGAGAGGTTACAAAACTGGAACTGTTGATAGAAGCAAGATCCGTTGTTTCAATTGTAATGAGTTGGGACACTTTGCTACTGATTGTCAGAAACCCAAGCAAGCACAGAAGAAAGATTATGCTTCTGAAAAGAAGAAGAGTGGAAGAGCTTATGTAGCTGCTGGTAAAAGCTGGGATGACACAGATAGCGAAGATGAAGAATATGGAAACTTTGCGCTGGTGGCAAATGCTGATACATCAACTTATTACACCACACCGGTAATTCTAACTGATGCTGAGTTAATTCATAGTTTACGTAATTGCTTGACTAATGCACAAAAAGGATACGATAGAATAAGTCTTGTAAACACTAAACTTGAAAATGAACTGTTAGAATTGAAAAAGGTGCATATTAATCAAGATCAGCACATAGAAGAAATAGTCGTTAGGAGAATACATGGTAAAACAAGTTGATAGGATTGCTGATCAAGACATCAGGATTAAAGAACTTGAAACACAGATTAGAGCTTGTTATAATTCTGTTAAAGTTTCTAAAGAGTTTTTCAACAAACAAGCGGTAGAACGAACTGTAGGAATATGGTTTGAATACAAAGAAGCTGTTGGTTCTTTGGGCAATCATTCTGCTAATCCTATTCCTGCTAAGGAAAGAGGTATACCACACGTACTCAAGAATGTTGAAAAACCAATGTTTAAAAAGTCTGTTGCTGAACCACCAAATATGCTTTCTATTGTCATTCAGGAAGAAATGAAAAATGAGGACAGTGCTAATTACATAGTCCTTGATAATGACAAATCTGCTAAGGAACAAGTTAAGGTTGTTGAATTAACTAATTCTTCTCAAACAGGGTTAAGTGACAATAAGTTGAAAAAGAACAATAACAAGTCTGACATGCATACTATGACTATTATTGATTCCTCTCATAAAGCATGTGGTGTTGTCAATTGTATGTCTTGTGCTTTTAATATCATGTCTGCTTACTTCTCTGGTAATCATGCATGTGCTGATAAGACTGCCCCTCGACAACATATGAACAGAAACAAAAATGTCAGATCAATGACTGCTAGTCCTCCTTATGTTAGGAGAGATACATTTGTACCTAAGCCTAAACAAAGTTCTACTAAGGCTATTTACAAGGTCAAATGTCCAGTCAATGAAACAAGTGTTATTGCTGCTAAAGAAACGTGGATACCTAGAATAAAACAGAAGTTTGTCAAATCTGTTTATAAAGTGAAATGTTTGTTGAATAATGGTAAAGCTGTTGTTAAAGTAAAGAATGTTATTTTGCCTGACAAAGGCCAATTCTTTAAGTATTCTGGACCCAATCAAATTTGGGTTCCGAAGAAGGTTTAATCCGTTTGTCATTGCAGGGTGTTGAGCAGGTTCAACCTTGGACAGTGGATGTTCGAGGCATATGACTGGTGACAGAACCCTGCTGACAAATGTGGTGGAGAAGGCTGGCCCAGTAGTTACCTTTGGAGATAACAGCAAAGGTAGAACTGATGGATATTGCAGACTTGAAGCTGGAAATGTTATCATTGATGAAGTCTTTTTTATGAAAGGGCTTGAGCACAATTTGCTCAGTGTCAGTCAATTCTGTGACAAAGGTTATGAAGTTCATTTCAACAAGAAGAATTGTCTAATTTCACACAAGAGACATGAAAAGCCACAACTGACAGGAGTTAGAAAAGGCAATCTGTACGTAGCCAATATGAATTCAGGAAGCACTGAAGAAATCACTTGCTTTTACACTAAAGCATCTAATGATGAGAGTTGGCTATGGCACAAGAAACTTTCTCATCTTAATTTTAAGACAATGAATTCTCTGGTTAAAAGAGAGTTGGTGAGAGGTTTGCCTTCAATGGAATTCACTCAAGAAGGACTTTGTGATGCATGTCAAAAAGGCAAGCTAAAAAGGGCAAGTCATAGGAGCACTGACACATCTTCAATAACTGAACCATTACAATTACTTCATATGGATTTGTTTGGTCCAGTTAATGTGATGTCTATGTCAAGGAAGAGATATGCTCTAGTGATTGTTGATGATTTTTCAAAATACACATGGGTCCTGTTTCTGAATTCTAAAGATGAGACTCCACAACTGGTGATTGATCACATTAAATTAATTGAGCGAGATTCTATGTATCCAGTGAGAGCTATAAGATCAGACAATGGAACTGAATTCAAGAATGCAGTTTTAAATGACTTCTGCACTGAGAAGGGTATAACCAGACAATACTCAGCTCCAAGAACTCCTCAGCAAAATGGGATAGTGGAAAGAAAGAATAGAACCTTGATTGAAGCTGCACGTACTATGTTAAGTGAATCAAGGCTTCCATTGTACTTTTGGGCTGAAGCTATCAATACTGCGTGCTATAGCCAGAATCGAACTCTAATCAATAAAGATCAAATGAAGACACCCTATGAAATTATGGCTGATAAGAAACCATCACTCAAATACTTTCATGTATTTGGGGCAAAGTGCTTTGTGCTTAAAGAAGGTGATGATCAAGGTGGTAAATTCGATACCAAAGCATTTGAAGCAATTTTTATTGGTTATTCAATGAGAGCATACAAGGTGTATGTGATTGATGAACAGAAGATGATGGAAAGTGTCAATGTAACATTTGATGACACTAAACTCCCTAGTATCCAAACTGAGAATCCATCTGAGAAGCTATCTTTCGATGACATGACAGATACAGATTCAGATGATGACAATGCACCTGAGATTTTTGCTGATGCTAATGACAACAATGATGATCAGGGTAATGGTGATGAAAACAATGATAGTAGTCAAAATTCCCCTGACTCTTCTAAACAATCATTATCTAGTCAACCTGGCAACAACTCAGGGGGAGACAACGAAGGGTCAACTGGTCACACACAACATCACAATGAAGAACAAGGCGAATCATCAAGATCTAATCTTCCCAGACAGACTGTTTGGAATAGAGCTCATCCTTTTGAGCTAATTATTGGTGATCCAGTTGTTGGTGTAAAGACTAGAAGAGCTTTTCAGAATCAATGCAATTATTCAGGGTTTCTGTCTGAAATGGAACCTAAGAAAAATGAAGAAGCTCTTTCTGATCCTGATTAGGTAATTGCTATGCAAGATGAACTCAATCAATTTAAACAACAAGAAGTTTGGAAGCTGGTGCCCAGACCTACAAACAGACCAGTGGTTGGCACAAGGTGGGTATTCAGAAACAAACTTGATGAAGATGGCACAGTGACGAAAAATAAAGCAAGACTGGTAGCAAATGGTTATTCCCAATCTGAAGGCATTGATTATGATGAGACCTATGCTCCAGTGGCTAGACTTGAGGCCATTAGAATATTCTTGGCATTCGCAGCATTTTCAAACTTTAAAGTTTATCAAATGGATGTCAAAAGTGCTTTCTTGAATGGCAAGCTAGATGAAGAGGTTTATGTAGAACAGCCCCCTGGCTTTGAAGATCCAGATCTAATTGACTATGTCTACTTCCTTTTCAAGGCTGTCTATGGTCTTAAGCAAGCACCAAGGAAATGGTATGACACTCTCTCTAAATTTTTACTTGAAAATGATTTTGTTAGAGGTGTCATAGACAAAACTCTCTTCACAAAGAAACATAAGAATGATACAATTCTAGTCCAAGTCTATATGGACGATATAATATTCGGGTCTACTAATGATCTTTTGTGCAAGAAATTTGCGAAGTTAATGCAGGGTAAATTTGAAATGAGCATGATGGGTGAGCTGAAGTTCTTTCTTGGATTGCAAATAAGTCAAAGGACAGATGGAATATTTATATGTCAATCCAAGTATGTCAAAGAGCTTCTCAAGAAGTATCAAATGGAGGATTCATCTTCAGCAAGAACACCATCATCTACTGCTGTTAAATTTGGAGCATGTGAAAATTCTGCCAAGGTAGATATCACAAGCTACAGAGGCATGATAGGCTCATTACTTTACCTCACTGCAAGTAGACCTGATATTATGCATGCTACATGGTTGTGTGCAAGGTTCCAAGCGGATCCTAGAGATGTGCATCTCATTGCTGTAAAACGAATCTTGAGATATCTTAAGGGTACTCCTAATTTAGGAATTTGGTACCCTAAAGAATCTGGTTTTAATCTTATTGGATATATAGATTCAGATTATGCAGGAAGTGTTGTAGACAGAAAAAGCACTTCTGGGAGTTGTCAATTGCTAGGTGGCAGGTTGGTTTCATGGTACAGTAAGAAACAGCAAACAGTTTCCAACTCTACAGCCGAAGCTGAATACATAGCTGCTGGAAGCTGTTGCGCTCAGATCTTGTGGATCAGAAATCAGCTACGGGATTATGGCTTTGTACTTGACAAGATTCCTATCTTGTGCGACAATACAAGTGCCATAGCAATCTCCAACAATCCTGTGTAGCACACGAGAACAAAGCACATTGACATCAGGTATCATTTTATTCGAGAGCATGTCATGAATGGTACCATGGAATTACATTTTGTTCCCACGGAAGAACAAACAGCAGATATTTTTACTAAGTCTCTTGACGAATCAACATTCACCAGAATTGTTGGTGAATTGGGTATGTTAAATAGTCCTAGTAATTAAACTAGTTAATATCTGAGGTTTGCTCTTAAATAATTTAACAAGTGATTATTTTGTGAATATTTGTTGTTTTAAAATCACTTGTATAATTATTTTATCATTAATTATTTTTTACTTGTTTATTTTCGAACACTATCTTAATTTTGTTAATATTTTATTTCATACTTCATGCAATTAGAATAATTGTATAAATATGTAAATATTTTATTTATATTTTTATTGGTTTGTAGTGTTTGTCCTTTTGTTATTATTGTGTTGTTTCCGTTTAAAGGACTACCTATGATAATATTTTTATTTTTATTATTCTATATTATTTTTTGTAAATTATTGTAGTTTTAATAAAATAATTTGGTTGTATATTAATGTTTGTTAGTTTAAATATGTCTAATGTAATTTATGTCATTTTTCGTTACAGGTTAATGTTAAGTCATAATTAAAATTATGTCATAAACAAGTCTAGTGTAAATTATGTCATATTTGCTTAACAGACTAAATTATGTCATAATCGCGTGTTAGTATAAATTATGTCATATTTGCCTGATAGTATAATTTTTGTCATATTCGTGTCTTAGTATAAATTATGTCATAATCGTGTTTAGGTTTACATTATGTCATATTCATCTATTTGGTTAGTTTTATGTCATAATCGGGTTATAGTATATATAGAAAGTGATGTGAGTTTTTTTGTCATATCTCGTTTTTTGTCATAATCCTCTCGTGTTAAGTCACAGAGGCTCTATATCGATGCTTACATATACTTACATCGATAAGTCGAACCTCTGCTCAAATTTCATCTCGATTAAACACTGATTTTGATCAACTGATTGCTTGCGTTGATTACCCACTTGTTCATCTTCAAATCGACGGTTTAATTGAGTGATTTCATCGAGTTTTTGCAGTTCTTGTTTTGAAAAACTCGGGATTTTCGATCTGAATTCTAGGACTTTTGGTTTTGATTCTGTCAAATCTAAAAATACCTGAGTGCTCGTGGTTGAATCAAGATCGTAGTATAATTTTTCCAGAATTTTTGAAGAACTTTGAAAAATTTCGACTTTTTAATTAATTATTAATTCGAAATAATTTGGTTTAATTGATTAATTTGTTAAAATCTGAGTTTTTAAAAGGAGAAAAATTGTTTAAAATGGCTGATAATATTGATAAACATTTTGAGCTAATTATTCATAATTTGGTCGGATATTTTGATCCCGAAAAGTGTTCTCTTGCACGTTTTCGACCTTGGATTAATTTCTTGAATAATCATTCACTGGTTAGCACTGCATTAAGACTGGATGCTCCTTTGAAGATTGAACCCTTACGAATAATGTGTACAACTGCTGTTGCTCCAAGGGATAATCGATCTTTTGTCTTCACTGTTGGACCAAATCAGTATACAGTGAATGAATCTGTTATTAACACTGTTCTGGGCTTTCCAAATGAAAATTTTCAAGATCTTCCGTCCAATCAAGAGTTGATTAATTTTTTCACTGGAATTAATTATCAACATGAAATAGATCTCTCTACACTGAATAAAAAGTATCTTGTTCAAGAATGGGATTATCTATTTGACACGCTGGCAAAGGTGTTTGCAAATACTACAAGAAGAAACTTCAGTGTAATAACTTCTTTTTTGCAACATATTGGATTTGCAATTGCTCATAATCGAAGCATCAATATTGGCAGACTTCTTTGTGTTCCTATGGTTAGAAGAATTATCAATGCTAAGAAGGACATTGATAAGGGTGAAAAAGTCTTATTCTATTACCCTAGATTCTTTACATTGATTTTTAACCACTTGGTTCCTATTGAACTTCATGCTCCATTCCTGAATTGTCAATCTAAGGTGTCTGGTAAACCTTCAACCAAACTATTCACAGGATACGGTACTGAAGTAAAGTTTCCAAATGTGCAAGTGGCTGTTACTCAATATATGTCCACCTACATTCAACTTCCTATCATTCAGAATGTACTTGCTCCAGTTCCTGATCAACCTGAAGCAGCAATTGAACAAGTACCTCCAATAGTTGAACAACTTGCACCTCCTCTTGAAGAACAAGTTCCTGAGCCAACTGAACCAGTACCTGAACAAGATCCAGTTGTTCAAAAACAAGCTGAACCAGAACTTCAACATCCATCTGCTGACCAGGTATTGCCTTCTGATCCTTTAACTACTTCTCATTCTCAATCTACTTCTGGAACCCAAGTGGTTGTTAGGACTGACCAAGGGATTGTAGCACCACAATCTCTATCCCAGGTCAAAGAGCCAAACACTGAGTCAAAAACAACTAAATTCTACAAATACAGAAGGAAATTGCAGCCTAAAAGAAGTGCAAGAAGTAGTGATGAAGTGAGTGAACCCACAGCTCTGCCTCTACTAAAGAAGAGTAGAAATGAACCTGAGGCAACTGTAAGCTCATCCATATCCTCCCAACAGGATATGGACTTTGATATGGCAAATGAACAGTTACTGGAACCATTCTCTCAACCAAATGAGTGAAACACATGCACGTGAGATGAATGATACTCAGAGAGCTAGTGAGGTGAGCGCACACAATGACACAAACACTCTTTCTCTCATGGCAGAATTGGATCAAATGAAGCAAAGACTTGCTCAATCCGAAGCTGAAAACAAAGACCTAAGGCACAACATGGATAACATGAATACTATCTTCAACAACAAGATCAACGCACTCCAACTCTCTCAACATCAAGCAGTAATAGACTCTGGAGATGTCACAGTGGCTCAGGATCTCATTATCACTTCAATATCAAATCAAATGGAAGATCTTCAGAAAGAAGTAAATAAGAATCACTTATCCACTGGACATCGACTTAGTCAAATTGAAAGGCAAAATGCTTATCAAGCAAAAGGGTTGAGACATTTGTATAATATCATTAGCATAACTCACTCTCCTACAGCAGAAGAGGTGAAATTCTTTGAAGATGATGGTGCAGATGACCCAAATCAAAGAACTGTAGAGGATTCCTCAACTAAGGGGGAGAAATCTAGAGGGGGAGTAAGTGCAAGTGCAAGTAAATCAAAATCTGATAAACAAGTTGAAGGCAAAGGGAAGAAAACTCAAGCAGCACAGGAAGATGACACTGCAGAAGGTTATTACTATACAGGTGAACATACAGGTGAACCTGATAACCTTGATATTTTTGCTGACTTGCAGTTTTCTGATGATGGAGAAGAATTTGGGGAACCAGATCTCAGTTTTTGGGATGATGAAGAGATTGTAGTTCTTGATCCTGCTGAACTCCAAAGAATGGATTTTGAAGCCAATCAAGAACTTGAACAGAATGAAGCTAATCTGTCTATGAGAGATGAAAGACTAAAAAAGACACTAGAAAGATAGCTCATAATGAAAGGCTTCAAAAGGCTGAAAAGGAAGCTCTTCAAATGCAACATGCTCAGAAGTTTGAAGCAAGAAAGATGTATATCAGACTCAAGAGTGGAGACAAATGGGAACGTGCTCAAAAAGCAATTGATTCACCTCAGAGTTCTGATTATGAAGATCGTCGTCTTGAAGAAATTCTCGAGGAATTTAAACTGGCAAATCCAATTCATGATATGTATATAAGGGCCTTAAAGGTAGAAGTCATCAGGATAAGTACTGCATTTTATCCCAAATCTGATGAGCTGGTAATATTTGTGGATTGTCATAAAGTTGGAACTTTCAGAGTATCTATTCAGTTCTTTTATGACAGATCGCTGACAGAGATTTGGGTACTTAGGCCTAAGGTGAGAACATCGTCTGAGCTAGGTGTTTTGCTACATGAAAAGTTCAAAGAATTTGCTGAAAGAGCTGGACCATAAGTGATTAAGGATCCTCCACAAGTAAAATTTCTTAAGGGAGAGATACTTCATTCAATCAATCTTCAGACAGATGAGTTATATGAACATCATGCAAAAGACTTGGTATATGCTGAATATGCTCTCAGAAATCATGGATTCTTGACTGAAGAAAAGGTAATAGCTGCAGATCACATTCGATCCTATGCACAAACGAATATAAAAGATTACAAGAAATATTAAGGTGAACTGAGAAAGAAGCTTGGAATTCCTTTAATCTTACCTCAAGGATTGTCATCAAGAAGAGAGCGTCTTGTTGATTCTGATTTGCACAAGAAACTTCAAGTCACAGATGAACCTGAAGAAGGAGAATTCAGAAGGGAAGACAGTCCGAAGTGAAGAACCGCTCTACATGTTATATCTTTAGAGCTTAAATAGAACAAGATAGGTTAATGTGAAATATGATCAGTCTAGAGGATCATCTATCTTGTATTTATCTTTTATGTTTGAATCTGGAAATGTTAAATATAAACCAGAACCGTTTTTCATTATTTACTTTGCAATTACAGTTTTATCTTTTACTAGTTTAAGTTGAGTTAGTTGAGTTATCCTCTAGGAATTTGCTTGTTAATTTTTAACAAACAAATAGGGGGAGATTGAAAGGCATATGACTCAGCCTATTTGTATTTCGAGGATACAACTCAACTTAAATTAGATTGTAATAAGTAATTAATGGTAACTGTCACAGGAATCTTAGATAGTGATATCTGTCAGAAGAAAGAAGAATGTCAATCTATAGTTTTGATGTTTTACACCGATAGAAGATTCAGACAACTGATCAAGCCTTGGTGTAGCATTGATGCAATTGGATTTTATTTGCAGTGACAAGAGATTTCAATAGTGACAGAGGCAGTACAAGAAAATTAAAGTGTGTTGAGAAAGTACATGGATCACAACTAAGAGTCAAAGTGAAGAATAGAAATTGGAGTTAGTCGTTCATGAACCAGACAGTACATCGAACATCAACAATTATCCAGTGGAAGTTATTCACTATTTACAGTGATTCATTGAGGTAAGTTAAGTATTTATTGATTTTAATTAGTTCACATTTAATTGATATAAATCATTATAGTTTATTTAATTAATGAATTAACTCTAAAAGAATTAATTTATTTATTAAATTACTTATTGTATCAATTAAGTCTGAATTAATTAATTAATCATTAAATAATTAATAAGGTTTCTATGACATAAAAGAATAAATGTGAAACGCTGAGTTTATGTCATATTGGGAGAGAACAGACAGATTTTGTCATATTGACATAAAACGCACAGTTTATGTCATACTGGAGTTAAGACAAGATTATGTCATGTTCAAAGTTTATGTCATACCGAATTCTGGATTATGTCATGACACAATTTATGTCATACCGAGACTATGATTTATGTCATACCGATCAACAGATTATGTCATGGTACGGTTTATGTCATACCGAGATTACAAGATTATGTCATGGAGAAGTTTTTGTCATGATGGCAGCAAAATATCAAACATTGCTATAAAAGAGACAGAAGCCAGTGAAACAAACACAACACACACAGACATACACGGACAGAAAAGAAAGGAAAGAAAGAAAGCCAACATATTATATCTCTCTCTCATCTTTCAAGCTCAATTAAATTGCCATAAATTCTTGAGTTCCTTGTAACAAAAATTGTATCCATTGGAACTTGATTATTTGTGACTTGTGTATTACTAGCGAATTAAGTTTCCTAGTTCTTGACTTGATATCTTGATTTTTATTAACTAAATTAGAAAAGTTCATGTCGAATTTTCTAATTAGTTATTAATTTCTTGATAATCACTTGTACTGATTTTGTAACACCCATCAAGTTAATATATTTTTATATTCAACTTGAAATTTGTGTTATTTTATTCCGCACAAATTTGTTTGAATTAAATTTTATTTAGAAGACAAATTTGGAGAAAATGATATAAATTGTATTCAACTCCCCCTTCTACAAGCTTATTGGACCTAACACGTTTTTTAATTTTTTTTTAAAAATACATTTTTGTGTCTTATTCGTAAATTTTGTTATTTATTAAAAATAAATTAATATTTTTAATACTATTTTTTTAACTTATTATTTTTAGGAAGGTGTTAACAATTTTTTTGAAAGATATTAACCAACCAACTAACCATCATATATTATTATTGTGAATTAATATATTATTTATTTGATTTAATATAAAATTTTAAAAAAATTATTATTAATTTTAAATTTACATATGTTCTATACTTAATTTAATGACAAAATTAAATATAATTAATTTAATGTTATATTTAAATTTATTGTTAAATATCTTAAGAAATCAATAGATATTTTTGAAAAATTATTTAGTATAACCTAAATCGTAGAGAAAAGAATCGTAGGAAGTGTGTGCGGACGATGATTCTAATCGGGATATAACTGAAATCGTTTATAATTCTATTAAACATGTGATTTTTTATTTTTAATAAATATTATATATAAGTTAACTGAATTTAGAATTTTTAACACATTTTTAATTTTTTAAAAATATATTTTTGTTCCTTATTGGTAAATAATATCTTAAGAATTCAATAGATATTTTTTAAAAATTATTTAGTATAACATAAAATCGTAGAAGAAAGAATAGTAGGAAGAAGTGTGTGCGGGCGATGATTCTAATCGGAATATAATTGAAAACGTTTATAAGTATATAAAACATGTGCTTTTTCATTTTTAATAAATTATATATAATTTAATTGAATTTTTAACACATTTCATAATTTTTTAAAATAAATTTTTGTGCCTTATTGGTAAATTTTGTTGTTTACAATAATTAAATTAATATTTTTAATACAATTCTTTTACTCATTTTTTAGGAAGGCGTTAAATTTTTTTTTTTAAAAGACGTTAAACAACCAATCAACTAACCAAATATACATTGTTTTGCTTTCAATATTATAGTACAGAATAATAACTAAATAATTTTATTTGTATATTTCAATTATTTCAGTACATGGACCCAACTCAATGCGTAGATTTTATTAGATTACTTTATCAATTTTTATTTTACAATTATTTTATTTTTGAATTAGTTCTTTTAGGAAGTTGTTGAAATTTTCTTGGGAAGGTGTCAGTCAAGGAGTTACATTAACCAAATAAATCATGTTTGCTTGTAATAATGGCCAATATAACATAGTTTATTACGTAATTTTTTTATTTATACTTTAAACTCCTTGTTAACATCTTAATGAATTCTTGTGAACAAATATAGTTAAAAGAGTATGTAATTGAATATTAATTGGAGTGTAATTAAAAGAGTTTGTTATTAAGTAAAATAAAATTTTATATGCATTTTAATTTATTTTTCCATTTTTGGAAGGTGTTAACAAACTTTTTGGAAAGTGGTAACCAACCAACCAACCAATTATACCCTGTTTCGCTTATAATAGTATAGTATAGATATTTGACTTATGTTCGGTGTTGTTATTCGCAGTCTCTAAAACAAAAATATTCATATTTTAGCAATTGAAAAAACAATCTCCACCAGGGCTCCCGGTCTGGTGCAACCGTATGCACCAGACCGTTATTGAGCATACGGTCTCCCCGCCGTTGGATCAACCATCCAACGGCCCTGATTTAAAAAAAATTTTAACCGTACCGCAACAAGTTTCCGCGGTACGGGGCAATTACCAAAATACCCCTTCTCCCGTACCGCAACAAGTTTCCGCGGTACGGTACTGTTCCCTTTTTGCCAACCGAAACTGCTTCCTTATCTCCACTTTAACAAGACCACAGAAACTTGTTACAAACAATCAGACCTCAGATCTGTCTGCCGACCAATAAGAAAAGTGGGAAGGAAGAAAAGTGAGATCTTCATCATCAACTTTGAGGTAAAATCTATCTCTTTTCTTTGTGATCTTTGTAATGGCGGATAGATTATTTTCTCGTATGTTTGGTTCAAAAAAAAATGATAATGAAAAAAAAAAAAATTGAAGATTCCTTGCATCTTGATGATTTAAATATGGATGAATTTATCGATGAAAGTAGTGATGAGCCTAGCACCCCCAAATTTGTTAATATTGATGAGTTCATTAATGTGGATGAAAATGATGAATTTGTTAGTGTTGAGGAAGATGAGGGGCTAGATGATGATTTAGATGATGATTTAGATGTTCAAAATGAAAATGAGCATAATGTGGAGTGTGAAGATGGAAATGGCGTTCCTTATGTGCATCAACTATTTCATACTTTGGAACAAGGGGAAAAATTTTTTAGGGCATATGCTCTAAAAAATGGATTTGGTATTAGAATTCAATCAACCCATAGGCGTTCTAAAAGTAATGAAATATATGCTCGTATGTATGTTTGTAGACTTGCGGGTAGAAGTGGTGAAAGTAGTAGTAATCCTAAACGACGTAGAGAAAATCTTCCTAGGAGCGATTGCAAAGTAAGAATGTATGTGAATTATTCGAAGAATTTAAGTCTTTGGGAGGTAACTGGTCTTGAGTTAAATCACAATCACGTATGTGTCACTCCTTCGAAGAGGAATTTGATACAACGAGAAAGGCATGTGAATACCGCTACTCGTAGTTTGATCAAAACTCTTCGTGGTGGGGGAATTCGTGATTTTCAAGTAATGAATATTATCGGTAATATGCATGGAGGTAATGACAAAGTAGGATTTGGTACTCAACATGTTAGGAATGTAATACGGGATGAGAGAAAAAAAAAGTTTGAAAGTTGTGATGTTCAAGCCGCATTAGACTTGTTACATAGATTCAATGAAGAAAGTGGTTCCAAATTCTTTATTAGAACACAAGTTGATGAAAAACAACGTTTGAAATGTCTTCTGTGGGTTGACCCTAGATGTATAATGGCCTACCAAAATTTTGGTGATGTTGTGGCATTCGACACGACATATCGGACAAATAGATATGCCATGCCATTTGTCCCTTTTACCGGCGTAAACCACCATTATCATTCAGTGATATTTGGTTTTGCACTAATGCGAGATGAACACACAACAACTTTTGAGTGGGTTCTAAGTACTTGGCTTGAAGCTATGGGGAATAAACACCCAAAGACTATAATAACCGATCAAGATCAAGCCATGGCAAACGCTATTGCAATTGTAATTCCAAATACTACCCATTTGTTGTGTTCATGGCACATTAGTAGCAAATTCCCTGAAAAACTAGCACATTATTATTCCACCTTTCCGGACTTTAAAGTGGACTTTAACCATTGTATTTATAACTCTTTGACCGAAAATGAATTTGAGGCTAGATGGGAATCCTTGATGGAGAAGTATGAGTTACAAGATAATAAATGGTTACAGGGGTTATATGAGTTGAAGGAGAAATGGATCATTGCATATACTAGGAACACATTTTCAGCGGGTCAAAACACTACTTCAAGGAGTGAGGGGATGAATTCTTTCTTTGATAGTTATGTGAGCTCCGCCACGGGATTGAAAGAATTCATTGAAAATGCCCAAAAGGCATTGGCAAGACAATTTCTACGGGAGAAAGAAGAAGATTATGTGTCATGTACTTTAAAACGTCCTATAAAAATGCATACCGCCTTGGAGATTCATGGTTCAAAAATTTATACCAAGGAGATGTTTAGGAAATTTCAAGATCAATTGGTTGAATCCTACCAATACTTTGTGGTCAAAGACAAAAAAGCTTGTGAAGAAGGGGAGAGAGAAGGGGACAAAAATACCTATTATTGTTTGTATAGGCAAAATTTGGGCCCAACATCAAAACTAAATTATGTTGCATTCAACAAACAAGCTTTGAAGGGCATGTGTATGTGTAGAATGGTTGAACATGTAGGGATTCCGTGTCGACACATCTTGGCGGTTTTGAATAAAAAACGAATTTCCAAGATTCCCGACCATTTGATACTTCGACGATGGACTATGCATGCTAATAGAGTAAACGGTTTGTTGCCTTACGAGTTGAACATTGGAGAATCTAATGAGATGACCCCAACCGATAGATTTAATAGCATGACAATGCTCACGATGAGTTTTTGTCATAGTAGCATTGCATCTAAGGAACGATATGACTATGCCGTCGAGGTGATGAATCGAGAAATACCAATTCTCGAAAGTATGAGGGTTGATGGAGTTCAATTTGATGAAAGCAATGTAGATTCTCACGATGCAACACATGATGATGAACCAATTCTCGACCCTATTGTGTCCCAAACGAAAGGGAGGAAAAAAACCGTTCGTTTTAAAAGTCCCGTCGAATTGCTTGGTAAGGGGAAGCCGAAAAGAAAATGCACACATTGTAATTTTGAAGGACATGACAAAAGAAATTGTCCTCGAAGGCTAGAAGCTTTAAATGCTCAAATTGCTCAAAATGCCCAAATGGCTCAAAATGCTCACATGCCTCAAAGTGAAAGTGAACAACTGTAATTGTTATAACTCTTTACTTATCGATTCTTTCATTTACTTTATGTCCTTCTCACATGTCTCTATTTTGCTATAACTCTTTATTGTGATATGTAGGTAACATGGATGGTGGTGATGTTTCGGATGTTTCACATGTTAGTGATTCACTCTCGGCTTCTTCCGGGGGAAATGAGTCATATATTAGTAGCCTGTCGGACAATGCCGCGGATGAAATATGTTGCAATTTACCTGAATACTATGACATAATGGGGGAACCCATTGAGCCCCCACCGATTGTTGAGGAGGAGGATGATGAGTTATATTCTCCGGAGGAAGAGGCTTATAGGTCAAAAAATTGGATCGAAGCATGTCGTTGGATGGACACCGAAGAAATGATGGAGCGGGTAGCGTATAATGTGGATCCCTACTTCTATCCTGTTTTGAACTTGGGCAAGGACACCGAAGGCAAGTGGCGGATTTCCAATTGGGATGGTGGCCTTTTTGAGTTTTGTGACAACATTAGTGACATTTACAAATTGAGGCCTCGGGAAGGTTGCACACGAGATCAAATGCGCGTGCAATATGTGAAGGGATGGGTCTCCCATGTAAAAGATTCTCCTCATCCTCGTTGTTGGGCCACATTCAATCTCTACGATGGATCGATGTCTATAAAAGTGTCCATTTGGAACGACACTAGCACGCACAAAGCCATTAGTGAAGGTGTCATCCGCGAGGGTTGTGTTGTAACTTGTATCACGTTGCCGCATTTGTGAATTTGGAGGCTCCTCCCGGAACACCCTCTCACCGTTTGTCTGCCGGGTTTTCCAATATATTAGGTTTGTTTGGTTAGGAGTTGTTCACTCCATTCAAATGTAATATGCATATAGCATTTTCGGGTTTGTAATGAATTTATTCTAATTTTAATGAAATCAAATTTACCTTTTAAAAAAGGTAAATAATGTTTTTTTTTCTAAAGTTCACTTATTATAACATTTTAAGATTTTAGGAAGTGTAACAAATTTTTTGGGAGTAAATTTTTAACTCGCTTCCAAAGTCTTATTATTATCATGTTTTTTATAAGAAATTAAGAATTTTTTTAAAATAAAACTAAACCATGTTTTTTTTAAAAAGTTCACTTATTATAACCTTTTAAGATTTTAGGAAGTCTAACATAATTTTTTGGAGTGATTTTGTCACTAACTTCCAAAAAACCTAGTATTTTCATGTATTTTATAAGGAATTATGAAATTTCTTTAAAATAAAATTAAATCATTTTTTTTTCAGAAGTTCACTCACTACAATATTTTAAGATTTTAGGAAGTCTTACATATTTTTTTTGAGTGATTTTGGCACTAACTTCCAAAAGTTAGTGACTTTAGGCAGTTTAGGCAGTGGCAAAATGCTCTGTTTTGCTCTGTTTTCCTGGGAATGCTCTGTTCTGCTCTGTTTTGGGTTTGCAGGCTCCAGACCGTACCGCGGAAAGTTTCTGCGGTACGTGTTCGTACCGCAGAAACTTTCCGCGGTACGGTCTGGAGCCTGCAAAACCTGCAGATTTATCAGACAACAATCCTGTGATGAAACCAAACCAGAAACAGCAGAAACAGTGCTGTGATCACATTTCCAACACAACCAAGCAAATAACCTACTAAAAAACCAAGAAATTTCCAAGAACATTTCAAGCAAATAACCTACTAAAAAACCAAGAAAATTCCAAGAAAATTCCAAGAAAATTCCAAGTAAATTCCAACCAAAGTACAACTAAAATTCCAAATTAGTGCCAACTAAATTCCAACCAAATTACAACTAAAATTTCAAATAAGTTCCAACTAAATTCCAACTAAATTACAAGTAAATCCAAACTAAATTCCAACTAAAATTCCAACTAAATTCCAACTAAATTTACCACTAAATTTACAACAATTTTTAAAAAAATTAAACTAAAATCCATGATTTACTACTCTACTAGTTGATGACGTTCACGCATACGAACACCGGATATCCCTCTTGCCTTTCCCACTTGAAGCTCCCTCGCTATTCTATAACGGAACGTATCAACTACTTCTTGTGGCCAAGATGTGACTGAGGTTAAGTCATAACCTTGCAACATGAAATCCATGTATTTCATGACAAAAACACCGCAATCATTACAATTCTGCTGCTTCGGTCTTTGCGGTAAAGGTAGGACCTCATGTAAGTTAGGATCACGATCAAACCGAGGATTTAGCTTGAGTAGAAATCTTGGCAGTAACCATGACTAAAGAAAAAAATTAATTTTTAAGAAAAAAACAATTGTTGATAATTAACAAAGAAAAAAAATACACGACCACCTACTAAAAAAAAATAAAGATCCGTACCACAACTTGTATTGCCCTTGGACATGTCGGGTCATCGTTCATCGAATCTATAATGATAACATCAAACGTCTTCGTACAAACCATGAATAAGATCCAATGATTACCGTCCACATTACATGGGATGAATATGTAATCCGCCTCGATAACGGAGGGACCAATGCTTGAAGTGGAAAAACCATTTAAACTTCGGAGTGCTTCACCCCAAGCCTTCTGCTCCGCATCTTCACCCTTCCTACCCGCTCGTCGGATTTTTTTCAATTGTTCCCACCCAAGGACAATGAAGTACGGATCCATGAAGTAGTAAACCGGCTTTCTCTCCCAAATGTTGGAGTTATGAATATCCTCCTCTCGCTCTCGTAGCAATGCCTAAAAACAAACACATAACTTTGGTCATATAAAGAAGGACAAATACAATAGATGTAAAACAAGGAGAAGCATGATATTTTACCATATAGCAATAAATGATCCTGTCATCAACCCATGCACTTGGAGCCAAGCTTTGCATTGCTTTCTCTGATACATGATAGCCACATACTTGAATTCCTCCTTCCAACTTAGGCCTTTGCCCAATGCCCCAACCCCAATCATCATAGATTGTATTTCGCTTCAGCACATCCAACTCCTTCATAATACTCCACTTCTCCCCCCTCATTCTCCGGGTTGGTAGTTTGGGAGGCCTACTAGAAGAGGCAGTACCACTGGGAATGGGAGGCTGAGACACATGTTGGGATGGTTGTGTCATGTCAATGACATCGTGAGAAGTAATGGTTGTAGCAGTACCTTCGGGATCTTCTTCACACAGTGAAAGTGGACGTATGTTCTCAAATTTTGGAGCTTTATAAGCTGGCCCTCTCACCTTCTTCATCAACCTTGTGAAAGGAGTGAGAAAGGTATCTGAAATCGTCCCAAGTTCCTCCAAAAACTCAACGGGAGCCCTAGATTCCAACTGCTTCAACATATCAAGTGCAGCTACCATCTACAAGATAAAACAATGTTAATAAATAAACATATTAGGTGTGCACTGTGTAATTGAAATGTAGGAAAGGTAGGATACTTACAACTCGGTATCCCTCGACGCCATCATAGAGCTCCCTCGATTGGTAGGTTGAACGGGGGACAGGTTGTGGCTTCCCTACACGTGCACGGGTAATCTCTGCATACCAAGCCATGTACTCCGCCTTGGATGCAATATTAGATGTGCAATCAACCAAACCCTCCAAATCTGAGCAGAATCTAGCCCACCTCCCAATATCCACAAACCACCTAACCAACCAATCCTCAGAGGCAAAAGTGGCTTCTTTAGGTTGCCTATACGAGAGCATGTTAACAGGAGGCTGAGGAATCACCGGCAAATTACCAAACTGCCTGATCACCCTCTCCGGATGCTGCCACTCAACCACATCAAAGCATACCAAGGACACTCGAGCATTACCAGCTAGCTGTGCCTGTACCATCTCCCAATCAACAACCCCGTCAAATCGAGCATATGGCCTCCAAACCACATCATCACCAGCAACTCCATCAAACTCACCCCTATAAAATGGTAAGCTGTGGTGAGGACCGGACTGACGCCGCTTCCTATTAATACCCTGAACCGACGAATAAGCCCAACCCTCTGCAACCGGAAAATCTGGATGACCAAGGTCCCGCTGAGGCACGCCAATACGAGGAAATCTCTCATAAGACCAAATGTGCAATATCCATACACAAGCAGCAACACTCTTACTATTCTTCTTCGCAGCATGCTCCAACCCTCTATACAAATGTGCTAACACCGCTGCACCCCAAGCATAATTATGAACCTCCCGGATGTTGGACACAGGCACAATGTATCTGACATGGGCATAGGCTTTGTCCTTCGTAGGAAATAGAATGGCACCACACAGAAATACCAAGTATGCCTGTGTGTGTACAATAGTTGCCTCGACATTATGTTTCTCCGGCTTATGTCTACCATATCTCTCATATAGCCATGTCAACTTGATATGATTTCTAAACAAAGCATCCTCCACCTCCTCATCTGTCAACGGCTCAAACCAATTACGAATAAAGAAATCTTTCCGATTCTCTATACGACCACATGTCACAGCCTCACCAACAACCGGCAATCCTAAGATGTACCCAACATCCTCCAAGGTAACTGTCATCTCCCCTTGCCTCATGAAGAAGGTGTTGGTCTCAGGCCTCCACCGCTCAATCATAGCAGAAATGAGTCTCGCGTCATTACCCAACACAACATGGGGGTTGGTAAAAATCCCAAACCCCATCATATGTAGAAGCTCCCTCTGTGGTCTTCTTAACTTCCACTCCCGCATCGCCCTATTACCACAAATGCACTCCAACTCCTCCCTCCCCCTACCATCCCACACATCCTCGCTAACATGATAGCGGTTATCCCAAATAATGTTCGCTCTACTAGGACCCGGCAAAGTATCAAGTAAGTCATCGTGAAAACCCTCCATACCCTGCCAATTAGATAGAGAATTACATTAAAAACAACTTCAAATAGTATTCAAAAATATTATCTAAAAATCATAAGAACTAAATTAATAATCAAAATGAAATACTCATTTCGAATTTCACAAGAATGTACCCTAAATACAACAAACATGCTCTGTAAAATCAACAAAATTATTCCTAGTGCAAAGCCCTAATTGTAATTACACATAAACCCTAGTTCAATAATACACATAATTTAAAAAAAAATTAAACCCTAATTAAATTAAAGTACGGGGAAATTCAAATTACACCATTTATATGCCTCTAATTCTCATTACACACAACAATGGTACAACAATATGCAGCAAACATACAATAAATCGCACATTTTGGATTTACATACATACAAAATCATATGTACACACATTATACCAACAAAGAAAAGATGAATAATAAACAAAATACCTACAAATGATGAAGAACAGCCCGTATGTGTTGATTTTGCCTCTCAAACGCAAGAAATTGGCTCTCAAAGTTAATAAATCGCCTCAGAAACTTAATATTTGGTGATGATTTTGTGATTTCTGTGTTGTTCACTGCTACTGGCGAAATAAGAAACAAAAGGGAACAGTACCGTACCGCGGAAACTTGTTGCGGTACGGGAGAAGGGGTATTTTGGTAATTGCCCCGTACCGCGGAAACTTGTTGCGGTACGGTAAAATTTTTTTTTAAATCAGGGCCGTTGGATGGTTGATCCAACGGCGGGGAGACCGTATGCTCAGTAACGGTCTGGTGCATACGGTTGCACCAGACCGGGAGCCCTCAACCAGTAGTATACGATAACATTAGTATATAAAACAAATAGTACATCTCACATGTTTTAAGCTAATTATAATATTTAATACACAAAATAAACAATAGTATCCGCTAACAACAGAGGCTATAATCACAATTTTTATTTGTGCGTCTCTCCGTCAAAGGTAAATGTGCTCCGGTGATAATATAGGTGGAGCCCATTATCTTTATCGGGTTTTGTATCAAACAGGTCACCAATTTCACTCAAAACTATCAATTAAACCACCCATTCTAAAACGATATCATTTGAACCATTAAAATCATAATAAATATCAAATGGATACCTTTAAAATGTACTCGATAAGTAAAAATAATTTTTCATCGAGTTCTACATATTTTTCTTAAATACTACTGTAATCAAAAGAAATATTATGAATTCTAGTATTTTTGATAATATATTTACAATTTAATAAGTTTATTTACTATTTATTTTTAATTAAAACAAGGAAAATGACAATAAAATTAAAAATAAATAGTAAATGAATTTTTAAAAATCTAAATATATTATTAGAAATACTAATAATTATTAGTATTATTAGAAATACTAATAATCTAAATATGTACTCGAGAAGTAAAAATAATTTTTCATTTAGTTCTACACACATTTCTTAAATACTACTTTAATCAAAAGAAAGATTATGAATTCTAGTATTTTTGATAATATATTCAGAATTTAAAAAGTTTATTTACTATTTATTTTTAATTAAAACAAGGAAAATGACAATAAATTTAAAAATAAATAGTAAATGAATTTTTAAAAATCTTAATATATTATTAGAAATACTAGAATTATTAACCTTTCGTTTGGTTATGGAAACATTCAAGAAAAATGTGTAGAACTCAATGAAAATTATTTTTACTTCTCAAGTACATTTTAAAGGTATCCATTTAATATTTATTATGATTTTAATGGTTTAAATGATATAATTTTAAAATGGATGGTCTAATTGATAGTTTTGAGTAAAACGAATAACCTGTTTGATATAAAACCCTATCTTTATCACACGTAATTAATGGCAGAGTGCTCTACTTGCACGGTCCCTAAAACCAAACCAAACCAAACATACCCAGTATTACCCGCTCAGAGCAGGGTCTGGGGGGGGTGAGATGTACGCAGACCATACCCCTGCTTTTAAAGGTAGGGAGGCTGTTTCCGTGAAGACCCCCGGCTGCCTCTCCTCCTCACCGCAACTGAAAGGCATATGACTCAGCCTATTTGTAGTTAGAGGATCCTAATCAACTTAAACCAAATTGTAATAAGTAAATATACATATGAACTGTCACAAGAATCTCAAGAAGTATTATCTGTCAGAAGAAAGAAGAAAAGTCAATCTTTAGTTTTGATGTCGTACACTGGAAGACGATTCAGTTAACTGATCAAACCCCAGTATAGCATTGAAGCGAATGGATTCATTTAAACAGTGACAGAGATTTTTCGAATGATAGTTTGAATGTCAGTTTCAGTACAAGAGAATTGAGAGAAGAAACAAACCACAACCTAAAGTCAAAAGTGAAGAAGCATCATTGAAGTTAGTCGTTCATGAACCAGACAGTACATCGAACGTCAACACAAGTCAGTGGTAATTCTTTACTACCTTCAGTGGTTTGTAAGAATTAAATTAATTATTTATTGATTTAATTAAATTCATTTATAATTGATATAAATCATTTACTTGATTTAATTAAATGAATTAATTCTAGAAGAATTAATTTATTTTTTTAAATTAATTATTGTATCAATTAAATGTGAATTGGATAATCATTAATTAATTAAATGGATCAATATGACTTAAAAGGAAAAGGATTGTATTATGTCTTGGTGAAGACAAAATCGGTATGACCTAAATTATGTCTTACCGAGAAGCTTCAGCATTATGTCTTACCGAGCAAATTCAGATTATGTCATACCGAGCCAAAATATCCTGATTAAGTCATACCGACCACCTGCCAGCTGTTTTAGGTCATACCGAACTTTTATTAAGTTATACCGACCAGGTTTATGTCTTAATGGAGGTTTGTGTAAGTCTTAATGAAGAAAAATTAAGTCTTGGAAGCAGATTAAGTCATTCTGGAGCAGTTAAATATCCTACAAAAAGCTAGCAAGACTTGTTACTGATATAAAAGAACCAAAGACAGCAGATTATGTATTAACTGAAAAACACAGCAGAATATAATTCCATCCAGCAGATTTTCTCTCAAGAAACTCAAGAACACCAAAGCCTAAACAATTCCTAGAAATTCAAGTTCTTCATCTTTGTAATATTCTATCCGATAGAACTTGATTACTTGTGATTCTTGTACTACTAGCGAATTAAGTTTCCTAGTTCTTATCTTGATCATTATTAACTAAATTAGAAAAGTTCATGTCGAATTTTCTAATTAGTTATTAACATCTTGATAAGTTGTTATATTGATTTTGTTACACCGTATCAAGTTAATATACAGTTATATTCAACTTGAAAAATTGTGTTAAGTAATTCCGCACAAATTTGTTTTTGCTAAAATATTATCTAACGGACAAATTTCGATAAAAAGGTAAAGATTGTATTCAACCCCCCTTCTACAATCTTATCGGACCTAACAATTGGTATCAGAGCCGATTGATTGATACACAAATCAAAGATCTCATTTTACTCGAATAAAAATCATCCCCGAATTTTTTAACTCTCTTAAAAAAGTCATCATGTCTTCTAAAGTTGGAACTGTGAAAATTCCCATATATGACAAAAACAGTTATGATATGTGGAAGAACAAAATGTTACTGTTCCTCGAGGTTGCAAATCCTAAATACATGAAAGTCTTATCAGAAGGACCAATAATACCTTTTGGATTAATTCTTGAAGTTGTTAATGATGGAAAAGTTGTTGCCCCTGCAAGGTTTGTACACAAAGATTCTTCTGAATACACTCTTGTTGAAAGAGAGGAAGTTGGACTTGACATTAATTTAAGACTGATCTTAATAGATTCTCTAGACTCTGTAATGTACAGTCATGTGATTAACTGCAAGACTGCAAAGCACATGTGGGAAACCATTGAAACTGTGAATGAAGGAACAGAGGAAGTTAGGGAGAATCGTCTAGAAATTCTGACATCTGAGTATGAACACTTTCGATCAGCATCCAATGAAAGTATTCAAGATGTGTTTGAAAGATATAACAAACTTGTCAACAATTTACAGATGCATGGCAAGTACTACACTCAGAAAGAGATCAACAGAAAATTTCTACTATCAATGCATGTTCATCTAGAACATAGGATTACAGCTATCAGAGAGTCGAGGAATCTAAGTGAAATTACTGTAGAAAGACTCTTTGGCGTTTTAAAAACCTATGAACTGGAACAATCTCAACAAAAGGAGATTTATGGAAAAGGAAGAGTTGCCAATACTTCTACAGCTCTTATTGTTGAGAACAAACAGGAAGTGGAAGATAAGGTTATTCAATTTTATAGTGTTGACAGTGGCAAGCTTGAAGTTGAAGTTGGTCAAACGAATGCTAGTCCAGATGAAGGAGACTTCTATTCGTTAGAAGAGCTAGATCAGTTGGAAGATGAGTCCATGGCTTTGTTGGTAATGAAATTCAGTAACTTCAGATTCAGGAAGAATCCCAAGTTCAGGTACAAATATAACTGTAACAGGTTCCAGAGAGGAGGTTCTTCATCCTCAAGTAACAGAGGAGGTTACAAAACTGGAACAGTTGAAAGAAGTAAAATTAGATGCTACAACTGTAATGAACTTGGACATTTCGCTACTAAATGTCAGAAGCCAAAACAAAACCAAAGAAAAGACTTTGGATCTGAGAAGAAGAAGACAGGTAAAGCCTATGTGGCTGCTGGAAAGAGTTGGGATGATACAGACTCTGAAGAAGAAGAGTATGGCAATCTTGCCCTGATGGCAAAATCTGATAACTCCAGTGGTACTTCATCTGAGGTATCATGTTCTGAAAGTCAATATATTTATCAACTTAGTGATTCACTAGGTTATGCTAATAGAGAGATTGAAAGGATCAATTTGTTAAATACAGATCTTAGAAATCAATTATCAGAATTACACGATGTACAAAATTGCCATGATAAACAAAAATCAGAAATAAGAATTCTAAAAGAACTTGAGAGGTCTCTAGCGTTGATAGTGGTTCAACAACGTGAGACAATAGCTGAACTAGAAATAAAGGTTAGCGCTACTTCTAATTCATGTAAAATGGCTAAAGAGTTGTTTAACCAACAAGCTATTAATCAAACCGTAGGAATTGGGTTTGATTATAATGAAGCTATTGGACGAACAAGCATTATTACCCCTAATCGTGTCAGTGATGTAGAAAGGGGTATACCAATAGTGCTTAAGGGTGTTAGTAACCCACTCTTTAAGACATCCATAGCAGAACCTTTGGATACAACATCTTTAATCATTAAGGAAGAGATGCGCATTGAGGATGTAGCTAATGGCGTAGTCTTAGAAAGTAATCAAGTTGTTAAAAATGATGAAGATAGTAAGTCTATGTTTAAGAAAACAGAAAGAGTTGGTGAGTCTACTAGTTCCTTGAAAACTAGTAGTAGAAGTAACAACATGAATAAATGCAACAACATATCTACCATGCATGCTATTCCTGTTATTGATACTGCTCATAAGAAATGCAATGCTGTTAATTGCATGTCTTGTGCTTTTAATATAATGTCTGCTTACTTTAACGGTAATCATGCATGTGTTGATAAGAATGTTCCTAGACAGCATATGAGCAGAAATAATCATGTTAGATCCAGGACTGTAAACCCACCTAATCCTAAGACTAGGACTCCAAGTCCTCCTAAGGATATGGTGAAGACATGGTTACCCAAGCTGAAACCAAAACAAGTTAAAGTTGTTTACAGGGTTAAATGTCCAGTACCTGAAGAAAATATTGTTAAAATAAAAAGTGTTGCTTTGCCTGATAAAGGCCAATTTTTTAAGTACTCTGGACCCAATCAAATTTGGGTTCCGAAGAAAGTCTAACCAATTTGTCATTTCAGGGTTTAAAACAGGTTGAACGAGTCATGTGGATTCTGGACAGTGGATGTTCAAGGCATATGACCGGAGATAGAGCCCTGCTGACAAATGTGGTGGAGAAGGTCGGCCCAGTCGTTACCTTTGGAGATAACAGCAAAGGTAAAACTGATAGATATGGCAGATTAGAAGCGGGAAATGTTATCTTTGAAGATGTCTCTTTTGTGAACGGCCTTGAGCACAATTTGCTCAGTATTAGTCAATTCTGTGACAAAGGTTATGAAGTTCATTTCAACAAGAAGAATTGTCTAATATCACACAAGAGAAATGAAAGGCCGCAGTTGACTGGAGTAAGAAAAGGAAACTTGTACATAGCCAATATGAACTCTGGAAGCACAGAAGAAATTAGATGTTTTTATTCAAAGGCATCCACTGATGAAAGTTGGTTATGGCACAAGAAACTTTCTCACCTAAACTTCAAAACAATGAATTCTCTAGTTAAAAGAGAATTGGTGAGAGGTTTACCTTCGATTGAATTTACTCAGGAAGGTCTATGTGATGCTTGTCAAAAAGGAAAGTTAAAAAGGGCAATTCACAGGAGCATTAACACATCATCAATAACTGAACCATTACAACTTCTCCATATGGATTTGTTTGGTCCAGTTAGTGTGATGTCCATGTCAAGAAAAAGATATGCTCTAGTGATTGTTGATGATTTCTCAAAATTCACATGGGTACTATTTCTGAACTCAAAAGATGAAACTCCACAACTGGTAGTTGATCACATTAAGTTAATTGAGCTGGACTCTAATCGTCCAGTAAGAGCTATAAGGTCAGACAACGGAACTGAATTCAAGAATGCAGTTCTGAATGACTTTTGCACTGAAAAGGGTATAACTAGACAGTACTCGGCTCCCAGAACTCCTCAGCAAAATGGGGTAGTTGAAAGAAAGAATAGAACCTTGATTGAAGCTACACGTACTATGCTAAGTGAATCAAGGCTTCCATTGAGCTTTTGGGCTGAAGCTGCCAACACTGCATGCTATACCCAGAATCGAACACTTATCAATAAAGACTTAATGAAGACACCATATGAAGCTCTACATGACAAGAAACCAACTCTCAAGTACTTCCATGTATTTGGGACAAAATGCTTTGTGCTGAAAGAAGGAGATGATCAAGGTGGTAAATTTGAAGAAAAAGCACATGAAGCAATATTTATTGGTTATACTAGAAGAGCCTACAAGGTGTATCTTATTGATCAACAGAAAACTATGGAAAGTGTCAATGTTACATTTGATGACACAAAACTCCCAAGTATCCAAAATGAAGATCCATCTGAAAAGCTTAAGTTTGATGACATGTCAGACTCAGATTCAGATGATGACAATCAACCTGACGTTGTTGCTGATAATAATAATCCAAATGTTGGTGGTAATGATCAAGGTGATACTGGTGAAAAAAATGATAATTTTCAAGACACCACTGATACTCTTGAACCATCAACAAGTCAAACCGGCAACAACTCAGGGGGAGATAATGAAGGGTCAACAAGTCATACTCAACATCATACTGAAGATCAAGGCGAATCATCAAGATCAATTTTTCCCAGACAAACTGTTTGGAATAGAGCTCATCATTTTGAGCTGATCCTTGGTGATCCAGATGTTGGTGTGAAAACAAGAAGAGCTTATCAGAATCAATGTAATTATTCTGGGTTCCTGTCTGTCATAGAACCTAAGAAGATAGAAGAAGCTCTATCTTATCCTGATTGGGTGATTGCTATGCAAGATGAACTCAATCAATTTAAGCAACTAGAAGTATGGAAGCTGGTACCCAGACCTAAAGATAGAAAAGTGGTGGACACAAGATGGGTATTCAAAAACAAACTAGATGAAGATGGCACTGTGATAAGAAACAAAGCAAGACTGGTAGCTAAAGGTTATTCTCAAGCTGAAGGCATTGATTATGACGAGACCTATGCTCCAGTGGCAAGACTTGAGGCCATCAGAATATTCTTGGCATTTGCATCCTATTCAAGATTCAAAGTTTATCAAATGGATGTCAAGAGTGCCTTTCTGAATGGTAAGCTAGATGAAGAAGTGTATGTAGAACAGCCCCTGGTTTTGAAGATCAAGATCATCTAGACTATGTCTACTTTCTTTACAAAGCTATCTATGGTCTTAAGCAAGCCCCAAGAAAATGGTATGACACTCTCTCTGAATTTCTATTAGAAAATGGTTTTATAAGAGGTGTCATAGACAAAACGCTCTTCAATAAAAGACATAAGAATGATATAATACTAGTCCAAGTCTATGTGGACGATATTATATTTTGGTCTACTAATGAGCTTCTATGCAAGAAGTTTTCTAAGTTAATGCAGGGTAGGTTTGAAATGAGCATGATGGGAGAACTGAAATTCTTTCTTGGATTACAAATAAGTCAGAGACAAGATGGAATATTTATTTGTCAATCCAAGTACATCAAGGAGCTCCTCAAGAAATATCACATGGAGGAGTGCTCATCAGCAAAGTCACCATCAACTATAGCTGTCAAAATTGGTTTATGTGAAAGTTCTGCCAAGGTAGATATCACAGGCTATAGAGGTATGATTGGCTCATTGCTTTACCTAACTGCTAGTAGACCAGATATAATGTTTGCCACATGCTTGTGTGCAAGGTTCCAAGCGAACCCTAGAGAAATCCATCTCACTGCTGTCAAAAGAATCTTAAGATATCTAAAGGGTACGCCTAATTTAGGCATCTGGTACCCTAATGAATCTGGTTTTACTTTAATTGGATATACAGATTCTGACTATGCAGGAAGTGTTGTAGACAGGAAAAGTACATCTGGGAGTTGTCAATACCTAGGTGGAAGATTGGTTTCCTGGTTCAGTAAGAAACAACAAACAGTTTCCAACTCTACAGCCGAAGCTGAATATATAGCTGCTGGAAGCTGTTGTGCTCAGATCTTATGGATTAGGAATCAATTAATGGACTATGGCATTGTATTGGAAAATATCCCTATTTTATGTGATAATACAAGTGCCATAGCAATCGCCAGCAATCCTGTGCAGCACTCAAGGACAAAGCACATTGACATAAGGTATCATTTTATAAGAGAGCATGTAATGAATGGTACAGTGCAACTACTATTTGTAGGCTCTGGAGATCAAACTGCAGATATTTTTACTAAGTCGCTTAATGAATCCTCATTCACTAATATTGTTAGTGAATTGGGTATGTTAAACAGTCCTAGTAATTAATACTGTTAATATCTGAAATTTGATCTTTAATAATTTTGGAAGTGATTATTCTGTGAATATTTGTTGTTTGAAATCATTTGTATAATTATTTTACCAACTGATTTTCTTGCTTGTTTAGTTATTTTTCACTCTGTTTATTCATATTATTTAATACTTCATATTTCTGTATTTTTAGAATATTTGTAGATATTTATTTTTATTTTAATAATTAATTTATCATATGTTTTGTAGTGTTTGTCCTGTTAATATTGCTTTGTTTTCGTTAATAGGATAGCATATGGTATTTATAATTATTTTTATAATTTGTTTAATTTTCTATAATATTTTTATTATTTTTATAAGTTAATTGTATATTTTTGTATGTTTATTTGAATTATTTGTATATATTTTAATTTATTTTAATAAGGATATGTCTTAAATTAAATCAGAATAATAATAGGTCTTATTAATAAGTCTATTATATTTAATAAGTCTTAATTATGTTAAGTCTTATTAGAATAATTCTGTTTTTAATTTTTGGTCTTATTCGAATTTTTAGTTAAGTTTTGTTTATATATAATTCTAAGTCTTATTAGAATATTAAGCTTAAGTCTTAATTAGTTTAGGTCTTATTAGTTTTTAAAAAAATTATTCGGTATGACATAACCGACTTAGTATATATTTAAGTCTTAACGAGGTATATAATTATTAAGTCTTATTCACATGTTTTAAGTCTTATTAATTATGTCTTGTTAGATAGATTAAGTCTTATCCACTGAATACTTAATTAAGTCATATTCAGCCAGTTATATATATAGAGCAGTTAGGGTATTGTTAAGTCTTATTTCATTTTAAGTCATTCTCCAAAGTTAAGTCTTTGAGAACTATTGAATATACATACATATACACGCATAAACCACCGATCGTTCATGCCAATTTTTCAACACAAATCTTGACTGAAATCACAAACCAAATACAACCATCGATTCCTGGTGTGATTATCTTCATTTTGATTATTTAAAATCTCAATCATGTTCCGATTTGAAGATTTTTTATTTCGGAAAATCGCAAAATACGATTTGTTTTTCAGAAAAACTGGGTTCGAATCTTAGAAATCTAAAAATATACGTGTGTTCGTGTGTGTAAGGAGATTGTTGTGTGAATTTTTCAGAATTTTTTGACAACTTTTAATTTTCTCGAATTTTTAATTATTTATTAATTCGAAAAATTAATTTTTAATTCATTATTTTATAAAATCTGAAATTTTCAAAGAAATTAAATCTTGATTAAAATGGCTGATCGATTTGAAATTATTAAACATAATTTAATCGGTTATTTTGATCCAGAAAAATGTTCACTTGAACGTTTTCGACCGTGGATTCGATTTTTAAACGATAATTCACTAGTTCGCACTGCTTTGAGCCTAGATGCTCCCTTAAAAATTGAACCTTTGCGAATCATGTGTACTACTGCTGTCATTTCCAATGACAACAGATCGTTTGTCTTCTCTGTCGGAGACAATCAGTACACAGTGGATGAAAATGTTATAAATACGGTCTTAAACTTTCCTAGTGACAATTTCGAAGAATTACCATCAGAACAAGAATTGATAAATTTTTTGAATGGTATATTCTACCAAGACAGACCTGATCAAACTGTCTGGAATAAAAAGCACCTCGTTCAAGAATGGGACTATCTGTTTGACACCTTAGCTAAAGTCTTTGCCAATTCTACTAAAGGGAACTTCGGGGTATTACCATCCTTCATGCAGCATATTGGATATGCAGTTGCACACAACCGAAGAATTAATATTGGTAGACTACTGTGTGTTCCGATGGTTAGAAGAATCATTAATGCAAAGAGGAATTTTGATCATGGAGAAAAAGTATCATGCTATTATCCAAGATTCCTGTCATTGATTTTTAATCATCTAGTGGAACTAGAAAACCAAGCCCAATTCCTGAATGGAGAATCACTGGCGTCAGGTAAACCTTCTACCAGATTGTTCACTGAGTACAGCAACAAGCCTAAATTCACAAATATACCTGTAGTTGTCACCCAATACATGTCAAACTATATACAACTACCTGTCATTGAACCTGTACCAGAACCTGAACAAAACCCTGAACCACCAGTGGAAAACATACTTGTTGAACATGAAGATCAAGGCAATCAACAAGTTGAACCTGCTCAACAAATTGTTCCTCAGCCACCTGCACTTGCTGTTGAACATCCAGTGGAATAAACTGCATCTGTCCCTGAACCTGAATTAAATCAACCAATCTTATCAGAGACTATCGCAGAATCAGCTGACCAGGTATTGTCTTTTGTTCCTCAAACTATTTCTACTTCTCAATCTATTTCTGGAACCCAAGTGGTTGATAGGGCTGACCAAGGGATTGTAAGACCGCAATCTCTAACCCCGGTCATAGAGCCAAACACTGAATCTACATCACTTAAAACCTTTCACTCCAGAAAGAAAATTCCCTTTCAAAGAGCAAAGAAAAGAAGAAATATAATGAGTGAACCCACAGCTCTGCCTCTACAAAAGAAAAGTAGAACTGATTCAGAGGCAACTGTAAGCCCATTCGTATCTTCCCAACAAGATATAGACGTTGATATGGCCATGCAACAGTTACTAGGATCATCCTCTCAACAGGATGATACTATTGAAATTCGCTATAGGGCCATGGCATCCTGTAATGTGTCAGGCACAACCCCTTTGTTATTACTAACAATGGGAGAACAGATAGATTATGATGCAAATAGGGACACATTGACAGGAGAGCAAATTGAGTCTGAAACAATGCCTACCATAGTTACGGTAGAAGAGTCTTCACAGACTTCAGAGGGAAATCTTGGTTCCTTGACAACTTTAATGGAACCATCATCTTCCCTCCTAGGAGAAACATTCCTAGATCCCTCAAGGGAGTTTCCACTCGCAGTTTCGACTGAAGAAAGTGGAAGGCAACTTGATCAATCTACTACTGAAGAAATTCAGATTACAAATCCAAATGTACAAGTGGAATTCATTGAGGACAAGGATTTGCGAAATCCCATTGCACCACCACTGACCTTCCCAGAGGAGGCTAGGGTGATTTTAACTGCAGGTACCGCTTCTGGAAAAGCTAAGGAAATTGAGAGGAGTGATGTGAGGATTACCACAAAATTGAGTGATACACATGCACATCAGGTGAGTGAAATTCAGAGTGAAACTCAGGTGAGTGCACACACAGACACATACACTCTCTCATTGTTACAAAAAATATAAGATCTGGAAAGGGAACTAGAAGCAAGTAAAGCTGAAGCTAGATTACTTCGAGCACAAGTGGATAAACAGTCTTCTCCATCCACCTCTGTTGATAATCAGCTTACTTCGATAAAGGGTGACATCAATAACTTGAAGACATTCTTCACTAATAAAATCAAACTCTCGAACTTTCTCATGAAAAAGCTCTTGATGATTCTGGTGAGGTCACGGTGGCACAAGACAAAATTATTGCTGAAATCTCCAACAAGGTTGACAATCTACAGGAAGAAGTGCATGAAAATTAGCGTTCTAATGATTTTCGACTAGATCAAATTGAGAAGCAAAATGCACATCCAACTAAAGGATTAAGGCATTTATTTCATCTGATAAGTCAAAATCGCACACCAACTACTGAAGAAAGAGAATTCTTTGCAAGAACAGGTGGTGATGATGATGAACGAGATCCTGAAGCTGGTGCAACTGATAAATCTGTAGAGGATTCCTCAACTAAGGGGGATAAATCACAACAGGCACAGAAATCACAAGGTGGTGAGAAAGGACAAGGAGAGAAAGGAGGTAAATCTGATAAATCTGATACAGACAGTGAAGACAAGAGGAATAAGGGGAAGAAGAAAGTTGTTGCAGATGATCAAGTCATGGGTGAACCAGGTAATCTTGATGTTTTTGATGACTTTGATTTTTCTGATGAAGGTGAGAAATTACCTGAACCAGATTTAAGTCACTGGGAAGAAGAAGAACTAGTGATATCTGAATATGAAGCTCAACAAGCAGAGAAAGAATCTGAAGAATTATTTGCTCAGAGGGAAGCTAATTTGCTGATGAGAGAAGAAAAGCTTCAAAAGTCATTAGAGCAAATTGCACGAAATGAAGAACTTCAGAAAGCTGAACAGCAAGAATTACAACGATTACATGCTATAAATGTTGAGAAGAGAAAGACATATATCAGACTAAAGAGCGGTGACAAATGGGAACGTGCTCAAAAAGCAATTGATTCACCTCAGAGTTCTGATTATGAAGATCGTCGTCTTGGAGAAATTCTCGAGGAATTCAAACTGGCAAATCCAATTCATGATATGTATATAAAGGCCTTAAAGGTAGAAGTCATCAGGATAACTACTGCATTTGAATCCAAATCTGATGAGCTGGTAATATTTGTGGATTGTCATAATGTTGGAACTTTCAGAGTATCTATTCAGTTCTTTTATGACAGATCGCTGACAGAGATTTGGGTACTTAGGCCTAAGGTGAGAACATCTTCTGAGCTAGGTGTGTTGTTACATGAGAAGTTCAAAGAATTTGCTGAAAGAGCTGGACCAGAAGTGATTAAGGATCCTCCACAAGTAAAATTTCTTAAGGGAGAGGTACTTCATTCAATCAATCTTCAGACAGATGAGTTATATGAACATCATGCAAAACACTTAGTATATGCTGAATATGCTCTCAGAAATCATGGATTCTTGACTGAAGAAAAGGTAATAGCTGCAGATCACATTCGATCCTCTGCACAAACGAATATAAAAGATTACAAGAAATTTCAAGCTGAACTGAGAAAGAAGCTTGGAATTCCTTTAGTCTTACCTCAAGGATTGTCATCAAGAAGAGAGCGTCTTGTTGATTCTGATTTACACATGAAACTTCAAGTCACAGATGAGCCAGAAGAAGGAGAATTTAGACGAGAAGACAGTAATTGAAGATCAGCTCTACGTGTATTATCTTTAGAGCTAGATAGGTCAAGATAGGAATATGTTAAATATGATCAGGCTAAAGGATCATCTATCTTGTATTTATCATTTTGTTTGAATCTGGAAATGTTTAATATAAACCAGAACTTTTTTTTCATATTTACTTCGTATTTAAAGTTTTATCTTTCATTTGGTTAAGTTGGATTAGTTGAGGTATCCTCTAGGAATTTGCTTGTTATTGTCTAACAAACAAATAGGGGAGATTGAAAGGCATATGACTCAGTCTATTTGTAGTTAGAGGATCCTAATTAACTTAAACCAAATTGTAATAAGTAAATATACATATGAACTGTCACAGGAATCTCAAGAAGTATTATCTGTCTGAAGAAAGAAGAAAAGTCAATCTATAGTTTTGATGTCGTACACTGGAAGATGATTCAGTTAACTGATCAATCCCCAGTATAGCATTGAAGCGAATAGATTCATTTGAACAGTGACAGAGATTTTTCGAATGATAGTTTGAATGTCAGTTTCAGTACAAGAGAATTGAGAGAAGAAACAAACCACAACCTAAAGTCAAAAGTTAAGAAGCATCATTGAAGTCAGTCGTTCATGAACCAGACAGTACATCGAACGTCAACACAAGTCAGTGGTAATTCTTTACTACCTTCAGTGGTTTGTAAGAATTAAATTAATTATTTATTGATTTAATTAAATTCATTTGTAATTGATATAAATCATTTACTTGATTTAATTAAATGAATTAATTCTAGAAGAATTAATTTATTTTTTTAAATTAATTATTGTATCAATTAAATGTGAATTGGATAATCATTAATTAATTAAATGGATCAATATGACTTAAAAGGAAAAGGATTGTATTATGTCTTGGTGAAGACAAAATCGGTATGACCTAAATTATGTCTTACCGAGAAGCTTCAGCATTATGTCTTACCGAGCAAATTCAGATTATGTCATACCGAGCCAAAATATCCTGATTAAGTCATACCGACCACCTGCCAGCTGTTTTAGGTCATACCGAACTTTTATTAAGTTATACCGACTAGGTTTATGTCTTAATGGAGGTTTGTGTAAGTCTTAATGAAGAAAAATTAAGTCTTGGAAGCAGATTAAGTCATTCTGGAGCAGTTAAATATCCTACAAAAAGCTAGCAAGACTTGTTACTGATATAAAAGAACCAAAGACAGCAGATTATGTATTAACTGAAAAACACAGCAGAATATAATTCCATCCAGCAGATTTTCTCTCAAGAAACTCAAGAACACCAAAGCCTAAACAATTCCTAGAAATTCAAGTTCTTCATCTTTGTAATATTCTATCCGATAGAACTTGATTACTTGTGATTCTTGTACTACTAGCGAATTAAGTTTCCTAGTTCTTATCTTGATCATTATTAACTAAATTAGAAAAGTTCATGTCGAATTTTCTAATTAGTTATTAACATCTTGATAAGTTGTTATACTGATTTTGTAACACCGTATCAAGTTAATATACAGTTATATTCAACTTGAAAAATTGTGTTAAGTAATTCTGCACAAATTTGTTTTTGCTAAAATATTATCTAACGGAAAAATTTCGATAAAAAGGTAAAGATTGTATTCAACCCCCCTTCTACAATCTTATCGGACCTAACAGCAACAACCGAAAGACTCTCGACCCTCCTCACTGGGGCTTCAGCCCACCTCCTACGGACGTGGCCGAACCACCTCAACCTCCCTTCCCTAACTTTTGCGGAAAAAGGCGCCACCTCAAGCTCGCTCCTAAATACCACATTCGGGATTCTATCCAACATCGTGCGCCCACAAGACCACCGCAACATCCTCATTTCAGCCGCTTCCAACTTGCTCTCGAGGGCCTTCTTCGCCGGCCAACACTCCGAACCATATAACATCGCAGGACGGATACCCGCTCTATAGAATTTCCCTTTCAACTTTAACGGGACTTTCTTGTCGCACATCACCCCTGACGCTGCCCTCCACCTTAGCCACCCAACCTTGATACGATGCATGACATCATCTTCGATTTCACCTTCCTTCTGGATGATCGAACCCAAATACTTGAACTTATCCGTACGAGGGACGATCTGATCTTCAATCCTAACCTCCACCCCTTCCTCGTTGGCCTCACCACTGAAGTTACACCAGAGATACTCGGTTATAGACCAACTCACACGCAAGCCTAGGGGCTCCAAAGTAGATCTCCATAACTCCAACTTCTCGTTCACCTCCCCCCTCGACTCCGCCACTAACACGATATCATCAACGAAGAGCATGCACCAAGGGACGACATCTTGAATCCCTCGAGACATGACATCTAGGATAAGGGCGAAAAGAAGAGGACTTAGGGCGGAACCCTGGTGTAGCCCAATCTCAACAGGGAAAAAACGGGAGTCACCTACTGGGGTCCGGACACAGGAACTATCTTGGGAGTACATGTCCTGAATCACTCTCACGTACGATGACGACACTCTCCTCTCCTCAAGACTCTTCCAAATAGCTTCACGAGGGATGCTATCATAAGCCTTCTCAAGATCAATGAACACCATATGGAGGTCTTTGCGACGTTCCCTGAACTTCTCCATAAGGCGTCTGACGAGATGAATGGCCTCGGTCGTCGATCTCCCAGGCATAAAACCAAATTGATTCTCTGAGATTTCAACTTCTCTTCTAATCCGACATTCAACCACTCTCTCCCAAAGTTTCATAGTATGACTGAGTAATTTAATACCTCGATAGTTACTACAACTCTGAGCATCGCCTTTGTTCTTGAAAAAAGGGACCACAATACTACGCCTCCATTCATCTAGCATCTTAGCACCCAAGAGGAGAACATTGAAAAGATCTTCTAGCCATTGCACGCCAACCTCACCAAGACAAAGCCACACCTCGATTGGGATCTGATCTGGACCAACCGCCTTCCCTCTAGCCATCTTTTTAAGGGTAACCTTGACTTCATCCTTGCTGATACGCTCACAGGAACCGTAAGAACAAACAGACGAAAGAGAGACCTCTTGCTCCACACCGGCACCACTCCTCCTAGCCTCATTCAAGAGATTATGAAAATACGAACTCCACCTCTCCTTAATAGCATCCTCATTCATAACACTTGGCCTGAATCATCCTTAACAAACTTAACAGAACCCAGGTCGCGCCGCCCTCTCTCCATAGCTTTAGCTAGTTTAAAGATAGCGTTTGCTCCTTCCTTGGTATCTAGGCGCTTGTACAGCCCCTCATAGGCTTCCTCTTTGGCTTTCGCTACAGCCTTTTTTGCCTCTCGTCTCGCCACCTTGTACGCTTCCATCTTCAGACTCCTCTCCGCCCCTGTACAAGTCGACAAAAGCTCTTTAAAGAGCGCAAGTTTAGCCTTTACTTTCTTTTGAACCTTCTCGTTCCACCACCACGACTCCTTAAGACCACTGAACTTTCCTGAGGAAACCCCCACCACCTTCTCGCCCACACACCGAATAGCCTTCGCCATGTTGGTCCACCTAAAGTTAACATCTCCACCACGCGCAAAACAAGCTTCGTTGAGTAGAGCCTCCCTGAATTCGGCCGCCTTCTCGCATTTCAAATCTTTCCAAAGGATTCTAGGTCTAGACTCTCTCGTCGTACGAACAACTCGACCCCCCATGGATAGATCCATGGCCAACAGACGGTGATGGGAAGCACACGCCTCACTCCGGAACACCTTACAATCCACGCACGCCCTAACATCACGACTGCGCATAAGTAGGTAATCGATTTGAGTGTTGTGCCCCCCACTGCTAAAGGTGATGAGGTGCTCAGCCCTCTTCTGAAATACAGAATTCACAATTACCAACTCCTGGGCAGTAGCAAACTCCAACAACGCGGACCCACCAAAATTCCTGACCCCAAAGCCGAAACCCCCATGAGCGCTGTGATAGCCATCCGCCCTCTCACCAATGTGACCATTAAAATCGCCACCCAACAATAAAAATTGGTCGTCAGGAATACTTCCGACCAACTCATCTAAACAGACCCAGAAAGCCTCCTTCTCGGCGTCGCCCAAACTGACTTGAGGGGCATACGCACACACCACGTCACCACCTTCTCCCCAACAACAACTTTGACGGACATGATCCTATCGTTGCACCTCTTCACTTCCACGACGTTGTCTTTTAGATCCTTCGCCAAAATGATACCCACTCCGTTCCTCGAGTTGGCAAGACCCGAGTACCACAATTTATACCCGTTCGCTTCTCTAGACTGAGCCCCCTTCCAACTAGTTTCTTGAATACAAGCCACATCCACTTTACGCTTCTTCAGCACGTCCACTAACTCCAAAAATTTGCCCGTTAAGGTCCTAAATTCAAACTGCCAACACGCAAACTATGCGACATCGTCAAAACAAACGTGCAAAAACAAACACAATACCAACCTGAATGAAGGTAAAATTTAGATCACAATTTATATGCAGGTAGAAAAAGAGGTGGTTCTGCAGTAAATAATAAATAAATGATTGACAACAATAATAATAATTTTTTTTTTCAGAATAATTATAGAAAACAGAAATGATACGAATGCAACTTCGGACGAGCTTGATATTCCGATAAGCTAAACCTGCAAAAACGGTAAAACCCACAAATATCTACTAGCTTATTGTTAGTTAAAAGAACCTAAAATGATGGTGGAGTTAAAAAGTATTCTTCCGACGATACGCCGATCAGGAATGGCCAGTACAGTTGGTGACTACAGACTATTACTTTATGAGTAGCGAATTATAAGGAACAAATAAAGCTAGCAATCAAGTTCAAGACAGATCTGAGCAATCAATATACTTAAACACTTAGATAACACAATTAATATAAATTATATGCTAAATAATATGGATTTGAGTAATAATTCTTGGCTGAATTATAAAATTGAAAAAGTCAGAAAATATGACCGTTGAGAGGAGAGGATTTGCAGATTATTTTTGAAGCCAGATGCTCGCGTACCAAATGAAGCATACATAAACCAGGCGATTTATAAAACACCAAGTGGTAGCTTCTCTTCTTGCTTAAAGTACAGAGTAAGCCGTAATTACATCCAAATTGGGATGTGTAACCTGTATGTATAATGTATGTATATGCGTACGGATTTGTGCAGAGAGGTGAGAAATAAAGATTGATGTGAATCTGTTGCCCGGTTGGTGGTTCAAAGTTCAATCACCTACAAATTCTCTAGGGGTCAATTAATTCACTTCTCTAATACTTAGTACTAATAGCTAAAGCTGATAATGACATCATGTTTAACATGAATCAGCACTTCTTGAGCCCTAATTTTCTTCTTCAATTTTTATTCTTGTACTTTTGCTCCTCTCTTTTTCACCCTTGATGATAAGTTTGGACCCTCTTGTATTGCTTTCTTCTTTTTAGAGAGTGAGGTGTCTAAAGATGGATGGATAGCTGAGTAGAGCAAATGTGCAGTGCTATATCTTAAAAGTTGCACGGTCCCTCTATAACCATTATCCAATGTGTACGTAGAGGTGTATCAAATATTTGAAGTACCAGGACCATCACTCTTACTCGTCAGGGTAAATGTTTGTTCATATATTGCAAAAAGTTTCTTAGTACGTACTCTAATTGGTTTTTGATATAAAAATAAATATTTGCTATAAACACCAACCATAGATGAATTGCACAAATTACATGATGTTGATACAAGAATGTATTTATTGTGTTTCCGAAGACTGTACTTGAGTATTTGTTTTTGAAAATTATTTTTTATGGGCTCTGGCAAATATCAGCCCGGTAATATTGAAGTTATCGTCTACAATTAGTGTTACAAGACAACAATGCAGAAATATTGCGGGGGTTACAGGCTTACATGTGAACGGGTCGGGTTTGGATCGGATAGACCTAAATCAATTTCCATATCTATTTATTTTTATCGGATTCGGATTCGGATTGGATCGGATCACACATCGGATATTTCAGAGTCGATCCATATCCAATCCATTTAGTTTAATGGATAAACGGATCGGATGTCGGATATCCATTGCTCCATTTATTTTTTAAAGTATAAAAAAATTAATTACAATTAATGTATGTGAAAAAATTAATAAAATTTGAGAAGTTACAATCTAGAATTTAGTGTATAAATTTAAGTAGCAATCAAAAATATAAACCACTTTAGTAATTTTATTGTTCAAACACAATGTTTAAATTACTAGTTCCTGATTTACCATCCCCAACAAATGATTTTTACAGTGCTTACATAAAATTTTATCATTCCCATTAGCATCTGTTTACTCTGTGAAATAAGACAAAAATTAATGCAAAAAATACATATTAGATCAAAATCACTTGGATCATTACCCACGGTATTATAACTTCCGTTACCCTAAAAAAACAAAACAAAAAACACATATTAAATCAAAATCAGATTATAATCTTCATCATTAAGAAACTATAAGAAAGAATCACTAAATTAACGTACCATGATTAAGATTTAAGAATGAAGACGCGATATCTTGCTAATCAAAAAAAATATAATGACGTTAAATTTTGGAGGTTGGAGCCTGGAGCTGTGCATGGAAGAGTAAGGAAATATTAGATTAGGTATAAGGCTTAGGGTTTTCAATAACGTAACTTATTACAATATAAAATATTTTGAAAATAATATTATATATATTATATAATATATTATTATATATTTAAACGGATCGGGTCGTGGATAAACAGATCGGATCAACCTAAATCCATATCCAATTCATTTATTATTCGGATCGTTCTTATCATATCGGATTCCGGATCGAATATTTTTTAGGTCAATCCATATCCATTTAAATCAGTGCGGATCAGATCGGATCGAATATCCGATCCATTGACAGGCCTAGTTACAGGCTAGATCAAATTATCGAAGAAGTTTTGACCAATGTTGATATCGATTTAATGAATGAAAAGTTTACGAAATATTGGTGGTGAAAATATACCGGAAACTTAATTCTAGAAGAATCCTGGTACTTATAACACTTTCCATCATACCATTATTTTCTTCTAAAGAGCCCGTTACAAAGAACAAAATTCTGTTACTAAAGATTTTGTTATGGGGTTCTTAACTACAACGAAATTCTAATTTGCCACTGAAATTTTTTGTTATTAAAATGAACCATTTCTTGTAGTATATCAAATGAATAGGTTAAATGGATTAAGAAATGGATAATTCGCGAGTCAAAATTAAAATAGGTTGAATTTAGAAGAAATTGAATGAGTTTGATAAAAAAAAATTACTAAAAGATAAATCTAAATGGATGTTTTGAGATTATGTTGACATATACAGTGAATTGGATACGGCGGGAGGAATAGAAAAACAATAAAACGAGCCCTCGCGTATCTAGGTGGTCCCATGTGCTCCCAGGCACACGCTATTTCGGTGTACAGCAGCATACTCACCACCTTCGTCATTTTCTTCAGGTATGTAGATATATAGAGACATATACATACAAAGGTTCCATTTCGATTACATACAGCTTGTGTAAATACATATACACTTATATACATTGTTACATAATCACACTTATATTTTCACTCTCGAAACGATAACTAGAAATATTAGCAGCAGCAGTGTATAGATCACAATGGCATACAAGAATCAGGTGAAATCTCTCTCTCTCTCTCTCTCTCTCTCTCTCTCTCTCTCTCTCTCTCTCTCTCTCTTTCTCATTATCTCTGTTTACGATTCTATCTTCAGATACTGCATTTATAAACTAAATAATACGAAGAACAACCTAGTTCGTGAAAATTGTTATTAAAACTTGATAAATTCGTAACACTGCCTCTAACTTGTTATGCTAGGTTGAACGAGTCGAGTGAAGGCAATCAGAGTGAGAAGAGAATCGTATTTATATTCACAGAGTTCTGGATTTTGCACACAGGTTTTTTGATTTCTGTTCTCTGCTACATAAAATTGCAATTGATTGACATAGATCTATGATAATCGAAGTGTTTCAGATTTGTTCTCCTGTTCACATCAATTAGTAGTTATTGCTGTTGTTATTGAGATTGATTACTGTTTGTGTAAAAACCCGAATTTTCGGATTATTATTTCTAAATTCTCAATTAAAATAAAATACAATTCTTTATTCAATAAATCCAAATTCAACGAAAGTCAAACCCAAAGTCAACACAATAATCTGAAACAATCAAATTAGAAACGTAACTACACAAATTAGATAATCAATGTCCAATTAAAAACTGAAATTATTCTATAATACAGTAAATCTTTCCAAATAACTGCATCTAAATCAGGTAGCATAAAATCCACAAGTTCACATCCTTATTCGATCCAAAGCTTAATAACCTGAAATATATTAAAACAATGAGCTGCGAAGCCCAGCAAGAAAACTAACCAAACAAACCAGCTAATCAAATCCAATAAATAAAATATAGTATAAAACGATAATAATTTTCAGAAATTCAAACTTACAAAACGATAACTTTTTAGCCACCAGTCTAACTAAGGTCACTACAAACCGGTGACACGGTCCAGAATTTCAGAAGTCACTATAAACCGGTGACGCGGTCCAGAATTTTAGTATTGCGTCCTTCACTAAGGTATCAGAAATTGCACCTAAGTGCGCCCTAGAGAGGTATCAGAATTTAGTTCCGGAACTATGCGCAGATACTAAGGGATTCAGATCATAGATTCAACTGGGGTCTCAAAGCTCGTATATATATTCTTATAAAATCCAAAATCATACTCTTCAAAATAATAACACTTGACCCAGTTTTTTGTATCAATAAAATAGAGCGGAATCACAATAAAATATAATTTCAAAATTTAAAACATATAAATATAATTTTGAAATAACTAGAAAGTTCGGATAGAAAACTTACCTCGATACCGATGTCGTACCGTGAAAATAAAGTCACAACAAATCCTAGATATTAATTCATTATTTATTAACAGTCAAACAAAGCAAATAAGCACACACCTTAATAGAACTCATGCGGCGCTACATATAACTTACTCAAAGAAAATTCCAAAAAGAACACACCAAAATATCTTACAAAATAGACAATTGCTAACAAAATCAGCACTGACCAGTTCTGGAAATTGGCAAATTACTCTATGAAAATAATTTTATCTGAAAAAGCACAAAACACGAAAAACGTAGACAATCCTGAGACCTTTCCAGAATGGTAAAGCTCAATAAAAACAAACAAGTAACGAATTCAGAAAGTAGATATTTGCGAACTGTAGAACAGAATCAGACCCCGACTTCCATAGTATTTTGTTATTTAATACTTCAAAATCACAGAATTTGACGAAGGAATGTAAACAAAAAACGTAGAGTTCGAAAATATCTTTCCATAATGATAAGACTCGTCAAAAACGGAGTAGTAATGAATTCCGAAAACAAAGAAATACGGACTGCAAAAACAGAAACAGCCCCTGACTATGATATTATTTTGAGGTTTAAGACCTTGAAATCACAGCAATCATCAGAGAATGTAAACAGAAAACGTAGGGTTCGAAGGACCTTTCCAAATTGATATTACTCATAATATTTGGACAAAATCTCAATTTATTATGAATTTTCTAAGTGAGACATCTCAGTTTCGAAATCATAGTGGCACGTCACACAAATCACAGAAAAACTCATATTTACATGCAGAATTTCGAAAAACACAAAGGATCAAAGTCGTAGATAATTCAAATTCCTTTTCAGAGAGTCTAAGATCATAAGATTCCGATTAATAACGAATGAGATACGAATTTTACAAGAAATCAGAATCCAAATATACTATACCTACAAAATCGGAGTAATCATACTAATACAATGAATATAACAAAGAAGTCAATGATATATACAAAACATCACTACAAAACTCAAGAGAACAATCAATCAAATATCATATTTCAATTTTGTTTCATAAAAAGAATACGATGTACACATAATATCATATACACGAATTTACACGAATAACAAGAAAATTAAAGAATCGTTACCCCTTCTTTTTAAGCTTGTTATGAATCTTCCTCTTCTCATGTTCTTCTCTTGCTCTCCTCTCGTGTTCTTCTCTCTCTCTCTCTCTCTCTCTCTCTCTCTCTCTCTCTCTCTCTCTCTCTCTCTGATTCTTTTTCTTCTTTACCTGACTACTACCTAGAATGTTAGGGTTTTTTTTTCTATATTCTTTGTAACCGATATCTTTATTCTTACTAATTACTCTTTAACGATACATACTTTTTAATATAAAAAAACTACTAACATTTAGCCAAAATTAAAAACTTAAAAATCAATTATGAGTTACAACCTATTAATCTTCTATTTTTAATGACTTTTTGCAATAACTCCTCTAAAATTAAAAAATGCTATAATTTTAAATCCCAAATTATTAATATTAAATTATCAAATTATTTACTAAAATTAATCTAAAAATTAACCTGGGATGTTACAGTTTGTTTTTATTATCAGTAATGAAATTGCTTGAGGTTTGAGGTTGTTTTGATGTGGTGGTACGTGTCGAACATTAATAATTGATTGTATTTTTTTTTACTTTGGTGACTAGGTCCTTAAAATGTCATGTATGGCACTTGCTTGGAGGAGAAGTAAATTTCTACGTAATCACCTCACGGGGCGCAACGTTCTTGCAGTACAGAATCTGGACAAAGTGTTGGGGAATATGGGTAATTACTTGGATTTTTCTGAAGTCGTGTGAACACTTTCAGATTGAAGTTATTTGTGGTTCACCCAAATAATTCAATCGGATAAAGTCAGAAATTCTGCAAGAAGAGAGAATGTGTTTTGATGTGAATTTCAAATGAACCAGTGCAGAAAATGATCAATGCCACACCTATATATAGATGTCAACAGATGTGTCTTTTGCCAATAGACACATCTCAAGATGTGTCTTTTGCCAAAAGACACATCCCATTTCCAACAGTCATGTCCAATGCTAATAGACACATCTCAAGATGTGTCTTTTCCCAATAGACACATCTCATTCTAGCAGATGTGTTTGATGCCAATAGACATGTCTCATAAGCAATAATTCTGAAATCATAACGAACTCGAACAGAGCATGCACTCCGCATTCTCCCGACTTGTTCGATGTAACATTACGATTACATTGATCAACTAGCCAATCCAATTACACTAAAATATCCAACAATCCTCCCCCATTTTAGCGTAATCCATGATTAACTAAACAAAATCACAACAAATAACAAACTTATGCATAAATGAAATATCGTGACGATTGAATTTCACATTAGTATATTACACATTCCAAATATTCGAATACCAAGGTGTCACTATGGATTGAACCTTGGTTATTCATAGTGAATACATGAAGATAATATACACATAAATTTACATTCTCAAATGTTCTTACTCGACACTATGTTTTACTAGCCTAGTGTCCTAATCCTTCTTAAGCATATCAAAGCCAAGTCCAAGCTTCTTGAAGCGGCTAAACTTCATGCTCAAATAGGTAGTTCTTTTATTCTCGCACCTGCATATGCAATTTTTCAAAAGAACTATTAAGAAGATAAACTTCAACCTCCTTAACTTGCAGGTCTGAACACATACCTTGGGATGATGCTTTAATGTGTTCCAATCTCTAGATGTTAAGCTTTCCACATTGAATTCAGCACCTAATGTCATATTAGATGGGAATTGGGTATCTCAACATGAGAGGTTATTCGATGGACTTTAATCCCATCCCCACAGCCGACTTGTGCACAAGATCTCTACTCAACCCTTTGGTTAGATGATCGGCTAAATTATGTTGAGTTCTTATAAACTCCACTGATATAACACCATGCGTGATAAGCTCACGAATCATGCTATGTCTAACACCTAAGTGTCTAGACTTGCCTTTGAACACTTGTCTATAAGCATTAGACAAGGCAGACTCACTATCACATCTGATAGATATGGGTGATATCGGTTTAGGCCACAATGGAATCTCATAAATCAGATTTCTTAACCATTCAGCTTCTTTACCAGCCGCTGATAATGCCACAAATTCAGATTCCATCGTTGAATCAGTAATGCAACTCTGTTTCTTTGATGCCCAAGAGATAGCACCTCCCCCAAGTAGGAATACCCATCCACTTGTGGAAGAATGATCTTCCTTATTGGAAATCCAACTTGCATCTGAATGACCTTCAATAACCGAAGGAAATCCAGTATATGTCAAACCATAATCCATGGTTCCTTTCAAGTACTTGAACACTCGGCTTAAGGCTTGCCAATGATGTGAACTTGGTTTGCTAGTATACCTACTAAGCTTTCCAACAGCATAGGCAATATCTGGCCTAGTGCTTATCATGGCATACATGAGACTACCAATAGCCCTTGAATATTCAAGTTGTGATACTGCAACACCTGTATTAGGTAGGAGTTTAATACTAGGATCAAGAGGAGTGCTAACAGGAGAACAATCCTTAAAGTTAAATATTTTCAGAATCTTCTAAATATAATGAGATTGAGAAATTGAAATGCCATTATTCTCACGCTTGATTCTTATACCAAGAATCACCTCAACCTCCCCCATGTCTTTCATATCAAAATTAGATGACAAGAACTTCTTGGTTTTATCCACATGATTTTGGTCAGTACCAAAAATCAACATGTCATCCACATATAAACAAATTATAACTCCTTTACCAGAAGCATCAAATTTGCTGTATACACACTTGTCTGCTTGGTTAAGAAAATAACCGTTAGACAAGACCACAATATCAAATTTATCATGCCAATCCTTCGGTGCTTGTTTCAGACCATAAATTGATTTCTTCAATTTACACACCTTGTTTTCACAACCAGGCATAACAAACCCTTCGGGTTGTTTCATATAAATCTCTTCATCTAATTCACCATTCAAGAATGCAGTTTTCACATCCATTTGGTGAATGACAAGGTTCTGTATAGCACCAAGTGCTATTAACAACCTAATAGTAGAGGTTCTAGCAACAGGAGCATAAGTATCAAAATAATCAATCCCTTCACCTTGGATTACCAATCTGGCTTTAAACTTATCTATGGTACCGTCCACCTTCATTCTCCTTTTGAAGATCCATCTGTTTCCCAATGCCTTATAGCCAGGGGGCAGATCACTCAATTCCCAAGTATTATTATCATGATAGAATCCATTTCATCTTGGATAGCTTCTTTCCAGAATGCAACATCCCTAGATTTCATAGCTTCGCTAAATGTATTTGGATCCTCCTCAATAACAAAACAATATTGGTATTGATATTCAATTTCATCTCTAGAGCCTTCTACTAGATAAAGATGAAAATCATCTCCAAAAGACTTTGCTTTTCTAGCTCTAGTGCTTCTCTTGGTTCAGATGGTCCATTCACATCTTCAGTAGAAACTGAGTTCCTACTAGAAGAATTCTGAAGCATGTCCCTTGGTCTAGGTATAGATGTAAATCTGTTTTCATCAAATATAGCATCCCATGACTCGATAATCGAGTTCACAGATACATAGTCATTAGATTCTAACACATAGAATCTATATGCTATGGAATGCTCAGCATAACCAACAAATATGTAATCTATACCTCGTTCACCCAAGTTTCTTCTTCTAGGTTCAGTGAGTCTTACAACTGCTCTACATCCCCAAACTCTCAGAAAACTCAATTTTGGTGACTCTTTATACCAAAGTTCATAAGGGGTAATCTTATTCCTCTTGCTAGGAATTCGATTCAATAAATAACAGGCTGTTAACATAGCCTCACCCCAAAATCCCTCACTCAATCTCGAGTAGGATAACAAGGAATTAACCATTTCTTTCAAAGTCCTATTCTTTCTCTCTGCCACACCATTTTGTTGTGGTGTATAAGGAGCCGTGGTTTGATGTATTATACCAATAGATTGAAAATAAACCGGATCATAATACTCACCTCCTCTATCAGTACGTAGATTTTTAATCATGGTACTCTGATGTAGCTCTACTTCTTCTTTATAAATTTTAAAGAAGTCAAGAGCTCATCCTTAGCATGCAATAAATATACATAGCAATATCTAGTAGCATCATCAATAAAAGTAACTACATACTTTTTATTTCCTAATGATGGTGTAGAATGGAAATCACACAAATCACTATGAATTAGTTCTAAAATATCAGACACCCTATTAACCTCTTTAAATGGCATTCTGGTTATCTTCGTTAACATGCATGTTTTGCATTTTTCATTATCTAAATCAATGGCAGGTATGAGACTCATTTTTGACATATCCTTTATTCTTTTGTAATGTACATGTCCTAGTCTAGCATGCCATAATTCAGATTTATTCAAATCATTGATAGTACTAGTAGAAGCCATGCAAGCAGATTCATCAATAAATGGAGTATTTACATTCAACATAAACATACCATTACACAAATAGCCAAAGCCAACAAAAGAGCCATGTTTTGACAATATATATTTGTCACTTTCATAAACTTGTTTATATCCACAATTGTTCAATACAACACCAGACAAGAGATTCTTCCGAATCCCAGGAACATACAACACTTTATTTAACAATATACATTTGCCAGAAGTAAAAACTATCTTTACATTTCGTAGTCCTTTGATCGGTTCAGTTGAAACATTTCCCATCTTTAAGATAGATCCATCTTCGATTGGTTGAAAGTCTATGAACCAACGAAGATCTTTGCATACGTGACTCGTTGCTCCTGAATCAATCCACCAAGCAACATTGTCATCCTGCACATAAAATGCCTCAGATATTAGTGATACATAATTCTGACCAGAATTATAATTCTGTATTAAAATCTGACCTTGTTGCTTTTCTGGATCCTTGGATCCACTTGGACCAGCAATCTGCTTTTCTTGCTTGCCTTTACCAACCCGACAATCCTTCTTGAAATGTCCAGGTTTGCCACACTTCCAACATGCCATCTTAGGCCTTTTATTGGAAGAATTGTTGTTATTTCCTTTAAACTTTCGTTTATCACCCTTACCATTCTTAGAATTCTTGGAAGATCCACCATCTTCAACCATATTCACAGAAGAGTTACCGACTTGGTTCTTTCCCTTAGGATTATTCTCAATTTCTTGAGTCCTCAAAGCCTCTTCAATTCTGAAGTGACTTCCAAGTTGAACCAGAGTCATATCATCTTTATTATGTTTCAAGGAGTGTTTAAAATCCTTCCATGATTGTGGTAGTTTGTCTATAACACCAGAAACTGAGATAGATTCATCCATCTTCAGATTGTGTTGGGCAAACTGCCCCAGAATCCTTAACAATTCATTGTATTGTTCCATCACTGGTCTAGAATCGACCATTTTATAATTCATAAAATTACTAACCAGAAACTTCTTACTAGAAGCATCTTCTACCATGTACTTGGATTCAAGAGAATCCCACAATTCTTTCGCTGACTCAACATTTTGGTATATATCGAAAAGGGAATCAGACATACCGTTTAAGATGTGGCCGCGACAGATGTAGTCATCGTTTTCCCACTTGCACCGCTTCCTAGTCTGTTCAGCGGTTTCATTTTCGATCACTTCTGGAATGGGGGTACTCAGAACATACACAACTTTCAGCGTGGTCAACAGAAAATGCATCTTTTTCTGCCATCTTCTAAAATCCTGGCCCTCAAACTTGTCCAGTTTTTCAAACTTGCTTGTCATGTCTTTTGCAGATTCTGCGTTTGCCATCTTCAGAAACAAATGACTTCAATCTTTGTTGGGGAATATGGGTAATTACTTGGATTTTTCTGAAGTCGTGTAAACACTTTTAGATTGAAGTTATTTGTGGTTCACCCAAATAATTCAATCGGATAAAGTCAGAAATTCTGCAAGAAGAGAGAATGTGTTTTACTGTGAATTTCAAATGAACCAGTGCAGAAAATGATCAATGCCACACCTATATATAGATGTCAACAGATGTGTCTTTTGCCAAAAGACACATCCCATTTCCAACAGTCATGTCCAATGCTAATAGACACATCTCATTCTAGCAGATGTGTTTGATGCCAATAGTGTAACGCCCCGACTTCCCAATACTAAAAATATACTTTTATAATAAATTATTGGATTTAATTAGATAAAATGGATTTTTAATACAGGGAAATTTTGGAAAATTTCGACATGAAGTATTCGTAATACGGACTATCCACCTGTATTTTTGACCCAACCAAATTCATAAAAAGAAAACTGCAATTCCAACTACTTAAGAAACATAAACACCTGTTCAACCTGTCCTAACCGATCAGGTGAACCATACTACTATGCCCTCCCGATCATAAAACAAGATCGGGGCACCACAACCAAAATTAAATACATATAAGCTGATAACCAGACATTAAGTCATAATACAACACCCCACTACTAACCCGGATCTCTAACAGGTAGTGGTATGAAACAAGCAGCTACTAACTAACTATTACAACATATCACTAAAACCTTAATTAAAAGCTACATACATTCCATAACTAAATACAACTAGCTGATACTATTATACAAGCCTTAACTGATCTTCAGATGTCCAGCCTTCTAGCAGAGCAAATCTAGGCTGTCTATGGTCCACAACAAGTTCTTCTCCCGATATTGCTTCTAATTTGTATCTTTTTCTTCTTTAACTGAAAAAGGGTTAGCAACAATAGCAAGAAGTGAGCCAAATGCTCAGCAAGTAACAATATAGATGCAATGGAATCAATAACAGAAAAATGGATATAACATTATAGGGATCATTCTTTGAGCTCTTCCAATATTTGACAATTTGTAATCCATTTCCAAGGTAAGGAGAAAGAGAGAGCAATCAATTCTCTTTTTATAGCATATTTCCACCTTTAAAACATTTTAATTAAATTAAGTTTTTTTATTAAAACCGGACAATACGGGTGATCAGCCACGTAATGTCCCCATACCGGACACTAGGTCCCTCTGGACTTTAAAAAAAAAAAATTGGGTTCCCAATTAGGCAACACATTGGCCTCTGTTGCTGGACTAGGACCACCCTAGCCTCTTACGCCAAATTAAAGTGCTGGACTAGGACCACCCTAGCCTCTTACGCTAATTAAAATAGTTAATTAAATTTCCTTAAAATAAAGCAATTTTCGATGAATAGAATTCTTATGCAATAATTCAGAGCGGGGAAACTTTCAATTTAATTTAAAGGATAAGTGACTAAAAATCAAGTAAACAATCCCATTTAATTGTATAAGGTTCGCAAGGTAGGGTTCAAGTGTGATTCACAGGTATTTAAAAAAAATAAAGGTTTATCAAGTTATTACCATTTTAGAGGTGTAATACAAGGCGGTATCAAACAAGGTATGGCTCGGGAAAAAAAAATAGGAGTATAAGCAATAATGGTAATTAATTAATTAAGGACATAACAATGGTTAGGGATTTAAAGTTTAATTCAAGGATTACAAGGAATAGTTAAACTAGTGTGGTTTAAGGAAATGGATATGAAATAAGGTTTAAGCTAGTACAAAAGGTATATCACACAACAAGGTTTAAGGATTTAAAGATTAATCAAGGGTTATAAGGTATAGTAATGCTGGTGTGAATTAAGGGAATAGATATGAAATAATGTCTAAGCTTATGCAAAAGGTATGTTATACCACAAGATTTGCAGTTCAACGAGAAATAGAATTAGCAAGGAGGTACAACAGTTTAAACAGTAATCTATGAGGGTAAATGAGAAGGTACAAAGGTTTAAGCAATAGTTTACACGGATTAACAATATAGTACAGGAGAATTGACCGATAACTTGAAAGCAGTAAGTTATAGGAATTTAAACAACAATCCATGAATAATTGAAAGAATCTGAACTTCGGTAGAAGGTTCGAGTTACTTGCCTTAACAGAATACTTCCTCGCTAGTAGCTTAGTTTCAAAAGTTCTCAACCTTTGCCTTTCCTGTACCTCTTGGGTCTACGTCTTTCGAATCTACACATAAAAGCACTATTTCAGAATTCTATATAATGCTCAAACGTCTAATCCTAATCTACCCTTGCGATAATCCCCCAAATTTACTTCCTAAATAAATTAACAATCTATAATCACGTAGCATCTATAACATGAAATCACGTAAGTCACTTAAACACTTAACACATAATACCAACTTACTTGAAATCAGCTTATAACCAAATATTATAGACTTTATAACTTATTATTCTAACGAAAATCGGGCAGCATCTCCTTTATAAAATAGACTATCCCGTCGGAAAACATCCGACTCAAATTCACAATTCAATAATCCGATGGATTTAAGATCCACCTACAAGCCCCAAAATTATAATACCAAATTTGAAATTATCAAGCAATTATTGATTACTAACAAAATCGCTAAAATCATATAATTCATGCTAATTCCAAATATCAATTTTTTTCTTACATTATTTCATTATATATCACACCTTCACAATTCAATCCAATAATACATTTCACTTTAATACTCAAAATCCAGCTAACACCCTTAATGGCAGTTAGAATAATTACTATAAACGCAATGTATAGGTTATTTAGTCAGATAACATATCCATTAATCACTAACAATTACTAAAGTAAACTAATTAACACTTGACATTTATAACCTTTGACCTTACACCACTTTTATATATTGATTCACAAAAATCAAGTTATAACTCTACAATTATCTTAATAATTTTTCTTTTTCCCGAAGTCAACACGAATAGCTCAACTTTGACCGACAATAACTCATTCGTTTTAAATCCGATTTACATGGTTCAAGAGCCTATTCCATCTATTTTTTCGCAAGGAATCCAAATATGAAATCAGTTTTAAGATCAGGTTTAAAACAGGCACTGAACGAATTGTAAAACAGTAGCAGTTTGACTTCAATAACACTAACTAAAACTCAATTAATAAAATATCTATCAACAAAAAATATAGACTAACCTCTAGTACTATTTATTCATATCTATAATACACATACACACAACAGGTTTTCACAATATCCATACCCAATTCGTCCAAACCTAAGCAGCAGAAATTGATATTGAACAAGGAATAAGAACAGGGGAGACACACATACACGGTGATAATCGAACCCACATGTTTATATACATAAACACATACACAACACATAACCCATTTGAACTCTATACACCGTCAGCAAATCAAATTTGTGACCAGCAAAACCCCCTTCCCAAAACTCGAATTGATGCTCCAGCATACACACACACACCTTGCTTACACCCACTTGCACAATCTCGAACCACAACCCAGCAGTATACAAACCCATCTTGGCATTTTTGCACACGCGAATGCACACACAGGCGCTATATATATATATATATATATATATATATATATATATATATATAGAGAGAGAGAGAGAGAGAGAGAGAGAGAGAGAGAGAGAGAGAGAGAGAGAGATGAAGAGAGGGAAGTGAGGGAAAAAGGGGTTAGAGGAAAATAGCGAGAGAGATTGAGAGAGCAGCGAGAGAGATTGAGAACTTTCCAGATAAAAATGAGAAAGAGCAGGGCAAGATATCGATGTTTTATTTGGGGAGAGCTGATTAGGGATTTAAGGAAATGAGGTTAATTACAATTTACTAATGAATTTTCCACTTAAAACAATAACAAAAATTACATGGTAAAATAGAAAATAAATAGGTAGTATTTGAGAAAAATTTCAATATCATTTTTTAAAATGTAGAAAATAAAATTATCTACCTCACCGTATTTTTAAAATATTTTTAGGATTAAGAACGAATAAAATATGAATTTTACAAGTTTTGATTCTTTAAATGCAATAAACTCTTAAAATCATTTTAAAATACAAAAACACTCAAAATAATTCACCCCAAAATTTTAAAAACTAAATAATTATACAAAGATAATATTACAAAAGATTTCATGATTTTTCATAACTCCGATGATTTTATAAAATTCCAAGAAGATCAATAATGCATGATTTAAATAGATTTTTTAATCATTAAAATTCAAATAAAAATACACTGACCAGCACTATACACATACATCACCATATAAACATGTAAACATGATGTCACATATATTTAATCAAAAAAAAAAATTCACCTCATATAATCCACATTTAATATTAAATAATTAAATAATAATAATAAGAAATACGATATTTCTAGGGCGTTATATCCTTCCCCCCTTAATAGGATTCTGTCCTCAGAATCAATCTTAAGAAAACATCAAGACAATATTACTCAACCATTTCTCCTTCAATTTCCATGTCATCCCTTCCACACTAGCATTCCTTTATATTAATTCACATATCGATAGGCTCATCCTATAGGCCTTCGAATTTCTAACATAAACTTAATCCTTTGGTTTGTATGTCTCATTAATTCTAGATACTGCTCACTCGCACGTGACGATCCCTTTTCTACCGAAAATCGGACATGACCTATTCGTATAATGGACTATGCCCTGTACTCAAGTACTAACCCAATCATCAATAATAATTCGCATATATATATAATACTAAAACAGAATCTGTCTTGACTGAAAGCAAATAGTACAACTTCCACGCTCCTACTCATAATTCAGGTTGCCCCAGATAAAACTTTGAGAAAAAGAATATCAAGAAATTCCCCAATCATTCTTAGTCCCCTTTCAACGTACAATGTTACTCAAGGAGGGAATAACTGAGAAACTTCCATCCATCCTTAATCCCATTGTTCTATTGAGTAACCTTTTTCAAAACTAATAATCATTTACCGATAGCTGAATAAATAAATTAAAGTACACGTCTATCACTCATTTCCTTGAATTATTCCATTCTCCACGGTCAATTCCTTTACTTTTTGATTCAATCAACTCATCAAATTTTCATTCAACGTAACTGTAGCTTACACCACTCAAAATATCATTGTCTCCATCCTTACTACTCTCAATCATTGATAACTTTTTGAAGACACAAGGGTTTATAACAAAAGGGATCAATAGAATAGACAAGTATTAACATGTATTAGTACAAGATGAGCTTTTTTTTTATGAGAATTTTATAAAAGGATTTAACTGAGAGATCAATATGATCACCGAACTATTTTCAGGTTGCATTTGTCACTTAGGTCAACCGCCATAGTACAAAAGGTGGCCAGCCTTCAGTACTTTCATGACAAACACAATCAGTGGCGTCCCACCAGACTTCTATCACATAGATAAGATGTCTCTGAATCCCCTACATACATAGGGTTGTTCATCCCAGTTTGAATAAAGAAGGTTAAGTATTCAGAGAGAAACAATAAGATTTCAAAAGTTTCAAAAGTTTAGATATATACAATGTTGAATAAGGAATAGCAAATATTCAAGAAAAATAGAAAGAGTTCAAGGGTTTCAATAATTTATATGCATCATGTTGAATCAAGTGATTCCCCTGGAAAATAGAGGTATCTCTGAAAAGTAGGAATGTATTTAAATGAATCTGAAAAATTCATCATCAGTTGAATTATAATTTGATTATCAAAGGTGATGGGGTATTATAAAAAAAATAAGAAGAACAGAAAGACTTGGTAGCTCCAAAATCAATTTAAAACTTTAACCTCTACTAAATTCACAGGAAGCGTACCTACGACAACATCCGTTTCCTGAACGTCATCCTGCATTGTAATGTTGAAAGTTCTGGCCTTAGGTGAAGACATCTGGGTCTGGGCTGGGGGTCCAGCTATCCTCAAAGAATTTGTCGATGGGGGTCCGACTATCCTCAAAGCATGTGCTATTTGCACTGGTTCTTCACAATCTTTAGCAATATGACCAATTTTCCCGCAATTGTAGCATGTTATCCCTAGTTTTAAAGTCGGGCACTCTCCCGCATAATGTCCCTTCTTGTTGCACTTAAAACATGTAATACTTAGTTTGTGACAAACTCCCGAGTGTTTCTTCCCACAAGTTGTACATTCAGGTAGAGCTGGTTTGATTGCCAATTGCTGCTTAGTATTCTGAAAACGTTTACCTTGACCACCATTTCCATTCTTCGGCTTCTGGAAACCTTGACTCTTATCAAACTGTCCCTCATTCCTTGGCTTGAACTTGTTATTGTTATGACTTCCCTCGCTACTTTCTATCTTCCTTTTCTTTCCCGCCTTCTCCTTCTGATACAATTCGCTCTCACCTTCAACAATCATAGCTTTCTCCACCACCATTGCACAATTCTCTAACTGAAATACTGCCACCTTACTACGTATCCATGACTTTAGACCCTGCTGAAACCTTTTGGCTTTCTTCGTCTCGGTATTAACATATTCAGGAACAAACCTTGCTAACTCTGTGAATTTTGCCTCGTATTCTGCCACACTCATGTTCTCCTGCTTTAACTCTAGGAACTGAATCTCCAGCTGATCTTGCACATACCTTGGGAGATAATTTTCGAGAAATAACTCTGTGAATCTCTGCCATGTAATCACTCCTTCACCTTCCAACAGCTTTGTTGACTCCCACCAATAGTTTGCTTCAGCTTTCAAGTAATAGCTAGCATATTTTGTCTTCTGAACTTCTCCTACCCTTACAAACGCAAAAGCTTTCTCCATCTCATTTAGCCATCCCCTAGCTTCTATTGGGTTAATAGTACCTTTAAACTCTGGAGGGTGCACAGCTTGAAAAGCTTTAAATGTCACAATTGGGTGAGCGGGTCGTTGTTGAACTAGAGCGGCTGTTTGTTGTTGAAGGAGTTGAAGGATTTGAGTCATAGTCGGGTCAATTGGATTTTGATTGCCAGTGTTCTGGTTTTCGGGATTTGCAATATGTGTTTTCTTCTTTGGAGGCATGATTCTGATAAGAGAACAAGTAGTTAATTAAACAACAGGCTAATATGTACAGAAATAGGGTTTACAAATCCTGAAATTTGGAGTTGTCTGTGATCACAAAAGTTATAACGGTGTAAAGGAACAGGGAAACATAGGTATTATCTTAAACAAGTAATTTTAACAGAAGATATTCAGACAACTCAAAATATAATGAAAAATGAGTAATTAATAAGAAAGCAAAGGTCATGGTACCAACAGAGTGAATAAAATACACAACAATTTTAGAGTTTAAGGTACACTGTTAACAATCCAACTACAAAAAAGTAAATGCTAAAATTAATCCCTATCATCAACATATAAGAACGTCTCTGCGTGGACTGGTACAAATACTGGTAAAACACAATAACCCGGATAGTGTCGCTCACTAACTCCTTGGGTCTTACTCTAGGTCGAACTCAAGTAATTACGCATTGGGAAATGGGTGAGTCTACAGAAACATCCACCACCTATGATAACGATATAGCGCAAAAGAAAGTACTAAAGCGATAAAAGAATATCCTAAACCTATCACCTACTATCCTAATGATAACCTACACCTATCGCACCTATCCTATGTCTATAAAAGTTCTAATCCGATCCTACAACTATCCTATACCTAATCCTGGCTTGTTTCAGTGACCAAAACCTGACAGCTCTGATACCAACCTGTAACGCCCCGACTTCCCAATACTAAAAATATACTTTTATAATAAATTATTGGATTTAATTAGATAAAATGGATTTTTAATACAGGGAAATTTTGGAAAATTTCGACATGAAGTATTCGTAATACGGACTATCCACCTGTATTTTTGACCCAACCAAATTCATAAAAAGAAAACTGCAATTCCAACTACTTAAGAAACATAAACACCTGTTCAACCTGTCCTAACCGATCAGGTGAACCATACTACTATGCCCTCCCGATCATAAAACAAGATCGGGGCACCACAACCAAAATTAAATACATATAAGCTGATAACCAGACATTAAGTCATAATACAACACCCCACTACTAACCCGGATCTCTAACAGGTAGTGGTATGAAACAAGCAGCTACTAACTAACTATTACAACATACCACTAAAACCTTAATTAAAAGCTACATACATTCCACAACTAAATACAACTAGCTGATACTATTATACAAGCCTTAACTGATCTTCAGATGTCCAGCCTTCTAGCAGAGCAAATCTAGGCTGTCTATGGTCCACAACAAGTTCTTCTCCCGATATTGCTTCTAATTTGTATCTTTTTCTTCTTTAACTGAAAAAGGGTTAGCAACAATAGCAAGAAGTGAGCCAAATGCTCAGTAAGTAACAATATAGATGCAATGGAATCAATAACAGAAAAATGGATATAACATTATAGCGATCATTCTTTGAGCTCTTCCAATATTTGACAATTTATAATCCATTTCCAAGGTAAGGAGAAAGAGAGAGCAATCAATTCTCTTTTTATAGCATATTTCCACCTTTAAAACATTTTAATTAAATTAAGTTTTTTTATTAAAACCGGACAATACGGGTGATCAGCCACGTAATGTCCCCATACCGGACACTAGGTCCCTCTGGACTTTAAAAAAAAAATTGGGTTCCCAATTAGGCAACACATTGGCCTCTGTTGCTGGACTAGGACCACCCTAGCCTCTTACGCCAAATTAAAGTGCTGGACTAGGACCACCCTAGCCTCTTACGCTAATTAAAATAGTTAATTAAATTTCCTTAAAATAAAGCAATTTTCGATGAATAGAATTCTTATGCAATAATTCAGAGCGGGGAAACTTTCAATTTAATTTAAAGGATAAGTGACTAAAAATCAAGTAAACAATCCCATTTAATTGTATAAGGTTCGCAAGGTAGGGTTCAAGTGTGATTCACAGGTATTTAAAAAAAATAAAGGTTTATCAAGTTATTACCATTTTAGAGGTGTAATACAAGGCGGTATCAAACAAGGTATGGCTCGGGAAAAAAAAATAGGAGTATAAGCAATAATGGTAATTAATTAATTAAGGACATAACAATGGTTAGGGATTTAAAGTTTAATTCAAGGATTACAAGGAATAGTTAAACTAGTGTGGTTTAAGGAAATGGATATGAAATAAGGTTTAAGCTAGTACAAAAGGTATATCACACAACAAGGTTTAAGGATTTAAAGATTAATCAAGGGTTATAAGGTATAGTAATGCTGGTGTGAATTAAGGGAATAGATATGAAATAATGTCTAAGCTTATGCAAAAGGTATGTTATACCACAAGATTTGCAGTTCAACGAGAAATAGAATTAGCAAGGAGGTACAACAGTTTAAACAGTAATCTATGAGGGTAAATGAGAAGGTACAAAGGTTTAAGCAATAGTTTACACGGATTAACAATATAGTACAGGAGAATTGACCGATAACTTGAAAGCAGTAAGTTATAGGAATTTAAACAACAATCCATGAATAATTGAAAGAATCTGAACTTCGGTAGAAGGTTCGAGTTACTTGCCTTAACAGAATACTTCCTCGCTAGTAGCTTAGTTTCAAAAGTTCTCAACCTTTGCCTTTCCTGTACCTCTTGGGTCTACGTCTTTCGAATCTACACATAAAAGCACTATTTCAGAATTCTATATAATGCTCAAACGTCTAATCCTAATCTACCCTTGCGATAATCCCCCAAATTTACTTCCTAAATAAATTAACAATCTATAATCACGTAGCATCTATAACATGAAATCACGTAAGTCACTTAAACACTTAACACATAATACCAACTTACTTGAAATCAGCTTATAACCAAATATTATAGACTTTATAACTTATTATTCTAACGAAAATCGGGCAGCATCTCCTTTATAAAATAGACTATCCCGTCGGAAAACATCCGACTCAAATTCACAATTCAATAATCCGATGGATTTAAGATCCACCTACAAGCCCCAAAATTATAATACCAAATTTGAAATTATCAAGCAATTATTGATTACTAACAAAATCGCTAAAATCATATAATTCATGCTAATTCCAAATATCAATTTTTTTCTTACATTATTTCATTATATATCACACCTTCACAATTCAATCCAATAATACATTTCACTTTAATACTCAAAATCCAGCTAACACCCTTAATGGCAGTTAGAATAATTACTATAAACGCAATGTATAGGTTATTTAGTCAGATAACATATCCATTAATCACTAACAATTACTAAAGTAAACTAATTAACACTTGACATTTATAACCTTTGACCTTACACCACTTTTATATATTGATTCACAAAAATCAAGTTATAACTCTACAATTATCTTAATAATTTTTCTTTTTCCCGAAGTCAACACGAATAGCTCAACTTTGACCGACAATAACTCATTCGTTTTAAATCCGATTTACATGGTTCAAGAGCCTATTCCATCTATTTTTTCGCAAGGAATCCAAATATGAAATCAGTTTTAAGATCAGGTTTAAAACAGGCACTGAACGAATTGTAAAACAGTAGCAGTTTGACTTCAATAACACTAACTAAAACTCAATTAATAAAATATCTATCAACAAAAAATATAGACTAACCTCTAGTACTATTTATTCATATCTATAATACACATACACACAACAGGTTTTCACAATATCCATACCCAATTCGTCCAAACCTAAGCAGCAGAAATTGATATTGAACAAGGAATAAGAACAGGGGAGACACACATACACGGTGATAATCGAACCCACATGTTTATATACATAAACACATACACAACACATAACCCATTTGAACTCTATACACCGTCAGCAAATCAAATTTGTGACCAGCAAAACCCCCTTCCCAAAACTCGAATTGATGCTCCAGCATACACACACACACCTTGCTTACACCCACTTGCACAATCTCGAACCACAACCCAGCAGTATACAAACCCATCTTGGCATTTTTGCACACGCGAATGCACACACAGGCGCTATATATATATATATATATATATATATATATATATATATATATAGAGAGAGAGAGAGAGAGAGAGAGAGAGAGAGAGAGAGAGAGAGAGAGAGATGAAGAGAGGGAAGTGAGGGAAAAAGGGGTTAGAGGAAAATAGCGAGAGAGATTGAGAGAGCAGCGAGAGAGATTGAGAACTTTCCAGATAAAAATGAGAAAGAGCAGGGCAAGATATCGATGTTTTATTTGGGGAGAGCTGATTAGGGATTTAAGGAAATGAGGTTAATTACAATTTACTAATGAATTTTCCACTTAAAACAATAACAAAAATTACATGGTAAAATAGAAAATAAATAGGTAGTATTTGAGAAAAATTTCAATATCATTTTTTAAAATGTAGAAAATAAAATTATCTACCTCACCGTATTTTTAAAATATTTTTAGGATTAAGAACGAATAAAATATGAATTTTACAAGTTTTGATTCTTTAAATGCAATAAACTCTTAAAATCATTTTAAAATACAAAAACACTCAAAATAATTCACCCCAAAATTTTAAAAACTAAATAATTATACAAAGATAATATTACAAAAGATTTCATGATTTTTCATAACTCCGATGATTTTATAAAATTCCAAGAAGATCAATAATGCATGATTTAAATAGATTTTTTAATCATTAAAATTCAAATAAAAATACACTGACCAGCACTATACACATACATCACCATATAAACATGTAAACATGATGTCACATATATTTAATCAAAAAAAAAAATTCACCTCATATAATCCACATTTAATATTAAATAATTAAATAATAATAATAAGAAATACGATATTTCTAGGGCGTTATAAATAGACATGTCTCATAAGCAATAATTCTGAAATCATAACGGACTCGAACAGAGCATGCACTCCGCATTCTCCCGACTTGTTCGATGTAACATTACGATTACATTGATCAACTAGTCAATCCAATTACACTAAAATATCCAACACAAAGCATATTATCCTAAATTTTCTGGAACTCGTGTTTTTATCTCAAATTGCAATACTAACAAGGACCAGTACATTACTACTTCCCCGCCTAAGGAGGACTTGATAGGAAATACAGCAGTTAAAGTTTTCAGGAGCAGTTACTACAGAGAGAAACTAGAGAGTTTGAAAGAAAACTGTTGTTGGAGGAATTTCGTACCAACACGAAATCGGAGGGGTGCTGGAATAATAGAGCGATTATGAATATGTGACTGTTTTAGGGGATTAGGGTTTATGAAAAAAGAAGGGGCTGGACTCGGCAGGTGTCTCGATTTGTCTCGTGTATCGGTCATATCTTCTGCCAAGATGCCTGTGTACCTATATGTTTATATAGGATCAAGCCTACGCAGTTCTGTGAAATTGATTTGTGTCTATCCTGTTAGGTCGAATACACAATATATAATCAAGTACTGTATGAATAAGTAACAAGAACACACGTTTTAACTCTTAAAACTGTTTGGAATAGATAATTCCTCTCTCGGTGATGTAAAGTATCACAGAGAGCTGCTTAGGTTACAAGAATGTTATTCGTTCACGATGGATACCCTTCTAGGGTTAACCTAACTGTATTTATAAGATATACAGCTACGTACAATCGTAAATTGATTCTCCTAAAATTAAGCTATACAATTGATATCAATTACGATTGCTACACGTCTTCTAAGTCAACTCAATCTCTTTGATAGCTATCCAATCTTCAAAGATATCGCTTCCATATTAATATTAAATTAATCTTCAAACTCTGTTGACTTGTAGACGCTCCCAGTAGACAGACTTTAGCAAACTCTGTTCTCTCCATGCTAACAGTGTTTGCGCTTCCATGTATTCAGCTATCAGTGTTTACGCTTTCCTCTGTCAGCATTTGCGCTTCCAGCAATCAGCGTATACTCAAACTCTGTTACAACTGCTTTCAATAACAAGTTAAACTCTCTTTACCTGTAACACTTAAACACTGACATTAAATCACATCAATTATATCTAACAATCTCCCCCAACTTGTTCATTAGAAAAATGTACAAGTTCATAATAATTGATGATGTCAAAACTAACAAATAAAAACACAGTGTTTAACATATAATAAGAGTTTAAACTTGACTTAGCAAAATTTACAGAAAATTTGAATTACTTACAGATTCTGTCTACCTAACCTCCTCAAGATCTGGAGTTGTTCTGAGATAATCAATCAACAACCTTCTCTCAGCATTCTCAAGTTCAATCTCCATAGCTACCTTGATCTCTCTTAAATCTGGATCATTCTCATCAGTTTGAAAAATAGCAGCTCTGAGATCATAGATCTTGTTTCTTCTCATTTCATTTCCCAATCTGATAAACTTCATTTCTTCAGACTTTACATTAAAATCTAGAACAGTAATCCCAAGATCAGTCTTCAGCTTTGTAGTTCCCTTCTGCATTTCAATCAAATTCCCATTCCAGTCTCTGTACTTTGGAACATACTTGCTGTATTTCATATGTCTATTTGCAAGACTCTGTATCATCTTTTGTCTGAGCACATTTGCAACTGATTGAGCTCTTTGATTTCTTACTCTGAAAATGTACAAAACATACTCTAGTTCTTCCCAGAATTTTAAATCAATATCATTCTCAGCAATCTTGAACACCGTTCCATCAGCCATGAAGTATAACAAGAAATCCTTCCCTAAACTTTTCTGATGAACAAGCTGTACTGACTCCAGTCTGTCTAAACTCTCTTGAGTGACACCACGACCTGGAACAGACAATGAAGAAGGATCTCTGGGAGCAACATTCTGTCTTTTATCTCTATGTGAGCCAATGCCTCCTTTGTTATATGCAATTTTACCAGATAAAGCTCTACCATCAGTAAAATCCATTGAAGTTGTAGCTGGAGCTGTAGCTGCAAGACTCGAATCATGAAGAGCACCATTTCGAAATTTTGATTTCAACTGAGAAGACAGTATTGGTGTAGTCACAACTTGTGTAGCAACAGAGGTTGTGTCTTTATTCTTCTGTACAACATGTGTACCAACAGAGGTTGTAATTATCATTTTATTCTTGCTCTCTTCACCCATCACTCCTTTTAACTTCAGCTTGGCATCAATAGAAGACTTTCTAATCAGCTTTCCTTTATCCTCTTCTTCTTCTTCTTCTTCTTGAATACCAGATAATCTCTCTTTGATCTCAATTCCTTTCATTTCATGCCTTGAAGACTTTGAAGCTTTAACAACTTTATTCACTTTCTTGGACTTTTGAGCTTTTAAATGCTCTTTCTGCAACAGCTTTTCTTCAGCTTGAATATCCTCAAGTGTAGCTTCAGCATTCTCTTCACGAAATAGTTTCGCAGCCAATTCTTCATCTGTTTGTGGATTGTTAGAGAATGACAAATCCTTTGGCTTTGAACCAGAAGTACTCTGAGCATTTGTATCTATCACCAAGTTAGGCTTTGACCTTGTAGACCTCCCATGTCCTTGTCTAGAATTTGCATTTCTTAAGCCCTTCTCAGCATTGGTACCTTCATCATCAAGATGATCTTTCTTTGGCAGAGTTTGAGTTTGCTTACACTTGGTTTTAGCAATTCTCTCCCCCTTTTTGACATCATCATCATCATCTTGAATCAGAATTGAGGTGATTAATTCAAGAGAGTTTGCAATTGAATCAACCTTCTCATTTAGTAAAATATGATTCTTTTCAACCGTGCTCAGTCTGTCATTTATATTTGCTTGAGCTTTGGCAAATTGTTGAAAGAGCTTAGCATTAGCTAGTTGAGCTTTCTCTTCATGAGTAGCAACTTCTGTTCGAAGATCAACAATAGATTTCTGAGTATCATCAAATCTATTATTCAAAGTTTTGATTTGAATCACTGTGCCTTGCAAACAAGTGAAAATTTCTGGATTTTTAATCTTCTTAGAATTGACTTCAAGAAACTTTTCTGCCCTTCCAGGAGGAAAAATACACTCTGACTTGTACCAATCAGCAGTTTGCTTGGCCAAATAACCAGCATCAATCTCATTATTAGAAGGGCCAGCAAAATCTGGTTTTTCTCCTGTTTTCTGACCATCAGTCTGATTTTGTGGTTGTGCAACTCCTGTACTCTTAGCTTCAACTGAATCACTGATTGACTCACTAGTAGAGGCAACAGAAGCAATAGGTTCTTGAGCAGAAATAGGTTCTTGAGCAACCTGTTTTCCTTTATCAACTGGAGTTTGCTCTGAAGAAAGAACCTTTTCTGGTTTATCAACCTCCTCATTATGAGCAGAAACATGATTAGCATCAGAGTTCAACTCAGTGTGTGATGCAACCACAGTGTCTTCAAGAACAACAGTAGGCCCATCAGCAACACCAGTATCGATAGAAAGTGTAACCTCCATGAGTGGTGGAGTAGTTGCTTCATGATTAAAAGAAAGTGGAGTTTCAGCAAACTCTTCCATTGGAGACAAAACATCTCTAACAGCTTCATGTTCTTGAACCTTAACAACTTCTGGTTCAGAAAGCTTGACTTCAGATTCTGGTATTATAGGTTCTACGATAACCTCTGGCTCACCAGTAGGAATATCAAAAGAGATTTTCTCTTGAGCCTCTTCAACATGCTCATCATCAGAATCAGTTAAAATAAGCCTTCTCCTCTTAGCTTGAGGTACTACAACAAATTCTTCTTCTGCACTAGAACTTTCACTAGAACTTTCCTCAACCAATGGTGTTGAAAGTCTATTTGCCCTTTGTATATTTGCCCTTTGTTTGAATCTTCTAGAATGTTTGGTGTTGATTGCAGTATGTATCTTCCTTTTTGGCTTTTGTGATGGTTGTGGATGAGTGGTAGTGACAGGGTTTGTTGGTTCAGTAGTCATGTGGTCAGATTGTTTTTGAGGTTCTGTTTGTGTTTGAGGTGATATAGGTTGATAGTGGTTGTTGGTATTGGCTCAGGTGATTGAGTAGGTTGAGATGGGATGTTTTCTGTACGATCAGTGGCTAAAGGTTCAGGCATAGATTGTGGTTCTGGTTGATGTGGTTCATGTGAGTCATGGTTTGATGATGAAGAATCTTGTGGTTGATTGACAAAGTTCTGTAAAGCAAGTGGAAATACTAAAGGAGGTATGTCTTTTCCAACATCTTTGTTAGTCATATCAGAGAATATTCTCTTAGTGACTCGAAAAGGTTGAATTTCATCAGCTTCATCAATAGTTAACCCAGAAACACATGCATTGAACAGAAGTTGACAAAATCTAGCAAAGTAAACTGTAGTAGACTCTGACAACTTATCACCCAAATTCATTAAAACATATCTACCAAAATCAAAATTACTGCCATAGAGTAGAGAATACCCAATTTGCAGACTGTCCATTGGAATAGCATCCCAGTTGGTGATCTTCTTTTGGAATGTCCTGGTGATACAATCAAAGAAAAAATTCCACTCTTTTCTCAAGTTTGGCCTCTTCACACTGCCCAGCTTGGCAAGTGATTCCATGTACCCAATCTCTGTTAGCATTTCCCTCAGATTTTCCTCAGAGACAACTTCATATGAAGTATGTGTGTCGAAATCCATGACATCACGAACAGTTTGTGGAGTAATCACAAACTCTTGGTCTTCATGAGAGAAGATGATAGACGGAGTTTCACTCTCTCCTCCTTCTATATATCTTGAATTTTGCCAGAAACTAACAACTTGGGAAGCAGATAGAGTAGCCGGTTCAACCAGCGCTTGCCCAATCTCAGAATTTCGAAGAAAATTTTGCATTAGATGGAACGCCTCTGGAGCCCGGTCGTTCTCAAGTAAAACAGCATAATTGTTAGGCACAAAACGTAGACCAAAGACAGTGAAAGGTTTAGTTGCCATTGAATCAAGAAATAAGCAAGAAGCAACTGTGAAAATGTTTTGCAAGAAAGGTGTTTGTGAAAATGCCAAAGTGAAGAACAAAGATGTTTTCTGTTTTGGTAAAGTGAATACGAGTGGGTAAAAGTGATTGTGAGAAAAAGTAATTTGAGTTTTAATTAAAAACTAAACTCAAACGATTTTACTTGAAAACACACAACTGATCCCGTGAAAAGTGTAAAAATGAGACACATTGATGAGTGAGTGGGACACGTGTCACACATGCAACGGTTCACTTAATACATGCGCAGTAAAAGCCATTATTACCGCTGTCGTTCCGTTTATCAAGACACGTTACCACTAATTACACCAATTAACAGTTGTCACTTACTCCATTTACTCCAAAATTTTCAAATTATCTTAATGAAAATTTACCTTAGAGTACATAACACAATCAATCAGTGTTTGTCCAATACTCAATCTTTATCACAAAAACCCTTTCAAAAATGCACAGTCGTGATTTTCGTGTGTGAGTAGCAGAGTTTACCAAATCAATTTTTATAGCATCTAATATTTCATAAAATCCATAAATCAAAACAATAAACACTGAATGCACAAACTCTCATATTAAACACAGAGTATATGATGAATGCTAAACTCTGTAGTTCCTTAATTACAGAAATCTGAATATCCCTGTTCCAGTTTATGTTCATGATTATCCAAGTAAGCACACAGTCATTATAGACAAAAATATCAAGAGATAAACATCAAAGCATCATTCAGTGAGTTACATGTCAAGGATTGTCTCACAAACTCTCACATCACACAAGTGTTTAGGTGAAGTGTTTACTCTCAGATTCATTCAGTAAAGGCAGATGCTACCATAAGCTTGAATGTCCACCAAATCTACACCACTTCGATTATATTTATGCACAAATCAAAAGGACTTTGTTCAGGGTTAGAATTGAGTGAAATCAAACAGATGAGAAGAGATGAGAATTTCTAACTGAACAATTTATTTGATCAAAATATTCAGTCAAATGATTAGTACATATTTGTACAAGATGATCAGTATATATACCCTTTTTTTTTTATATATATATATATATATACTGAGTAAGATATCTTTTCTTAAGAAATACTCACCTGCTTGAATTTGATTTAACAAACGAATATAACTGCTCTTAATACTTCAGTATTCAAGAAAAATGAGCAGTTAATTTGGCTCAAAGGGGTTTACTAAGGGTAGTGTTTTATGAACAGTGTTTATGATCAGTGTTCAAAGATGTTTTGAACAGTGTTTGAAGAAAGATGGTTAATCCTAATGCCTTTATCATCTTCATGCACACATATATCATGTAGTCCCAAAATGGTTTAATGCAAGTTCTAGAGCAACATACTTACTGATGAACATCACACAACAATAAAGTCTGATTGATATAAAATGTATCAATCACTTATTCAGCTCAAAATCTCACAGGGTTCAGACATGAACTGTTTCTCACCAAAATAAACAATGACACATCTCAAGTTTTAAAATTTTCACAAGTGCAAACAAAGAATCATCAAGAATCAAGTATGACTTGAAAACAGAGTGTCACTAATCAGAGTTTAGAGTTCATCAATATCAGAGTTATTCATGAGAGGCAATGCATGCAGTATTCATAGATTCAGAGTTTAGGATCAAATAAACTAAGAGATGCTCTAAATATGAAACAGTATCATGCTGTGTTAACTTACTGTGTAGTTTCTGATTAGATTACAGTGACTCAAAAAGAATCTTGAATTTTTTTTTTCACTGAAAATCATGCTCTATACATTTTTCTTCATCGGTATTTTCATTCAGACAAAAATCAACTCAGAATTCACAGAGTTTAACAAACGTATTAACAGTGTATGACCAACAATCATGCTGACAGAATTTAATTAATAAGGTTCACATAGCACTTTAGCAATTTACAGAGATATGAGCAACACATTTTATTTGAAAGAGTTTGAGTCTAACCAACATGTTTAGTCAAAACCACATACCATCCCTAGTTCATTGACCAGTCTTGTAAATGTTGCTTCACTTAGAGGCTTTGTGAAAACATCTGCAAGTTGTTGATCTGTAGGCACAAAGTGAAGCTCAATATTGCCTTCCTCTACATGCTCTCTGATAAAGTGATACCTTATGCTGATGTGCTTGGTCATTGAGTGTTGTACTGGATTACCTGTCATTGCAATAGCACTTTGATTATCACAGAAAATAGGTATTTTACTATACCTTAACCCATAATCCAGTAGTTGATTCTTCATCCATAAAATCTGTGCACAACAGCTACCAGCAGCAATATACTCTGCTTCAGCTGTAGATGTAGATATTGACTTCTGTTTCTTGCTGTACCAAGACACTAGTCTGTCACCAAGAAATTGACAACTTCCACTTGTGCTTTTTCTGTCAATCTTACAGCCAGCAAAATCTGCATCAGAGTAACCAAGTAGCTTAAAATCTGATTCTCTTGGGTACCACAGTCCTAAGGTTACAGTTCCCTTGAGATATTTGAAAATCCTCTTCACAGCTGTTAAATGTGGTTCCCTTGGATCTGCCTGAAACCTTGCACACAGACAGGTGGCATACATGATATCAGGTCTACTAGCTGTTAAATAGAGTAGAGAACCAATCATCCCTCTGTAACTTGTCATATCCACTGATGAACCTGTATCTTTGTCCAGTTTTGTTGCAGTTGCCATGGGAGTTGTTGCAGATGAACAGTCAAGCATACCAAATTTCTTGAGAAGATTTCTGGTATATTTTGCTTGATTAATGAAAATTCCATCATCTGTTTGCTTCACCTGTAAGCCTAGAAAATAGCTTAACTCTCCCATCATACTCATTTGATATCTAGACTGCATGAGCTTGGCAAATTTCTTACAGAGTTTATCATTAGTAGATCCAAAAATGATATCATCTACATATATCTGAACTAAGAGCAGGTCATTACCAGTTTGAAAGTAAAACAGAGTTTTGTCAATAGTACCTCTGTGAAACCCACTTTCTAGTAGAAATTTAGCAAGTGTTTCGTACCATGCCCTAGGTGCCTGTTTGAGTCCATAGAGTGCTTTGTCTAACCTGTAGACATGATCTGGATATTTTGGATCTACAAAACCAGGTGGTTGTTCAACAAATACTTCTTCTTCAAGTTTTCCATTCAGAAAAGCACTTTTCACATCCATTTGAAAAACCTTGAATTTCTTGTGAGAAGCATAGGCAAGAAACATCCTTATTGCCTCCAACCTGGCAACTGGTGCAAAAGTCTCATCATAATCTATTCCTTCCTGCTGTGAATAGCCTTTAGCTACCAGTCTTGCTTTGTTCCTTGTGATCACACCATCACTGTCAGTTTTATTTCTGAAAACCCATTTAGTACCAACAATAGATCTGTTCTTTGGCCTTGGTACAAGGGTCCACACCTCATTTCTCTCAAATTCATTTAGCTCTTCTTGCATTGCTGTTATCCAGTCAGCATCTTTCAGAGCTTCTTCTACTTTCTTTGGCTCAGTTTGTGACAAGAATGCATGAAACAGACATTCATTTGTTGTTGCACTTCTTGTCCTTACTCTTGCATCTGGATCACCAATAATTAAATCAGGTGTATGTGACTTAGTCCATTTTCTTGCAGAAGGCAGATTGCTTCTGTCATCATGTGATCCTCCCCCTTGATCCATGCTCTCCTGATTTTCTTGGTGCCTTTCTTCACTTTCTGATGCTCCCCCTGAATGTGACTGCTCAGAATTTGAATGTTCAGAGTTTGAATCAACAATGTTTGATTCAGAGTTATCAATTGAGTCACTATCAGTGTTTGAATTATCACTTTGATGTGATTCTTCATGCTCCCTCTCAACTGGTTCTTCCCTTGTTTCTGATTGAAAAGTTTCTTCAGTGTTTACCAGTAGAGGTTCAGAATTGACCTCAACAATGTTTGTCAGATCTATATCATCCGAGTTTAATAAATCTTCATTTTCAAAGTGCAGTTGATCATGCTCATTAACATCTTCAAGTCCAGTTATTTTCTTGTCATCAAATGACACATGAATAGACTTCATGATCACTCTGGTTCTCAGATTATAAACTCTGAATGCCTTTGTTGACAGTGGATAGCCAACAAAGATTCCTTCATCTGCCTTTAGGTCAAATTTGGTCAACTGTTCAGGATGAGTCTTCAACACAAAGCACTTGCATCCAAAAATATGAAAATATTTTAGATTTGGCTTCTTCTTCACCATTTCATATGGTGTTTTACCATGCTTGTTGATCAGTGTTGCATTTTGAGTAAAACAAGCAGTTTGAACTGCTTCTGCCCAGAAATAAGTTGGCAACTTTGCTTCATCTAGCATGGTTCTGGCAGCTTCTATCAAAGTTCTGTTCTTCCTCTCCACTACACCATTTTGTTGTGGAGTGCCAGGTGCAGAAAACTCTTGTTTGATCCCTTTACTCTTGCAAAATTCTTCCATAGATGAATTTCTGAACTCAGTTCCATTGTCACTTCTGATTATCTTCACTTGATGCTCTGACCCTTTGTCCAGTTGGATTATATGTTCTGTCAGTGTTAATGATGTTTCATCCTTCTTTGCAAGAAAATATACCCATGTGAATCTGGTATATTCATCAACAATGACTAATGCATATTTCTTCTTTCCAAGAGACATCACATTCACTGGACCAAAAAGATCAACATGTAGTAGATGATAAGGATCAACAATTGAAGACTCAGATTTGCTTTTGAAGGAGACTTTTCTCTGTTTAGCCTTTTGACAAGAATCACACAGTCCTTCTACATTCAACAAGGACTTTGGTAGACCACTTACAAGATCATTCTTGATTAGCTCATTGATGTTGTTCAGGTTCAAATGAGAGAGTTTCTTGTGCCATTTCCAACTCTCTTCACTGGACATTCTTGTAGACAGACACACTGCTTTTCCATCTGTGTTGGTTGACAATTTTATTTCATAGATGTTGTTGTGTCTGTTTCCAACTAGAGCAACTTTCCCTGTAGATTTACTGATCACTTGGCAATATTCAGGCTGAAAATCTACATGATATCCTCTGTCACAGATTTGACTCACAGATAGCAAATCATGCTTGAGTCCTGGAACCAGAGCTACATTTGTGATGATGACATTTCCAAGATTAATATTGCCATATCCCAGTGTATGTCCTATGTTGCCATCTCCATAGGAAACTTCTGGGCCAGCCTTCTCCTCATACTCTGATAGCAGGGCTTTATTTCCAGTCATGTGTCCTGAACATCCACTGTCCACGACTAGGGTACTGACCCTCGTGCCCTGCAATCACAAACAATCACTGTTTATTAGTTTTAAGGATCCAGACTTGCTTGGATCCTTTGGCTTTCTTAATTCTGTTAGCTTTTGCAGCGGAATTCACATTAACAGAGTCTAAGCTAACTTTTTCAGAGTTTACATTTGCAGAGTTTACTTTAACCCATTTCAAATTTGGTTTGGGTTCATAGTAATTATAGTAAATAGCATGATAATCTCTGCAAGTGTAAATAGAGTGCCAAGTACTTCCACAGTGTTTGCATAAAGTCTGTGGTCTTGTTCTCACATAATCACTCTTTACTGCAGTTTTAGAGGGCAAAGAATTAATGTTTTTATTCTTACTGCAGAAATTAGCAAGATGATTAGTGCTACCACAGTTAAAGCATGTTTTCCTAGGAGCTAATGAAGCAAGCATTGGCTTTATTCCTGATGTTATGCCTACCTTACCATTTCTGTTTTTCTTAGGCATTCTCTGTTTGTTGACAGATTTTATCTCCTTAAGCTTATGCTTGAGTTGTTTATCTGTCATTAAACCAATGTTAGCCTCTTTAACAAAAGTTTTAGCATATGACTCTTTAACAGCCTTTTTCTGTGCTTCAGTCTTAGGTCCACCTGTTCTCATGACATTACCCTCAGATGAACAATGTGGTCTAACCTTTACCTGATTTTCAAATCTAAGTTCATCTCCTACAGAGTAACCTAGACCTACTGTATCTGACTGAAACACTTCTTGAGTGTCTTTACCAGAGTGTGTCCAAGTTTTAATGATGTGTTTAGTATCCTCCAATTCAGATTCTAGTTGCTTATACTTACCTAGCAACTCCTGTTCAATAAACACTGCATCATCTCTCTCTTTTTGAATTTTATTCATGTTCTCTAGCTGTTCCTCAACAAGTTTATTTCTTTCTTTGAGTTGAGAACACTCAGACTTTATCCTCTCATTTTCTAAAGTCTGATCCCTATAACTGATATGCAATGCTTTAAGATAAATTCTCAATTCAGTTATATCATCAGTGTTATAAGCATAGGTAGTTGGAGGTACCTTGAGATCATCATTTTCAGTCTTAGTAGTAGCCATGAGAGCATAGTTGACTTCCTCATCTGAATCTGAAGTGTCTGCCCAATCTCTGCCTTTGGTGTAGAGTGCCTTTTCAGTTTTACCCTTCTTGCACTCAGGAGCATAGTGACCCATCTCCTTACACTTGTAGCATTGAATCTCAGACTTATCTTTCTTACCAGATTTGAAGTCCTTTCCCTCAGATTTCTTGAAATTCTTCTTGTCAAACTTTGAGTGGTCCTTGGAGAATCTCTTTCCCTTCTTGAAGTTCTTGTATCCCATCTTCTTGAAGGTCTTTACCATCAATGCAGCCATTTGCATCATCTCCTCATCATCTTCAGAATCAGATGATTCATCTGTGTTTGAGTCAACATCAGTGTTTGATGACTCATTCTCTTAATGAATGACTAAAGCTTTTCCTTTTGCCTTTCTCCTTGATGCTTCCTTCTTTGATGGTTTCTCCTCAGCCTTAAGAGCAACAGACTTTGACTTTCTACTAGATCTTTTGTTTCTCTGCTCCAATTCCAATTCATGGGTTTTGAGTAGTCCATAAATTTCATCAATTTCTGTTTCACCAAGTTCATAATTATCTCTTATAGTGGTTGTTTTCACATCCCACTTTTCAGGTAAAGAGAGAAGAAACTTGAGATTTGAATCTTCTAAATCATACTCTTTGTCCACCAATGACAAATCATTGAGCAGTTTACAGAATCTGTCAAATGTTTCTGTCATGGTTTCATCAGATTTTGCCTCAAAATGCTCATACTCCTGAGTGAGTATGTTCCTTCTGTTCTTCTTAATTGCAGGAGTTCCTTGACATCTAACCTCAAGTGCATCCCATATCTCCTTTGCAGTTGTGCAGTTTATCACTTTATTAGACATAACATTGTCTAACGCACTGTGAAGTAAATGCCTTACCTTCGCATCCTTTGCAATAGATGAAAGATCCTCAGCAGTTAGATCTTTCTTCTCTTTTGGAATAACTTTTGATTCCTCACCGGCAGCAGCAGTAGATAACTTTGTAGGTTTGTGAGGACCTTCATAAATTCTGTCCAGATATTCTGGATCTGTAGCCTCCAGAAACATGGTCATCTTCACCTTCCAAATTGCATACTCTAATGGCCTTAGTATGGGAACCCTAATTGTTTCATACCTACTAACAGTAGTAGGAGCTTTCTCAGATGGTGGAGGTATCTCTGCCATTGATTACTATTGCGTTTGGATCTTTAACTGTAATAAAGTAACAGATTATGCTCTGATACCACTTGTTAGGTCGAATACACAATATATAATCAAGTACTGTATGAATAAGTAACAAGAACACACGTTTTAACTCTTAAAACTGTTTGGAATAGATAATTCCTCTCTCGGTGATGTAAAGTATCACAGAGAGCTGCTTAGGTTACAAGAATGTTATTCGTTCACGATGGATACCCTTCTAGGGTTAACCTAACTGTATTTATAAGATATACAGCTACGTACAATCGTAAATTGATTCTCCTAAAATTAAGCTATACAATTGATATCAATTACGATTGCTACACGTCTTCTAAGTCAACTCAATCTCTTTGATAGCTATCCAATCTTCAAAGATATCGCTTCCATATTAATATTAAATTAATCTTCAAACTCTGTTGACTTGTAGACGCTCCCAGTAGACAGACTTTAGCAAACTCTGTTCTCTCCATGCTAACAGTGTTTGCGCTTCCATGTATTCAGCTATCAGTGTTTACGCTTTCCTCTGTCAGCATTTGCGCTTCCAGCAATCAGCGTATACTCAAACTCTGTTACAACTGCTTTCAATAACAAGTTAAACTCTCTTTACCTGTAACACTTAAACACTGACATTAAATCACATCAATTATATCTAACATATCCCTTAGAGACTTTAGGGATAAACTTCGTTAATATTGGTAATTACTGATTTTATCTGATTTAATCTTATCGTTGTGATATCTTCCTGATGTGAAGAATAACGTTTGGAGATATTTTCCGTTATTGATTGATTGAGATTGATTCTTTCCTCGTTTCAGGGAGAGGATAAAACTTAGCGGTTAAGTAATAATTATTAATCTGAATTAATAATTAATAATTATTAGAAATTTGGGAAATTATTAGACATACCAAAATTATGGCATAACAACTAGCCCCCAGTTCTTCAGTGTAGCATGCTGCAGTGGAGAACTAAAAATCTTCAAGCTTCTAAATTTCTTCGATCGCTGAAAAAACTGAAAATAGATGATTAGAAAAACACTTAGAGCACCACCGTGCTCGTTAGGCGTATGCGGATGCAAGTGTGATACCATGCGATGACCAATATAAGATACATTTTTGCCAAGGTTTTCAAATGTGCGAGCATAAATAAAATATTTGAAATCCATTGCGATCCTTGTTGTCTAGTTAGGACCTTGACGTTTGTATATATCCCGAACTGGCATACACGCTGTTCAAGTGTCTAATGCAACCACATAAGGATGTGTTTGATGCAATCACATAATGATGTGTCTTGCGGAGTCTTCGGTGTAGATAAGATGTACATGTAGATGTACATGTAGTTGTGCATAGGGATGCCTCCACCCATGCGATCTTGAGAGATCTGGCCATGGGCGTTAAATGTAATTGTACATAGGGATGCCTCCACCCATTCGATATAGTGATATCTCATGGGCCTTCAATAATCCAGATGATGCTGCACTGCACTTTACTAAGCATGTAGCATTGCGAAATTTATAGCTTGTCCAGGCTACCCTGCTTGACAATTTAGTTTGCAAGTTTGAAAATATTTTTGACATATATGTACTATCGCGACAACATATGAAAAATCTTTTGCAAATACATATGCAATAATAAATATGCTCGTTTAAGAATGTCGCGATATTTATTTTCTATAAATATAATGTCCTTTTTCTTGTAGAAATTCTTTTACAAAATTATGCGTCTCGCGTATATAATTTTGTTCAAAATATGCAGCTCGTACGAGATTGTAAAATATCCACAATCAATTAGCATAAAATCAGCAAGTCATCAGCATAAATATCTCGTACGATATTTTCTAAATCGCAATAATTTTACAAGCATAAAAATATCTATTGCTCGCACGAATTTTCTGAATAATAAATATTTTTTCTGGAAAAAATATTTAAAAACAATAATTTATGCATGCATGACATGGCATAATTATTTGCAGAAAATTAAAATAAGAAGAAAAGAAAAGCTTATCTTTTATTTTTTTGATTTATGCTCGGCTGGAATTTTCAAGTGCCTCGTTTTTTTTTTACTGGGCTGCCTTTCTTTTGTTCCACGGTTGCCTTGATTCCACCTTTGGCTTTTGTTTCTTGCATTGGTTGATTTTACTTGCTCCGTGCGTGATTTCATCTTTTTCCTCCTTGTTAATTGATTTTCCTTCTTGTTAATGTGTGTAGTCTCCACTTCTATTTTGATTTCATGCAACTTCCTCCTTTTTTATTTTCTTGTTGTCGATTGCCTACCACCACCGTAGCTCATCTTTTATTTATATTGTCATCCACCGACCACTGCTTGATGTTGTGATATTTATCCTCCAGAATTCCAATCACGTTTTTTACTGTCAATCCCTAGCGTATGAATCAATAAAAACCCAAAACTCCAATGTGTAAATATTCGTTTGTCCTCCACAAACGAAAATTAGCCCCTCCTTCTAGCGCCAAATGTTGTTGGAGGAATTTCGTACCAACACGAAATCGGAGGGGTGCTGGAATAATAGAGCGATTATGAATATGTGACTGTTTTAGGGGATTAGGGTTTATGAAAAAAGAAGGGGCTGGACTCGGCAGGTGTCTCGATTTGTCTCGTGTATCGGTCATATCTTCTGCCAAGATGCCTGCGTACCTATATTTTTATATAGGATCAAGCCTACGCAGTTCTGTGAAATTGATTTGTGTCTATCCCTTAGAGACTTTAGGGATAAACTTCGTTAATATTAGTAATTACTGATTTTATCTGATTTAATCTTATCGTTGTGATATCTTCCTGACGTGAAGAATATCGTTTAGAGATATTTTCCGTTATTGATTGATTGAGATTGATTCTTTCCTCGTTTCAGGGAGAGGATAAAACTTAGTGGTTAAGTAATAATTATTAATCTGAATTAATAATTAATAATTATTAGAAATTTGGGAAATTATTAGACATACCAAAATTATGGCATAACAGAAAACTTTTCATCAAAAATGGAAGGAACAAAGCTTATGCGTGCTGCTCTGAAGATCAAATATGAGATTGCTTGGGAAAGTTGTTTGTGGGACTAGTTTATCTAGTAGAGAGTGGATGCAACTTATACGCACCACTGCAGATATGAGCTCCATTGTTCACTAGATTTTTTTTTATTTTACTTTGTTTACTAGAATTTATATTGTTCCTTGTTATTGTGAGATATTGAGTTTATGAAACTTGTAGATATTCGTGGTTTATTTCGGTTAAAGTAATTTGACTTTTTAGTACAACTTTTGTTGGGATGTTTGTGTGATTGGAGTTGGGCATGTATATTACTATTTGCGTTGTGCATATTTTTTTCTATATTTTTTGTTTAAAAAATTAGGATTATTACAGTGGAAGAAAATTAAAAAAAACTGATATATGCTTGTATAGCGTTTCTAGAAGTGCTATATGTGTTAGTATTATGTACTACAATAGCACTTCAATAAGTGCTATACAAGGACATACGCTTAGGAAACACGTACTTAGGTAGCATTTCTGAAAATGCTATCTAAGAGCTTCACTTACAGAATGGCAAAAAAAATGCTATCTAAGTGATCCTCACTTCAATAGCGGCTCCTTAGATAGCGTTTAAAAACGCTATGTAAGAGCTAAAAAAAACGCTATCTAAGTGAAAATCTGTAGTAGTGATTATTGTTCCTGCTGCTGCTCGAGTGTTGCTTCCTGTCCTGGATTCTGCATTTCCACTACTGCTGAGGCTTTTCCCCAACATTTTTATCATCATCCTCTATAAGCAAGATGGAAGAAAAGGTCTTCCATTATTACCAAACAGTCGTTTATATAGGCTGCTCCACTTCTCAGTCGTTTATAATTTCAACCAATCATTATATAAGTGCTCAAATTCTGATTATTCACTTCTAATGCGATATATTTCAATGCTTGCAGAGAGCAACAGAAAGCAGAACGAGACAACAAGATACAAGAAAGGAATTAAATTGGCTTGCTGCTGCTGTTGTTATATTTGCTATTGCAATGATGGAATTCTTGTTGCCCAAACTGGGACCATCTACCTTTGGGGACAAGATTAAAGAACAGGTCCCATTCCAGCTGTTCATATTTTGCTTGGGTTTTTCTTCTAAATTTTGTGTGTTTTATCAAATTGAGTAGTCCACCTTAAATCTATCTTTGTAGGAAACAATGAGAAGGAAGTTGAAAGCAAAAATAGCATATGTAAAATTTCTCCAAGATACTACCGCAGAAATGGCTAAGAAAATTCTGAGCTCACGGAGCGGAGACATTGAACAAACAGCTGAGGAGCTTGATGAGTTCATAGACAAAGCTAGTACCCAATCTCTGTGTCACTCCAAATGTTGCGTAAACATAGTTTGTAAACATTAACTTATTCTTATTGTCATGTAGGTTAAAAGGGATTCAACTATTTCCAGTAAAGAAATTATGGGTTTCGCTAGGCTGTTCAATAATCAGCTTACAGTTGATAATATTAGCAGGTAGGACTTAATTGTCATTTGTTGCTGTTCCTTGATTAATGATCATTCTAACCTGTCACATTTAACAGGTATCGGTTAGTAAATATTTGTAAGCACCTGGGAATCACTGCACATGGAGCAGATGCATATTTGCGTTTCATGGTACAAGAAAGATTGAAATGGTAAGAAAATAATGCTTTTATACTTGATGATTTACGAAATCTGTTGTAAGTCTGAGTTCATAAATTCTTAATCGTGCATAATATACATATGGCTAGGTTTGTCTTAAATCTTCGATTTTCAAATATCATTTGAAATCAGAGTCCTAATTTCATCATGTTCAGGGAGTGTATACTAGGTTGTCACTATCTATCTTCTCTCCACATGGAGCTCTATTCATGTGATTAGAGATATTCAGCTTGGGATTTGAACATAAATCTCAAACGCAATGAAATGATTACTTATACAATTGTAATTGCATTTTAATAGGTAACAAAATGATTGGGCTAGGGGCTGGGAACTGGGGAGCGTATAGAAACAACTGTATTGTAATGCTAGGGAACCAAACAATTTTTCCAAAAACATGCCCAAAATGATGTGGCAAGTGGAGATGTGTTAAAATGTGAAGTTTTAATTGGTGGAATTGATGTAAATGCAGGGATCCATCTCATTTATCACTCCTGCCACATCATTTTGGAGATGTTTTTGGGAAATTTTTTTGATTTCCTAGCATTTTTCTTTATTTGATGAAATAATTTCAATAAGGTGAACGGCCTTGCTGCAAATATATACTAGCAATTAGGCAACATTTCTTGATACAGGTCAGGGGGGAGGAACCTTTATTTATGATTATGTTTTTGTTGTCTTCTTTTCATGGATATTTGTCATTTCTGATCTTTAAAATTTTATATATGTTTTGTGAATTTGTATTTGTATACGGTACATACTGTATATGCAGGCCCGGTCCAGGTGCAGGTCCACCAGGACAACTGCCCTGGGCCCAAAACTATTGGGGGCCCAAAATTCTGAAAAATCCTCCAGCTTTAGTATAGGTCTTTTTGTTTCCTTTAAAAAAATAATGCTACTATGCTCTGCTCTCACTGCTTCTCTCGAGTTCACACACAATCAAATTGATTCTCTCTTTCAAAAATCAAAGGTACACAATTAAATTTGTAATATATATATATATTATATACATATAATTAGGAGAGATTTAGGGTTTGTATTCTTATTCAATTTTAAGTTTTTTTTGGTGATAATTTGATGCTTATAATTTTATTCTCACTTACAATTTAACAGCTAATTATCAAGGTTGAAGCAATCATCTTGGATTTGCAAAATCTTGAAGGCTTTGGAGTTTGGATTTTGAATTTTTTATTCAAGGTGATATTCTTTCTTTCCATCAATTAGTTGTTTTGTCATTGTAGAGTACAATGCCTCCAAAACAACCATCCGGAAATGAAAAAAGGAAAAAAAGAAAGCGAACAAATGATTTAGAAGAGTCACAAAGAGGATCTATAAAGCAATTTGTTATTAAGAAAGTAGACACTTCAAACCAAAAATCAAGTGAAAATTTGGAGAGTACGGGAATAGGTGATGAAAATTTAGGAAAAAAAATTTTTTAGGAAAAAAAATTTAAGGCCCTTTTTTCGAATTTCGCCCTGGGCCCTCATAAAGTATGGAACGGCCCTGTGTATATGTACATATTAACTGAGAATACCAGAAATTTAGAAACTAGAATAGATCTCTGGTGCTCACGGTCCTAGATGAGAGATAAACATATATATTATTATTTTCAAAAAGAGAAAACAAAATCTTTAGAAAACTGTAATAGACTAATATACAAGAGTTTGAGATTTATATTGAGAAGTGAAAACAGATTTGTCAAGGAGTTAAGCCTAGGGGATAAATAGCCTCAATAAGGCTTGTGCATGAGTATCTATATTTTCTAATTGATCAAAACAAAAACAATAACGCTTATCAAAAGCCTGCCACTAATATACTCCTCCACTCTACAACAATATAAGACACTCACGCATTCTTAGATTTTAAATAAAAAATATTTTATTTAACACTTTTTTACGATTCTTTTTATGAATAAAATAATATTTAAAATATTTTTATTCAAAAAAAATCATTAGAAATTATTAAGTAAAACTCCTTTTATTTAAGATCTAGAAATACGTAAATATCTTATATTGTGAATCGGAGGGAGTATAATTCTTTTTCCTTAATCGAGAGCAATGTTGATATAGCTATTATAATAGTCAAGTCCAGTTTGTTACATGCAATGATGGTTCTTGAAAGGAGGGTCTGGTTACATTTATTTGTGAACGTCTCTCAGCTTACTATATATACATATTTCTAAAATTTGTATTTACTTTAACTGCAATCAACAAGTTATTTCGAAATATCAATTTAGTGGAACATGGGTTATATAGGTATGTCTTGATTAATTATACTTGTTCAGTTAACTAGTTGATTATACTTCTTCCTTTAGGCTTAATGAAGATGACATACTAATCCAAGCATTGGGAGTGGACTGTCTCTCCGTAGCTCAGCTCCGTGAAGATTGTAGACAACGAGGGATGCTTGAATCTCATTCCATGGAAGAGATGCGTCTACAGGTTTCTTAGCAAATTTGCATTATCTCCTCGTTTAAAATACAAGCACAAAATGTTGAACTATAACACCCAAGGTCACTTTTTACACAAAAAATCTTCATGTGTTCAGTTTTCATTTATGGCCCTGTTTGGCAATTAGCTGATAACGGTTAGCTGTAGCGGATTGAATTAACTGTTTTGACTAGTGGATTGAATTACCTGTTTTGACTAGTGGATTTAAATTAGCTGTTTTGAATAAAAGTGTTTGGTAAATAGTTTTTTGAGTAACTTTTTGTGACACATAGCAAACTTTTAATTGGAAAAGCTCCTAAAATGAGTTTTTTGATCCCAAACCACTAACTCAAACCTCTAACAACCAAATACTCACATTAGAGGTTTCATTTTGATCAAACCTCTAATTTCATCTCAAATCTCTAACTTCCAAACACCCCCTATATATTTTTTGAAGCATTAAGTTGTATATTTGCAAGGCTTATATTCTAATCCCAAGCTAGTTTACTAGAAACAATATTCAATTTGATGTCAACCTATCAGGCTGGCATATTGTAAAATTATGCCTTTATAAAATTTCCCATTATGTGTGACAGAAATTTTAAATTATTTTTCTTGAAGGGAGTAGAAATTATAGATGGAATGTGAGAAGTTCAGTACTGAAATTAACACGTCCCTAAAAAGCCACATAGGAAATTCATTTAAATTGCATATTTAGAATTGATCTAAACAATAATTTATTGAATTCTATAAACAATAATTTATTGAATTCTATGCAAAGAGAAGCTCTGAATATAAGCTATTACATTGTTCAGCTTTCTAATTGGTTGAATTTATCACTCAATCACACTGTACCTTCTGCCATTCTCATTCTATCCAGGTATAAATTCATTCTCATCCCCTCTAGGTATGAATTTATGATTGGGGTTTAAATTTTCAATTGTACAAAGCTACAGCTTATAACTTTTGTTTTGGTTTACAAAAATATAAGTCTTTTAAAACTCAAGTATGATCTCTTCATCTTCCCGTCTTTAAAAAAATTCCTAATCTCATAATCTAATACAACATGCATGCAGGCCCTTTGCTGTGTCCAAAAGATTGAAGAGTGAAGAAATTGTTCTAGCCACTTTATGTTCTCTCCCAAATGGGAGTAGTAAACACTCTGGGCATATCCTTACCATTTCAAGATTGTGCTAAACAAAGGAGAAGAAAACTACAACATCTAGAAATGCAAGATGCTCTAATTAAGGTTTAAACTAAACTTGCACTTTTCATAGCTGCCATACCAACTTTTCTAATATGCTTCTCTAGTGGTGACTCTTTGTTTGAAGTATAGTTGTTAGCTTATAAAATTTTCCATTTGTTTCTAATGTTGGCCTTTGAGTGACTTATTACCTCTTTTTATGGGCTAAGTAATAAACATCAAGATAAGATAATTTATTCAGCTACTACATAGAGTGCAATGTAAGAATAATACAATACCAACTGTTTCTCTTTTTTTTTGACCAAGTAATGATTTATACAACTCATCAAGATAGGATAATTTATTCAGCTTATACATTAAGAATGCAATATGAGATTGATACAATATCAGCTGTGTTGTATTTTTTTTTTGAGGTTAAGTAATAACTTGTACAACTCACCAAGATGGATAAGTTGTTCAGCTTCTTCATTTAAAGTGCAACGTAAGACTGATACAATACTAGCTACAATGTTGGGTGTTTAGAGACTTCCTTCCTGAAACTATGACATGAATTCAAATGATATAATTTTACAATGTAGGTGAAAGAAAGAAATGTAATAAAGCAAAAGCCATCATCAAATTTATCATAATTATATCATTTCGGTGCATAGTGATTAAAAATGTAGAAAAATAAATCAAAATCAATGTGAAAGATAAAACTAGTACTAAGTTGTATTGTGAATCTTTTTTTTTTTTCTTAATGTGTCTTGTGATTTCATCAAACCCAAAGACTGGAATGGTAGAAGTGCGACTACTTTTTGTCATTGCTCACACCATACTGATCTACTAACACATTTTGATATTATATTTTTTAAGGAGGAACAAACCGAGCAAAAAGTGGCAGAACAAGATAAGGCAATAGGTGTCAAGGCACTAGGAGTCGAGTCACAGCTACGTATACTTGGCCGTAGTTTTGCGGCTTCGATATTGGCTTCTGCATCGATAAGCATCAATATCAATGCATATATACAATCACTTTGAGCACCATGACCATTTTCATATTAGTGTTGCTCAAAATGATTTCCACTTCTCAAATGTGCAGACTGTAAAAATAGAGCGTGAAGAGTTTGAGGCTTGTGAATAGAAAGGTAGGTCTTACTCGAGCTTATAGAAGCATTTCTTCGGCAAAATGGAGTGCTTCTATTTGAAAATTTCTATTATACAAGGAGAAATGAAATATCAATTTATGGGAAGTCTAGAACTTCCATTTTGTTTTACACCAAACTAACAGCTACTAAAAAGTGTTACAATCACGTTTGCTATTGTTTTTTGCTTACAAATCTTGAGCCTAATGTCAGCCAAAAATTCTGTTAACGTCTATTAATACTTTTATCATGTACATTGTTCGATCAATTGCACACTAATCTTTCCACAATCTACAAATGAGAGATAGATCAGGTTTTAGAACACTGGATGTTCCATGGCTTACAATTCATGACTCAGATACCGTAATTTTTTATTATTTATCTACCAATGAGTTTGCACAAGTACTTCCTTCTGCCAACATAGGGTAGATTTAAGATTTAAATTCATGAATCTTGAATATTTTGAAGCATACCAATACATAATCTATGCCTAGGAGCACCATAAATTCATTGTTAATGACAACAGACTTTTTATTTTTTCAGATATCTTTTTACAAATGTGAATCCGGTGAAGAGGCAACTGACAAACAAGATGCTAGAGTAGATGTTAGTGATGTAGTTCCTTCAAGAATCCTAGATTACATAAGTATGTAACAACGTTACCAAAAATCTGAATAAAAGACGCAACAGGTTTTAATTTGTTTTTTGCACTGGTTATGATGTGCATCTCAATATATCTATGGTACAATTCAGGTCAATAATATGCTCCAAAGTCTTGAAAAATAGCTGGATGATGTGGATACAAAAATTGGCAACAACTGGAAAGTTCTCGACAGGTAAGTATTACATTGTCACTGTACATAAATCTATTTTTTCTATTCCTCCATTTAAATTTTACTAAAAACTACTACCATTTTATCTTAACTACTATCAGTACCCTCTTCGTTTTATAATAAGCAATGTTTAAACTGATTATTAATATAGTAATGTTATAACTGAAAAATATTTTAGTTCAAAATTATGATTATATAGTATATTAATAATAATAAACATACCATGGATAAGTAGCATGAATCCTGATAAAACAATGTTTATCTTTTAAACCAATATCATCCTATATTTCATATATTTATAATCCATATATTTTATTTAAATCTACAACCTTCCTGATTATCTATTATGCAATTCATCGATATGTCACAATCACGTAATTAAGTTGCATACTTGAGATTACATTATATCAGTTAGTTGGAAATTTAATTTAAATACATAATACTTATGTTTTCATTGCCATTATTCATAATTTATAATCATTTTAGATCATTTCAATTATATATATATATATATATATATATATATATTAGGGAGCCTAAGATATGTCTTAGGTAAGTTCCCTAAGATATACAATTTTATATACAAATATGGGGGGCATTTTTGTAAAATCAAGATTTATTTAAAATATTATTAAGTAGCCCTGTGGGCCCAGTAAATTTTAAAGCTTGATTTTTAAAGTATCTCAGGAAACTTTCGTGAGATACATCTCAGGTTCCTTTTTCTCATTATATATATATAACAGAACAATACATTAAGAGTCCTCAAGTAGAAAGGAGCAAACCAATTTTACTATTAAACGGTTAAACCATATTCTAAAAGGCTGATTGAGCTAGCCTATTCGAGGCGTCTAATCTAATTGTTATTTTAGTTTATTATCCTCTTCTTTCACTATTGGAAAGATGGAAACTACACCGCATGCGGGGTGGATGTATTCTTATTACATCCCAACTATACAATTAATGAAACAAACTGTTACGAATGAATTCAATAAACTAAATCTTAATCAAGTAATATTCGGCATAGTACATTCACAAACATATAAATGCTACATATAGTTTCTAACCGTCAATATATACCTTTGCACTGCTTGATTTCAGAGATTATGATGGAAGGTTTAGTCAAGAGGTGGAAGACGCAGCTCTATACTTGAAGGATACTTTAGACAATGAGGAAATTCAAGAACTTATCAAAGATCTTTCAAAAGATAAGGGTCAGTACCATTTTGTGAAGTTAAAAATATGTATGATGTGTGGCCTTCACAATTCAGAACTTAGAAAGCATGTATAAGAGTAAACAATTAAATCAAATGAAAGAAGATCACAGACTGATTATTAAGAACAGACTCCTAGGACCAGATCACTTCAGTCTCACGTTGAACTAATTAATTAAAAGTATTTCTCAAAGAATTAGTTCAAAATGTTTATTATCCATATTATACATTAATTATTACATGAGTATATTATATATGGCCAAAGTTCATATATATGAAAATTTGTCAGCTCGCGAACAGAATAAAAATTATGAAGCTCCGGATCATGTTTTCATCAATGGTCCAGATTGACTAATTAAATCAATTGTATAATTTATTGAACTAATTTATTAGCATAAGCATGTTTCTTGATATATACCTAATTCGAATTATTTTCCTAAACTTAAGTGGTCTTCCATTATTACCAAAAAACACAACCATTTTCACCATCAACACAACCTACAAACCTCCTACATGCGTTGGCATCCGTCCATGCTGTCCTTTCCACCACCCATCTTCCACATAAACACATTTTAGCCATGAATTAGGCTTTATATTTGAGGATTTTGTGGTTACAAATAGATCTGATGGGGTTATTGGGAGTATATATACAGTTTATAGCCGTTCAAATGTATCTGGACAGCAATACCCTTGGCTCTGTTAGCATTTGACGTCTTGACGATCACCATAACGGAGCTGACCCGGAGCCCCTTCGTTATATAAATAAATAAATAAATAATTAGCCAAGCTTCTAGCTAAAATAATGTTAGTCACAGAGGCATGCCTGAATACTTCTAATAACAAGCCTAAGTATGTGTAATGCTATGCATTACCTACATGACCTCTTAACTGAGGGAACCTCTAGTTGTAGAGTTTCTATTTGTTCTGTACTTGTAATAGGCATCAAATTCTAGCTGTGTAATTGTACTTATAAAGTCAAGAATAATGCTTGAAAGAAGTTCCATGGTTCATGCCTCAAGCAAGGAGATAAAGACTGCCAAATAATCACAGTTGGGATTTGAAGAAATGAAGAATTTGCCTAAGTACCAATTCGAGAAGTACATTTGTCTATTCGAGAAGTCTAGCATTCGAGAAGTCAGGGATTCGATATCTCAGAAGACACTATTCGATATCTCTGGATACACTGCTCGATATCTCATTCGATATCTCAGAGATTCGATATGTCTATTACTCTGTTTGAGAACTCAAGGAGTCAACAGGTCAAAGGTGATATTCGAGTTCTCAAAAGGGTCAATAAGTCAAAGCTACATTCGATATCTCAAAGACTAAAGATGCTATTCGACATCTCAGGGATTCGATATGTCAAAATGCTCTATTCGATATCTCAAGGACTCCCAGAGAAAAGAGCTATTCGAGAAGTGATTCGATATGTCAATATAACACTATTCGAGAACTCAGAGTTATCGATTAAGTCAATTCTAGTTCTCGAATCACTCACTTAGCCACTTCTCGAATACATTCTTGGAGACAAAATACTGAAGAATTGTACAAGTCAGAAACCTGCAACAAGCCAAGATGCTTTATTTGACTATGTACTATAAATCACATTGGAAAGCCTACAAAGAAGCTTGGAGAGATAAGACAAACGGACAAGGAACTAAAGAAGTGGATCTGAACAGGCTTTGCAAAGTCAAATCTGTAGCCGTTTGGACTCTTACTCAAATGAGATAGACTGGAAAGTATTTTGTTTACCTACCTTATTTGTAGTAAGTAGGTGTATCCATGTCTATAAGGATACAGCTTCACTTCCTTAGTAGATAAGAGATAAGTTTTTCAAGATACATCACAAGAAATATCTCTCTGAGAAAAACGTAGCTGAGAATACTATCATTTGTATTCACAGATTGTAGCAAAATCTTTATCTAATAAAATATTAGATTAAAGTAATATTCTGTTGTGTTTGTTTTTGTTATCCGCACTTACATTTCTCACACACTCAACACATATCTTGCTGCAAAGACTCAAGAACGAAGAAAAGTTCAAGAATCCATTCACCCCCCCTCTGTATTCTTTTACTGTATTCAATACTCAACAAGTGGTATCAAAGCAGGCTGTTTAATCTAAACAGAAACCGATCATGAGTTCGAATACACCAAAGACTATAGGTACGGTGAAGGTCCCTAAGTTTGACAAAGAGAATTACAACCTCTGGAAAATAAAAATGTTGTTGTTCATCAAAGCTGCCAATCCTCTCTACCCTGACATCCTCAAGAATGGTCCATTTGTACCACAACAAGAAATTGCTGAATCTACAGTGGGCACAATAGTCATTCCTAGATCATATGTTGTAAAAGAGCCATCCAAATGGACAGACTCAGAGAAGGAAAAGGTTGCCCTAGACAGTCATCTCATGTTGCTGATCATAAACTCCATGGATATGTCGATGTTTGCCAACTTAGCATCATGCACATCAGCCAAGGACATGTGGAACCACATCGAGGTGTTATGTGAAGGGACAGAGGAAGTAAGAGAGAATAGGAAACAGATACTGGTCACACAGTATGAGGCTTTCATGGCACAGTCCAAAGAAAGTATTACTGATATGTTTGAGAGATTTCACAAGCTGGTGACTGAGCTTCAAATGAATGGGAAGGTTTACAGCACTAAGGAATTAAACATGAAGTTTCTACTATCTGCACCAAACCATCTAGAGCAAAGGGTCATATCTCTAAGAGAAAGAGATTTGAACAAAGTCACATATGATGTGCTCTATGGGGTTTTAAAGACTCATGAGCTTGAGCTGCTTCAGAAGAGGGCTATCTAAGCCAACCAAGGCAGAATGATAAACACATCCTGTGCCTTGATTGTCAACAAATATGTTCAAGACCTGGAAGCATCTACAAGTCAGCTGAGAATAGAAGAGATAGTAGATGATGAAGAAACTGAAGAAGAAGAAGTGACTGAACCTGTTGATGAAAAGGAAGAAGATGAGTTCTATACTCTTGAAGAGTTGGATGCCATGGAAAACACTTCATATGCTTTTATGGCTAGAAAATTCCCAAACATCAGATTTAAGAGGAATCAGCCCTTCAAGCCTAGATCTCAAAATCATTCATTCAACAAGAGCAAGGCACCTATGAAAGCAAACAAAAACAGATTCAAAACCAGCTATGTGGATAGGTCATCTGTGAGTGTTATAGATGCAATGACCTAGGGCATTTTGCCAGTGAATGCAAGAAGCCTAAAAAGAAGGATAAGGAGTTTCTTGAGCTTGAAGCTAAGTATGAGGCTCTGCTAAAGAAGCATACACGCCTACATAGTTGAAGGGAAGTGTTGGGATGATTCTGATAGTGATGGAGAAGAACAAGAACTCTGCAACTATGCCTTGATGGCCAACTCCAAGGAAGAACCATCTGCATCAGACTCTCAGGTACCATCCCTCACTACCATAGACATGTCTATTTCTGAATACAAATCTATGGTTGAACAACTATCTGTTGAGATGTTTAATATTCATACTAGTATGACTGCTGCTAATGAAGAAATTGCTAAACTGTCTACTAAGAATGAACTGTTGAACAAAAGAAATGAGGAACTAGAACTAACTGCTATACAAATAGAAAACCTTAAACAAGAAGTTGAATATCTAAAGAATAAGGTTCTATGTGCTAGTCAAGTTGAGAAAGCTCTTAGGGATGAATTAGCTGAAAATGAATTTAAATTGAAAACATTTAAGAATTCCTCTAGTCTATTGCAGTCCTACCATGAGAAAAATCTAGCTAGACCTAAGGCTGCCATTGGACTTGATTATGACACTCTTAAACAGAGGAAAGGCGATGCAGTCATTGAAGATGACATTATTGTTCAAGTGGAAGTGCCTCAGGTTTTGAAAAAGGCTAAGACCCCAATATTTAAAACACCAACACTTGAGATTGATGAGGATGCCTTACTCATTAAGAAAATGTTGGATGATGAAGATAAGGCACAATCAAATGAACAACAAGCATCCTCTAACAGTGGGATTGTCAAAATCAAAGCCAATGAGCCAGTAGGAGGCAGACCTAGACCTCAGAAATTTGTGAGGTTTGTTTCAGCTGGGAATAATGAGTTTGAGAAGAAAGTGGCTAAAAAGAAACAAAACAGGAATGGCAAATTGGGGATTAACAAGGACAACAATTATGCTTATGTGCCAAATGCCCCTAGGAAAGTTTTTCAAAACTGTTTTAGCACTAATCATTTAACTCATGCATGCAAGAAACCATCTGGTAGTGTTGATAAACCATTCTATGATTGCTCTGTGCCTTTAAGACATAGAGACTCTCCTTTCTATGATAAATTTGATTGTATGCCATGTAACATGAATGTAATGACTAGTTGTTTTAATTTGAGAAGACAAATCATGGAAGGTTGCATCAGTCACAATGTTCACACACACTACACAAGAACAAAGTCTTCAAGTCCTCCTAAAGTTAGGAAGGTACCTCTGTCACCTAAGTCTAAGAACCCTGATTCTAAGACTTCTAACAGTGACAAGAAGACTAACATCAAGAAAATTGATAAGCATGCTGTTTATGATAAAACTGTTGCTAAGCCACATGGACCCAAACTTGTTTGGGTACCAAAGGAGAAGTAATACCTTTGTGTTTGCAGGGAAAAGAAAGTGAAATGAAGGTCATGTGGATTTTGGACAGTGGATGCTCAAACCATATGACTGGTGATATGACCCTGCTATCACAGTATGAGGAGAAGGCTGGCCCAATGGTTGCTTTTGGAGATGACAGCATTGGCAACACAATGGGATATGACAAGTTGGAAATTGGAAATGTCATCATTGAAAATGTAGCACTGGTCAAGGGGCTCAAGCACAATCTACTGAGTGTTGGTCAATTTACTGACAGAGGCTTCAAAGTGAATTTTGACAAAGATGAATGTTTGATCACCCACAAGAAGATCGGTGACTTTGCTCTATCTGGAGTAAGGAAAGGAAGCCTGTTTGTAGCCAATACGAACTCTGCAAACAAGGACAAAATTTGTTTCTTTTACTCAAAAGCATCAAATGAAGATAGTTGGCTGTGGCACAAGAAGCTATCACACTTGAACTTCAAAGGCATTAATTCTCTAGTCAAAAGGGAGTTAGTGAGAGGCATGCCCACACTTGAATTCTGTCAAGAAGGAGTGTGTGAGGCTTGTCAAAAATGAAAAATGAAAAGATCAAGCCACAAGTCAAAGATAGTGACATCAATAACCAAGCCCCTACAACTAATTCATATGGACTTGTTTGGGCCTGTCAATATTATGTCACTAGGAAGGAAGAAGTATGCTCTAGTGATGGTTGATGATTTCACAAGGTATACATGGGTAGAATTTCTGGCATCAAAGGATGAGGCTCCACAAGTAATCATTGAGCATGTAAAGAAAATTGACAAGGAAGCAAAGGCCAACAATGCAAGTGTGATTACATTAAGAAGTGATAATGGAACAGAGTTCAGAAATGCCATGCTTGAAGCATTTTGCAAAGAGAATGGTATTTCTCAACAATTCTCAGCTCCAAGGACTCCACAACAAAATGGAGTTGTTGAGAGAAAGAATAGAACTCTGATTGAGGCTGCTAGAACAATGTTACTTGATGCAAAGATGCCTACATGTTTTTGGGCTGAGGATGTGAGCACTGCATGCTATATCCAAAACAGAACCCTCATCAACAAAAATACTGGAAAGACACCTTACAACTTGATGACTGGAAAGAAGCCTACTCTAAAGTATGTTCATACTTTTGGAAGCAAATGCTTTGTGTTAAAAGACAATTCAGAATATGTTGGAAAGTTTGATGCAAAAGCATTGGGTTAATGGCCATTTTCATCACTGTACTATACCAAAACTTTCACTTGGGTCACCAGCCCAAAAAAGGTTTCAAACGAATTACTTAAATCAATATAACTTTCAATTGGGTCATTGTACATTAAAAATATTTCACCGCCGTTAATTTTTCGTTGACTTAACAGAAATCCGTTAACTTTTTACACATCAGCCTGCCACTCAGTTACACCTCAGCGCCATATCATCAATCCATGTCATCTATCTAAAATCTAATATATTTTTTATTTAACAAAAACAAAAGAATAAAATAAAAATAAAAGAACAAAACACCACCACCAACGCACCCATCTCATCTTTTCCGTCCAACATCTCATCTCTTCAACCTCCGACCAGCTACAATTTTTCACCACCACCAACCAACACACCTTCACCACCGATCAATTCCCAACACCGTCCATAATACAGCCTCCTTTTTCACTCCTTCCTTCCACCATTGTCCTCACCACACTGCTCTCCTCTTTCATTTTCGGGCACCGCTCACCTCTTCTCCGACCAACAATGCCGCCTGCAGCAAGCCACAACTCATCTCCTCTACACGCATCCAGCACCCATCTCCTCTTCCTTCGTTCCTTCACCACCAACATTCCTCCTGCATCCTCTCCGTCGCCTTCACCCCCTCCTGCACAAACCACCGCCCAACCTCCCATCTTCTTTCAACACTACAGACAACTCTCCCACCATCTCCAATCACCACCACTCTTCACACCATCTCTTCCTCCTCCTCCCCCAATTCGCGACGACGCCGCCCTTCTTCATTCTCCGTCCACCTCTCCCGGCTCCGACTTTCATCAGCAATCCTCTTCACCCATCTCTGTTCTCTGTCCACTCTCTCTGTCTCTCGACTTTACACCCTTTCAACACCAACACCCACAATTCGCGGCACCCATATACACCACACAATCGCCTCCTTCTCTTCTCTCAATCAATTATACCACAAAAACTGAAACCCCAATTCAACCCTAAACTTGTACGAATTGTTGCCTTCCACATCATCGCCCTCAATCCCATTCTCCGCAACAACAACATTCCCATCTTGAAATTGAACTCTAAAAGAAATTGAAAGAGGCAGTGAAAATGAAAGAGAGAACATGGGGAGAGAAGGATTGAAAGAGATTGAGGAGAAAGAGAAAAGGATTGAGAGAAACCCATCTTCTCCACTCATTCGCCTCCTTCCGTTCACCACAAATCTCTCCCCCATTCCGTTCACCACAAATCTCTCCCCCATCTTGAATGTCGGTGTATGTATGTGTGTATAAAGAGATGAGTAAATAATATATTTGGGTGTTAATTAAATAAATATTGAATTAATTATTAATTAAAAATAATAATGGTCACCCACATAGAATTCCACGTAGTCATTCCGTTAGTCATTTTAACGGAGACTAACGGCAGTAACCTATTTGAAATATTTTGATAGTTTAAGTGTTTGACTGAAACCTTTTTTGGGCTGATGACCCAAGTGAAAGTTTTCATATAGTACAGTGATGATTTTGGCCATTTACCCCAAAAGCATTTAAAGGAATTTTTCTTGGTTACTCTATTGAAAGAATTGCATACAAAGTTTATGTCATCAGTCAAAAGAAAGATATGGAAAGCACAGATGTGACATTTGATGATAGCAAACTACCTAGATTAGAAGAAGCCAATGATAAAGATAAAGATCCTTTGAAGTTTGACAATCTAGATGATTCTGATGAGGAGATTGAAACTGAATTTGAGCCCACAATTCAACAAACTCAAGTGAATGAAGAACCTGTGTCAATCAACAATGAAGAAACAAGCATCCAAGACACACCTGTGATTAGTGGCAACTTCACAGGGGGAGGAAATGTAAATGATCATGATCTGGATGATGAAGCAACATCAAGGCTGAGAAATCAATCTGAACATGCAAGGAAATGGGATAGATCACATACTGCAGATCAGATAATTGGAGATCCAAATACAGGAGTGAGGACAAGGAGAGCAACTCTAAATGAATGTCTCTATGGTTGCTTTCTATCCCAAGTTGAGCCTAAGAAACTTGATGATGCATTGTTGGATCCTAATTGGATAATTGCTATGCAAGAGGAGCTAAATCAATTTGAAAGAAGCAAAGTATAAGAACTTGTGCCTGCACCAAAGGATAGAACCATTGTTGGAACAAAATGGGTTCTAAGGAATAAGATGGATGAAAATGGTGTAGTCATAAGAAACAAAGAAAGGTTGGTTGCAAAAGGATACTCTCAACAGGAAGGCATTGACTATGATGAGACTTTTGCCCCTGTTGCTAGACTAGAGGCCATCAGAATTTTCTTGGCATTTGCTGCACATTCTAATTTCAAGGTTTATCAAATGGATGTTAAGAGTGCATTTCTGAATGGGGAGTTGGAAGAAGAAGTATATGTGCAACAGCCACCTGGCTTTGAGGATCCACAATTCCCTCACTTTATCTACAGATTGCTTAAAGCATTGTATGGACTTAAGCAAGCTCCTAGGGCATGGTATGACACACTATCACAATTTCTACTGGAGAATCAATTCACTAGAGGCACACTGGACAATACACTGTTCTACAAGAAACATGGTGATGATATTATCTTAGTTCAAATCTATGTGGATGATATCATATTTGGCTCTACAAATGAGAAGCTATGTGAGAAATTCTCTAAGCTCATGCAGAGCAGATATGAGATGAGTATGATGGGAGAATTAACATTCTTTCTTGGGCTGCAAGTTAGTCAAAGGAAGGATGGCATTTTTATAAGTCAAACCAAGTACATCAAGGATCTATTGAAGAAATTTGACTAGGAAGAATGCTCACTTGCAAAGACACCCATGGCCACTGCCACCAAGTTAGATGAAGACGTTAAGGGCAAGAAGGTAGATATCTCAATCTACAGAGGCATGGTTGGTTCTCTACTCTACCTCACTGCTAGTAGGCTAGACATCATGTTTGCAACATGCTTGTGTGCAAGGTTTCAATCAAATCCAAAGGAATCACATATGATAGCAATAAAGAGGATTTTTAAATATCTGAAGGGCACACCAAACTTGGCGTTATGGTATCCTAAGGACAAAGGGTTCAATCTGGTTGGTTATTCTGATGCTGATTATGCTGGATGCAGAGTGGATAGGAAAAGCACCTCAGGTAGCTGCCAGTTTCTTGGACAAAGGTTAGTCTTTTGGTACAGCAAGAAACAACAATTTGTGTCAACTTCCACAGCTGAAGCTGAGTACATAGCTGCTGGAAGTTGCTGTGCTCAAGTGCTTTGGATCAGAAACCAACTTAGAGATTATGGACTTGTGTTGGAAAGAATTCCAATCATGTGTGACAACACAAGTGCAATCTCTATAGTTTCCAATCCTGTCAATCATTCTAGGACAAAGCACATTGACATCAGATATCACTTCATAAGGGAGCATGCAACTAATGGAACCATTGAATTACATTATATTCCCACAGAAAAACAACTAGCTGACATATTCACTAAGCCATTAGATGAAGCTACCTTCACAAGGTTGGTTAGTGAGATTGGAATGCTGAATTCTTCAAATTCTGGCTAAGTGAATATATCAACTAGATTGTTGTAGTAGTAAATACTTACTTTATCAAATGCTCAATATTTTTGAAGTAAGTATTGGCTGGAGTATGATTTATAAATACTCTAGAATGTTGTATATGTTGAAAATCATACATCTTTAGCTTGAAATTTCTGTGAAATTTTGAGAAAATCACTATTTAATTTGGTAGAATATTCTTCAGTGAATATTTCTGGTAAATTTTATAAGATAGTGAAAATTGAATTTTATGAGTGAAAAGTATAGTTCGATAAGTCAGACTTCTCGAATGGTTCATTGTTATGTCATGGCTCGAGTTCTCGAATAGGCCTATCTAGAACCCTCTTGAGTTCTCGAATAGTGTCTTTTGGAGAAATCGAATAGCACACTCTGAGTTCTCGAATAGAGTATTTTAGTTCTCTAGTGATGGAGTTCTCGAATACTGTATTTGAGTTATCGAATCATTTGAAAAGGCTGATTTTTCGCTGACACTTAATCGCTTTTTCGATTTATATTCAAAATTTCATTTCACTCATAAAAACATATTTTATTTAGCTTAGAATTATTTTCTGAGTTAAATAACTGCTAGCTGTGAGTTACAAACTGCCTGAGATATCGAATAAGCCTTTCTTGACTTATCGAATAGTTGTTTTATACTTCTCGAATGATTTGTCGATACAGAACATATATCTAATCGATAACTCAAGTTATTCATATATATACAATTTCACAACTGTTCAACTCATTTCGTTCGATTTCTCAAGCATCTAAACTCCTAAAACCTCTGAAAACCCTAACTGCGAATTTCTTCTTCAACCTTAATTCTCTTTTCTTCTCTACCCAAATGGCAAACACTCAACTCACCATACCATCTCAAACCAATTTCATCGCAATTACCAGTGATGTGGAAGCACCAAATGCTAATTTTAAGTGCTTTGTTCGATGGTTTTCTGAATCTTACATCAAGGGTGCACAATCAGCCAACCCAACCCTCTACATAGACTTATTAGAACAATTTTGGAGGACAGCTACAGTGGAGGTCATCGCCCTTGAGAATGCTATCACCTCATATGTTGTCTACTGCAAGATTCAAGGCGAGGATATTACTATCACTACCGCAGACATGAATCACGCCTTGGATTTGCAGCAAGAGGCATATGACTCCCTGGCCACAGATGCTAAGTTGGAAGAATTCTTTGAATTTATCAACTACTCAGATGTTATTAAACTTGGGAAGCTGAATAGGAAGTACTTGAGAAAGGAATGGAGCTATGTTTTTGCTACACTCCTTCATGTATTCACTGCCAGGAAATCGAGCTTTGATCAGATTAGTACACCTGTGCAGCAGCTTTCCTATGCCTTGGCTCATGGGAGAAAGATAGATGTTGGACATCTCATCATACAGGAGCTATATTGGAGACTTGGTAAGAACACAGCCAAGAGAGGTACTGAAATTTTCTTTCCTTGCTTTATTCAATCAGTACTTAATTTTAAAAATGCTTCATTGATTGAATTGCCTGGTATAAATAAAAGTAAAATAGGTTATCCTATGTCCATGACCAAACTCATTTTTGGTAACTTGGAGACTAGGAATGATGTGGATGTAAGGCTTAAGATAACTCCCCACATGGAGGGTTTGTTTAGGTTTTACCCCCCACAACATGCCAATATTTGAGTCTAAGTCTCAGTTAGCACAGCCTAAGCAAGAAGAACAAAATTCTAACCCAAGGCTTGCTAACCAACCCTCTCAGACAAACACTCTACCAAACACAGAGCCAACTGCATCATCCTCTCAAAAGGGTGATGTTAGTAAAAAGAAGAGAAAACAGGTTGCTTCTGAACCTTTAACTATATTAACTGAAGAAGCCTTGGCTGTAGAACTAGGTTTAGAAGGTGAGGAACCTGAGTCACCTATCATTAGCCTAAAGAAGAAGAAGTCTAAAACCACCTCTTCAGTCACCCAAATGGCTGAAGTTGTAAAATCAGGGGCACACAGCTCACTAGATGTATCCTCTCAACAGGGTGCATCTATAGAATCAAGCATCCTCCCCAATGCACCTATTTGTAAAGAGTCAGCACAAGGGAGTGATAAGGCTGGCACAACACTGAGTGGAGAGCACATCACAATTGAAACTCCCTCTATCTCTCAGGGGGAGTTGCCAAAATCTAATCTACAACACACTTCTCTTCCAGAATCTACCACTCATATTTCTTTGGAGCCTGCAACTCAAGCAATTGAGGAGCAAGGAATTGATCATCAAGAATTCTTTACTCTTGATGAGCCAATGGATTCAAGTGACTTGGTGCATGACACCTTGCTCACCACCCAGGTACCACATTTAGATGGTTAGGGAATGCATGATGGGGCATATCCTAATGACACCATCACAAACACAGAGGATTCACTAATTTTCACTAGAGACTCTGTGCCTGTGTCACCTACTGTTGTAACTCATCCCACTCCTGTAGAGACAACAGTAGTAGAGTCTTTCCATCCGGTTACAGAAGTTGCATCTGTAACTGAGGAGTCTAGCTTGCCTAGCTCTAGCTCTAACTATATGTCTCAATGGCTGAAGCCTGTGCAACATGACAGTGCTTCAGGATCAGGGTCTGTTCCACCACAATTGACGGTTGAAGCACTCCAAAGCTTAATTGTGGATCAGATCCCTGAGTTCACAAAGATTGCTCAGCACCTTCTCACTGCAGACATGCCCAATCCAGACTATGAAGCTATCCTCTTATGCCACAGAGATGATGTAGAACAACAGAAGGCAAAGATCATAGATAAAACTGAGAGAGATGGAAATATAGATGCTTGGCTACAAGGAACAAATGACATCCCTCTCTCAGAAGGTCTCCAGTATCTCAGAGAGGAGTACATCACTTCACTAGGGTCCAATGCCAAATCTCTTACCCCTACTGATGTGTATAAAACAGTGAATGACAGCTACAAGGGCATTCTCAAGGCTGCACACTACCTTGGAAAAGGTCTAAAGACAGAAGTTAATGAATTGTGTTCAGCCACAACCAAGGAGGTGCATGAGATAAAGAGGACTTTTGATTCCAAATTCCCTCAATTGGAGACTATAGTCAAGGATATCCTAGCCTGTAAGTCTACCTGCACCAAGATGGACAATGGTTTAGCCATTCTCAAAGATGCTGTCACAGGATTGGGGCACAAATTCCAAAATCTCACTGATCAGACAACTGAGGCCAATGCCATGCTCAGGACCCTCTTTACAAATCAATATAGAGACAAGCTGGTCACTGAGGTCCCTGTGCATGAGATGTCAAGGTTTGAAGTGCAGAGACTTAAAGAACAATCTCTTTCTGGTTTTAAGGCCAATGAGCTCTTCAATAAAGTGGATACTCTTGAAAAGGAGGTAGCTTCTCTCCAACAGTCTAATGCTCATCTTACAGACACTGTAACCACTTTGACTGAGTAGTTGAACACTCAAGCCACCACCACAGCTGATGTACTTCTGCATCAACAATCAATGTTGTCTGCAATGATTAAGCACATGGGTCTCCCTCTACCTGAAGAATCTTCAACCCCAAAGGTCACTCCTACAGCCTCTGTGCCTGACAACAAGCCTAAGGAGGAGAAGAGGATTTCAAGGTCAAATACAAAGGGGGGGAAACCAACAAAGGGGGAGAGACCACTAGAAAAGGGCATCAAGTTCAATGAGGGTGGCCATCAAAGAGCTTCAAAATCTTTAACTCATGCGCCTGGAAAAGGAAAAGACAAAGTTAATGAGCCTCCTACTTCTCTGCTAGTTGTCACTCTACCAACTGTGCACATCACTACTCCCAGTGGTCAAAAGCAATCTATCACAACCACAGTGGTTGCAGGGAGTATGCCATCTGACAAACCTCTATTCTCCATATCTAAGAGTGCCAAGCCAGTAGAAGTGAAGGTGGTCACTGAGGCCAAGATACAAGAAATTGCAAACTCAAATGTCTATCATGATGATGCATTCTTGGAGTTTCTGAAAGTCTCAAGAGAACAGGTTGGTGATGCTTTATCATATCATAGGAGTTTGAAGAGTCAGATTGACTATCTCACTGTAGTACCAAGGAGAGTTGATGGCCTATGGCTCAAAGAGATAATGATGGTAGGAAAGAACAAGATATGGCACTTAACCATCAACACTCTACAGGGTCTAAAGCACTCAAAAGTGGATGTGTTCCTTGCACTAATTGAAAGAAGGAATGAGAACAACAAGAGTCTTTATGATGAGTTAAGGGATGGTCAACCAGCAAGGCTACCTGAAGCATTCACAAATCCTAGAACCATCATCTATCAGGCTGCAATAAGAATTGATGATATCAAGCAGCTGGTCATTCCTAAGCATCTAACTCCTCAGAACAAATCTCTCATTATTGCCATCATTGAGCAGCTGAACAAGAAGAAGGGTTTAAGAACAGCAGAAGAATTGGAAGCTATATCTTATCTCAGGTCATACATTGCAACTGGCATTGTACCTGAACCTACTAAGTTCAACCCAAGCAAGGATGGTGATCAAGACAAGGATGGAGACAGGAGTGATGGAAGGAGAAGACATCACAGGAGTGATAAGGGTGATGAAGATAAGAAGAAGAAGAAGGATGACAAGGATAAGAAAAATGATGATGATCAAGGTAAAGTCTCTGAGAGGAAAAGTGGAAGACAGCAAGCCTTAGGCATTGCTAACAGTAACCTCACCACAACACAAGACTCTAAGTCTAGGGTGAATACTGTTAGTAGTGACATACCAAAATCTAAATCTATGGCCTCTGCAACTTTCTTGCCACCTCAAGAAGAGAAGAAGATTCAATACAAGAAACCATTTGTATATTTCAAAAAGCAAACTGCTAATGGAATACTACAATGGTCTACAAACAAAGGTCACATGCTACTGCCAGGCAACCATGTAAAAAGGATCAAATTCAAACAAGCTGCAAGGAAACCAAAGCTATCCAAATCAAGGACTCTGACACTCTATCCAGGCTTAAAACTCCAACCACTAGATGAAGATTTTGATGAAGACCAACTGCAATTCTTACAAGCTCAAAGAATCTACCATGTTGCCATTGTTGATAACTGCCTTGAGATCAAATATACTGATGGAATGGAGGAGAAATTCAAACAAGGAGGATGTCAACACTGGGGCAAGCTACATGACATAGAAAGAATCATTGCATTGTTGAGCTCAGAAGATAAAGTGGAAAGAGTATGGAAGCTGGAGCTAATTGATTTTGTGAAGATGAAGAGAGATCATGAGGAGAGAATCAGAAAAGAGTGTCTTGAGAAATGGCTAGCAAGGGAGAAAGAAATTGAGAGACTGGAGATTGAAGCAGAAAAGCTAAGGGCAAAGGGATTGTGTAGAGTTCAGTTTGAACCCTATGTGGTGAAGTATAGGAGGAGAAATGAGGATCGGGTCCACATCAGAATGAACCTACTCAATCACTATCCTGCAAACATTCTGAAACCAGTACTTGAAGATTTCAAAGACTCAATTTTGCTTGAAGAATTGGATGCTATGGCAGAAATAATAAAAACTATGGATGAGAATACAAGGAAGGAGAAAGAAAGAAGACAGAAAGCATATGATGATTTGCAAGCCAAAGCTATGGGAAGGGAAACAAATGACAATGGCTAGTACTTCATTATAGGCTGTAAGATCACTCACCCTGTAGTTCTATCCACATTGCTAATCAAAATTCATACACGTACTGTCAAGTTTTATCTTTATGTATGTTAGGCTTGTTATTAGACATGAAATTGTGGCTAAGGGTCTTACTCACAATTTGGGGGAGATTGTTAGTCATAGAGGCATGCCTGAATACATCTAATAACAAGCCTAAGTGTGTGTGTAATGATATGCATTACCTACATGACCTCTTAACTGAGGGAACCTCTAGTTGTAGAGTTTCTATTTGTTTTGTACTTGTAATAGGCATCAAATTCTAGCTGTGTAATTGTACTTATAAAATCAAGAATAATGCTTGAAAGAAGTTCCAAGTTTCATGCCTCAAGCAAGGAGATAAAGGCTGCCAAATAATCACAGTTGGGATTTGAAGAAATGAAGAATTTGCCTAAGTACCAATTCGAGAAGTACATTTGTCTATTCAAGAAGTCTAGCATTCGAGAAGTCAGGGATTCGATATCTCAGAAGACATTATTCGATATCTCTGGATACACTACTCGATATCTCAGAGATTCGATATGTCAAAATGTTATAGCTATTACTCTGTTCGAGAACTCAAGGAGTCAACAGGTCAAAGGTGATATTCGAGTTCTCAAAAGGGTCAACAAGTCAAAGCTACATTCGATATCTCAAAGACTCAAGATGCTATTCGACATCTCAGGGATTCGATATGTCAAAATGCTCTATTCGATATCTCAAGGACTCCCAGAGAAAAGAGCTATTCGAGAAGTGATTCGATATGTCAATATAACACTATTCGAGAACTCAGAGTTATCGATTAAGTCAATTCTAGTTCTCGAATCACTCACTTAGCCACTTCTCGAATACATTCTTGGAGACAAAATACTGAAGAATTGTACAAGTCAGAAACATGCAACAAGCCAAGACGCTTTATTGACTATGTACTATAAAGCACATTGGAAATCCTATATAGAAGCTTGGAGAGATAAGACAAAGGGACAAGGAGCTAAAGAAGTGGATCTGAACAGGCTTTGCAAAGTCAAATCTGTAGTCGTTTGGACTCTTACTCAAATGAGATAGACAGACTGGAAAGTATTTTGTTTACCTACCTTATTTGTAGTAAGTAGGTGTATCCATGTCTATAAGGATACAGCCTCACTTCCTTAGCAGATAAGAGATAAGTTTTTCAAGATACATCACAAGAAATATCTCTCTGAGAAAAACGTAGCTGAGAATACTATCATTTGTATTCACAGATTGTAGCAAAATCTTTATCTAATAAAATATTAGATTAAAGTAATATTGTGTTGTGTTTGTTTTTGTTATCCGCACTTACATTTCTCACACACTCAACACATATCTTGCTGCAAAGATTCAAGAACGAAGAAAAGTTCAAGAATCCATTCACCCCCCCCTCTGTATTCTTTTAGTGTATTCAATACTCAACAAATAATAGTATAGCCATCTCCGTTCAATATAATTATTCTTCAGTCACATATTTATATCCTAATTATGATTATTCATTTTTTTAGTACATGAATTGAGATTAAATTGTTACTTCTCTATCAACATGAGTGAGAGAAAGCTCCAGATCGATAATCTGAGCATCCACGGAATCTGGGATGGTAACATAGTGAATGACGAAGTAGTTCATATAAAGAATACAAAGAAAGAAATTAAACAGGAAATGGAAACTGCGAAGAATGTAAGTAATCTTGAGTTGTCATATATTTATATATGATGGTAACACCTTCTCCTAGATATATATATTGTAAACATAATGCATATTGCATAACAATATATTTTTGCAGCTTCTAAAACAGCTTTCCATGGACTACCCTAACATTATATCCAAAATGGATACACATTGGAAATGCACCGACCCTACTAGGAGTCCAGAAAGTTTGTGGTTGCATGAAATATGCTGTTAGGCCGAATACACACTTATAATCAACTAAGTATGAGAGAATAACAATAAGTTCTTTAAAAGCTTTAAAAAACTGTTTGAAATTAACTTCTCTCTCAGTGATGTAAATTATCACAGAGAGCTGCTTAGGTTACAATGAATGATATTCTATTACTCGATCGATACCCTTCTAGGGTTAACCTAACTGTATTTATAAAGTATACAGCTGCATTACAATCGATAATTGATACTCCTATAAATTAGCTATACAATTGATATCAATTACGATTGCTACTCGTCTCCTTAGTCAACTCAATCTCTTTGACAGCTATCCAATCTTCAAAGATATTGCTTCCATAATTATCTTCAATAATTCTTCAAATACTGTTGACAAGTAGACGCTTCCTCCATACAGAGTTTAACAAACTCTGTCGAGCTTCCAATGTCAGCGTATAGCAAACTCTGTTCAGCTTCTAACCGTCAGAGTTTAACTAAACTCTGACTGCTTCCTGTTTAAACTCTGCTTTTCCCTGCAAAACTTAAACACTGATATTAACCATATCAATTATATTTAACAATCTCCCCCAACTTATTCATTAGTAAAAATGCACAAGTTAACAATAATTGATGATGTCAAAACGATTTCATACAAACACAGTGTTTATTAAAATAAGCAGAGTTTAAACTTGACTTAACAAAAGTCTACAAATAACAAGAAAATTCTTACAGACTTTAATCTCTAATCTCTTCAAGATCTGGCATTGTTCTGAGATAATCTATGAGTAATCTTCTTTCTGCATTTTTAAGCTCAATCTCCATAGCTTCTTTAATCTCTCTTAGCTGAGGATCACTCTCATCCGTCTGATAGATAGCAGATCTAAGACCATAGATTTTGTTTCTCCTCATCTCATTTCCCAGCCTAATAAATTTGACTTCTTCTGACTGTGAATTGAAGTCAAGTACTGTGATTCCCAAATCAGTCTTTAATTTCGCAGTACCCTTCTTCATTTCAATAAGATTTCCATTCCAATCTCTGTACTTAGGAACATATCTGCTATTGCACTTCATCCCTCTGATTGCCAAATTCTTGAGCATTTTCTTTCTAAGCACATTTGCAACTGATTGAGTCCTTTGACTATTCACCTTGAAAAGATATAGAACATATTTTAATTCTTCCCAATATTTCAAGCCAATATCATTCTCACCAATTCTAAATACTGTCCCATCAGCCATGAAGTACAAGAGAAAGTCCTTCTTTAAACTCTTCTGATAAACTAACTGTACTGATTCCAGTCTGTCCAAACTCTCTTGAGTGACACCACGACCTGGAACAGCCAGTGAAGAAGGATCTCTAAGACCAGTATATTGCCTTTTGTCTTTGTGTGAGCCTAGACCACCCTTATTGTTTCCAACCTTACCAGACAAGGCTCTTCCATCAGAAAAATCCATAGAAACTCCAGATAATAGATTTGGATCATGAAGTGTTCCTTTCCCAAAAACTGATTGCAACTGAGAAGATAAAGGTCTAGACACAACTTGTGTAGCAACAAAGGTTGTGTTTTCTTTCTTCTGTACAACTTGTGTAGAAACAGAGGTTGTATTTTCTTTCTTCTGTAAACTTTCTCCTTCAATGCCTTTCAGCTTGAGTTTAGCTTCTGATGCCGTTGATTTCTTTGATAACTGTGATTTTTGACTAACATCAGCACTTTCCTTGATCACAATGCCTTTAAAAACAGGCCTAGGAGCTTTTCCTTTCTTTAACTTACGAGACTTTAAAGCCTTGAGATGTTCTTCTTGTAAACTCTTTTCTTCAGCTTTAATGTCCTCAATTGTAACTCATTCCTCATTTTCTTCAATAAACAACTTAGCAGCCAATTCTTCATCAGTCTGTGGATTAGAAGATAATAGCAAACTCTTGGTCTTTGAAGTACCTTGAGTATCAGTGTTTATCCCAACAAACTGTGATTTAGAGGACTTGTTAGTTTTCGGAGTTTGAAGTTCTTCAGTTTTGCCCCTTCCTTTATTACTTGCTCCTCCATCTCCAGCATTATCCTTTCTGATCAGAGTTTGAGATTGCTTGCATTTGTCTTTAGCAACTCTCTCCCCCTTTTTGACATCATCAGGAATCAAGATAGAAGTGATCAGCTCCAAGGAGTTAGCAATGGAATCAATCTTCCCAGACAATACATTCTGATTTTGTTCAACTTGACCCAGCCTCTGAAACAGAGTTTCTTGAGCTTTAGAAATGGTCTTAAACTTTGTCTGATTATCCCTCTGCATAGTCATATCTCTAGCAACAACATCAGCTCTCAATTCATTAATAGCTTTTTGAGACTCATCAAATCTTCCATTCAGAGTTTTGACTTGAACAATGGTTGCTTGCAGACTTGAGATAATATCAGGATTTGAGATCTTCGTGGCAGATTGATGAACAAATTTAGCTGCTCTTTCAATAGGAAAAATACAGTCTGACTTATACCAATCCCTTGAATTCTTGGCAAAGTGCTCAGCTTCAATGTTATGTTGATCTGAAGGTTTAGAAAAAGGTGTGTGCTTAGCATCAGTTTGAACTGGTATACTCTGAGAAGAGTTTGACTCTGCACTTGCTTCATCTTCAACATCAACAACTGTATTTTCAACTTGATCAGTATGCACTGCAACATTTTCTTCAACAATCTCTGCAGTTTCAGTAACATTCACTGCAGTTGTGTCTCTAGCCTCAACAGACTTTGGAACTTCAACTTGTTCAACCTCTTCACCTTGTTCAAGAACCTGGTGAGCATCAGAGAATAACTCAGTGTGTGATGCCACTGTTTCATCAAGTACTACAGTTGGCTGATCACCTGCACCAGTTTCTTCAAAATTTGCAATGATAGGTGAAAGAGGAACATTAATGTGATCAGAGAATGGTATAAATGTTTCAACAAAATCATCCGTAGCAGGAAAACCTTCTCTATTGTCCTCATCCATTTGTACATTGACAGTTGTTTTGGCAGCTTCTTCTACAGTATATGTCTCAACAGTAGGTATCTCCTTGGAAATCACCTCTGGAGCTTCAAAATTAACATCTTCATCAGATTCATCAAGAATTAATCTCCTTCTCTTAGCTGGAGGATTCACTTCTGCTCTCTCTTCTGCTGAAACAGAATCATCTGGTATAGAAGGAGATTTAGGTTTGTTAGCCCGTTCCTTATACTTCTTTGGCTTAGAAGCTTCAGCCATCCTCTGTTTTCTTGATGGCCGTATAGCCTTGCTTTTCTTTGGTTTCTTAGGTTTTGATTGTGGTTGAGGTTGAGGGTGTGATGAAGATTGTGGTTGTGGAGATGTAGTTGTAGTGATTGGCTCAGTGTTTATGGTTTGAGGTGGGTCAGTGTTTGTGGGTTGAGGTGGTGACTGTGGAGGTTCAATGATTGGTTCGTTTTGTGGTTTTTGTTGTTCTTGTGGTTGGTTGAGGAAGTTTCCGAGAGCAAGAGGATAGATAAACTCTGGTATTTGCTCTTTGTTAGCATCCTTATTTGTCAAATCAGAGAACATTCTCTTATGACATTGGAAAGGTTGTATAACATCCTCATCAGCAATTGTTAAATTTGGTAAACAGGCAGAGAATAAACATTGACAGAAACGACAGAAATAAACAGTTGTACTAGACTCTGCAAGTTGTTCACCTAAATTCATAAGTACAAGACGACCAAAATCAAAATTGCTCCCATTAAGAAGAGAATACCCGATTTGAAAACTTTCACCAGGAATTGCATCCCAGTTGGTGACCTTCTTGCCAAATGCACGAGTAATGCAATCAAAGAAGAAGCTCCACTCCTTCCTGAGCCCTGGCTTTTTGACATCCCCAATCTTATCCAAAGAACCAGAAAACCGTATTTGTTGTAACATTTCTTTCAATTAACCCACAACAGCCACAGAGTATGAAGTGTGAGTGTCAAAATCCAAAACCTCACGAACAGTTGCAGGAGTTATGACAAACTCTTGGTCTTCATAGGTAAACACAATTGATGGAGTCCCATTCTCTCCACCATCATCATAAACCGAGTTTTTCCAGAAGATTGAGATTTGTGTGGCTGAGAGTGTCTCTGGTTGAACAAGAGCCTTACCAATCTCAGAGTCTCTTAAGAAGTTTTGAATCAGATGAAATGATGTTGGAGCTTTAGCAGTGTCTAGAATTGCAGCATAATTGTTGGTAACAAAAGTTAATCCCTGAGCCACAAAGTTCTTGGTTGCCATTAGAACAATATAAGACAGAAGAGAGTATATGAAAAAGTGTTTGTGAAAATGCTTAAGTGAAAGTAACAGAGAAATTGTGTGTGATGTTGTGTGTTTGTGGTTGTAAAGATGAAAGAGTGAATAATGAAAATTCCGCTGCTAAAGCTAACAGGGAAGGCTCAACCTGCAACTGTGAGTCGATATGAAACAATCAGGGTTCCTATTCTTAAGCCAGCAGAATACTCAACCTGGAATGTGAAAATGGCCATGTTTCTGGAAGCTACAGATCCAGAATATCTTGACAGAATTTATGAAGGCCCGCATAAGCCTACAAAATTATCTGTTGTTGCTGCTGGACAGGAAGCTAAATCTATTCCAAAGGAGAAGAAAGATTTGACTCCTGAGGATATTTCATCCATTGGAAAGGATGCAAAGGTTAGACATCTCCTTCATAGTTCTTTGGATAATGTTATGTCTAACAAAGTGATCAATTGTAAAACTGCAAAAGAGATTTGGGATGCTCTAGAGGTTAGATGTCAGGGAACTGCTGCAATTAAGAAGAATAGAAGGAACATACTCACACAGGAGTATGAACACTTTGAGGCTAAATCTGAAGAATCAATGACAGAAACCTTTGACAGATTCTGTAAGCTACTTAATGATCTGTCACTGGTTAAAAAAGAATATGATCTAGAAGATTCAAATCTCAAGTTTCTTCTTTCTCTACCTGAAAAGTGGGATGTCAAAACAACCACTATTAGAGACAATTATGATCTGGCTGATACTGATATTGATGAGATCTATGGGCTGCTCAAAACTCATGAACTAGAAATGGAACAGAGAAGCAGAAGATCAGGTAGAAATTCAAAATCCGTTGCTCTAAGAGTTGAAGAAAGACCCTCAAAGAAGGAAGCATTCAGGAAGAAGGCAAAAGGAAAAGCCTTGGTCATTCATTCTGAAAGTGAGTCATCAAACTCTGATGTTGACTCAAATGAAGCTGAATCATCTGATTCTGAAGATGATGAGGAAATGATGGAAATGGCTGCTTTGATGGTAAAGACTTTCAAGAAGATGGGTTTCAAGAACTTCAACAAAGGAAAGAAACTCTCCAAGAATGATTCAAAGTTTGACAAAAAGAATTTCAGAAAATCTGAGAGAAAGGATACCAAATCTGGGAAAAGAGACAAGTCTGAGATTCAATGCTACAAGTGTAAGGAGATGGGTCATTATGCTCCTGAGTGCAAGAAGGGTAAAACTGAGAAGGCACTCTTCACTAAAGGCAGAGATTGGGCAGATACCTCTGACTCAGATGAGGATGTAAACTATGCTCTCATGGCTTGTAAGAACCCAGATTTTGGGTGGAATTAAAACTTTTATGTATTTAATGATGTAAGAATGAATAGAATTCGACTTTATTATGTTTATGTCTTGAAGAATGCTAAAGGGTGACAACATAGGTAAGAATAATCTATCTTCTAAAGGAATAAGATATGGCAACTTCAAGCAAGAGAATACTCTCATGTCATCTAGATCGATAACGATTAATCCAGTAGTTCCGTAAAAAGGTTAAGGAACGATCGAAAGAGAATACGGACAATTATACAACCCTAAGAGAACAAGTAAATAATACAGAATGAATAGTGTTTTGGTGGGAGTATATAATAATATGAGACGACGCTATATAGAAGTATTCGGAACGGATTTCCGAGTTCGTATTAGTGATCCAGGGGGAAAATAAGTGTATGTAAAAGCTGTCGGATTCTGAAAAACCGCACTTTTATTTTCTCCGAGAGTTCCCTGGACACTGATAGCCTTAAGTATTTAACGAATGGATTAAAGGAATATAAAATGGAAAGTTATAATGAAAGATGGAGAATGAAAGTATTAATATTAAAGAGGATTCCCGGTAAACCCTAATTAGAAATCCGTGAAATATTCTCACGAACGATCAATCGAAACGGGTAATAACCGGACACAGAAACAAGCAGAGGAAGCAAGAGTCTTGTGCAAGCTACTAGTATAAATATCTAGTAACTAAACTAGAAGCAAGGAACTAGCACCTTAGAGGAAGAACTAAGTACTTAGCAAGTAACTACCTAGTTAGGCTTTAACCACCACAAAACCAACACATGTCTTGCCATTTGATCATCCAACACCTCATCACTTTATTAAAGTGACTTTTACAAGATATTATGTTGTAAGTGGATGAGAGTGAAGGTGATTAAAACACAAAAAAATCAAAGAACCAAGCAACTCTCTTCCCCCTTGCAAACAAAACCATTCGGCTATATCCATCAATTCCAAATCCAAACTCAACCTTCCCACCATTGTTTGTTCTTGAAATAATTAAGGTGAGTCTTACATTTCATAAAACTTATCTCCTCAAAATCTTAGCTTCAAACTCATCCATTTCCATTTTCAAAAAAATCAAACAAGAGGAGGGTGAATAGTGTTCATCATATACTAACTTTGTTTTCTTGGTTTTTCATGGTTAATATAGCAAGCATAATCACTCCTAAGGACCATACAAGGCTTAGTAAGGCTATATCACTATCTAAGGAAGGTATAAAGCTCTTGAAACCCTAACCCTTGTTTGAGATTTAAGCATGTTTATGATAGTTATAACTTAGTTATGGTTATGTTAAGATTATAAGCATGATTATGTATGGATTTTTGGATTAATGATGTAAATAGCTAGATGAACGGAAAGGCATTTCTTGGCCTCAGTTCATGTATATAAGTCAAGTATATGTTGTTTGGGTTGGATGCTATGTTTATGGGAAGATTCGAAATTGATAGATATTCGATTTACAGCCGTTATAATGCCCGATTTTACAATACCATGTTTTGTATGCCATTTTCCATGTCGAACCCCTACTGTCCAGAGACCTTATCTGCCATGATAGGATAGGTAATATTTTAAGCTTCGTTTTGATATAAAGATCACGTGAAACGGACTTACGGTTTAGGATTTATGACCAAATTACTAAAAGTAGTTCGAATCCGTAAATGAAAGTTCGTAACTGAAATTGAACCCTCGTAAACTATGTAACGTCATGGCGAATCTTGGTAAATAAATACTAGGGGTAAGAAGGAAGGTGTGAAAGAAAACCGTATGTCAAAAAGAGCATTTTTTGATTTATTAAAAATGTTCGAGTCAAGGTTAAACGCGAACGAACCCCTAAAAGACGACTCTTTTATAACTTTGGTAAAACACTTAGAAAACGGGCGATAAAACTCGGAGTATAATATTGGTTCGTAACGATCAACCTTAGAACTCATATGACTTAAGTATGTCCCAAGTATAAGTGCAGTGACATGTCGTATTAACGAACGAATGTCGGGTCGGATCAGTGATAATAAGTAATCCACAAAAAGGGGTATAACGAGATAACTTGAGAACGTGTTTCGATTTAAGTATAACTTAACTTTTAATATGTTAAGTGATTAATCCCGAATGCCTTGGCTATTTATAGATCACCAGGCTGAACCGGGACCCGCTACCACTACCCTTACCGTACTCGACTACCAGGCAAGTTTCAATTCCCTTCTTTTAGGCTGTTGTTGTGATTGAATAAATATATATATATGATTGCTGTTATACATATGCCATTGCATGCATGCCTACTTTCAAGTTGAATTGATATACTTGTTCCCTGAATGTTATTGTTGGCTTATAAGCTAGATAGTTATATATCAGTTATAAGCCGGTTATTGTAAGACCCTCATAGAAGGGCGTATACATCTTATTCGTTAAATATAGACCGGGAGTCAATATTTCTTGATATATCGAGATTACCTCGGGAGAAAATATTTAAGTAAATATTTTCTATTATTTGGGCGACGAATATTATTTGAATATTCGTTCGAGACTAATTATTTTAACGATCCTTACTTCAAATAATTATTTGAATTTAACTATTCAACGAATAATATTTCTCAATATTCATTCAGAGTCGAATTGACTATCGACTATTATTTCGAATATTCTTCTAAAGATGAGACTATTAAATGAATATTAATTGGATATTCTTTTAGAATATTATTTTATTAAATAAATATTACTTTTGAATATTCATTTAAGAAATTAAATACTTGATGAATATTATTTTAATATTCATCTGAAGCTTGATTTAATTATCGAATATTATCTCGAATATTCCTTAAGGCTTGGATTACTAAATGAATATTACTTGATATTCATTTAGGATATTATTCATTAAATAAATATTACTTTTGAATATTCATTTAAATTCCTAATTAATCATGAATATTACCTTAAATATTCTTTTCAGGTCTTATTAATTAATGAATATTGTTTTGAATATTCATTTAAATATTTATTTATTCAATAAATATACTCCTGATATTTCTTCAGGGATTATTTTGAGAAATACTCTGATTAAAGATATTCTTTCATATTCCCAAATATTCTTTCAATATTTTAACTCAATAAATATTCTCTGAATATTTATTCCATACTTAAAATAATCTCGAGAAGGTTTATCTTCTTCGATTATTACAGAAAATATTTCGAAGTCATATTATTATTAATCTTATATCAAGAAAGGTTCCCAGACATCATTCATCTTTGAGTCTATCTCCTTAATAATAAGGGAACCTTACTTGGAAAAATGTTATTTATCTTGTCGACTTCCCGGTCATAAAGTATTCCCTTCGCCCGCAACTCGGGTGCTGTTGACTTATTAAGTCGTTGCTTACCTTCTCATCTTTCGAGGGGTAAGATTACTGGAACAAGTTGATATCCGTTACCAAGTAATAGCTTGGGAGATATTGGTAAATTTTCCTTTCCAACTAGATACGACTACTTTGTGGAGTCTTATCAACAAGTATTATACTTGGGGAAAGGGGGACGAACGTTACATTCAGAATCATGAATTCTATTTGAACTAGGAGTCGTGTAAGAGGCCGAGTAGCGCCGGTCCATCCCCTTGGCCCAACCGTTGGTCGGGGAGAGCTAGCAAGGCGGTATACAAGTAAAGCCGTCAGTTCTTCCTTCTACCGGTAGTAAATCTAAATTGAGCTGTACGATCTCGACTGATCATCAAGATTGGAACAGCGGGCGCGGTGAATACTCCATCATTGGTTCATCATCCAAATTTATTTATTTCCTGCAACATGATTACTGTTGGCAGAGTTGGAAAAGTGTCATAACTGGAATTGCAACCTTTTCTTGCAAGTTCCTCTTCTTAATAACAATAAGAATATCTCGCTTACTTTGATGTAGCAGATATTTCTTCAAACAAATACTTTCAGTTACCTTGTAACTTCATCGTTCATATTATACTGGCATCATTTCAGTAAATGCATGGCATATGGTTTAAAAGATAGCTTTGAACTGTTTCAAATTATCGTTCAGTTATATATTTGTTGGTGGGCTTTCGCTCACCCTTGCTTTGTTTATATTATGTCACAACAACAGCTAGGACAGATGGCTCGCGTCAGGCGCACTCGGCGCAAGCAGGTCACCCGACCCACCGGACTACACGCTGAGATGCTAGCCGCCATTGCTGAGGTAGCATAGTTAGACAGCTTTTGTTTCCTGTTTAACTATATGTATAATTAATGTAATCAACGGCAAAACTTTTAAACCTATGATGTTATCCTTTTGGGATTGTAATAACTTTTATTCGTAAACCCTTTAGTGTAAGACTTATTTCAATTTCATCTCTGGGACTATAACTGTTGTGTGTGTGAGTGGTAATTATTGTGGGGTCACAGCATGTGATTTATTTATTGTGGACTCAAGTCAAGTATTATGAATGGATGTAAGACCGTAACCACCAGATCCCTGACCCCGGATCTGGGGGTGTTACAGAGATGGTATCAGAGCGAGAGTTATATATCCCAAGAGATGATACGACGTTATATAATAATAAATTCAATAATATAATAAGAACCCTTGCCAGGTTCACCTAAAACCCTTACGGGAACTTTTTAAGTATCATGATAGTAACATAGATCGTCTTGTGTAGGCGAGCGACTTGTCGGCCCAGGAGGCAGCTGCGAGACAGCATGATGAGGACATGTTCCGGACTAGGGACCCATACTATGAGCACTTGCCTGAGGAGGATACTGAGCCTGAGGAGGAGGACGCTGAGGAGGTCCAGGTTGATGCTGATACTGATGTGATCGAGTCTGAGGAGGAGGACCCTGAGGAGGTCCAGGATGATGCTGACACAGATGTTGTTGAGACTGAGGGGGAGGAGGACCCGGAGGGGATCCAGACAGGACAGGATGCTGAGTTAGTGGTTGAGGATGATGATTATTGGGTTGCGACTGAGATCAGGACTTTGGGAGATGACACTGACATGACCACGGATCAGGTGGTGCCGGTAGATGAGGGAGTTGATGGAGATATAGATGAGCCAGTAGTTGGTGCTGTAGGGAGTTCTGGACTTTTTGTGCCACTCCTCCCTGTTGAGAGAGCCCCTACCCCACCACCACTACCTTTGAGCCCGTACCCCGACGAGTTTGAGGAGCTTACCCCAGAGCCCCAGCAGACAGAGACTGCCGCTCCAGCTGAGCCATCCACCCCACCTCATGCCCCGATAGGAGGAGTCCCAGTATGTGTTCACAACTTGATTGTGAACGGGCTTTATAGAGAGTTGTCTGTGGCAGATGCCAGGTTGGCAGAGTCTAGGAGTGAGTTAGCAGCAGAGAGAGCCGCCCGGATGAGGGTGCAGGGCAGGAGGACTATCAGTGACAGAGTTGGGTATAGGGCTGTGACCCGCATCGAGCTGAGGGCTCGGGTGAGGGTGAGACAGTTGCCTACTGATGGGAATGGTAGGGTAGACAGAGCAGAGGCTGAGGAGGTTTTCCGCATCGCCATGGGGAGGGTTCGGAGGATGTTTCGTCGTGGCGGCTGATTTCAGATGTAGTGATGCAGTGGTCTAGTTGTCTAGTCATGTACGGACATAGTAGTGCCGGCTTTTGTAGGGATGGTTTTCTTGTACTTGTTTTCCCTTTTTGCAGACTAGACAGATAGACAGCATATTTCACTTTTGACTTGTTGTTGTTAGGATGGCTGTACTTTAAACTATCGTTGTAACTCGGATGTTGTACCTTTTTGGTACCTGGTATATATTTGTTTCCATTTCAGTCATTACAATTTTGTTGGGATGTGATCACGAGTTTATTAGCATATGTATTACTTTTCGATTAAGTTGCCATGAGATATAAAACTGTGGGATTTTAAACCCAATCATGTAAAGAATTGTGCAAGGAAAAATCCTTTAAAACAGATTAGTGAACCTAATGTATAACTTTCCAAATTTTCAGTAAAATGCCTCCAAGACGAATGGGCACTAGGGCTAACCCCCGCGAATCTACTGACCAAGAGAGTCACAACCAACACGAGGAAAACCGTGAAAGTAGTGAGGAACAAGATCAGGACTATAATGAGCAAGAAGATTCCCAGTATGGAGCAGAGGATGAACCCCTGTACTCTGAAGAATTTGAAAGGGAAATAGAGGGTGGAGAAACTGAAGTAGAACAGGAAGGGGAGAACCAGGGCGGAAACCCCATGGGCCAGTTTATGGATCTACTTAGGCAGAATTTGAACCAATACCCCCAACCACCACCAAGCAACAACACTTCAGTGGCAAATTCCTTTAGGGCCTTTAAGTCCCTTAAGCCCCCAGAGTTCCACGGATCGGCTGATCCCGTTGAGGCGAGGGCCTGGATCAAAGAAATGGAAAAGTCTTTTGAGATTCTGAGTATCAATGAGGCTCAGAAGACTATTTTTGCTACTTACCTACTAAAGGGAGAGGCCAATTGTTGGTGGGAAGCCAAGAAAAACATGGAGACTGATGCTGTCATAGCCTGGGAAAGGTTCAAACAATTATTCCTGGAGAAGTACTTTTCGAAGTTCATGAAGACCCAGATGGAACTTAAGTTTTTGGAACTGAAACAGAACAATATGTCAGTGGCGGACTATGAGGCCAAATTTACTGAGCTATCGAGATTTGTGCCAGAGTTTGTAGATACAGAAGAGAAGAAAGCTAACAGATTTCAACAAGGGCTGAAGCAGTGGATCCAGAATAGGGTGGCTGTTTTAGAGATTACAGATTATGCCACCTTGGTGCAGAAGGCAACCATTGTGGAGGCTGGTAGTGATCAGATGCAGAGAGAGAGAGAGAGAGAAAGGGGGGATAAAGAGAAAGCATGTTAGTATGGGCGGAAGATCCGCTGGAGGAAAATCCCCAACCAAGTTCAATCGAGGAGCGGTTTCCCTACCAGGGAGGAATGTAGGGTTTAAACCATCTGCGAGTGTAAGTGTGAGCCAGGGCGGCCATCAATCAGGAATGTCCCGTTCCAACCCTTCTCGACCTCCATTGCCATTATGTGCTACTTGTGGGAAGAGGCACTCCGGGGTGTGCAACCTGAAGCAGATAAACTGTTATAAGTGTGGGCGAGCTGGGCATTATGCTACCTCTTGCACCACGGTCATCCCTAACAGCACAACCTGTTTCCAGTGTGGACAGCGAGGGCACATGAGGAAGGATTGCCCAAAGAACAAACCAGCAGCATCAGGAGCAAGCAAGGTTGCCTCAAATAGGCCACCAACTGCTAGGACTTTCAATATGTCAGTACAAGATGCCGTGAGGGACACAGATGTGATAGCAGGTACTTTTTCTCTCAATTCAGTCAGTGCAAATGTCTTATTTGATTCAGGAGCAACTAAGTCTTTTATATCTAGAGATTTTGCGCATAAGTTGAAACTTAAAACCCAGCAACTAAGAGATTCCTTACAAGTAGAAATAGCTAATCAGGAAATCATACCGGTTAATCAAATTCACCCCGATTGTAAGCTAGAAATAGGAGGACGATCCTTCTATGTCGATTTAATTCCTTTTAAGCTAGGGGAATTCGATGTCATTTTGGGTATGGATTGGTTGTCTCGCAATGATGCGCGGATAGATTGTAAAGGGAAAAAGGTTAAGTTGAAAACCCCAGGGAAGAAAGAAATAGTGTTTAAGGGGATGCGACAGACCCAGAAAATTCTGACTATGGCGCAAACCAAGAGATTGTTACAAAAACGAAACGAGGCTTATTTAGCCTATGTTATAGATACTCAGAAGGAAGTGCCAAGATTGCAAGACATTCTGGTAGTTAATGAGTTCGAGGACGTGTTCCCACAAGATCTTCCTGGACTACCACCTGATAGGGTAATTGAGTTTGCCATCGAATTAGCCCCGGGGACGGCGCCAGTTTCGAAGGCCCCGTACCGACTAGCCCCAGTAGAAATGAAGGAGCTAGCTAAACAATTACAGGAATTGTTGGATAAGGGCATGATAAGGCCCAGTGTGTCGCCTTGGGGCGCACCAGTGTTGTTTGTTAAGAAAAAGGATGGAAGTATGAGGTTATGCATCGACTACAGAGAATTGAACAAGCTAACCATAAAGAATAAGTATCCATTGCCCAGGATAGACGATTTGTTTGACCAGCTAAGAGGAGCTGAATACTTCTCTAAGATTGATTTGAGAACAGGATATCACCAACTGAAGATCAAACCTGAAGATATCCCGAAGACGGCATTCCGCACCAGATACGGACATTATGAGTTCTTAGTTATGTCATTTGGATTGACCAACGCCCCAGCAGCCTTCATGGACCTAATGAATAGAGTGTTCAAGGAATATTTGGACCAATTTGTGATAGTTTTCATTGATGATATTCTCATCTACTCCAAGACAGAGGCAGAACACGCTGAACATTTAAGGATAACCTTAGAAATACTCAGGAAAGAGCAGTTATATGCCAAGTTCTCCAAGTGTGAGTTTTGGAAAAATGAGGTACAATTCTTAGGGCACGTGATCAATAGAGAAGGAGTGTTGGTTGACCCCTCCAAGATAGAAGCAGTTTCAAACTGGGAACGGCCAACTACTCCAACCGAGGTGAGGAGTTTCATTGGACTGGCCGGATATTACAGGAGATTTGTCCAAGACTTTGCAAAACTCGCAGCTCCATTAACTCGACTTACCCGTAAAACCGAGAAATTTGAATGGACTGAGAAATGCGAGAAGAGTTTCCAAGAGTTAAAGAAGAGGCTGGTGACAGCCCCAGTGCTGGCATTACCTGATGGAAAAGGAGATTTCGTGATTTACAGTGATGCTTCGCATAAAGGACTGGGATGCGTGCTTATGCAGCACGGCAAGGTAATAGCGTATGCGTCTAGGCAATTGAAGGATTATGAAGTCAGATATCCCACGCATGATCTAGAGCTAGCAGCCATAGTATTCGCTTTAAAGATTTGGAGACACTACCTGTATGGGGAAAAATGCGAGATTTACACAGACCATAAGAGCCTCAAATACATTTTCACTCAGAAAGAGCTTAACATGCGCCAGAGGAGATGGTTAGAGTTAATCAAGGATTACGACTGTGAAATTCGCTATCACCCGGGCAAAGCCAATGTGGTGGCTGACGCCCTTAGTCGGAAAGAGAAGCTCAAAATGATAACTTCAGAGAAAGAGCTAGTGAAGGATTTTGAGAAGTTGGAAATCGAGGTTAAGTTACCTGGAGAGGGCCAAGAAAAGTTTATGGAATCCATTGCTAGAAAAGATTAGAATGTGCCAGGAACGGATGATGGAGGAAGAAAAGAACTCCACAGAAGAGCTAATGACCGGGGAGGAAATTAAGTGCGAAAGAGACAAGGAAGGGATCATGAGGTACACATACAGGATATGGATCCCAAACGTTCAGGAACTCAAGAATGAGATTTTAAATGAGGCACACAACTCAAGATACTCAGTGCACCCCGGTAGCACCAAAATGTATAGGGATTTGAAGGAGTATTACTGGTGGCCCAATATGAAAAAGGACGTAGCAGAGTGGGTAAGCAGATGCTTGACCTGCCAACGAGTGAAGGCAGAGCACCAGAAACCCAGCGGACTTCTACATCCCTTAGAGATTCCAGAATGGAAATGGGAACATATAGCCATGGATTTTGTAGTGGGTTTACCAAGGACCAAGGCTAATCATGACGCCATATGGGTAATTGTAGATCGACTGACGAAATCGGCTCACTTTCTCCCGATCAACGAAAGGTACACGGTCGATAGACTAGTGGACATCTACTTAAAAGAGATAGTGGCGCGACATGGAGTCCCAGTCGCAATAGTATCCGATCGAGATCCTAGATTTAACTCCAGGTTTTGGAGAAGTTTTCAAGAATGTGTAGGGACCCGGCTGAACATGAGCACAGCCTACCACCCCCAGACAGATGGGCAAAGTGAAAGGACCATCCAAACGCTAGAGGATATGTTGAGAGTCTACGCGATAGACTTCAAGGGAAGTTGGGATGATCACTTGCCATTGGTTGAGTTCTCCTATAATAACAGTTATCATTCAAGCATTGGGATGCCACCTTATGAGGCCCTTTATGGAAGAAAATGTCGATCTCCCTTGTATTGGGATGAAGTTGGAGAGCGAAAGATGCTCGGGCCCGAAGTGGTCCAACGAACTAAAGATGCAGTAGATCTAATCAGAGGACGGTGGGTAGCAGCCCAGGATCGACAAAAGAAATATGCCGACTTAGCTCGGAAAGGCAAGGAATACGAAGTAGGGGACCTAGTGTTCTTGAAAGTGTCACCTTGGAAAGGTTTAATGAGATTTGGGAAGAAAGGAAAGCTGAGTCCCAGATACATTGGACCATTTGAGATCTTGAGACGGATTGGGGAACTAGCTTATGAGCTCGCATTGCCCCCGAATTTACAGCAGGTGCACAATGTGTTCCATGTTTCGATGCTGAGGAAGTATAATCCGGATGCAAAGCATATTGTAGAGTATAAGCAAGTGGACATGCAACCAGACCTGATCTATGTGGAGCAACCTGTGGAAATCATAGACCGGAAAGAACAAGTGCTCCGAAACAAGGTCATTCAGCTAGTCAGAGTTTTGTGGCAGAACCACAATGTAGAAGAATCCACCTGGGAACTTGAAAGCGCAATGCAAGAGAAGTACCCCCATTTGTTTTCAAACTGATTCCGGGACGGAATCCTTTTAAGGAGGGGAGACTGTAAGAACCCAGATTTTGGGTGGAATTAAAACTTTTATGTATTTAATGATGTAAGAATGAATAGAATTCGACTTTATTATGTTTATGTCTTGAAGAATGCTAAAGGGTGACAACATAGGTAAGAATAATCTATCTTCTAAAGGAATAAGATATGGTAACTTCAAGCAAGAGAATACTCTCATGTCATCCAGATCGATAACGATTAATCCAGTAGTTCCGTAAAAAGGTTAAGGAACGATCGAAAGAGAATACGGACAATTATACAACCCTAAGAGAACAAGTAAAGAATATAGAATGAATAGTGTTTTGGTGGGAGTATATAATAATATGAGACGACGCTATATAGAAGTATTCGGAACGGATTTCCGAGTTCGTATTAGTGATCCAGAAAATAAGTGTATGTAAAAGCTGTCGGATTCTGAAAAACCGCACTTTTATTTTCTCCGAGAGTTCCCTGGACACTGATAGCCTTAAGTATTTAACGAATGGATTAAAGGAATATAAAATGGAAAGTTATAATGAAAGATGGAGAATGAAAGTATTAATATTAAAGAGGATTCCCGGTAAACCCTAATTAGAAATCCGTGAAATATTCTCACGAACGATCAATCGAAACGGGTAATAACCGGACACAGAAACAAGCAGAGGAAGCAAGAGTCTTGTGCAAGCTACTAGTATAAATATCTAGTAACTAAACTAGAAGCAAGGAACTAGCACCTTAGAGGAAGAACTAAGTACTTAGCAAGTAACTACCTAGTTAGGCTTTAACCACCACAAAACCAACACATGTCTTGCCATTTGATCATCCAACACCTCATCACTTTATTAAAGTGACTTTTACAAGATATTATGTTGTAAGTGGATGAGAGTGAAGGTGATTAAAACACAAAAAAAATCAAAGAACCAAGCAACTCTCTTCCCCCTTGCAAACAAAACCATTCGGCTATATCCATCAATTCCAAATCCAAACTCAACCTTCCCACCATTGTTTGTTCTTGAAATAATTAAGGTGAGTCTTAAATTTCATAAAACTTATCTCCTCAAAATCTTAGCTTCAAACTCATCCATTTCCATTTTCAAAAAAATCAAACAAGAGGAGGGTGAATAGTGTTCATCATATACTAACTTTGTTTTCTTGGTTTTTCATGGTTGATATAGCAAGCATAATCACTCCTAAGGACCATACAAGGCTTAGTAAGGCTATATCACTATCTAAGGAAGGTATAAATCTCTTGAAACCCTAACCCTTGTTTGAGATTTAAGCATGTTTATGATAGTTATAACTTAGTTATGGTTATGTTAAGATTATAAGCATGATTATGTATGGATTTTTGGATTAATGATGTAAATAGCTAGATGAACGGAAAGGCATTTCTTGGCCTCGATTCATGTATATAATTCAAGTATATGTTGTTTGGGTTGGATGCTATGTTTATGGGAAGATTCGAAATTGATAGATATTCGATTTACAGCCGTTATAATGCCCGATTTTACAATACCATGTTTTGTATGCCATTTTCCATGTCGAACCCCTACTGTCCAGAGACCTTATCTGCCATGATAGGATAGGTAATGTTTTAAGCTTCGTTTTGATATAAAGATCACGTGAAACGGACTTACGGTTTAGGATTTATGACCAAATTACTAAAAGTAGTTCGAATCCGTAAACGAAAGTTCGTAACTGAAATTGAACCCTCGTAAACTATGTAACGTCATGGCGAATCTTGGTAAATAAATACTAGGGGTAATAAGGAAGGTGTGAAAGAAAACCGTATGTCAAAAAGAGCATTTTTCGATTTATTAAAAATGTTCGAGTCAAGGTTAAACGCGAACGAACCCCTAAAAGACGACTCTTTTATAACTTTGGTAAAACACTTAGAAAACGGGCAATAAAACTCGGAGTATAATATTGGTTCGTAACGATCAACCTTAGAACTCATATGACTTAAGTATGTCCCAAGTATAAGTGCAGTGACATGTCGTATTAACGAACGAATGTCGGGTCGGATCAGTGATAATAAGTAATCCACAAAAAGGGGTATAACGAGATAACTCGAGAACGTGTTTCGATTTAAGTATAACTTAACTTTTAATATGTTAAGTGATTAATCCCGAATGCCTTGGCTATTTATAGATCACCAGGCTGAACCGGGACCCGCTACCACTACCCCTTACCGTACTCGACTACCAGGCAAGTTTCAATTCCCTTCTTTTAGGCTGTTGTTGTGATTGAATAAATATATATATATGATTGCTGTTATACATATGCCATTGCATGCATGCCTACTTTCAAGTTGAATTGATATACTTGTTCCCTGAATGTTATTGTTGGCTTATAAGCTAGATAGTTATATATCAGTTATAAGCCGGTTATTGTAAGACCCTCATAGAAGGGCGTATACATCTTATTCGTTAAATATAGACCGGGAGTCAATATTTCTTGATATATCGAGATTACCTCGGGAGAAAATATTTAAGTAAATATTTTCTATTATTTGGGCGACGAATATTATTTGAATATTCGTTCGAGACTAATTATTTTAACGATCCTTACTTCAAATAATTATTTGAATTTAACTATTCAACGAATAATATTTCTCAATATTCATTCAGAGTCGAATTGACTATCGACTATTATTTCGAATATTCTTCTAAAGATGAGACTATTAAATGAATATTAATTGGATATTCTTTTAGAATATTATTTTATTAAATAAATATTACTTTTGAATATTCATTTAAGAAATTAAATACTTGATGAATATTATTTTAATATTCATCTGAAGCTTGATTTAATTATCGAATATTATCTCGAATATTCCTTAAGGCTTGGATTACTAAATGAATATTACTTGATATTCATTTAGGATATTATTCATTAAATAAATATTACTTTTGAATATTCATTTAAATTCCTAATTAATCATGAATATTACCTTAAATATTCTTTTCAGGTCTTATTAATTAATGAATATTGTTTTGAATATTCATTTAAATATTTATTTATTCAATAAATATACTCCTGATATTTCTTCAAGGATTATTTTGAGAAATACTCTGATTAAAGATATTCTTTCATATTCCCAAATATTCTTTCAATATTTTAACTCAATAAATATTCTCTGAATATTTATTCCATACTTAAAATAATCTCGAGAAGGTTTATCTTCTTCGATTATTACAGAAAATATTTCGAAGTCATATTATTATTAATCTTATATCAAGAAAGGTTCCCAGACATCATTCATCTTTGAGTCTATCTCCTTAATAATAAGGGAACCTTACTTGGAAAAATGTTATTTATCTTGTCGACTTCCCGGTCATAAAGTATTCCCTTCGCCCGCAACTCGGGTGCTGTTGACTTATTAAGTCGTTGCTTACCTTCTCATCTTTCGAGGGGTAAGATTACTGGAACAAGTTAATATCCGTTACCAAGTAATAGCTTGGGAGATATTGGTAAATTTTCCTTTCCAACTAGATACGACTACTTTGTGGAGTCTTATCAACAAGTATTATACTTGGGGAAAGGGGGACGAACGTTACATTCAGAATCATGAATTCTATTTGAACTAGGAGTCGTGTAAGAGGCCGAGTAGCGCCGGTCCATCCCCTTGGCCCAACCGTTGGCCGGGGAGAGCTAGCAAGGCGGTATACAAGTAAAGCCGTCAGTTCTTCCTTCTACCGGTAGTAAATCTAAATTGAGCTGTACGATCTCGACTGATCATCAAGATTGGAACAGCGGGCGCGGTGAATACTCCATCATTGGTTCATCATCCAAATTTATTTATTTCCTGCAACATGATTACTGTTGGCAGAGTTGGAAAAGTGTCATAACTGGAATTGCAACCTTTTCTTGCAAGTTCCTCTTCTTAATAACAATAAGAATATCTCGTTTACTTTGATGTAGCAGATATTTCTTCAAACAAATACTTTCAGTTACCTTGTAACTTCATCGTTCATATTATACTGGCATCATTTCAGTAAATGCATGGCATATGGTTTAAAAGATAGCTTTGAACTGTTTCAAATTATCGTTCAGTTATATATTTGTTGGTGGGCTTTCGCTCACCCTTGCTTTGTTTATATTATGTCACAACAACAGCTATGACAGATGGCTCGCGTCAGGCGCACTCGGCGCAAGCAGGTCACCCGACCCACCGGACTACCCGCTTAGATGCTAGCCGCCATTGCTGAGGTAGCATAGTTAGACAGCTTTTGTTTCCTGTTTAACTATATGTATAATTAATGTAATCAACGGCAAAACTTTTAAACCTATGATGTTATCCTTTTGGGATTGTAATAACTTTTATTCGTAAACCCTTTAGTGTAAGACTTATTTCAATTTCATCTCTGGGACTATAACTGTTGTGTGTATGAGTGGTAATTATTGTGGGGTCACAGCATGTGATTTATTTATTGTGGACTCAAGTCAAGTATTATGAATGGATGTAAGACCGTAACCACCAGATCCCTGACCCCGGATCTGGGGGTGTTACATGGCTACTACTGTTGATGAAGCTGTAGATTCTGAAAACAAGGTACCTCTAACTACCTATGCTTATAACATTGATGATATAACTGAATTAAGAATTTATCTTAAGTCCTTGCATATCAGTTACAGGGATCAGACTTTAGAGAATGAGAGAATCAAAACTGAGAATTCTGAACTCAAAGAGAGAAATAAGGTTGTAGAAGAGAAACTTGTTAATATGCAGCAAGTTCAAAAGGAGAGAGATGATGCTGTCTATCTTGAACAAGAGTTGTTAAGTCAGTATAAACAACTAGAATCTGAGTTGAAAAAGGCAAATCACATTATTAAAACTTGGACTCACTCAGGAAAAGTCACTCAAGAAGTTTTTCAATCTGACACTGTAGGTCTAGGTTATTCTGAAAAAGATGAACTTAGATTTCAGAATACAGTTAAGATTAGACCACCTCTAGAAAGAACAGAAATGGTAAAGTAGGCATTACTCAAGGCAACTATCCAATGCTTGCTACTTTAGCTCCAAGAAAGACATGTCATAACTGTGGTAGTACTAACCATCTTGCTAGTTTTTGCAGGAAGAACAAAGACATTAATTCTTTAGTCTGAAGTAAAGAAAGATAATGTTAGAACTAAACCACAGACTTTATGCAAACACTGTGGAAGCACTTGGCATTCTATTTATACTTGCAGAAATTATCATGCTATTTATCATAATTACTATGAACTGAAACCTAATCTGAAATGGGTTAGAGTTAATTATGCAAGTGTAAGATCTGATACCAATTGTTAAGCCGAATACACACTTATAATCAACTAAGTATGAGAGAATAACAATAAGTTCTTTAAAAGCTTTAAAAACTGTTTGAAATTAACTTCTCTCTCAGTGATGTAAATTATCACAGAGAGCTGCTTAGTGTTAAGACCAAACTCAACACGCAAGTGCACGTGATCTCAAGTAATATAGGTAGCAAATAAGATTCGTTCCTACAGGGACTCGTTGTATTGTCTAGTTAATTCACTCACCGATGTATGATTATTATTCGATGCTACGACAAATTAATAATTGGTTTTTTTTATCACTACACTTACTCTAAGATTTATAACTAATTATCAACTATTTGAACTAAGAATTATGTCGAATTGCTTATGCGAATAAAACATGGGATTTTAACTTCATTAAACAATCCATCTATAGTCTCCACTTCTCTAGCCTTTTCATGTGATTTGTTAATACCTGATCGAATACACAAAACTGATATAAGCCAACCTTCGTTGCACAAATACCATCCTAAATAACATCCACAATAAAGATAGAAATCACTTAGTCTCCCAATTATGCCTAATCTCCATACGTCTATAAAGATTGAAACATAATGGTTGAAGTACAAGCATTCAATGGATCACATAGTCGTCATAAAACGGTTAGAGTTACGACACTAATTATGAATGATATTCTCACGCATAAACCTATGCTAGCATGGCAAGTTCTAAACTCTTATATCCACTTTCGCTTTAATAAAAATTAACATACAATTACAAGAGTTAGCTACTCTCCTATAACGAATTAAATCAACCATGATAGGATATCACATCAAGCACACTATAGGCATCGAGAAGATTCAACAAATAAACTTCATGAATAAATCCGCTAAAACCCCATGACAACGAATTAGTTCATAATCAAACTAATCGTCACCATGGGTTCCAATGTAAACATGATAGAAGAAAACGAATAATGATTTAAATAAATATCAATGGTTCTAAAGAATACACCCAAATCAAGCATCCACAAACTAAGAAGAATACAAGAATAAATTGAAAACTATCTTCTTCCTCGCTTCTTCGTGCTTCAAAACTCCGTAAATAAAATACGTGGTCAGACCCCACTATTCTAGGGTTTTTCTCCCTTTATATAGGCTTCCAGGTGCAAGTAGTTCGAAAGGAATTTTATTTTTTACTTTATCTCGAAAAATCAGCAAATCAGGAATTTCCCGTCAGAACAACCGGCGCTGCCGCGCCACTCCTATGTGTGAAACCGGCGCTGCCGCGCCTCCTCGGTACTCCCAGCGCAGCCGCGCCATAATCAAGCTCAAACACGGCGTTGCCGCGCCGTGCCTTCTGTTCAGCAACTGGATTTTTTCCCCTTTTCTTCATTACAACTCCGATTTGCGCTCTGATTGCTCCGCTTCATTCCTTTAACACCTGTGATTGACATTCCTGCACAATACCCTTAAAGGAGATCAAAAATACCACAACTCGAGTACAAACATTCGTTTTAATCCAAATGGAAACGTTTTAAGTGAATAAAATACCCACTCATCACACCCCCAAACTTTTTCCGATGCTTGTCCTCAAGCATAAACAGACAAATTATGTACAACTAACTAATACCACTTCCGTAGGTGATCACGGTTGCATTTGGCATATGCAACAAGCCCTTTAAACCCCTAGGCGGCCCTAGTGGTCGAGTAAGGTCTCGTGAGGACCTATATTGAATGTGCCCACAAAATCCGATCTATAATGCAACTAACAATGCAACTAACTATATGTATGCAACTACATGAAAAATGCAAGGATCCCCTTTAAACTCACCAAAACCAACTAACAAGCAACTATCTCAAAGAATGCAACAAATCCAAATAGAGCTCGACTAAGTCCCCGTATACTAACAATACATGAACAGAAACGTGCGTGTGTGCGATACTCATCAGAAATACTCCCAAACTAGGTCAAAAATCATACATGCTTTCAGTCAGGACAATCACAGGTTTATAACTAGAATAGACTGTAGACACTTCATAACCTAGGAACACCTCCACCCTTATCCAAGGTAGACAGGAACTCATGCTTTATTACTATGACACATAATACTATATACAATACGCATGCTTATTTAACCGTGCAATGAATGAGACCCCTAAAGGCTTATACAATAATACCCATGTAACGAGTGTTGGGTCAGTGGATCCCAGACTATAAAAGCCTTAGGTCACTAGGACTAAGTCCCCTCAGACTTAATTACTCGAGTATTAAAGAGCTCACTCTGGTTAATTTTGCATTTCACAATTGACACTTTTGATTTTTTTTTCTCTCTTTTTTTCTTTTTTTCTGTTTTTTTTCCTTTTTTTTTCTTTTTTTTCTTTTAAAATGCAATCTGGAATGAGCCTTTCTCATTTCCAACCCTAGACTACTCATATAAATATGAGCCGGCTACTAGCCATTTGACACCTAGCCATTATTAACAATATTTACAACTAGCATGAAATCCCTGGTTTCCCCCAAACTTAGACTTTAGTGCTCCTACGCCATCAAGGGAATAACGAAAATTCTAAATATAATCAAGCGATTAAATCTCTAAACATCCAACAAGCATGACCCTAACCTAGCCCAAAAGCACCCAATGAGTCTGTGTAAAAGTTTTGTTTCTGAACACGCAAGTCAATTTCATAGGCACTATAATTCAACCCTCTACTCATCATCATCACACTCAATTAGACACCTACCTATCAGTCAGAATTAGCAAGTTCTACGGGATCATGAAAATGCATGCCATGCTCATGCAACTATATGAACATAAATATCACAATAACAGAATGTCCTATATGGCATACATAAAAAAAACAAAATGCTCTAACTAACATGAAAATATGCTAACATACCAATATGCTTCTAACATGCACACACCTATTATAGAAATGCACCTTGTATCCCCACCCCCAATTTAAAAATTTTCAATGCCCCCATTGAAGGTAAGAATAACAAGTGTGCAAGGCACCCTACTCGTCGCCCGAACCACTCCCATCGGGAGTGTCCGGTGGTGGATAGACAGCGCCAGCTCCAAAGGAAGGAAAAGTCACGTCCACTCCACTCGCATGAAAAGCCGTGCCCAACGCCTGTGCAAACTGACTAAAATCTACTGCAAAACCTGCCTGCATATCGTGCACCGCATCGATACGCCTCGTCAAACGCCTATACTGTCTCTGAGTAATAAAAGAACCTCCTCCCTGAGGGTCCTCCTGCTGCTGCTCCTGTTGCTGCTGCTGTTGCTGCTCTACTACATAACCAAGACCCCACCAATCCGGCTCACCTCCATCCCACTCAGCCAGCCTCCGTATACTCTGATGATCCAGCGCCTCCTGTGGCTGCTGCACAACCTCCTCTGCTGACCAACGAGCACCACAATCCCTAGCCAACCTAGCAATGATCGAACCATAAGGCATCGCTGCAGTGGTACTACCTTGCATAAAACGCATAATCCCCTGATGGATCAAATTGCCCACATCCACAAATTCTCTGCTGCAGATAGCATACAACAGGATAGCCCTCTCAACTGTTACCTCATTCGAATGTCTAGTAGGGATGAGATTGGCACAAATGAACAAGTGCCAAGTACGCCCATATCTATTCAAAGCCGTCGACAAGAACGAGGTGGGCTCAGTAGTGCCCCTCCTCAAACGCCACTTTGTACCTGGAACACACAACCGCTGAATAACCATCTGAAGATCCACAACATCCCGAGTCTTCCCCGACCAATCCTCTTGACCCCTCCTAGGAGCCGGAAGCCCAAGAACACGACGAATAGCAGGCGGCTTATAATCCACACGAAACCCACGAACCTGGCTAATCCCATTCCTTTCCACACTAGCGTTCGCATAGAACTCGCGAACCACAGTCATCGGAACAGGTTCCGGAACCTCACAAATTTGCTCCCAACGTCTCTCCAGAATATTCTCCAACATGTTCCCATCCGCTGCATTAGGCAAAAGACCCCTCTCACGAGCAATAGGACCCCCAACAATCTATTATACTCATCCCGAGCCCCATTATTAATAAATTGAGGTCCATCATTACCTCCCTCAGAATTAGATGAAGATGAAGAACGAGGGTTCCTCCTACCAGTCCCACTACCACCAGCACCCTCACTACCACCACCAACAACCCTTTGTCGCTTGGATGCCATTGAATTGATTGGAAGAAGTGTTTAGAGTGTTTAAGAATTTTGAGATCTGTAAGTTGTGTATGTATAGGTAGGGTTGTGTAAGGGTAGGTATATATAGGAGAAATTAGGGTTAGTGGGTGTAAGTAGTGGGCTTGGGTCGTGGGTCACTAATAACAACAACTATATATATATATATATATATATATATTTTTTTTCAAAATTTGCTGAAAATTTTTTTTTCTCAACAGCCTGTGCGGCGCTGCCGCGCCGTAGCTACCGTTGCAACAATTTTTTTTTTTTTCAACAACAATCCAAGTGGGTTGCCTCCCACGAAGCGCTCTTTTCACGTCATTAGCTTGACGTAGCTCCATTTCCTTACGTTGCGCAAATTAGAACCGCGGTCTCAACTTCGCGATTCAACTTCTCTCCAAAATATGGCTTTAACCGCTGACCATTGACCTTGAACGACTGATCCGGTAGCTTGTCGAAAATCTCCACTGCCCCATGCTGAAAAACTGTTTTGACTGTGAATGGACCTGACCAACGTGACTTCAACTTTCCAGGAAATAATCGAAGTCGAGAGTTGAACAACAACACCAATTGCCCGGGCTCAAACGTCTTCAGAACCAACCGACGATCATGCAACCTTTTCACTTTCTCTTTGTATAGCTTGTTGTTCTCATAAGCTTGCAATCAAAACTCGTCCATTTCATTCAACTGAACCATACGCTTTTCACATGCTGCTGTAAGATCAAAATTCAGCTTTTTCAATGCCCAATAAGCCTTATGTTCTAACTCAGCTGGAAGATGGCATGCTTTCCCATACACTAGCTGAAATGGTGACATTCCCAAAGGTGTTTTATAGGCTGTTCGATAAGCCCACACCGCTTCATCAAGCTTCAACGCCCAATCCTTCCTAGAAGGACTAACTACCTTCTCAAGAATCTGTTTAATTTCACGATTAGATATTTCGGCTTGTCCATTGGTTTGAGGATGATAAGCTGTAGCAACTCGATGATTGATGTTGTAGCGTGCCATAAGAGATGTAAACTTTCGATTGCAAAAATGCGTACCTTCATCACTGATGATCACCCGTGGAGTGCCGAATCGAGTAAAAATATTCTTATGGAGAAAATTGAGTACCACATTAGCATCATTTGTTGGAAGTGCTTTTACTTCGACCCACTTAGACACATAATCCACGGTTACAAGAATATACTGATTACCACACGACGGAATGAACGGTCCCATGAAGTCGATTCCCCACACGTCAAAGATCTCTACCTCCAACATGACATTAAGAGGCATCTCGTCCCTACGAGAAATATTACCAACTCGTTGACATCGATCACATCTCAACACAAACTGATGAGCATCCTTGAATAGAGTCGGCCAATAGAAACCTACTTGAAGAATACGCGTGGCTGTCTTCTCACCCGTATAGTGGCCTCCATAAGCTGTAGCATGAAAATCACTAAGAATAGCCTCGGTATCACTGTAAGGAACACAACGTCTAATAATCTGATCAGCTCCTTGCTTGAACAAAAACGGTTCATCCCAAATATATTGCTTGACATCGTGCAAGAATTTCTTCCTTTGAGCATAAGAGAGCTCAGGTGGAATGATGTTGCTTACTAGATAATTCACAATGTCGGCAAACCATGGTTCATCATCTTGCACTCTGAATAGTTGCTCATCAGGAAAAAACTCATTAATAACCGTGTTGTCCTTAGGTGACTTTCCATGATCTTCCAATCTAGAGAGATGGTCAGCTACCTGATTCTCCGTCCCCTTTCTATCCTTGATTTCCACATCAAATTCTTGCAACAGAAGAACCCAACGAATCAACCTTGGCTTAGCATCTTTCTTTGCAAGGAGGTAGCGAATAGCAGCATGATCCGTGTAAACTGTCACCTTAGTACCAAGCAGATAAGAGCGAAACTTTTCAAACCCATAGACAATAGCAAGTAGTTCCTTCTCAGTGGTGGTATAATTCAACTGGGCATCATTGAGAGTTTTGCTCTCATAGTAAATAACATGGAACATTTTTTCTTTCCTTTGGCCTAGAACGGCCCCAATTGCATAATCACTAGCATCGCACATCAAAGCAAATGGTTGGCTCCAATCCGGAGCTGTAATAACTGGAACAGAAATTAGTTTCTTCTTCAAGATCTCGAACGCATGTAAACAAGCCTCATCAAAATTGAATGGTACATATTTTTCCAAGAGATTGCAAAGCGGCTTAGAAATTTTTGAGAAATCCTTTATGAAGCGCCTGTAGAACCCTGCATGACCAAGAAAGCTACGAATACCCTTGACTGAGATAGGAGCAGGAAGATTCTCAATAGTTTCCACCTTTGCCTTGTCAACTTCCAAACCTTTACTCGAAACCTTGTGTCCCAGAATGACACTTTCTTGGACCATGAAGTGGCACTTTTCCCAATTAAGAACAAGATTTGTCTCCACACAACGTTTTAAAACCAAACTCAAGTTTTCTAAGCACTCAACAAAAGAATCCCCAAAGACCGAGAAATCGTCCATGAATACTTCCATATTAATTCCAATCATGTCAGAGAAAATGGCCATCATACACCTCTGGAAAGTAGCTGGTGCACCACACAACCCAAAAGAAACACGTCTGAATGCAAATGTACCAAATGGACAAGTGAATGTAGTCTTCTCCTGATCCTCGGGTGCTATGCAAATCTGATTGTACCCAGAATACCCATCAAGTAAACAATAGTACTGACGTCCAGCCAATCTGTCAAGCATCTGATCAATGAACGGAAGTGGAAAATGATCTTTCCGAGTGGCTTTGTTCAACTTTCGATAATCCATGTAAATTCTCCAACCATCAACTGTTCGCGTAGGAATGAGCTCGTTCTTCTCATTAGTAACCACTGTCATGCCTCCTTTCTTAGGCACACATTGCACCGGACTCACCCAAGAGCTATCAGAAATCGGATAGATAATGCCCGCGTCAAGCCATTTAATAATTTCCTTCTTCACAACTTCTTTCATAACAGGATTCAGTCTCCTTTGATTATCGACTGTAGGTTTAGCTCCCTCTTCCAAAGGAATTTTGTGCATGCAATAAGAAAGACTAATACCCTTGATGTCTGCTATAGTCCACCCAATGGCTGATTTGAATTCCCTTAAGATTCTCAATAGTTTTTCCTCTTCTATGCCTGAAAGCTTAGATGATATAATAACAGGTAAGGTAAAAGAATCACCAAGATAGGCATACCTTAGATGTTCAGGCAATGGCTTAAGTTCCAAGGTAGGTGCTTCCTCAATGGATGGTTTAAGTCTAACATGAGACTTCTTCAATTCTGAAAACCCCAATGATTCAAATGGAATCCCAAACTTCTTCCATGGAGATGCATTAAGATATTGCAAGTGTTCTTTATCCTCTTCGTTCTCAACCTCCGAGTCATTAGCAAGAACTCTTTCCAACACATCAGCTTTTATCAAGTGTTGAGCCGCGGAGTTAACCACCTTGTCGACCATATCAATTTTGAGACACTCTTCATCGTCAGTTGGAAGCTTCATTGCGTTGAAAACATTAAAAGTGACGTTTTGATCGTGCACCCTCATAGTGAGTTCTCCCTTTTGGACATCAATAAGAGTTCGGCCCGTAGCCAAGAATAGTCATCCCAAGATAATAGGAATCTTCTTGTCTTCCTCGAAGTCAAGAATAACAAAGTCGGCTGGAAAGATAAGCTTGTCGACCTTCACCAAAACATCCTCAACTATCCCTCGAGGATAAGTAACTGAACGGTCCGCAAGTTGTAGAGTCATGGTAGTTGGCTTTGGTTCTGGAAGACCAAGTTGCATGAAAACTGATAAGGGCATGAGATTAATACTTGCACCCAAATCACACAAGCATTTGCTGAATGAGAGATCTCCAATAGTACATGGAATGGTAAAGCTTCCAGGGTCCTTCAACTTAGGCGAAAACTTTTGTTGCAATATGGCACTACATTCCTCCGTCAAGGCAACGGTCTCTAGCTCCTCAAGTTTCAATTTCTTCTAGAGTATGCCCTTCATAAACTTCGCATAGCTCGGCATTTGCTCAAGAGCCTCCGCAAATGGTATATTAATCTGAAGCTTCTTGAAGACATCCAACAACTTAGCAAATTGCTTGTCGAACTTTTGCCTTTGAATTCGTTTTGGGTATGGAGGAGGTGGGAACACCTTATCTTCTACTTCTTTCTGAACATTATCATTCTTACAAGTTATATGAGTCGAGGGAGTAGCATTAGGTAGCAATTTAGGACCAGACTCAATCCCAGTATCAAAATCAATTTTTTCTTCCAGAAGCTGCGGCGCTGCCGCACCAGTATTGTACTGGGAAACGGCGCTGCCGCACCCTGCAGTCTGTTCAGATTTTTCATTTTTTTCCTCGGTTGATTTTTCATTGTTCTGACCTTGTAGAATTCTTCCTGATCGTAATGTTACTGCCTGGACCTGTTCCTTGTGATCCTTCTTGCCTGGATTCATCTCTGTGTCACTCGGAAGCGTTCCTGGTTGACGGTTCAATAATGCATTGGCCAGTTGACCAATTTGATTCTCTAAAGTTTTCAATGACACCGCCTGACTCTTGTACATCATTCGAAGCTCTTCCAATTCAGACTTCTCAGACTGATTCAATGAATTCCCTTGAGATGGTTGAAATCCCGGTGGATTGAATGGTTGCCTTGGGCATAAGGTGGTGGTTGATAGTTTTGATTATATGGCCTTGCATTGAACTGCTGATTTTGGGGTTGCTGAACACCATCCTGATTGTTGCTCCAACTGAAATTAGGATGATTCCGATTGTTGGGATGATAAACATTAGGCCCTGGTTGCTGAGCTCTTTGAAAATTACTGACAAATTATGCGGATTCCGATGAGATAGCACACAGATTCGTGTCATGAGCCCCTGCACACAATTCACACACCATAGCAACCTGGTTAGTCCCATGATTAGAAAGGGAATCTACCTTCATTGTCAACGCCTTGAGTTGAGCAGCAATAGCAGTAGCTGCATCCAAGTCAAGAACTCCAGCCACTTTAGTAGGTGGCAAGCGTTGAGTAGGATTCTGAAACTCATTGGCCGCCATCATTTCAATAAGATTATAGGCATCCTCATAGCTTTTTGCCCATAGCGCACCTCCAGAAGCTGCATCTAACATAGGCCTGGACTGAGCTCCCAACCCGTTATAGAAATTGCTGATTATCATCCAATCCGGCATCCCATGATGAGGACAACGTGCCAATATCTCCTGGTACCTTTCCCAAGCTTCCCCCAAAGATTTCTGAGGTTGCTGAGCAAACTGAGAAATAGAATTCCGATAAGCTGCTGTATTCGCCATAGAGAAATACTTCGTCAAGAACTTTTGAGCACAGTCTGCCCATGTTTTAATAGAGCCTGATGGCATCGAATGTAACCAACTCTTGGCTTTATCCCTAAGAGAGAAGGGAAATAGTCTCAATCTGATTGCGTCATCTGTAACTCCGTTGAATTTGAAGGTGTCACAGATCTCAAGGAAGTCCCTAATATGAGCATTGGGATCTTCAGCAGGACTACCCCCAAACTGTACTGTATTCTGAATCATCTGAATGATGTTTGGCTTAAGCTCGAAATTATTAGCCCCAATAGCTGGGCGAACAATACTGGTATGAATATCCTCCACTTTTGGCTGAGAGAATTCACTCAAAGCCTTCGCTGGTTGTGTTTGATCTGCCATTTCTTCTATTGATTCAAGATCGTCTTCTAACCCGATGTTCTCAAAATCAAGTTTTCTTCTTGCTAGTTCTTCTCTACGTGCTTGAGCTCGTGTACGCATACACTCTCAAAAAGTACCTAAAATTCACCAACAAGAAATTTGGTGAGAACAGTAGTCACCGAACTTTAATGACCACTGATGGCAAATACTAAAACTAAACAAACAAAACCGCGTCCCCGGCAGCGGTGCCAAAAACTTGTTAAGACCAAACTCAACACGCAAGTGCACGTGATCTCAAGTAATATAGATAGCAAATAAGATTCGTTCCTACAGGGACTCGTTGTATTGTCTAGTTAATTCACTCACCGATGTATGATTATTATTCGATGCTACGACAAATTAATAATTGGTTTTTTTTATCACTACACTTACTCTAAGATTTATAACTAATTATCAACTACTTGAACTAAGAATTATGTCGAATTGCTTATGCGAATAAAACATGGGATTTTAACTTCATTAAACAATCCATCTATAGTCTCCACTTCTCTAGCCTTTTCATGTGATTTGTTAATACCTGATCCAATACACAAAACTGATATAAGCCAACCTTCGTTGCACAAATACCATCCTAAATAACATCCACAATAAAGATAGAAATCACTTAGTCTCCCAATTATGCCTAATCTCCATACGTCTATAAAGATTGAAACATAATGGTTGAAGTACAAGCATTCAATGGATCACATAGTCGTCATAAAACGGTTAGAGTTACGACACTAATTATGAATGATATTCTCACGCATAAACCTATGCTAGCATGGCAAGTTCTAAACTCTTATATCCACTTTCGCTTCAATAAAAATTAACACACAATTACAAGAGTTAGCTACTCTCCTATAATAGGATATCACATCAAGCACACTATAGGCATCGAGAAGATTCAACAAATAAACTTCATGAATAAATCCGCTAAAACCCCATGACAACGAATTAGTTCATAATCAAACTAATCGTCACCATGGGTTCCAATGTAAACATGATAGAAGAAAACGAATAATGATTTAAATAAATATCAAGGGTTCTAAAGAATACACCCAAATCAAGCATCCACAAACTAAGAAGAATACAAGAATAAATTGAAAACTATCTTCTTCCTCGCTTCTTCGTGCTTCAAAACTCCGTAAATAAAATACGTGGTCAGACCCCACTATTCTAGGTTTTTTCTTCCTTTATATAGGCTTCCAGGTGCAAGTAGTTCGAAAGGAATTTTATTTTTTACTTTATCTCGAAAAATCAGCAAATCAGGAATTTCCCGTCAGAACAACCGGCGCTGCCGCGCCACTCCTATATGTGAAACCGGCGCTGCCGCGCCTCCTCGGTACTCCCAGCGCTGCCGCGCCATAATCAAGCTCAAACACGGCGCTGCCGCGCCGTGCCTTCTGTTCAGCAACTGGATTTTTTCCCCTTTTCTTCATTACAACTCCGATTTGCGCTCCGATTGCTCCGCTTCATTCCTTTAACACCTGTTATTGACATTCCTGCACAATACCCTTAAAGGAGATCAAAAATACCACAACTCGAGTACAAACATTCGTTTTAAGCCAAATGGAAACGTTTTAAGTGAATAAAATACCCACTCATCACTTAGGTTACAATGAATGATATTCTATTACTCGATCGATACCCTTCTAGGGTTAACCTAACTGTATTTATAAAGTATACAGTTGGGTTACAATCGATAATTGATACTCCTATAAATTAGCTATACAATTGATATCAATTACGATTGCTACTCGTCTCATTAGTCAACTCAATCTCTTTGACGGCTATCCAATCTTCAAAGATATTGCTTCCATAATTATCTTCAATAATTCTTCAAACACTGTTGACAAGTAGACGCTTCCTCCAGACAGAGTTTAACAAACTCTGTCGAGCTTCCAATGTCAGCGTATAGCAAACTCTGTTCAGCTTCTAACCGTCAGAGTTTAACTAAACTCTGACTGCTTCCTGTTTAAACTCTGTTTTTCCCTGCAAAACTTAAACACGGATATTAACCATATCAATTATATTTAACATATGCAAACACTCAAGCAACCATGGATCCATGGATTACACTTACTGGATTAGAGCTATACAAGTAGCTACTCAATTTTTCTATGATGATGGTCGATGTAAATTGATGGATGTGATGAAGGAAGAGGGGTACACATCTGGAAAGTTTAGTTGCAAGAATTTCCAAGCTGATATTAGCAGAAGAATTGGCAAAAACATATCAACAAAATATAAGAAAAAACTTGATGGCAAGATATATTTGGTTGAAATTAGAATTTTGTTTGATGACTCTTATAACATGGTGAATTATCCTGAAACAGAATCTAAATTTCACGACTTCGTAATGGAATGATTTGAGCCCGAGGTAATAAACACATTATGCAATTAAATCGTAATTTTTCTATTATAGCCTAAAGTACAGTACTTCTGGTTACTGTTTACTGAACTCTAAGTATGAAAAATGTTAAGGTTTGACATTTTATTCTACAGAATATCATCATAATCATAATCAAGAAGCTTTTCAAGACTATCAAGCTATAGACTGGTTAGTGTATCACTATCTCTTGTATGTTTATTGTGTGTGTGTGTGTGTGACTTTACATTGTTCACTATCTCCTGTGTGTTTATTACTACTGATCTTGCTACATCATGACATCACAGAGAAATTCATTAATCATCCGTACCACTATACCAACATAAATTATCAATCATCCGCACCACTATACCAACATAAATTAGAATCCTACCCTACCTATTCACTTACAACCATAGTTAGTTAAATTGTGATTTTAATTTTCTTTGTATTTACTTCATTATGTTACTAGTCTCTGTATCATGACGGAATAGAGGAATTCATCCTTCCACTACAACATGCATTAGAATTTTACTGTACCTATTCACTTCAAACTAACAAGTTTTCTAATATATGCCCAAAACATTCCTATCCTGGTAGATATGTGCATACATTAGAATCTTACTATGCTTATTCACTTGTGACAAATAAGAATCGCCAAGTTTTCTGATGTAAGAACCATATGCCAATTAGCTTGTGATATTCCGCAATAAGGTCACTGTAAAAAGGTAAAAAAAAACCTTGTATAATTGAAACCGTTTAAAAGTATTGTTGGTGAGTTTGTGTAACATCCTCCACCATTAGCATCTTATAGCCTAAGAGGGTAAGACAGAAGATAAATAGATAATATTAGCTATCCTGGCTTGTTGTGAAAACGGATTCAGACCAATATAACACTGACATTAGGTTATAGTTTTACTTCCGATTGACAATGGAGCAGGTGAATTACCTCAGCCAGCACTGTCTAAGTTAGCTAGGCGAGTCAATAATATTATAAAAAGATAACAATACCAATGTATTATTCTGATTTCTGACATATAAAACTATACTTGTAATACTAATAAGCAATAGCAATAATACATTAATTCAGTCTACAGAACCCACAATAGTAAAAAAGAAGCCTTGTAAATTGTAATAATTTTCAAAATTCACCATCAAAACTACCATAGCTTACATTACATGATCTTGGTGAGTGTGAGCCAATATTATCATCAATAGTTTAACATTTTCTCGAGCATTCTTAGTTGCACATTTGCGCTAGCAACATTCCGATTCCGATTCACAGTTCACAAATAAAATATCCATATCTTATCTCGTGCTACTGATCTCCAGCTTCTGTTATATAATATTATACTGGGCAAACAATTGTTCATTTTCATGTCAGTCTTCAACTAATTATTTCACAATTCTCTGATTATCATTCACTTTCTGTATACTGATTTAATAGAGAAGTAACATCAACATGACAACTTAAGGTCATTTTTGTCCACCTTTTGCCCAACTCCAAACCTCTTTTTTCTTCCTCACTACACATAGCTAAGTAGCAAGGTTTTACAAATCGGATATCGGTTGTACTCGATTTTCTCATTAACATCCGAGGACTCATCCAAATTCCCAAGTACTCGTCTGAACTCAATTAAACTCGGTTCTGTTAATCCCCGATTTCGGTGTTGAACTATTCTTACAACACTATTCAGTAGTAGTTTTTTTTATTATAACAGAAGACTAATGTGCCTCTTGATATTTTATTTAATCTGTTCCTAGATATTGAAGACTAACTAGAAGCATTTTTTGGGTAGACATGAAATGATGGTTGAGAGTTGAATGTAAACACAGTATGTGTTTCTAAATTAAAATTTGTATGTGTTTCCTAAAATTAAAATAAAAAAATTAATTTAGAAACATAGTATCTAAAGTCCTCTGCCGATTAAAATGTGGAAATTATGAGGTCCTTGATACTGACTAAACATAGCATTTGACAGAATAGCTGAATAGAGAAACTATAATTATTAGATAAGCTTAATTTTATAAATGTTGGCTGCAGGTGATGACATCCAGGCCTTCAGAAAAAAATTAGTGCTCTAATGATGCTGATGCAAACACCATGCAAAGTTCACCAGGTAGATCACAACAGGAGAACTCAAAAGAGGATGTGCCATGACTAATCAGACTAACGATTCTAAGTACATTTTCGCAATCAGATGACTAACATTTGATGGTGTCTTTTATAATATTTTCGCATTTAGATGACTGAATTTAAAATCTGGAAATTGGACGAGCCTAGTTTTTTTTATTTTGAAGCAATTATGGAGCTTCCGTATATTGGGATAGTTCAGCATATACATACAAGCACGTGCTAAACATCTTCAATTCTGTAAGAAATTAATGGTATCAGTGGAAAGAACTTATAAGTTTAAAGGATTATGCACACATAAAGCACATAATTTTTGGCATAAACATCTTCATTTCTATAAGAATCAACTGCATCCGGTGTCAACTGGTAATGATAAGCATACCTTTGTAAGTAGACTTATTTTCTTTATTTACTCTAAAAGATTCCATCTTATTTCTAGCACAACATCCTAAACTCTGCACTGAATGATTAAGTAAAGAATAATTAGCAATATAAGTGACTAATTGCGCAACACATAATTCAACTTAAGTTCTTTGATTTTATGAAACACATTATGCAAATTGAATCCAAATTTTCATCACAAATAATTTAAGCAAAGGTACTCGTGTAAAAATATGTAAAGTCAAATGATTTCATTACTAAAACATTCTAAAGTTAGCATTTGATATCAATAAACAAACCTTCAAAAAAGTAAAATATTTATGAATACTCAAGTTGTTATCATACTAATGCACTAATGTTAAATTAGCAAGTGAATCATACCTCTAAACTCTGACATTTGCCTGTTTCCATTTGGTTTATCTGTCATATTTCTGGAATAATGATTTCATTTTCTATACAGTAACATTAGGGAGTAAAGTAAGCTTTAGAAACAATGCTCCTAAACTAAATACACAATGTTGTCAACATCCTCAAACAAATCTTACTTCTTTTATGCAGTGCTTCATTTTGTTCAAGAAAACTAAATCAACTTATGTTGTGCATGATTCTGAGATGAACTTCCTCCACTTTCTGCCCCAATTGAAGTCAAATATCTCCTTGAAATCCCTAATCCATAATCAACTCGCCCAATTAGAAAAATAGTAGAAAGAATCTATGTTACGCGATTGTTACTGTCCAACTTTATCAGCCAACTCCCCAATTTTCGACAGTGACTGTCTCCGATCCCCTTATTTCTTCTGAGCAGCAATAGAAGTATAAAATAAATTACCCATTAGTCTGTAGTCAAACACCCAAATAAAAAGAGATAAAAACTTTGTATTACATGAGAAATGACCTTAATGATGAAGTTGCAACTAAAGATGCTTATCAGCTTACACCTGAGGACCTTAAAACTGTAATAAGAAGGCACATGCTATTTTCTTTATTTCTATACAGTACATTCAAGCAATAGCTATAACTTTTAACCATATCCTCCTTAAGTTATTAAAACCACAACCAAAAAAAAAGTAATCAACCATCTACTGAAAAGACTGAAAAACTTTACATCAATATGCACTTTGCTTTTGCATTACTATATTGCTCAATTAGTCCAGAAGTAGAGAATTCTATAAACAATTTTTTAATGTCACGATATGGATTGCAATTAAAAAGAAAGAAAAACATTTCAAAATAAACATCAATGAACATAATCATCACAGGAATCTTACCTTTCTTTGATTTTCTTCACTGCAAAACTGCTTGGGAAACTAAATCCTTACAAACGAAACCAAGTTCCAATAAAGATGGGCATCTTATATATGCCCTCAGAAGCCCTAATTATTCTGAGATGCAATTTTTAAACCATTCTTAGCAGAAAGAACCATCTGTAACATAACAAACATTATAACCCACAACAAATTTCTCTAATTTGTATGAAAATAAAAGAGAAAAACACAACTTGTACAAATTAAACTCGTTGTACATCTAGATAACTGGACTTTCAAAATTTTAATTTTAGCATTTAAATATTAAATGAGTACGCATTAATTACTAAAGTTTCTATATATAAATGAAATTAAAAAAAATTGTGCATTGACATATTAATATTTTTTTATCAATTCCACAGTATAAATGGAAAACTCATAAAAAAAAATAAGTGAATAAACATGAATTATTATGAAAATTCGTTTGACAATGTAACTGTCATAACATGTTTCATTAAATATTTAAATGTTTAGATTTATCATGGAAAATATCACTGCGATTGAATAGAAGAGAAAAGATAAATAAGATTATTAGAGTACAATCATCTATATTACGATGTCTCAATGGGTAAAGGGAAGGATACCATTGAAAGTAGAATTTTTTTCCTCTCACTCTAGGCAATTTCCTTCATATTTTCATCATAAATATTCCCAAACTCTCAACGGGATGATTAAGTAAAGAAGAATTTGCATACAAAAGTGACTAAATAGCTAAATACAAGAAATGCAAAAGTAATAAATAGATTATTCCACGATGCAACTCAAATTCCTGCAAAATTCCACGATAAAATAAAACCATGGCTTCTCGTTATGTTAGTTATCCTATTATCTCCCAATAATTTTCCATATATTCTCAAAAGAAGGGGGTCTTCATGTAAAGTTGAATATCTACTGAAAAGCCCTAATCCACAATCAGGTCGCCCTACCCTTTCAGAAAAATAGTGAAACTGTAGTCAAACACCCAGGTGGTAAGAGACATTAAATTTGTAGTACACGACAAATGACACTAAATATGAAGTAGTCACTTAAAGATGCTACCAGAAGAACCTCAAAACTGAGGTAAGAAAGCACATGCTACTTTCTTTATTTCTATAAATCATTTATATAATCGAATCGAAGAAAATGTTATATCCGACATCAATAAAATTCGTCCAACATTATATTCAGTTTAAAAATGCCCCTATTTTAGAAAGAAGCACAACCCATCAACCAAGAAAACGGGTCATGAACCATTTCCTAAAAAGATTGAAACTTTACATCACTATATGCTTTGCTACATGATTTGCAGTACTGTATTGCGAGAATTCTATGGTACTTGTACAGTTTTGAACTTCCACAATACAGATGGCAATTAAGAAACAAAAAATTATTTCAAAAATAAACATTATTTTAAAAATTGTCACAGGAACCTTACCTTTTCTTTGATTTTCTTCCACTGGAAAGTTAATCCTCTTAGAAACAAGACCAAGTTGCAATAAAGATGGACATGTTATGTATGCCCTCACAAGTTGTGATTTACTCTGAGATGCAATTTTTAGAGCAGAAAGAAGCATCTGTGACATAAACAAACATAAAAAGTTGAGAAAAGTAATAAAGAGATACTTGCGTGATGCAACTCAAAGAAAAAATGGAAATAGGAATTAAAAGATAAAACTGAGGCGCATTAGAGATAAGAATCAAATGTATCATGATGTGTTGTGAATATATGGGATACCATTGGAAAGTAGACTTATTTAATTCCTTGTTAATTTCATCACGGCAATTCCCAAACTCTGCACTGATTAAGGGTAGTGAAGAATGAGCAACCATGAGGTGACTAAATAGCTAAACTTTAATAAAGAAGGCAGAATTTGACCAAAATTAATTTCAATCTAGAGGGAAAATCTTAAGATTACTTTTGGCTATGATAGGAGATGGTTGTGGGAAGATACCACTTATATTGGTACGTATTCATACCAATATTTTTTAATTAATTAATCGGAACTTTTTTTTGGTTTCTTTAAATTAAAGATGGAATCTTGAAAATTTCAAGGTCTAAATATGCTAATTTCGGTTTCTTCCCACAACCATCTCCTATCATAGGCAAAAGTAATCTTAAGATTTTCCCTCTAGATTGAAATTAATTTTGGTCAAATTCTGCATTTTTTATTAAAGTTTAGCTATTTAGCCACCTCATGGTTGCTCATTCTTCTCTACCCTTAATCAGTGCAGAGTTTAGGAATTGCCGTGATGAAATTAACAAGGAATTAAATAAGTCTACTTTCCAATGGTATCCCTTATATTCACAACACATCATGATACATTTGATTCTTATCTCTAATGCGCCTCAGTTTTATCTTTTAATTCCTATTTCCATTTTTTCTTTGAGTTGCATCATGCAAGTATCTCTTTAATACTTTTCTCAACTTTTTATGTTTGTTTATGTCACAGATGCTTCTTTCTGCTCTAAAAATTGCATCTCAGAGTAAATCACAGCTTGTGAGGGCATACATAACATGTCCATCTTTATTACAACTTGGTTTTGTTTCTAAGAGGATGAACTTTCTGTTGGACTATTTTTGGAATAAAAAATTAGTACATTTTATTATTTGATTTGTAACTCCATTTTAATTGTGTAACTCCTATATTTATTATATGTTGGGGGTTACAAAATTAATTCTTTGGGAGTTACAAAGTTATTGCATTAGGGGGTTACTTTTATATACTACTATTTTGACACACACAAAATCTCTCAAACTTTTATAGTCTTTTCTTGCATTCTTCTTAGAGCTATTTAGGTTCATTTCTGTGTGATAGAGTGGTATTTGTTCGGTTCGTAGGAGGCGGATCTCTAGTGCTTAAGATCACCTCGTTTCGTTGTATCCTGGGAGACGGAAGCCACAAACTACCTTCAAGCACCACGTGGAAGGGGCTTATCTGTTTTAAGGATAGCGTGGTTTTCACGTGCCTCGAAACATTCTTTCGGTATTTTTCTTGTTATAATTGTGATTTCAGGTACAATTTTTATTATACTTCCTACAAGCTTAAAACAGATAAGATAATTTTATGGGTTATTTTAATTGATATACTAATTTGTTTGGATTTAGTTTCGGGAGTATAATTTTTGATGGTACTATAATGTTTTTTTAATGAATTAATATTATATGCAAGTTGCTCTGTTTAGTCTTAATCATTCTTGTAATTCGTGTACTGATTTTGCCATGCTTTTTAACATATATGATGATATTTGTTATTTAATAAGACCATGTGTCAATGTGATTTTGCTTCCTTTTCTAGCTCCTGTAACATGTATCACTTGTAAATCTTATAGATAATTGCATGCCTGTTGTCAAATTATTTCGAATAAGTATATGTTGTTTTGCTATGCATGTGTAGGCATATACGGTATAGTGTTTTAATTTCATTTTAAGAATGTGCTAAGTATTTTGGGGAAAAAAAAAACACCGTAGTCATGTTTTTTGGACTGTTTTAATTAGTGACATGTTTGTAATACTGGTACTGGATTTTGTGGTCAAACTCTTTAACTAGTCTTCTGATTGACGTGCTACATGGTTGTTTCAGAATATAAAATCTCATATGCCATGTTTGAAATTTTTGTATATTAATTTCTTTGTTTTATTATAAAACTTAGTGGATGTAGTTCAGTGGAAGAATGGTTAGTGGACCGGAGATTAGTATTTCAAAAATTTCTTTGTATACGCCTTCTGTCGTTTGATTCAGTACTGAATTGTAAGACTATATGTATCTTCCTGCTAGGATATGAATTATGTCATTACTTGATTTTGTAATTGTAATAATATTAAACATGCGTTGCACCAGCTTTTGTAAAGGTTTTAAATTTACAAATGTTTATATGCCTGGTCATTAAATTCTTCATGTGTGGTTTTGTTTGATATTATGTTAATTAGTTTTTTTTTATGAAATTTGCTAACTATCTTTTAAAAAAAACTTGGTTTTTTTTCCCTACATAAACTTCCTGGTTAAATATTTTCTATTCCTAGTTTGGAGTCTCATGTGTTATATTTAGCCGATTCTTGTTAGTTTTTTTTTCTACCTAAGTTGCTAGTTTACCATAAACTTCTGGACTGTGGTTTAGTTTTTATTTGCTGTCATGATCTGGCTCATCTTTGTGTAAAATTCCTCCTGACGAGTTCATGATTCCCCCCCCCCCTTTACTTAAGTCTTAACATGGATTAAGATGTGTAAATATTTAATAGTCAGAATAGTAGCTTGTTGGTTGGTATACTAAATAGGATTCAACTTGTAAATCCATGCATAATTTACAAGTTGTACGAGTTTTTTAACTTTACTAATATATTTAATAAATAATTGTATTACCTATTTTATGCAATTGTATTAATTGATAACAATTTATTATCTTGATTTCAGAAATGTCGGAAGTTGATGGAGCGAGCTTGTCTGGTGGTGGTGATAGGCGTGTGACTGCTGAGGCAGTGTCTAATACGGCGACCCTTGTGGTGCCAAATACGGCTATACCGGTAACCGCTCAAGCGGAAAAACCGGAGAAATTTAATGGGCAGAATTTCAAGAGGTGGCAACAAAAGATGCTGTTCTACCTGACCACCTTGAACCTTGTGAGGTTCTTGACTGAGGATGCACCTAAGCTGAAAGAAGGTGAAACCGATGTTCAGCTTATTAGTGCGGTCCAAGCTTGGAACCACTCGGATTTCTTGTGCATAAATTATATAATGAACTGTTTGAGTGATTCAATGTATAATATGTATAGTGTGCTGAAAACGTCCAAAGCTTTGTGGGACTCACTTGACAGAAAGTATAGAACCGAGGATGCGGGTACTAAGAAGTTTATAGTGTCCCGACTTCTTGAGTTTATGATGGTGGATTCAAAGAAGGTCGTTAGTCAAGTTCAAGACCTTCAAATGATCATGCATGACATGGAAGCTGAGGGTATGCCCATGAATGAAGCCTTCCAAGTAGCAGTTATTATTGAAAAATTACCCCCTGGTTGGAAGGACTTCAAGAATTATTTGAAGCATAAGCGAAAGGAGATGACGGTGCAAGACCTTGTCTTGAGACTCCGAATTGAGGAGGATAATAAGAATCGGTCTGTCTCTTCCTCTAGTGCTAATGTTGTGGAGAACAAGAAGAATTCCAAGTTCAAGAAGAGGAAACCAGACAAGAGGCCCAATTTGGGACCCAAAGGTGGAGTTTCTAAGAAGAAATTTCAAGGAAAGTGTTTCAACTGTGACAAGATGGGTCACAAGTCAACTGAGTGCAGACTACCAAAGAGGAAGAAGCACGAGGCCCACATGGTGGATGATGTGGCTCAAGATATATCTGAAATCAGTCTCTCTGCTATGGTGTCCAAAGTGAACCTCATCGGCTCCAACCCGAAAGAATGGTGGATTGACACTGGTGCTACAAAGCACATATGCTCTAGCAAGGAGTTGTTCCACACCTTCACACCAACTGAGACCGGAGAGAAGCTGTTTATGGGAAACTCTGCAACATCTGAAGTCCTTGGGAAAGGCAAGGTTGTGCTGAAGATGACCTCTGGCAAAGAATTGACTCTCAATGATGTCCTCTATGTGCCGGAGATACGAAAGTACTTGGTTTCAGGCTCGTTGCTGAACAAGCATGGATTCCGTATAGTGATTGAATCTGATAAGGTTATTTTGTCCAAGAACGGAATGTTTGTGGGAAAAGGTTATGTAACTGAGGGGTTATTTAAGCTTAATGTAATGATTGTGAAGAGTATTAATAATAATAATAATTCTTCTGCTTACTTGCTTGAGTCTTCCAATTTGTGACATGGTAGACTAGGTCATGTTAATTATGAAACGATGCGTAAATTAATTAACTTGAACCATATCCCAACATTCCAAATTAATTTGAAACACAAATGTGAAATTGTGCAGAGGCAAAATTAACAAGATCATCTTTTTAAATTATTGAAAGACATACAAAACCCTTGGATTTAATTCAGAGTAATGTGGGTGATTTAAAATCAAATCAAACAAGGGATGGTTATAAGTACTTTGTCACATTTGTGAATGATATACTAAGACGACATCGTTCTTTGTTGAGTAAAGATGGGGCAAAAGGTGTAACTGCTTTGGAGGTAAGTGCTAGCTATATCTTGAAGTTTTGATATTTCGTTCAAGTTGATTGTATTTTAACTTTGGAAACTATATATTGATTCTGACCACCCCTTTAATATGGCTACAAGTGCTTAACACCCATTATTTTACTAGATATTTCTGCTGGGGGCTGTGGCCAAACTCGGGGCAACAGTAGTCACAAATCCTCTTAATGTTGTGAAGGTTAGTGCCTAGTTTTATCACTTGCTTTACTGTTTCTTCTTGAGTTTAAAATTGCAAGAAAGTTCTAAATTTATTACACCAAAAGACCCAAGGCAGCACTGAAGATTCATGGGGACTGTAATTACAGCTGAACTTTTAGTGACCATAACTTGTTGAAACACATACGGGTATTTTGGTGTATTTTGGTGGGGTTAGGGGTTTCAAATATTGGATCACTCGATTGACAGAGTGGCCCAAGTGTGTAGTTCGTAAAGAAATAGTAAATTATTATCTGACTCGACCTTATTAAGATGACTACACAAACGATAATTTTTAACACCCTGAATCCTAAATAAATGCTCAGGCTTAAATAACTAACATATTTAAGTAAACAATTATGGTATTTAATCCTGCAATGATACAGGACGATATTATATGGATGGGTTTTAATCCTAAAGTAGTATGATTTCTATGTTTTGCATTTCACGACTCTATTGTCTATGCAGTCAAGGATTCAAGCAAAGCAAGTTACTAATGGTGATAAAAAGCATCAATATAAAGGTTAGTGAATTTAGAGCAGTCTTTATTGTGCTGAACATTCTCAAATAGTCATTGCAAAGACTATAAGAGCAAGTTCAAATAGACCCTTATATGACCTCCTAACTTAAATTATAAGGAATTAGGTCTAAAATTTTGCTCCAACATCCTCTTAACTTTTCCTTAAAATGTTAAGAGCATCACTGTCACCCCTTATCTTTAAGGGCTCCCTTATTTCACTTTTATCAATAAAATATTATTTTCCCTCCCTTTTCCAATTGTTGGCCTCTTTTTTTGATCTTTCTTCCCTCCTTTTTTTTATTTAATAATTATAAGGATCAATTATAAGGAAGCTTGTTGGAGTAGATATACAATACAATGTCCTAAATTTTTAGGAATTGAATATTTTATAATATTTATAATGAATATGTCAGGAGACCCATTGCACACTCATTATAATATTTAAAGTTGGTTTGCATATTAGAGTTGACGTGTTACACAAGTAAGTATGGAACGTTCTTATCCAAAATCCGAAGTACATTCACATAGAATTGAGTTGTTCAGCTGGGGGAAGCTATAAAAGGATGAATGGATGATTACTCTGCAATATTCATTTTGATGAAAAATTATTGGCTTTCAATGTTGATCTAGTGCTAAGGATGCACCAATCCATTTTCTTTCTGTGTCCTGTGTCTTTTTTTAAAATTTACCATGTATAGACCATGTAAAAGGTTGTGGTATGAAATATTATGTACTCTGCTGTAATGAAGATGATACAATATGAAGGCTTCAGTGGTTTTTACCAGGGGATGGGCATAAAAGTTGTACAGAGTGTTCTTGCTGCGGCAGTTCTGTTTATGATTAAGGAAGAACTTGTTAACGGGTCTAGGTGGTTGTTAATGAAAAATTCCCCGAGTTCGGTAAGATCCAAGACCTCTTGATTGTAGTCGTAGCTCATCTTGTGGACTGTGGAGTAGCAAAAATAATATAGAACACGCGTCGCTCTCACTCTCTCACACATAAAGCTGTATTTTATCTAAGTTTATTTATTTGTGCAACTATATGCTGTTTTTAATCTAAGTTTAACTTTTAAAAATTATTTTTTAATATAAATCTCTTACTCGAATCTTATATGTATTTATTTTTTATACTTCAAATATAACTAATAAATCACATAGATATTTTGGTTTTATGCAAATATATTTGAGTTTTAAAACTCAAATGTATTTCAATATGATGATTTTTATATAAACTACTGTAGTAATACTCGAGCTTGAGAATGCAGACTTTTCCAATCTTCAACCACTTTCTTGATAGCATTATATTTTTTTAGTGTTAGCTGCATTGTTCTAAAAACCGTTCAATTTTTCAAAAATTGTCAATAAATTATTCATAAATTATTAAAAATTATTTGACTGATTCAATTTTTAAAATTCGATTTATTGCTGTACAATATTTTTAAATAGTATATTATATTATAAATTAGACTAATATATTAAATATTATTAAAAATATTAGAATGTATCCGATTTATCATTCCAATAAATCCCGATTTATAGATAAATTATTATTATATACCTAAACTGATTTGTTCCGATTTCTGAAATCTACAACCATGATGTTAGGTATTCTAAATTTGTTTCCAAAATTTTTAGTAGTAGATATCTCAAATTTATTTTCAAAATTTGTATGAATGATTTGACATGACATATTTTAATTTATGATTTTTTTTTTGTCAAGTTTAATTTATGATTTATATGTATGTTAGCGAGATCTCATTTTATAATTAGAAATTTATCAATCATAATTCTTAACATATAAGTATTTGAAGAAATATTTGGGAATTTTTTGGGATATGATATCTACCATTTTCCTTAATTATATTCGGTCTAAAGCAGGACCATATTTTTGGAATTTACATCAACAACTGGGAAGAATAATTGTACCGAAATTGCTTTCCCCTAGCTAGCATATACTTGGAGTCTGCCTTTGGCCCTATAGTGCGACAGTTGCAAGCTTCCAAAATAGCATGAATCTTTTAAAAAAAAAAAGTATGTACCTAAAAGTATATGTGGTCACTGTGTCAAATGTCAGAATATATGGTACTAGATTTTTGCAACTTTTACCTGCAACATATTAGTCCTCGAGGTCCAAATTTCTTTCTTTGTGATCTTAAGGATCAATGTGAAACTCAATTATCTTTGTTGAATAGGAAAACAATATCTTTAACAAGGTTTTCGTAACACTTCGAGGTTACGGCAAACTCAATAGGAATTCATAAATTTTTTTTTTATAATAAAGTGTTTTTTAGGGGTAAGCGAGGATCGAACCCATGATCTCAGTCGATAAAGGAAACCATAATTTAGGGGTTAAATATCTTGTTGGTCACTGAAGTCGGCCTAATGTATCAAGATGGTCACTGAACTGAAATTCGACTCAAACAGGTCACTGAAGTCAGCCTAATGTATCAAGTCAGCCTAAGTCTTTGTTTTTTTTACGGAAACAGACTGCAGATTGACATAAACGCTTATAACTGCAGATTCACTTAACATTTAAAAAATCCGAGACCATATTTGTGTTACCCAGATTATTCTCTTCAAAATAGATACAATATTGATAAGTTTTATTTCAGTTTTTGAAGAAGAACAATTCTAGTTCTTGAATTTTCTTTTTCGATTCATATAAATCTAGAGCTCATAATGAAAATCTAAACAAGTTTTATGAGACCCATAGCATCTAGATTAACACACTTTAATTTCACAAAATTTGGTGGAGATTTTTCGGACAAAATTTTGCGGACAGTAATTCCGTCAAAAAAATGATCAACTTGATAATCCTGGCTGACTTCAGTGACCTGATTGATACCGTTTTGAGTTCAGTGACCAACTTGATACATTAGGCTGACTTCAGTGACCAACAAGATATTTAACCCCATAATTTAGTCTTAGGGTCTTATAGCAAGTCCAAAAACTTTTTAATATTACTTCTTAAATCAAGATATAAAGAATTTAATACAAAATATTAGTCCATATTAATGTTTCCCTAAAATACTAAGATTTTTAGCTATTCTCTACTTTTGGAAAACACTAACAATTCCTAATTTGATTTATATTAATAAAAAAATCATTTTTTCCATTTTTCAATATTTGTCCCTATCTTATTTTTTAATTAATTTCAAATTTATGATTATAATAATAATAAGGACTGAATAGATTGAATATTAATGGAATTGATATACAAAATAAGGTTCCTAAATCAATAGAAATCAATATTTTATTATATTTTTAAAAAATTATTGAGAATATGAATTTGAAGCTGAATAGGTAGAGAATTTTTCTACCTGTGTTATGTGTTAGATAGATTCTCTTTACCCTTTAAAAAATCAACTAAGGAAGTGTTAGACTTGCTTTGAATATCTTAAAATTTGGGAAAAATTAATTTGTTTTAAAAGCATCAATATAAAGGTTAGTGAATTTAGAGCAGACTTTATTGTGTTGAGCATTCTGAAATAGTCATTGCAAAGACTGTAATGAAATATTAGGTACTCTGGATGCTGTAATGAAGATGATACAATATGAAGGCTTCAGTGGTTTTTACAATATGAACGAGCCGAAAATCCTTTTTTTTTAAGTCCAGCCGAAAATCTTTTAAAATCTTTTTCTGTACTAATTTGAATTTCAAATTTGTAACTTTTTTCATCTAATTTTATTTCATATTAAAATCTTTCGAATTTTTAAAAAAATACGAATCACGATTATATTGAAATAAAAAGAGTGAAAGAGGACGGTACCTCTATTAAATTTTATTAATTAAAAAATATTTTACAAATGGTTTGAGATTAATAATAATTCCCGTACCACTAGGAATAAATTTCTGTTAATAATAATTCCTGCAGTCCCTGACAAAAAAATTAATAATAATTACCTGCAGTTATGTTAATCATTTAAATTCTCGTACCACTAGGAATAAATTTCTGTTAAAATGTGTCATGAAAATAAGAAAAGAGGGAATATTGAGGACCACATACAAAGTAAAGGAAAGAAAAAAGAACAAAATAAAAAGAAAGAATTGGCGTGCCGAACGAACGAGCTGTTGGTTTCAATTAACCGTGGGCTTTGGCGTGCCGGGCCGAACGAGCTGCGGTTTAGCTAAACTGGGCTCGCACATGGCACGTCAATTAGAGCGGGCTGAATGAGCTGCGTGCTTTTTATTACTGTAGCGGGTTGAACGATTTTTTTAACGAATAATTCACGTATGTGCCGGGTCGAACCGCCCGTTTGGCATGAATGTATACGGGTCACTTTATGTGCTTTTCTAGCATGAATGTACATGGGGTCACTTTATGTGCTTTCATATCATGAATGTATATGGGGTCGCTTTATGTGCTTCCATATCTAGCATGAATGTTTATGGGGTTGCTTTAGTTTTGAAAAATTATCTTAAATTTGTATTGGAAAAAGAAAAGAGACATGTAAAATGGGACAAATTCATATTTTAAAAGAAATCTATATTTTGGAACGGAGGGAGTAATTATTAGGCTATGACATATGGGTAGATTTTTGCAACTTTTACATGCAACATTAGTCTTGGAGGCCCAAATTTCTTTCTTTGTGAATGTGAAACTCAAGTATCTTTGTTGGATATAGGAAAACAATACTTTGATAAGGTTTTTCGTTTTCGTAACACCTTAAAGTCTCGGCAAATTTAATAGAAAATCATCTTTCCTTACTAATTTATACCATTCTTGTAATTTATTTAAAAAAATAACAAAAAATAATAATTTAATCATGCTTAAAATTTTAACATCTTAAAATTTTCGGAGAATTAATATTTTTTTAAAAGCTAAATTTTACCGAAAGGTCGTAAGTTGGAGCTAGCGGAGGGGTTAAGTTTGAGACCATCTCCAACCCAAGACACTAAAATAGTGTTCTAGGAACACTATTTTGGTGACAAAATAAACCATTCATAAAATGCATTCCAACCCATGGTCACTATACTTGACACTAAAAAGAATCTTTCACCAATAAAATAGAATATTCTAACTTTAATCAAATTTTACATTATTAATATCTATTATATTTTAAATTGTAATGTTATGGTCGCATAATATTAAATTTATTAATATAAAAAATTATTTATAAAAAAATCAATATCCAAATTTTGTTAAAATTTAGTCAAAAAATTAAAAAGAAATAAATCACATTTAACAAATATTCCCGGTTGCCACAATAATAAAAGTGGAAAAGGCTTGACTTAATTATTTGAATTATCGAATTCTTTCCTGAGGTGCTCAATCAACACAGTGAAGTTCACAATGAGCTTCCTAACCTTTGATTTGTCGATATCTACTTAGAAAGTTTTGAAATTTGACATCTTCATTTCTTTATTATTTTTCACAAGATTAGCTACGTTAAAACTTGAGTTTCTTCATTTATATGTATTATAAGTTAGGTAAAATTATTATTTTGTAACTTCTTATTTATCATTATGATGTTATTTTTATAATTATATTTGGTTTGTTGTTTATAATTCATGATTAAGATTTTTTTTTAAGGTTTTGTGTGAAAGTTTAAAGTTAAAAAAAATAATATTTTACAATTAACTAGAGTTGAGAAGAAAAGAAGTTTCAATTGATAAAAATTTAGAGTTAAAAATTACAAGAACAAATAAGCTTAAAAAAAAATTACAAGAACAAATATTAGGACACTGATGGAAAAAAAATTGTTTTGTTAACAAATACAGGGGCATTATTGGAATTTTGAAAGTCACCAAATTTGGTGACCAAGGATCACCAAATGTACTTTTGTCACCAAATTTGGTGACCCAAAACTCATTTGGTGATCTTGGATAACTATTTTAGTGTTGCATTGGAGTGGATATGACACTATATCCATCACTATTATAGTGATTTAGTGATGGGTTGGAGTTGCTGTGAAATAAGTGATCAATCCACTACTGGAAGGATAATAATGCGGTCAAAATTGGACAGCTGAGCAAACTTGAAGAGTCCCAAATTTCTAACCTACATTACATATATGTCCTTTTGCTCTGTCCAGTCGCATTGATCGGACTATTTTTCTTCATATTTTGTGTCTCTGGTTTTACTTGGTTTTATTGTGTAAAAAAATATTTATTTATTATTTTTTTTATTCTACATATAATAGGATATAATTATACATTGTTTAATTATGTAGCCTATGATAGTAATCGCTTATTATCTCTTACTCTTATTATATAATATAGGATAAAATGTTTATCTTTTAAATAATAAAATAAACATAATTTTTCTTTTCATGAATTGCTCAAAAATTTATAAAATTATTTATCCAGATAATTACTTCATTTACATAATTTTGTTTTATTATGATAATGGACAAGCCATATTTTATACTTTAACACATGGTTTAAGACCGGGTTGATCCAAAAACGTGGATCCATGCAACGTACGAACACAAACATATCATCTTCTTTGCAGCTGTGTGGTTGTAGGTTGATTAGTTTAAGTAATTCAAATTATTTTTACTTGTTTCATTTTATTAAAAATTTACAGAAAATCCAAGGCCATAAGCAGCTTCCTGCTATATAAAGAATGCCAAGGAGTACGATTTTAAATGAAATGGGTACCAACATTCAACTGCAAGATATCATCCTGTATTGTTGCCTTGTATTTTTTTCTACTATAATCTTATGGAGAATTTTTAGTACCTATGTCATAAGGAAGAATACTTGTTCCAGACCACCAGAACCAGCTGGAAAATGGCCGTTAATCGGTCACCTTCATCTTCTTGGAGCAAGCAAGATATTACATCATGCACTCGGAGACATGGCTGATCAATACGGGCCAATCTTCTCTTTGAATTTGGGAAGGAACAGAACTTTTGTGATCACTAGTTGGGAAGTTGCAAAAGAATGTTTTACGACACAGGACAGGGTTTTCGCCACTCGTCCGAAATCTTTAGTTGGAAAAGTAGTGGGATATGACAATAGAGTTATGATATATCAAGAATATGGACCATACTGGCGCGAGATACGGAAGCTAGCCATGATTGAGCTTCTATCCAATCGTAGGCTGGATATGCTCAAACATGTAAGGGAATCAGAGGTCAATATTTTCATCAAGGAGCTATATGAGAAATGGTCAAGCAATGGGAATGGAAGCAAAGTTGTGGTGGAAATGAAGGAAAAGTTTGGTGATCTGACAACGAATATCGTGGTCAGGATGGTGGCAGGGAAGATATATTCTGGTACTGGTGTGCATGGTAATGAAGAGTTGAGGCGATTCCAAAAGGCCATGGCGGATTTCATGCACTTAGCGGGGTTGTTTTTGGTTTCTGATGCACTTCCCTTACTTGGTTGGATAGATACATTAACAGGATACAAGGGCAAAATGAAGAAGACAGCAGAAGAGATTGATCACTTGCTTGGAAGCTGGTTAAAGGAGCATCAGGAGAAAAGGGGAAATGAAAGCATTAATCATTCGGAGGAAGACTTTATTTATGTCATGCTGTCTGCCATGGACGGTAACCAGTTTCCCGACATCGACACCGATACTGCCATCAAGGGCATTTGTTCGGTAAGTTATGCAAGATTCCCTGGAAATTAAATCACCTTTTCTGCAATTAAATCTATGTTATCTTTGCTTATAGTCGTCTTATGAAAGCAGAACGTTTTAATGTTCATTCATCCTATGAGAAACTAACTCTGATTTAGAACGATTTTCTCCTGTAGAAAGCTTATACCTATAGAGTTATTAGCTAAGACTGGACTTGCTCACACAAACATATTTATTGTTAATTTGGTTGCAGAGTCTTATCATAGGTGGTTATGATACGACATCAGCCACACTTATGTGGGCAATCTCACTACTACTAAACAACCCTGATGTACTAAATAAAGCACAAGATGAAATGGACAAGTATGTAGGAAGAGATCGCCAGGTAAAGGAATCAGATGTGAAGAATCTAGCCTACTTGCAAGCCATTGTCAAGGAGACACTGCGATTATATCCATCAGCACCACTCTCAGTCCAACACGAAGCAATGGAAGATTGCACAGTGGCAGGATTTAACGTTCCTGCAGGAACACGGCTACTTGTGAACCTCTGGAAGATGCATCGTGACCCGAAAGTTTGGTCTGACCCTCTAGAATTTAAACCTGACAGGTTCCTGCAAAAACATGTCAATGTCGACATTTGGGGTCAGAATTTTGAGCTTTTACCATTCGGATCAGGACGAAGGTCATGCCCTGGGATCACATTCGCGACCCAGGTCCTGCACTTGACGCTTGCTCAATTGCTTCATGGGTTTGAACTGGGAACCGTCTTAAACTCACCCATTGATATGACCGAAAGTGCAGGAATTACCAACCCAAAAGCAACTCCACTGGAGGTTACACTCAGACCACGACTGCCTCCTGCAGTCTACCTATAAACGACATCCCCTTCAATCTGTGAACCCGTATTATGTTATGAATAAGCAACACAAGTGATCTTTTGTATGAGGCTAGCCCTATGTGATGGGACATGGTTATAAGTTCACTTTGTGTTTAGTTTAAATTTCATATATATCTTGGATGTAAGTTATCTGAATCACAAGATTAAGTACGATCCACAAGAATATCAAATCATCATCAACACACATGTTAAAGATGTGCCACTGCTCAATGGATAGTTATTCTATAAAAAATGAGATTATATCTGACGGTACAGAGTTTTGAATTCATTTTTATAATTCAATAATGTATGGATCAAGAATGAAATATAGTCGTCTTCATTGAATAATTCGACCAGAAGAGGCAGAAGTTTCTCTATCCCTCCTGAGACCTTGCCATCCTAACATTTGCTAACCTAGTGACCATTTCAAATTAAACACTTCAAGCTAGACTATAAAGCTGAATCATATCCTGCAATACTTTAAAAACAAGTGTTTTTAATAAGAATGGATGCTCTACTTAACCAAAAGAAATAAGGATGCTGTCGAGACACCGTCACACCCAACAGTTTCTGGCTGTTACCAAGAGCTATCATTGTAACAGCAAAACTATAAAATTAATCAATACTGATATTACGATCGATTAATCAATTTTGTGTTTTAAATTCAACAGAGAAACTTCATAAATTTCCGCTCTAGTAGTAAGCTCACAAAGCCAATTATTACAGTTCTTGTGCAATTTGACAATGAATGACAAGTACGGAAACTGACCCCCCCCCCCCCCCCCCCGAAATGCTGAAATTACATGAAACGAGTAAAACACCAGAACTTTAACTTTGCAAGAAGGTTTGCGTATGTTTTAGTCAAATATAGAAAAAACCATACCATCACGTCTCACAGGATCACCTATGTAGACTTTTCCAATTTCAGGCCTACTTTTCTTTGTTTTTAATCTTGAGATATGCATTGTATGTAATCCATAATAATCAGTAAAAGCTTACGTTTATTATTTGAAATATTCTGAAAAGAAAAACCGAATTGACATAAGCAACTAATCCACTATCGAGAGGATAATATTGTTCCAAAAAATAGTCAAAATTGGACAGCAAAGAACTGAGGAAAGCAACTGAGGTTGGCAATTGCAATTTAAACACTACATAAACTAATCATTGTTGCTGTAATAATCTGCGCTAATTGTATATGATCCATTCACTATTTTAGTGGTTTACCCCAGCGCCTTTACATTTCAACAGAGTTGGTCATCAGGTCATGTAACCTGGTACCATATCTATGTCGATGAGAATTCTCATGTTTAAACCCTACTCCTATCCTCAGTATTCTCGCAATTTAATTTAGACACTTCTGTTGTTGATCCTTAGTGCATCTGAGACATAAAAATATATATGGAAGTCTTTTCACTCACCAGATTCTCCATTATAAATTGCCCGAGTCTATTTACCCTTCAGTGTGCCTGTATAGCATGATAGATATTAATAAGTAAAAGGCTTAACTCTAACAAAAGAACATACAAGTATAATACAGATAAATGGAATTCAGCTTTCAACCTCAAGTCATAGTACCGTGTGGCCTTATTCTTGTTGTCACTTTTTTATGGAGGGTCTTCGGTACCTATGCCAAAAGCAAGAATGACCCAGTTCCCCCAGAACCTGCTGGGGCATGGCCAATTATCGGTCACCTTCATCTTCTAGGAGCCAACAAGCTATTACATCATTTGTTCGGAGCCATGGCAGATAAACTTGGGCCCATCTTCTTGTTGCAACTAGGAATTCACAAAACTGTTGTGATAAGTAGCTCGGAAATTGCCAGAGAATGCTTTACAGTGAAGGACAAAGTCTTCTCCAACCGTCCAAAATCTCTAGCCATAAAGATCATGGGATATGATCATGCTATGCTCGGATTTCTTCCTTATGGCCCACAGTGGCGTGATTTACGTAAGCTAGTGATGGTTGAGATTCTATCCAACCGTAGACTTCATAAGCACATGCATGTTCTGGAATCAGAAGTTAAACTTTTTATTGGGGAGATTTATGGGCTATGGATAAACAAAAGAGACGAAAGCATGCCTGTTGTTGAACTGAAAGAGAGATTCGGAGACTTGACTATGAATATAGTGGTGAGGATGGTTGCAGGGAAACGTTACTATGGTACTGGTGTGCATAACAAGGAGGAGTCAAGACGGTTCCAGAAGGCCTTGGGGGATTTCATGCATCTGGTAGGAGCGTTTACGATTTCTGATGCATTTCCTCTATTTGGTTGGATCGATTCATTGACAGGATACAAGGGTAAAATGAAGAAGACAGCAAAAGAGATAAATCAAATACTTGAGAGCTGGATGAAGGAGCATCGACAGAAACAGGCACTCTCGAGCATCGATGAACAAGAGCAAGACTTTATTTATGTCATGCTGTCTGTAATGGAATCTGATCCATCTGCTCAGATCACTGATACTTCCATTAAGGGCACTTGTCTGGTAAGTCTAAGATCCAACACATACACCTGAATGGACTCAATTTTTTTTTAAGCATTAAAGCTCAACTTAAAATGTTAGAAACATATTAATGATCATCCTGCACATGTTTATCCAGTTCATATGTATAACGAAATTCAGTATTCACTAAAAAGAATTCCACAATATACTCTGTTATGTATTTTGTCAATATGTGGTTCTTGTGGATATTGTTTTCATCTCTGCTCATACAACTATCAACCAACTCTAACTGAATATTCCATGTAAAAAGCTTATTTTGAACAAGTTGATCCAGCTTATTTACTAAGATATGAGGTTGTATCATTGGACTGCTCCCTGCAGAGTCTTCTCCTAGGTGGCTACGACACAGCGATGGTCACACTAACATGGGCAGTCACGTTGCTACTTAACAACCGCCATGTGCTAAGAAAAGTCCAAAATGAATTGGACAAGCATGTAGGAAGAGATAGGCAAGTAAATGAAGCAGATGTGAAGAATCTATCTTACTTGCAAGCCATTGTCAAAGAAACATTACGACTATATCCACCTGCACAACTTAATGCATTCCATGAAGCAACAGAAGATTGTTCTGTGGCAGGCTTCCACATCTCAGCTGGCACACGCTTATTTGTAAACCTCTGGAAGTTGCAACGCGATCCTAACATTTGGTCCGACCCCCTAGAGTTCAAACCTGAGAGATTTCTTGAGAAACATGTTGATGTCGACATGTATGGGAATAATTTTGAACTGTTACCATTTGGATCAGGAAGGAGGGCATGCCCTGGCATCACTCTTGCACTCCAGGTTCTGCACTTGACACTGGCGCAATTGCTTCATGGGTTTGAGCTAGGGACTGTGTCAGACTTGCCTATCGATATGACTGAGGGTACAGGACTCACTAATCCAAAAGCAACACCACTTGAAGTTACCTTCAGACCCCGACTGCCTCCATCTCTCTATGTATGAACTATGATGCAAAGATTTATACCCACAACTTTTAAATGTTTTCCTGAAGCTACAAAGGCAGTGTCCATCTCAGATGAACAAGTAAATTACTACTGTAACAACTTAGCAATAAGTGTAGTTGTGCTCTTACTGATATCTATATACATGTTACTCACTTATTGATGCTCTACTATTTAACTATTGATGATTGAAGAAAGAAGTTATATTAAATGTGTCAAATCCATTAGAAGCAATAGCAATTTAGCGGTACCAAGGGTTCTGCTGATCATTGTTAACAAGGGCATTGCCATCACTAGATCCTGTTAATAAGCCCAAGCCGCCCTGCCTTGTTTATCGACACAACTTTACCGACAAAATTGCTTGCGCTATACAATGGGGACACTCTGACAGACACATCCCTACATAAATTACTGCGAAGTTTGAGTTCTTTCTAAATGAAATTTGCACAATGATCTTGCCCTCGAGCAATGAAAATTATATTTAACTTTTAACAATTTATTTATTCTGTGATCACAGCCCGACAAGTCGGCGAAACACTCATCCCAGGTCCGATTCCCAAATTTTTATTTAATTTTCGTCTGTTCATCGGTTCAAAATTCAAATCCGAAAAATTCTCCAAAATCCCGTACCATTCACAGCTTATTATTACTCTTTTAAAATTTGTAACTTAAATAATTACTAGGTTAAAACCCGTGCGATGCATGGATTTTTTTAATAATATTTTATTTTTTTCATTAATTTGAATTTATTTTTTTAAAACATGAATTTTAGAGGTTTAAATTTTTAAATGAGATGATTTGATAAAAATTATATAAATGTTATTCGTGATATTTCTAAAAAAGGAGGGATTTTAGTTAAAAAATATAGAAAAGATGATAGGTTTTAGTTGAAAAAGATAATCGGTTAATTATTAGTAATTATAAATTATTATTTTATTTTATTAAATAGAATTCTCGTGATATAATTGGAAAAAGAGATGACATAGTTGGAGAAAATTAAAAAGCTAACATGTTTTAAGTAAAAAAAGGTAATTGATTAGTTTATAATAATTATAATTTAATTATGTTAATTTACTAAATACAATTTCGTAATATTTTTAAAAAAGGAGAAATTAACGTTGTCCGTGATATTTCTTGAAAAGAAGGAATTTAGTAGAAAATATAGAAAAAATAATATGTTCTAGCTGAAAAAGGTAATCGGTTAATTATTAGTATTATAATATTATTAATTTATAGTATTAAATAGAACCGCCCGTGATGTAATTGAAAAAAAAAAATTAGTTAGACAAAATGGAAAAGGTAACGTGAAAATTAAAAAGGTGACTTGTTTTAGGTGAAAAAGGTAATTAATTAGTTTATAGTAATTATAAATTAATTATGTTATTTTACTAAATAAAATTGCTCGTTGTGCTTTTCGAAAATAATAAATTAATGTTGCTAGTGATATTTCTAGAAAAAAAGAAATTTAATTAGAAAAAAATAGAAAAGGTGATATGTTTTAGTTGAAAAGGTAATTGGTTAATTATTAATATTATAATATTATTAGTTTATTTTTTTTAAATAGAATCGTCCGTGATATAACTGGAAAGAGAGATGTTTTAGTTAGAGAAAAGATAACGTGTTTTTACTGAAAAAAGTAACTGATTAGTTAATAGTAATTATAATATAATTCTGTTATTTTATTAAACAAAATTGTTCGTAGTGTTTTAAAAAAAAAAAAAAAATTAGTTAGATAAAATATAAAAGATATTATATTTTACCAAGGGAAATTATTTAGTTACTGAAATAAAGGTAATATGTTTAACGTGAAAAAAGAAATTGATTAGTTAGTAGGATGGATTTTATTTATAATTAAGTAAGGGTAAATAAGTAAAATCAACAAATACCGTACCCACCGACCAAACTTTTAATGTTTCGGTTATTATATAATAATATAGATTTATTTAATTTTATCTACATGTGAGCATTGTTTTAATTTAAAATAATTTACATATTTACAAAATTGTCACCATTTTTTTATACTAAAAATTCTTTAATTTAAATAATTATCTTAAGCTCACGATCTTTTTTCTCAACGATTAATTTATTAATCCATTATCCATTATCTATACTTCTATATTAAAGCATAAACATTGAAAGTTTTGGTTTTCGGTTTGGTTATCCTATTTATTTTGGTTTTCGGTTTGGTGAATTTAATTTTTAATTAATTTTAAATATAAAATAAATCAATTTTATTTCGTTATTGGCTATAGTCCTAAAGACACAATAGTATTTTATATTTATACCATTACTAATACAGCTAAACTTAAAACCTCCGTCATAATTATTAAAATATATAATTTAATTACAAAAACAACTCAAAAAGCTAATTACTTATGTTAACGTAATTATATTCCGATTAAAATTCCTTCATCCACATTGAACTTCTACTTGGACTCTTTTTTCTGCTCTAACAACTCAATTACCAATTTTTTCTAAAGATTTTACTTCTAATTAAAACACTTTACCATTTAATTTAAAACTAATATTATAATAATTAATATATATCCAAAATATCACACCATATCTTTCCGTAATTATTTTTAGTAATAATTTTTGTAATTAAAACACGTTACTTTTTAATTTAAAATTAATCTTGCGATCACTAATATGCACCCAAAAATATCTCACCATATATTCAAATCATTATTTTTAGTAATAATTAAGAATCGTTAGATCTAATAATAAGATATATTATATGATTAAATTAATTTACTAAAAATTCAAAGTTCGAACCCGTCAACGACATTTTTGATTTATAATTTTACAAAATAAATTTTAAACCATGCATATCATTATATAAATTTTTATTAAATTAAAAATAAAAAATTATTAAAAATAAGGATTATATAAAAATATAATTATAATGTTAAATAAATTTTATAACCTATCAAAAGAAACCTGTGCTTCGCACGGGTTATAAGCTAGTATCTATTATATGTCAACATGTCATTTCCACCTATTTAGTAATTTACTAAAGTACCCCTTACATTATGTTAATGCTAAAAAATAATGATTTTCAAAGGATTTGAACCCATGACCTCCATGTATTAATGTTTTTATGTTTACATGTATTACCACTACACTAGAACATTTGATGATACATCTTTTCAAATCAATGATTGCATACATATACAATCCATTTGCTAATTTTTTTTAATATGACCTCCATGTACCAAAATTTTTGTGTTTGCATGTATTAGTACTACACTAGAACAATTAATTATAGATTTTTTATAATCAATATAATTGCATGCATAGACAATTTACTTGCTAATTTTTTTTAATATTTATTTTCAAATTTATTCATGATAAAATTAGTTAAAATGATAAAACATGTAAACTATTTTTAATTGAATGAATAACAATGATTGAATGCACGTGTATTTACTATAAAATTTTAAATATATAATTCACATGGTACACGAAATAACATAAATTTTAATTTCTGATACATGTATATTAATATTTTTATGCAAACACCAATTATAATATTTATTTATGTTTGTTACGTGGTACACGTATGAATGAGCATTTCACCATATCTATCCGAACTGATTCCTTTCCCATTTGGATTGTGGATTAGGGAATTTTTTTCGAGTCAACATGCAATATTATAGAATAAAAATTCGTGCGAAGGGAATGGGCTCGGGGATTAAGGTATCCCGGTACGATCCCCGTTTCCGTTCCCCGACTGATTATCATATTTAGAAAAAAAAAATTGAACATATATTTACTAGATTATTAAAGAGATTGAAATTATGTGTATTTCATATAAAATTTTAAATATATAGGCCTCGAATTCACATGATATACGAAATAACATATATATTAGTTTTATTTTATAAAATTATAAATTATATTAGTTATCTATGTTTGTTATTCTCCTAACAAAATAAAACTAATTCACGTGAGACACGTAAGGATGAACATTTCATCATGTGACCTCGATCTAATCCGTTTCCCATTTTTTTTAGGTATTTGACAAATTTTTCGGGACAACATGAAATATTCTAGAAAAAAAAATTGGAGGAAGGGAACAACCTCAGAGATTAAGGTATCCCATCCCTGATTTCATTCCCCAAATGATTATCATATTTATGAAGAATAATTTTTAAAATATATGTTTACTAGATTATTAAAAGTAATATATTTCAAAATTTCAAAATTTTTATAAACTTAGAATTTCTGATATAAAATTTAACAAACTAAAATAGAATTTTAATACTATATTTCATCTTTTTTATTAAAAAATTAATTCAAATCTCTATTTATAATATAATAATAATTTTATCTTGATTTATCAAATTAATTTTATTATCCGATATATTCGAGAATATATACATTTTAAATAAAAAAATCAAGTATCTCCCATTTTTTGCGGGGATCCTCTTTCCCCGTTCGTCGTAAGAATCATGAAGTAAAATAATCTTCATTCGGGGATCGATACGGGTTCAAGTTCAAAATTTTAACTAAAACAAAATTAAACTCCACGATTTCTCGCGGGAATCCCTATTTCCCTTCGGGGCAGAAATCTAGGAACATAATGATCCTCGTTCGGAAATCGGGACGGGTTCAATGATTATGTTCGAATTCGGGGAGTGTGACGGGTATAACACTACCCGACCCCGAATTGACCGATCTGATGCCCATCCCCAAGTATACATACAGTATGAATTCATTTATTGTTAAATTTGGACACCTAGATATGAAATACACTCAATAAATACCAGTAAAAGAATATGTACATCAATTTTTTTTATTTAACTTAAAAAAAACAATAATACAACTAAATAAGGTACAATAAAATGTTAATCTAATTTGTTGACGAATATTAAAAGAGTTTAATTGAAGTTCAAAAAAATAATGTTACCAAAATAACATTCGAAAAACGTATACATGTTTAACGTGTGAGAGATATAACAATTAACTATTTTATTATAATAACACATATTCGGCTCGTAAAGACAACAATAGTAATTTTATATAAACATGGGAACGTAGGTCGATGAGAGATTGTCAAAGATGACTGCGAGATGATTGGAAAGAGAAAAGACGAACAAACTTAAGGTTGTTAAAGACAAAAGAAAGGTGGTGGGGCAAGATAAATGTGCATATATGATGTGGTTGGAGGAAATGGAGGATCTTAGAGGTATAATGAGGTGGCTGAATAGTGATCGGAAAAAGGCCGAAGTGAGAGTGCACATGATCAGTAATAAATTGGAGTAGATATGAGGTAGACATATGAGTATAAGAGAAAATAGATATTCAAAAAATGTTGTGGCTAAGATTGAAAGTAGTTAAAAGATGGCTTAATGACCTCTTGGTCTTTTAAGTTTGCACAGTTATACCGTAAAGCTCTATAGTTTTAAAACGTTCTTTTTCGCCTTTCCAACTTCAGAAATGTACCTTTTAGCCACAAAACCGTTGTCTTTTTGGCATAAAATTTCGTCTTTTAGAACGAATAGACGAAAGTTTGCGGTAAAAAGGTACATTCTAAAGTTGGAGGGATGAAAATGAGCGCTTTAAAAATAAAGGGCTTTATGGGTATAAATGTGCAAACTTGAAGGGAAAAAAGGTCATTAACCCTTAAAAGAACTACTATCATGGGAATTTATTTTTGGATTTTACTGAAAAACAAACTAAAGGACACTATTATCATGGTAATACTTGATAGCTAACGATTAACTCTTCTTGTATACAACTTTTGTCTCCTTCTCACATTCAATAAGCATCACTATAAATATGATCCTCAAAATTTAGAGTGTGCTAATAATTTAAATTTAGAACGATTATTAACAATTGAATCTTAGTAAACCGTTGTACGTGAAAGGTAAAACACACTGACAAGAGGATATAACGAACTCCATCGCAAATTTGAAAAATATTATATGAATTAAAATGTGGCCCGTGCCTTGCACGGGCAATCATGCTAGTTCTTAATAAAATATCTAAACAACGTCACAAAAAAAGGATCATTCTACTCTAAAACTCTCCACTTAATTGATTAAAAAAAAGTTAAAGTGTAAGGATTGCAAATTAAACCGATCTGACTGATATCCGATCCCAAATTTGACTTTTTGGATATATCAAACTAGAATTTTTGGATTTGGATATGGATTTAAATTTTAAATTCGAAATTTTTTGTATTTGTATTTAGATTTAGATTTTATGTTTAACGATTCGAAACCCGACATGGAATCCGAAACCGATCCGAACCCGAAACCCGAAAAATACCCGAATGTATATATACATTACTTTATATATAATATATTATACATTTTTATATACATTTTAATAAAACATTATACATGTTATTCAAATTCAATTTTAATAAAACATTTTAATAATTTTATATAGTATGATAATTTGTAATTATTATATATAATATTTCAGATATAAGACATAAATTATTTATTTTCTTAGAAATAGTCAATAATAATCTAGTGATTAGTATTCTCTTTCTCAACATCAAATTTTATTAATATATTTAGGATGTAAATTTCTTTATTTTACATAAAATTTTCATTTGTGTTGGTATATTAAGAATTATTTATTAAACATATTTTACTACTTAATCATATTTTATTTTAATTATTGTAATAAACATTATTAACATTGTTTGCATATATCGGTGTTTTTAAACTTACTTGCACTATTTTTAATTTTGAATATCCGAAAAAAACCCGATCCGAAATCCGACTTGAATTTGGATGTTGAGTTTTGGATTTGAATATGGATATGGATATATTATTAAAACCCGATAATATTTGGATTATTTAACAAAATCCGAGTCGAACCCAACCCGTTGTCATCCCTACTGAAATGTGCCCCTTTCCACATTTAAGTGATTATTTTGGCAAAAAACAAGATTTTCCATATTTCGTATTAAGAAAAAATTGCGCCTGAAATTGTCCTCAAGGATTTCTTCTGAGGTTATAATACAAAAAGGCTATAAAACAAGTGGGCCTCGCATGAACATTTTTATAAAAATCAAACTTTTTGCAATAATTTACATAAATATCCTTATTTTTTATATTAAAAATCTTTTAACCCGCACATCAATCCCTTCGTATTTAACATAATTGCTAAATGCAATAATAAATTACTTAATGCAGTAATTTGTAGTTACGATATTACCCTTAATCAATGACCTTAATGAATAAGTTCAATTATCAAATTCCAATACTAACATTCAACGTTTTCAATGTTATTAAATGACATATTTGGTATGCAATCCTTACTTTCATTTATTATTTTATGCAATCATCCAATCCTAACGTCAATTTTGAATTGATATCCGTGTTTGCATTTTTTTTTTGTTTTTTCATATTTAGATATTTCAAAGCTAATTGTTTATTTTTAATTTTGTGTGCACTTCTTAATATATATTTTTCAATTTATACTTCTAATAAATAAATAAGAAATAATTTAAACGTGTCATAGTAATACTTTTATATGATTATTGAATGTGTGTGCTTAGTTATATAGTTGTATTCTAATTGTCTTAAATAAATAGTGTAACATTATTAATTTTTCTAGTTTTAATTTATAATGCTATTTTGAGTTATAATAAATTCATTTAAATCATATTTTTTTCTAAGAACTTCATTATTTGTTCTTTCTACAAATTTTCTAAGTTCATTTCATATCATGTTGAAATTTATTATTATTATTAAATATAATTTATGAGATATTAAATAGTATTCCATTTTACGTTCATCTCGAAAATGTTATTTGATGCTTGATTTTTTCAATTGCAATTTTATTTTAATCATATTAAATATAAAAAACGTATAAGTAGAATCTCGATAAATGAATACCTTTGAAACTAAAAAAATGTATTCATTTAACGAGATTATTTATAGATGGATAAATGAATCTATACTCTATATTAATGTGCAAAACCATGTTTAGATGACAGACAATAGTACCAAAGTTCAAAACTACCAAATTTGGTAATCACTAAATTCGAGTTCGATTTTCTACAACTACATAATTATAACTTTAATTTAAACTTAAATACATGTTCGATTCTCTATAACTACATAATTAAATAGTATTTATTTATCATTCAATTATGAGTAAAAAGCAAAATGGTAGCCGTAGTTTACACTGAATTGCAAAAAATTGGCCGAACTTTCAGATTTTCATTTTAGTGGTTATCGATCTTTTTTCATATGTTTTTTTTGAAAATTAAAAATAATTTTGGCGACTAAAATGAAAATCTGAAAGTTCGGCCACTTTTTTGCAATTCAGTGTAAACTACGACCACCATTTTGCTTTTTACTCTTCAAATATCTACAAGTATATATTTTAATAATACTTATTAATTATATTTATTCTTGATAATTTATTAAAATTTTAATTTTAAATCGTACTCGATGGTGCTCGTACTTCGCACGGGTTATCAGTTAGTATATATATTCAATTTTTCATAAATGAATATTTATTGATTTAGATAATAAATTTACCTTTCTCTTATAATAATATTATTTTTTCTACTATAATATTATCTTTTTTGTATTATTAATTTTAGTGATACATAAATTTTAATTTTAATTAATTGTATACTAAAAGATGAAAAATTGAAAATAAATAAATTACATACTCCATATGAATATCAGATTATACCGACATGAATACAAAACCACTTAACGAGGATTACATAGTTGTTACCAACATTTAATACACATAAGGATTAAGTAATAATTTCAGCTAACTGCGTGAAGTAATTCTTTACTACATTTAGCAACACCCGTATTTAACAAAGTAAATGAGCGCGTTACAAAAACAAAGATTTGGATAACTCAGTGAGTGAAGACACTTGATATAACTCGAGTAAGCATCGAGTCAAGAGAGTCACTCTTCTCATAATCTTGAATTCAGACAAAACCCTAACTATTCTCATGGCTGCGAACAACAACAACCTCGTCAAATCAACAACCCCCGACAAGAAACCGTCTCCTAAGAAAGCCAATCTCTTAGATCACCACTCCATCAAACACATCCTCGATGAATCTGTCTCCGAGGTAACCACTATATTCCCCCTTCAATTACACTAATTTCTGTGTGTGTTTTTTTAATTGAGATCTAATTAGGGTTTATTTATTTGTTTTTGTGATTGATTTGTTATTGTAGATTGTGACTGGGCGTGGATACACTGAAGATGTGAGAATGAGCAACATTAGGTTGTTTATTGGCGTCATTATTATCGTCATTGCGTTGTTTGCTCAGTTTTACAAGAAGAAGTTTCCCGAGAATAAGAATTTTCTCATCGCTTGTATCGTATTATATCCTTTCTTCGTGTTTTATTTTTTGTTTCGATTAATGATAGAAATGGTAGAGAATTGAGGCATAGTTTTGATATGATTTTGGGAAATGTGTTGTTTATTTGATCCCCCCCCCTGTCGTATTGTAACTGAAATGAAGTTTTAGTTAAGATCTCATTTTATCGGTTCTTTTAAGAAATGATTTGTAGGAAATGAAAATTTGATGATCATCGTTTTTTTTTGTTTTATGTGTTAAGTATGATAATTTGTGATTTATGAAAAAAAAGGCTGAAGGCATTTGGTAATTGTTAGAATTTAGTTTTCCGAGACTATTTTGTTTACAATACTGGGTCAACGATGAATTATCAGTATAGGGGTTGATATAGTTGTCAGTAAATGTATAAGTGCCCTATGCAGAGAGGTGCTTTGCAAGTATAGGGGTTGATATGTTTTGTTTGCTGTTGCCTTCTTTTGGTGTGATATTTAGCACTGGGAAAAGGGGTTTCTTGAATTTATGTTTATTTTCAGTACATGTCGGATATGTTTAATCCTTGACAAAGCACACGTACGTCATATTCAATGTGATTTTGCAGCTGATCATATACACAAAGGAAAAGAACGCAATTCTGTTTACCTATCCTCCTGTAGTAAGTTTTCTATCCTTTCTTTGTAATTTTGTTCTATGTATGTGTAAATAGGGCATTTGCTGTTTTTTTATATGTAATTAGTTTTTCATTTTAATTAAAAGTTGAAGGGATTTTCTAATCAGTTAGGGCTAAATATCCGACCACGTGTTTCGTTTGCCAACCTAATATATTATGTAGTTTAGATATATGGAAAGTATCTAGTAAAGATCCGTGACTGTTATCTTGTAAATTGTTTGTGGAAAACCTTAAACGAAGTTTAGATAAAGTACACTACAATAGTCTCATCGGTCCAATTGTTAGTACTTATATTTGAACAGTTGTGCTAAGAATAGATTTACTTTTCACAGCTGATTGTTTACTGGACCTATATTAAACTTGAAATTACCTACACCTTGATTCCAAGTGGGACATACTAGATATATGTGGTTTACATGTGGTTTATAACTTTAGTTTACCTAAGTACTTTAAAGTTGCTTTTTTTATCTCTTCCCAAAACAACCTACCCATGTTAAAAGGGACTCCTATAGATTTTGTAGAGTGCCTTTAATGTAGGTGGAGGGGTATGCCACAGTTGGGACTGGACATGCCAAGTGAACCAAAAGATTGAGGAAAGCCACAAATTGGTTGTCAGAGACCGTGACAAATTTTATCTGATGATGTCCGGAGATCATTATGTTTATGTAGGACTTTTACTAATATACTTTTGGTAGAGGGAGACGTAGGTGAACGATTCCTTATTTCGCCTTGAATCTTTTGCGTGCTTTTTATATAAAGTCAGTGCCCCTTATGTATGAGGATACTGAGTAACTAAACTTTGATGGCTAGACACACATTTGTACCCTAGACTTGCACCCGAGTCCATGTAACATAGTTTGATTAATAGTTAAATTCTTATATTAGATATTGGTTCAGCAGGATTATGCTTTTATATTCTTTTGAGGTTTAATCTTTTTGGCAACATTTTAACTGTAAGCGTACAGTAAATATGACTTTACAGTCCGGGACTCCTGACCTGCAAATGCTGCAATGTACAATAATATTTTTTGTAATTCTTTCACGTTATAGATGTTTGGGATGCTTGTTGTTAGGTATCAAGTAACTTGCAGTTATTACATTTGGTTTTGTTTCTAAATGTGATCTCTATTTCTTTCTAGTTTTTCCTTGGGAATTTTTCTTTATAAAATTTACTTGTATTGTACACCAGATTAAAGATGAACCCCTTAAAGTTTCTCTTAAGTTTTTAGTGGTAGTAATGGCATAACTGAAGATAGCACGGGACAAAGTATCTAATGCTTTAAGTATTTATAATGCTTCGATATCTAGTTAACAACTTTATAACTATACTTCAATGCAGCCACTTGATTAAACTGAAAATAAATGAGAATTTGACTATGTTGGAATAGTGATGCTGCTAGAAGTGTCCTTGTTTGGACATTTATACTCAAGATTTTACACTTACGATGTTTTTATTGTCAGTAGTGAATGTCAGGTGGCATCAATGTTTATTTATTTGTTGGTTGAGGTTCCTACAGAGTAGTTCCATTCTTATTTTCATTCGCTTTGTTCCTTAGCAGACATCTGGGATTGAAAGTTGCAATTCACATTGAAGAAGTTTATTGTGTTTTTTTATCAGTGTAGTCTTTGATTATTGTTATAATTTCTTGGTCACTCTGGAAAATGACAACTATAAAGTTTAATCATAATGATAAATTTGAGCAAGAGGAAGAAACTTTATCAGAATAGCAGACATCTGGAAATAAAAGTTGCAGTTCACTTTGAAGAAGTTTATTGTGTTATATATCAGTTTAGTCCTAGGTTATTGTGTTGATTTCTTGGTCACTCTGGAAGCTAACAAGTATGAAGTTTTAATCATAACGATAAATTATTTGGTGTTTGTCTCTTTTAGTTGAACCTAAGTTGCATAATAAAAGAAGTTTAGATGCCTGACCTTTACTCTTTGTTTTTGAACTAGCTTTTAAAATTTCGTATTTACAAATTTCCACATATACGTGTATGCAATATTCTTTTCTTTTTTTTTTTTTGCTAAGTATATGCAGTATTCTTAACAATAAAAGACTACACTAATAGCAAATTTTTAATGATTACATAGAATATTAACTATAGAAGCAGCTGTAGTGGCTGGTTTTGGGTGCAACCATATGTAGTTACAAAGCTAGATGATATGGAAGAGTATGATTCATGCATTTCTAGTCATTCATAAACTGCATTTTATGTATGCAGGGATCTTTTAGCAGCACTGGCTTGATAGTTTCATCCAAGTTACCAAGATTCTCTGATATGTATACTCTTAACATAGCAAGTGCGGATCCCCAATCCATATCTGCAAGGCCAACCGTGGAGTTCACCAAAAGTGTCACCCAGTGGTTGGCTCTTTATCTATACTGTCATTTACTTAATTTGTCTAATTGCTTGTGGTGGTCATGAAATGTGCCCTTGTGTTGACTTAGGTTCACCAAGGAAGGAGTTCTGGTGGAGGGTCTGTTCTGGAAAGATGTCGAGGGACTAATAAATGACTATGCAAAAGAACCTAAAAAGGGCAAGTGAAACCCAAGATTCCGCCATAGAACCTGATAGTGGAGGATAGAGAGACAAGACGGAGCTAGAGTAATTAATCTTTAAAGACTGGTGTATGCTCATTAAAACTTGGTTTGATGAAATTTACATGGAAACTCCTGGATCATTATTCCTGAAAATTGATACTAGTCACCGGTTTTCTGTTTCTTTGTCAAAATTATGATAGCAATCAACTTTAAAATGGTCCTTACCCTTTTTTTAAGACACATGAACTCTAGAACCTGCTATGACATCCGCAGGTGGTTTCAGTCAATTATACCTTCTTGGTGGTAATGACCCCTGTTGCCTTTTTGCTGATGGTAATGGTGCTTATTTATGTGAATTCTTATGCATCTTGGCTGTGTGGCCTAGTGTGCACTGTTTAGTAGCCCCCGGATTTATGGTATTTTCATATTTTGCCAGCTTTTAATTAAGGGTGGTGATGTTTGCACACCCACCCTTTTACAGTATATTTGATCATAATATCCTTAATTTTTCTCTTTCCTTTAATTTGTTGTTAAATTTTATTACTTGTTTTTTTTTTGCTAAAACACTTGATACAAAATAAATGGTGTCTAAATAAATTATATTTAATTTTTAAATCAAAATGGATTGATATTAAAATTTTCCTTTTATTAAACTCTATAAATATATTACTCAAGTAAACTCATGTAAGCTCTTTGAGTTAAATTCAAGTAAATCAAGCATATAATAAAAAAAAAATATTAAGTATATAAACCTGTATTACATTTTTCGATTATTTTTATAGATGTCGTATATCTTTTGATTATTGAATTTTTTAACTTTAAAAAAAGTAAATCAAGCATATTATCTTTATGTGATCATTTGTATTTATAATTTTTAATTGTATTAGATTTTAAAAAGTTCTGTAAAAAAATTATAATTTCTTTGTTTGTGTTATTCTTTGTTTCACACCAATTGTGTTGCTCTTTTTTATTTTTTTATTATTATCTTATAATATTTTACAAGAATTAATGTTCTCTATGATAATTAATATCACATCTTTATTTTTTTCTTGAATGTTTCTAAAAAATCAACTTTTTTCATATTTCACATTTATAATAAGATAAGAAAAATTAAGAAAAAGTTACAATGTAATTTGTACGAATCAAATTAAATAAAAAAATGATTCTAATTAAGCAAATGTTTGAGTGGGAGGACAAAATGGACATTATGAGATAAAATAAGGATAATTTGATCAAACAAATAAGGAAAATTCTATATGGTACCCATGTAGTTTTTGCTTTTCTACATGGTACCATTACTTTATTTGCTGCTCTACATGGTACCCCTAACATAATGTTTTTGTTACAATTGTAGCCCTCCGTCAGCTGAAACGTTGTGGAATCGTTAAAAAGCTAAAACTTGTAATATAAAATGATTTAAACAGCTAAAAAACACCAAAAAATAGTTAAACATAATTAAACATTAATTAAACCATAAAAGCAAAACAACGAGGGCTCATATGATCAAAATGACAATTCTGGAAGGCTCGAGGGTTCAAGAGAAGCGAAAGGATACGGTTTAATCGGAAGCTATACTTGACGATCGAGGGCTCAGTCGAAGATAAACGTGGACAACACTCTGTTTTTAAAAACTTCAAATAGGTATCTATTCTCAAGCCTTGTATTACTTTCGTTGTATGTATACATGTATGTATATATATATATATATATATATATATATATATATATATATATATATATATATATATATATATATATATATATATATATATATATATATATGAAAACACACCTAGAGGGGGTGAATAGGTGTATTATGGCTGATAGTGGTTAAATATGAACTGTTTTGATTTTACCCAGAAACGGCTTGTTGATATGACCTAACAGTTTTAATAACAGCAGGCTGAAATTAAATGCCAATGCAGTGCAGAATGAAAAATGCAGAAAATAAAAATAACACACGATCTTTTAGCCAGGTTCGACCCCTAAACCCCTATGGTCTACGTCCTGCTCCCTTACCAAATTGGTAAGAGAATATATTATTGATCACTATAAAAACCGATTACAAGATCCAACAATATATCTCCCTTTACACCCAGCTGCTTATAATTCGGCTTGCTGAATTCTGTGTTGAACTAACTCTCTAAGCAATACTTCCCAAGTATCCTTCTCTAGTCTAGTTCTAACCACCCAATTCCCTAAGCCAAAACTTGTACAGCAACTACTCTTTACAACATGAACAATACAAGGTTTTTGAATAAATACAACTCAACCTAATGAACCCTCTGAAATAATATAGTCGAATGTTTATGGAGGTTAAAAGGTATTCAAGAATATAGCAAAGTGGCTCGAAGTTGTGTTTGTATATATGTGGTCTTGTTTTTGCACTTGGATTGATATTTGAAACTGAACAAGAACACTTATTTATAGGTGAATAAAATTGATTTGGGATATAGTCTTTTTGTATGTACAAGAGGCTCCTTCCTCAGCTTTTTCAGAATATAACCGTTAGTGTTTATATTCGTTGAAGATGAAATGAAGTGGAGAGTAATGAATGAGGAGCTGTTTGTTTTTGTGGGAATAACGTGCAAGTAGAAGACACGGAGAATATAATAAAGAGATGGTATGGGTTTGGTTTGTTTAAATAAGGAAAAGGTGACACCTTATTTAAATGTAAGGAAAAGTTGTCCCCTACTTTACTAAAGTCAAGAATATTGAATGATAGGCATGGGTGAGTAATTCAGAGGGTCCCTCACAATATTCCTAACAAAATGATATAACAAGTTTCTAAAAGAAACGAATGTCTTCTTGGATTCTGTCCTTTCTGCCGCCCAGAATCAGCACGCTGAATTGTACTGAGTTGTATGATCAGCTTGCTGAAATATCATAAACTCCATAACAGCTTGCTGAAAAATAACTGTAAGTCTGACAAGTAATACTTAGAATAGCTTGCTGAATTATAAACATAAATGAACACAGCTTGCTGAATTATAATCATCAAAACATAAGGGTTACAATCTCCCCCTTTTTGATGATTATGAACCATTTATTTTAGGAGATAATTCTCCCCCTAAATTCCTGCAATCCTGTAAACTAGATTAAAAGGGCACATGCAGTTATACAATTAGTTTAGACATTTAGATCACATAATCACACAATGCAAGCCAACACATAAAGCAAACCATAATAAAGCACAGAGTGCCATAATTAAAAATAAACCACAGAGTTAAGGTTTTAAACTTAAGAGCAATTCAAGCAACCATAGATACTCAAAGTACTAGAGATAAGTTTTAAAACAGAACTGAAATAAAATTTCTCCCCCTTAATCATAAAAAGGGAACAGCATCAGACATCCACATCCACCTCCACGGAGTCATTAGTGTCAGAATCCTTTTTGGCATTGTCATCAGCAGGAGTAGTTTCACCAGAAGGAACAGCAGCCGGAGGAATCTGATGAGCTGAGGTATTATCCATTGCAGCAGGTTGTTTTGAAGATGGAGTAACAACAGGTACCTCCTTTCCAATTAGCATCGACACCATAGTTTTCAAAACACTGATTTCACCTTCTAGAGCAGAAATTTTGGCAACCAAAGCATTGTGATTTTCTACTATAGTAGCAGTGTCTGAAGCAATTTTGCTCACCAATCGAAGTACATTTGGAGAGGCATGAGTAGGAGCATCTTCACTAACATCTTCAGCAGGCTGAGAAGGATCGATAATGTGTTCCAGTTTACCATTAACATTTTTCAGATTTGATTGGGTGAGATTCTTGACATCAATATGCTCTTTAACCATGAGAGACTCGGAGCCAGTGATATTAACTTTAAAGAACTGAAGAATTCTGGTAATTAGGCATCCATAAGGTAATGCAGAATTTTGTTTGCCAGTAGCTGCAAACATAGTATCCAGCACTAGTTTGGGAAGATTAAATGGCATTTTGGATAAAATTCTGGCACAAACGCACACATCTTGCCAAGTTAAATTCGACCTACCTCCTGATCTTGGACAAACATTAGCCCAGCAAACTTTAAACACCAAATGTGCCATTGTATTAAGCAAAGAAGTAGTGGGAGGGGCTAATTCCATGAGTTTATTGGGAGCAACCAGAACATTCAATTGATCCACATATGTAAACCCAGTGAAACTTAACGAACCATGAGTAAATGCATCCACAGAAGAATCAACATTAACATCTAGAATCATAGCAAGAAATGGAGGGTTTAATTGCATACGCTTCTCATTAACCATTTTTGTTAAGTTACCAAATGCATCCTTATCTAGATTAACATAAAACTGATGAACAAGGTCCGGATAATAAACTTTTGGCAAATCAATTAAGAAAGAGCGCATCCCCATAGAATCGATTAAGTCTTTAGCACCACATGCAGTAAGGAACTTAAGGGTAATAGGCTTACCAGAAGCAATGGGACGAGTTCCAATGTGATGGTCGAAGAATCGAGTAGACAGAGATTCCGAGATGATATCAAAAGCTGGTTTGACCCGTTTTGAAGCCGGAGAACCCGTCGGAGTTGAATCAGAGATAGTCTCAGTTTGGGCATCCATCGGTACAATCTCATCGTTTAACTGAGGGATAGTGGATGAAGATGTTGTTGTCGATTGTTTGGCTCTAGTCTTCGTGCGGCGACTGCGAGAGGACATGATTGAGGTTGAAGGAGAAAAAAAACCTAGATTTTCTTTTGATTTTGGGAGAAGTGAAGTGAAGAGTCCGTGTATATCCCAATTCAAGATATAAAGGGGAAGTATTTTAAGTATATTCAACGGAAACAAATACCCACTTAGCATAAAATAGGAAAAAGTTAATCATGGCATTTTTAAGGCACTTTAACATGTTAGATATAATTGATGTGATTTAATGTCAGTGTTTAAGTGTTACAGGTAAAGAGAGTTTAACTTGTTAATGAAAGCAGTTGTAACAGAGTTTGAGTATACGCTGATTGCTGGAAGCGCAAACGCTGACAGAGGAAATCGTAAACACTGATAGCTGAATACATGGAAGCGCAAACATTGTTAGCATGGAGAGAACAGAGTTTGCTAAAGTCTGTCTACTGGGAGCGTCTACAAGTCAACAGAGTTTGAAGATTAATTTAATATTAATATGGAAGCAATATCTTTGAAGATTGGATAGCTATCAAAGAGATTGAGTTGACTTAGAAGACGTGTAGCAATCGTAATTGATATCAATTGTATAGCTTAATTTTAGGAGAATCAATTTACGATTGTACGTAGCTGTATATCTTATAAATACAGTTAGGTTAACCCTAGAAGGGTATCCATCGTGAACGAATAACATTCTTGTAACCTAAGCAGCTCTCTGTGATACTTTACATCATCGAGAGAGGAATTATTTATTCCAAACAGTTTTAAGAGTTAAAACGTGTGTTCTTGTTACTTATTCATACAATACTTGATTATATATTGTGTATTCAACCTAACAAGTGGTATCAGAGCCAAATCTGTTACTTTATTACAGTTAAAGATCCAAACGCAATAGTAATCAATGGCAGAGATACCTCCACCATCTGAGAAAGCTCCTACTACTGTTAGTAGGTATGAAACAATTAGGGTTCCTATACTAAGGCCATTAGAGTATGCAATTTGGAAGGTGAAGATGACCATGTTTCTGGAGGCTACAGATCCAGAATATCTGGACAGAATTTATGAAGGTCCTCACAAACCTACAAAGTTATCTATTGCTGCTGCCGGTGAGGAATCAAAAGTTATTCCAAAAGAGAAGAAAGATCTAACTGCTGAGGATCTTTCATCTATTGCAAAGGATGCGAAGGTAAGGCATTTACTTCACAGTGCGTTAGACAATGTTATGTCTAATAAAGTGATAAACTGCACAACTGCAAAGGAGATATGGGATGCACTTGAGGTTAGATGTCAAGGAACTCCTGCAATTAAGAAGAACAGAAGGAACATACTCACTCAGGAGTATGAGCATTTTGAGGCAAGATCTGATGAAACCATGACAGAAACATTTGACAGATTCTGTAAACTGCTCAATGATTTGTCATTGGTGGACAAAGAGTATGATTTAGAAGATTCAAATCTCAAGTTTCTTCTCTCTTTACCTGAAAAGTGGGATGTGAAAACAACCACTATAAGAGATAATTATGAACTTGGTGAAACAGAAATTGATGAAATTTATGGACTACTCAAAACCCATGAATTGGAATTGGAGCAAAGAAACAAAAGATCTAGTAGAAAGTCAAAGTCTGTTGCTCTTAAGGCTGAGGAGAAACCATCAAAGAAGGAAGCATCAAGAAGAAAGGCAAAAGGAAAAGCTTTAGTCATTCATTCAGAGAATGAGTCATCAAACACTGATGTTGACTCAAACACAGATGAATCATCTGATTCTGAAGATGATGAGGAGATGATGCAAATGGCTGCATTGATGGTAAAGACCTTCAAGAAGATGGGATACAAGAACTTCAAGAAGGGAAAGAGATTCTCCAAGGACTACTCAAAGTTTGACAAGAAGAATTTCAAGAAATCTGAGGGAAAGGACTTCAAATCTGGTAAGAAAGATAAGTCTGAGATTCAATGCTACAAATGTAAGGAGATGGGTCACTATGCTCCTGAGTGCAAGAAGGGTAAAACTGAAAAGGCACTCTACACCAAAGGCAGAGATTGGGCAGACACTTCAGATTCAGATGAGGAAGTCAACTATGCTCTCATGGCTACTACTAAGACTGAAAATGATGATCTCAAGGTACCTCCAACTACCTATGCTTATAACACTGATGATATAACTGAATTGAGAATTTATCTTAAAGCATTGCATATCAGTTATAGGGATCAGACTTTAGAAAATGAAAGGATAAAGTCTGAGTGTTCTCAACTCAAAGAAAGAAATAAACTTGTTGAGGAACAGCTAGAGAACATGAATAAAATTCAAAAAGAGAGAGATGATGCAGTGTTTATTGAACAGGAGTTGCTAGGTAAGTATAAGCAACTAGAATCTGAATTGGAGGATACTAAACACATCATTAAAACATGGACACACTCTGGTAAAGACACTCAAGAAGTGTTTCGGTCAGATACAGTAGGTCTAGGTTACTCTGTAGGAGATAAACTTAGATTTGAAAATCAGGTAAAGGTTAGACCACATTGTTCATCTGAGGGTAATGTCATGGGAACAGGTGGACCTAAGACTGAAGCACAGAAAAAGGCTGTTAAAGAGTCATATGCTAAAACTTTTGTTAAAGAGGCTAACATTGGTTTAATGACAGATAAACAACTAAAGCATAAGCTTAAGGAGATAAAATCTGTCAACAAAAAGAGAATGCCTAAGAAAAACAGAAATGGTAAGGTAGGCATAACATCAGGAATAAAGCCAATGCTTGCCTCATTAGCTCCTAGGAAAACATGCTTTAACTGTGGTAGCACTAATCATCTTGCTAATTTCTGCAGTAAGAATAAAAACATTAATTCTTTGCCCTCTAAAACTGCAGTAAAGAGTGATTATGTGAGAACAAGACCACAGACTTTATGCAAACACTGTGGAAGTACTTGGCACTCTATTTACACTTGCAGAGATTATCATGCTATTTACTATAATTACTATGAACCCAAACCAAATTTAAAATGGGTTAAAGTAAACTCTGCAAATGTAAACTCTGAAAAAGTTAGCTTAAACTCTGTTAATGTGAATTCCGCTGCAAAAGCTAACAGAATTAAGAAAGCCAAAGGATCCAAGCAAGTCTGGATCCTTAAAACTAATAATCAGTGATTGTTTGTGATTGCAGGGCACCAGGGTCAGTACCCTAGTCGTGGACAGTGGATGTTCAGGACACATGACTGGAAATAAAGCCCTGCTATCAGAGTATGAGGAGAAGGCTGGCCCAGAAGTTTCCTATGGAGATGGCAACATAGGACATACACTGGGATATGGCAATATTAATCTTGGAAATGTCATCATCACAAATGTAGCTCTGGTTCCAGGACTCAAGCATGATTTGCTATCTGTGAGTCAAATCTGTGACAGAGGATATCATGTAGATTTTCAGCCTGAATATTGCCAAGTGATCAGTAAATCTACAGGGAAAGTTGCTCTAGTTGGAAACAGACACAACAACATCTATGAAATAAAATTGTCAACCAACTCAGATGGAAAAGCAGTGTGTCTGTCTACAAGAATGTCCAGTGAAGAGAGTTGGAAATGGCACAAGAAACTCTCTCATTTGAACCTGAACAACATCAATGAGCTAATCAAGAATGATCTTGTAAGAGGTCTACCAAAGTCCTTGTTGAATGTAGAAGGACTGTGTGATTCTTGTCAAAAGGCTAAACAGAGAAAAGTCTCCTTCAAAAGCAAATCTGAGTCTTCAATTGTTGATCCTTATCATCTACTACATGTTGATCTTTTTGGTCCAGTGAATGTGATGTCTCTTGGAAAGAAGAAATATGCATTAGTCATTGTTGATGAATATACCAGATTCACATGGGTATATTTTCTTGCAAAGAAGGATGAAACATCATTAACACTGACAGAACATATAATCCAACTGGACAAAGGGTCAGAGCATCAAGTGAAGATAATCAGAAGTGACAATGGAACTGAGTTCAGAAATTCATCTATGGAAGAATTTTGCAAGAGTAAAGGGATCAGACAAGAGTTTTCTGCACCTGGCACTCCACAACAAAATGGTGTAGTGGAGAGGAAGAACAGAACTTTGATAGAAGCTGCTAGAACCATGCTAGATGAAGCAAAGTTGCCAACTTATTTCTGGGCAGAAGCAGTTCAAACTGCTTGTTTTACTCAAAATGCAACACTGATCAACAAGCATGGTAAAACACCATATGAAATGGTGAAGAAGAAGAAGCCAAATCTAAAATACTTTCATATTTTTGGATGCAAGTGCTTTGTGTTGAAGACTCATCCTGAACAGTTGACCAAATTTGACCTAAAGGCAGATGAAGGAATTTTTGTTGGCTATCCACTGTCAACAAAGGCATTCAGAGTTTATAATCTGAGAACCAGAGTGATCATGGAGTCTATTCATGTGTCATTTGATGACAAGAAAATAACTGGACTTGAAGATGTTAATGAGCATGATCAATTGCACTTTGAAAATGAAGATTTATTAAACTCGGATGATACAGATCTGACAAACACTGTTGAGGTCAATTCTGAACCTCTACTGGTATACACTGAAGAAACTTTTCAATCAGAAACAAGGGAAGAACCAGTTGAGGGGGAGCATGAAGAGTCACATCAAAGTGATAATTCAAACACTGATAGTGACTCAATTAATAACTCTGAATCAAACACTGTTGATTCAAACTCTGAACATTCAAATTCTGAGCAGTCACATTCAGGGGGAGCATCAGAAAGTGAAGAAAGGCACCAAGAAAATCAGGAGAGCATGGATCAAGGGGGAGGATCACATGATGACAGAAGCAATCTGCCTTCTGCAAGAAAATGGACTAAGTCACATACACCTGATTTAATTATTGGTGATCCAGATGCAAGAGTAAGGACAAGAAGTGCAACAACAAATGAATGTCTGTTTCATGCATTCTTGTCACAAACTGAGCCAAAGAAAGTAGAAGAAGCTCTGAAAGATGCTGACTGGATAACAGCAATGCAAGAAGAGCTAAATGAATTTGAGAGAAATGAGGTGTGGACCCTTGTACCAAGGCCAAAGAACAGATCCATTGTTGGTACTAAATGGGTTTTCAGAAATAAAACTGACAGTGATGGTGTGATCACAAGGAACAAAGCAAGACTGGTAGCTAAAGGCTATTCACAGCAGGAAGGAATAGATTATGATGAGACTTTTGCACCAGTTGCCAGGTTGGAGGCAATAAGGATGTTTCTTGCCTATGCTTCTCACAAGAAATTCAAGGTTTTTCAAATGGATGTGAAAAGTGCTTTTCTGAATGGAAAACTTGAAGAAGAAGTATTTGTTGAACAACCACCTGGTTTTGTAGATCCAAAATATCCAGATCATGTCTACAGGTTAGACAAAGCACTCTATGGACTCAAACAGGCACCTAGGGCATGGTATGAAACACTTGCTAAATTTCTCCTAGAAAGTGGGTTTCACAGAGGTACTATTGACAAAACTCTGTTTTACTTTCAATCTGGTAATGACCTGCTCTTAGTTCAGATATATGTAGATGATATCATTTTTGGATCTACTAATGATAAACTCTGTAAGAAATTTGCCAAGCTCATGCAGTCTAGATATCAAATGAGTATGATGGGAGAGTTAAGCTATTTTCTAGGCTTACAAGTGAAGCAAACAGATGATGGAATTTTCATTAATCAAGCAAAATATACCAGAAATCTTCTCAAGAAATTTGGTATGCTTGACTGTTCGTCTGCAACAACTCCCATGGCAACTGCAACAAAACTGGACAAAGATACAGGTTCATCAGTGGATATGACAAGTTACAGAGGGATGATTGGTTCTCTACTCTATTTAACAGCTAGTAGACCTGATATCATGTATGCCACCTGTCTGTGTGCAAGGTTTCAGGCAGATCCAAGGGAACCACATTTAACAGCTGTGAAGAGGATTTTCAAATATCTCAAGGGAACTGTAACCTTAGGACTGTGGTACCCAAGAGAATCAGATTTTAAGCTACTTGGTTACCCTGATGCAGATTTTGCTGGCTGTAAGATTGACAGAAAAAGCACAAGTGGAAGTTGTCAATTTCTTGGTGACAGACTAGTGTCTTGGTACAGCAAGAAACAGAAGTCAATATCTACATCTACAGCTGAAGCAGAGTGTATTGCTGCTGGTAGCTGTTGTGCACAGATTTTATGGATGAAGAATCAACTACTGGATTATGGGTTGAGGTATAGTAAAATACCTATTTTCTGTGATAATCAAAGTGCTATTGCAATGACAGGTAATCCAGTACAACACTCAATGACCAAGCACATCAGCATAAGGTATCACTTTATCAGAGAGCATGTAGAGGAAGGCAATATTGAGCTTCACTTTGTGCCTACAGATCAACAACTTGCAGATGTTTTCACAAAGCCTCTAAGTGAAGCAACATTTACAAGATTGGTCAATGAACTAGGGATGGTATCTGGTTTTGACTAAACATGTTGGTTAGACTCAAACTCTTTCAAATAAAATGTGTTGCTCATATTTCTGTAAATTGCTAAAGTGCTATGTGAACCTTATTAATTAAATTCTGTCAGCATGATTGTTGGTCATACACTGTTAATATGTTTGTTAAACTCTGTGAATTCTGAGTTGATTTTTGTCTGAATGAAAATACCGATGAAGAAAAATGTATAGAGCATGATTTTCAGTGAATCTAGATTTTTTTTGAGTCACTGTAATCTAATCAGAAATTGCATAGTAAGTTAACACAGCATGATACTGTTTCATATTTAGAGCATCTCTTAGTTTATTTGATCCTAAACTCTGAATCTATGAATACTGCATGCATTGCCTCTCATGAATAACTCTGATATTGATGAACTCTAAACTCTGATTAGTGACACTCTGTTTTCAAGTCATACTTGATTCTTGATGATTCTTTGTTTGCACTTGTGAAAATTTTAAAACTTGAGATGTGTCATTGTTTATTTTGGTGAGAAACAGTTCATGTCTGAACCCTGTGAGATTTTGAGCTGAATAAGTGATTGATACATTTTATATCAATCAGACTTTATTGTTGTGTGATGTTCATCAGTAAGTATGTTGCTCTAGAACTTGCATTGAACCATTTTGGGACTACATGATATATGTGTGCATGAAGATGATAAAGGCATTAGGATTACCATCTTTCTTCAAACACTGTTCAAAACATCTTTGAACACTGATCATAAACACTGTTCATAAAATACAACCCTTAGTAAACCCCTTTGAGCCAAATTAACTGCTCATTTTTCTTGAATACTGAAGTATTAAGAGCAGTTATATTCGTTTGTTAAATCAAATTCAAGCAGGTGAGTATTTCTTAAGAAAAGATATCTTACTCAGTATATATATAAAAAAAAAAAAAAAAAAGGGGTATATATACTGATTATCTTGTACAAATAAGTACTAATCATTTGACTGAATATTTTGATCAAATAAATTGTTCAGTTAGAAATTCTCATCTCTTCTCATCTGTTTGATTTCACTCAATTATAACCGTGAACAAAGTCCTTTTGATTTGTGCATAAATATAATCGAAGTGGTGTAGATTTGGTGGACATTCAAGCTTATGGTAGCATCTGCTTCTACTGAATGAATCTGAGAGTAAACACTTCACCTAAACACTTGTGTGATGTGAGAGTTTGTGAGACAATCCTTGACATGTAACTCACTGAATGATGCTTTGATGTTTATCTCTTGTTATTTTTGTCTATAATGACTGTGTGCTTACTTGGATAATCATGAACATAAACTGGAACAGGGATATTCAGATTTCTGTAATTAAGGAACTACAGAGTTTAGCATTCATCATATACTCTGTGTTTAATATGAGAGTTTGTGCATTCAGTGTTTATTGTTTTGATTTATGGATTTTATGAAATATTAGATGCTATAAAAATTGATTTGGTAAACTCTGCTACTCACACACGAAAATCACGACTGTGCATTTTTGAAAGGGTATTTGTGATAAAGATTGAATATTGGACAAACACTGATTGATTGTGTTATGTACTCTAAGGTAAATTTTCATTAAGATAAATTGAAAATTTTGGAGTAAATGGAGTAAGTGACAACTGTTAATTGGTGTAATCAGTGGTAACGTGTCTTGATAAACGGAACGACAGCGGTAATAATGGCTTTTACTGCGCCTGTATTAAGTGAACCGTTGCATGTGTGACACGTGTCCCACTCACTCATCAATGTGTCTCATTTTTAACACTTTTCAAGGGAACAGTTGTGTGTTTTCAAGTAAAATCTTTTGAGTTTAGTTTTTAATTAAAACTCAAATTATTTTTTCTCACAATCACTTTTACCCACTCGTATTCACTTTACCAAAATAGAAAACATCTTTGTTCTTCACTGTGGCATTTTCACAAACACCTTTCTTACAAAACATTTTCACAGTTGCTTCTTGCTTATTTCTTGATTCAATGGCAACTAAACCTTTCACTGTCTTTGGTCTACGTTTTGTGCCTAACAATTATGCAGCTTTACTTGAGAACAGCCGGGCTCCAGAGGCATTCCATCTAATGCAAAATTTTCTTCGAAATTCTGAGATTGGGCAAGCGCTGGTTGAACCTGCTACTCTATCTGCTTCCCAAGTTGTTAGTTTCTGGCAAAATTCAAGATATATAGAAGGAGGAGCGAGTGAAACTCCGTCTATCATCTTCTCTCATGAAGACCAAGAGTTTGTGATTACTCCACAAACTGTTCGTGATGTAATGGATTTCGACACACACACTTCATATGAAATTGTCTCTGACGAAAATCTGAGGGAAATGCTAACAGAGATTGGGTACATGGAATCACTTGCCAAGCTGGGCAGTGTGAAGAGGCCAAACTTGAGAAAAGAGTGGAATTTTTTCTTTGATTGTATCACCAGGACATTCCAAAAGAAGATCACAAACTGGGATGCTATTCCAATGGACAGTCTGCAAATTGGGTATTCTCTACTCTATGGCAGTAATTTTGATTTTGGTAGATATGTTTTAATGAATTTGGGTGATAAGTTGTCAGAGTCTACTACAGTTTACTTTGCTAGATTTTGTCAACTTCTGTTCAATGCATGTGTCTCTGGGTTAACTACTGATGAAGCTGATAAAATTCAACCTTTTCGAGTCACTAAGAGAATATTCTCTGATATGACTAATAAAGATGTTGGAAAAGACATACCTCCTTTAGTATTGCCACTTGCTTTACAGAACTTTGTCAATCAACCACAAGATTCTTCATCATCAAACCATGACTCACATGAACCACATCAACCAGAACCACAATCTATGCCTGAAACTTTAGCCACTGATCGTACAGAAAACATCCCATCTCAACCTACTCAATCACCTGAGCCGATACCAACAACCACTGATCAACCTATATCACCTCAAACACAAACAGAACCTCAACAACAATCTGACCACATGACTACTGAACCAACGAACCCTGTCACTACCACTCATCCACAATCATCACAAAAGCCAAAAAGAAAGATACATACTGCAATCAACACCAAACATGGTAGAAGATTCAAACAAAGGGCAAACAAAGCTAAGAGGAGAAGGCTTATTTTAAATGATTCTGATGATGAGCATGTTGAAGAGGCTCAAGAGAAAATCTCTGTTGATATTCCTACTGGTGAGCTAGAGGTTATCATAGAATCTATAATACCAGAATCTGAAGTCAAGCTTTCTGAACCAGAGGTTGTTAAGGTTCAAGAAAATGAAGCTGTTAGAGATGTTTTGTCTCCAATGGAAGAGTTTGCTGAAACTCCACTTTCTTTTAATCATGCAGCATCTACTCCACCACTCAAGGAGGTTACACTTTCTATTGATACTGGTGTTGCTGATGGGCCTACTATTGTTCTTGAAGACACTGTGGTTGCATCACACACTGAGTTGAACTCTGATGCTAATCATGGTTCTGCTCATAATGAGGAGGTTGATAAACCAGAAAAGGTTCTTTCTTCAGAGCAAATTCCAGTTGATAAAGGAAAACAGGTTGCACAAGAACCTATTTCTGCTCAAGAACCTATTGCTTCTGTTGCCTCTGCTAGTGAGTCAATCAGTGATTCAGTTGAAGCTAAGAGTACAGGAGTTGCACAACCACAAAATCAGACTGATGGTCAGAAAACAGGAGAAAAACCAGATTTTGCTGGTCCTTCTAATAATGAAATTGATGCTGGTTATTTGACCAAGCAAACTGCTGATTGGTACAAGTCAGACTGTATTTTTCCTCCTGGAAGGGCAGAAAAGTTTCTAGAAGTCAATTCTAAGAAGATTAAAAATCCAGAAATTTTCACTTGTTTGCAAGGCACAGTGATTCAAATCAAAACTTTGAATAATAGATTTGATGATACTCAGAAATCTATTGTTGATCTTCGAACAGAAGTTGCTACTCATGAAGAGAAAGCTCAACTAGCTAATGCTAAACTCTTTCAACAATTTGCCAAAGCTCAAGCAACTATAAATGACAGACTGAGCACAGTTGAAAAGAATCAGATTTTACTAAATGAGAAGGTTGATTCAATTGCAAACTCTCTTGAATTAATCACCTCAATTCTGATTCAAGATGATGATGATGATGTCAAAAAGGGGGAGAGAATTGCTAAAACCAAGTGTAAGCAAACTCAAACTCTGCCAAAGAAAGATCATCTTGATGATGAAGGTACCAATGCTGAGAAGGGCTTAAGAAATGCAAATTCTAGACAAGGACATGGGAGGTCTACAAGGTCAAAGCCTAATTTGGTGATAGATACAAATGCTCAGAGTACTTCTGGTTCAAAGCCAAAGGATTTGTCATTCTCTGACAATCCACAAACAGATGAAGAATTGGCTGTGAAATTATTTCGTGAAGAGAATGCTGAAGCTACACTTGAGGATATTCAAGCTGAAGAAAAGCTGTTGCAGAAAGAACATTTAAAAGCTCAAAAGTCCAAGAAAGTGAATAAAGTTGTTAAAGCTTCAAAGTCTTCAAGGCATGAAATGAAAGGAATTGAGATCAAAGAGAGATTATCTGATAGTCAAGAAGAAAAAGAAGAAGAAGAGGATAAAGGAAAGCTGATTAGAAAGTCTTCTATTGATGCCAAGATGAAGTTAAAAGGAGTGATGGGTGAAGAGAGTAAGAATAAAATGATAATTACAACCTCTGTTGGTACACATGTTATACAGAAGAATAAAGATACAACCTCTGTTGCTACACAAGTTGTGACTACACCGATACTGTCTTCTCAGTTGAAATCAAGATTTCGAAAAGGTGCTCTTCATGATTCGAGTCTTGCAGCTACAGCTCCAGCTACAGTTTCAATGGATTTTACTGATGGTAGAGCTTTATCTGGTAAAATTGCATATAACAAAGGAGGCATTGGCTCACATAGAGACAAAAGACAGAATGTTGCTCCCAGAGATCCTTCTTCATTGTCTGTTCCAGGTCGTGGTGTCACTCAAGAGAGTTTAGACAGACTGGAGTCAGTACAGCTTGTTCATCAGAAAAGTTTAGGGAAGGATTTCTTGTTATACTTCATGACTGATGGAACGGTGTTCAAGATTGCTGAGAATGATATTGATTTAAAATTCTGGGAAGAACTAGAGTATGTTCTGTACATTTTCAGAGTAAGAAATCAAAGAGCTCAATCAGTTGCAAATGTGCTCAGACAAAAGATGATACAGAATCTTGCAAATAGACATATGAAATACAGCAAGTATGTTCCAAAGTACAGAGACTGGAATGGGAATTTGATTGAAATGCAGAAGGGAACTACGAAGCTGAAGACTGATCTTGGGATTACTGTTCTAGATTTTAATGTAAAGTCTGAAGAAATGAAGTTTATCAGATTGGGAAATGAAATGAGAAGAAACAAGATCTATGATCTCAGAGCTGCTATTTTTCAAACTGATGAGAATGATCCAGATTTAAAAGAGATCAAGGTAGCTATGGAGATTGAACTTGAGAATGCTGAGAGGAGGTTGTTGATTGATTATCTCAGAACAACTCCAGATCTTGAGGAGGTTAGGTAGACAGAATCTGTAAGTAATTCAAATTTTCTGTAAATTTTGCTAAGTCAAGTTTAAACTCTGATTATATGTTAAACACTGTGTTTTTATTTGTTAGTTTTGACATCATCAATTATTATGAACTTGTACATTTTTCTAATGAACAAGTTGGGGGAGATTGTTAGATATAATTGATGTGATTTAATGTCAGTGTTTAAGTGTTACAGGTAAAGAGAGTTTAACTTGTTAATGAAAGCAGTTGTAACAGAGTTTGAGTATACGCTGATTGCTGGAAGCGCAAACGCTGACAGAGGAAAGCGTAAACACTGATAGCTGAATACATGGAAGCGCAAACACTGTTAGCATGGAGAGAACAGAGTTTGCTAAAGTCTGTCTACTGGGAGCGTCTACAAGTCAACAGAGTTTGAAGATTAATTTAATATTAATATGGAAGCAATATCTTTGAAGATTGGATAGCTATCAAAGAGATTGAGTTGACTTAGAAGACGTGTAGCAATCGTAATTGATATCAATTGTATAGCTTAATTTTAGGAGAATCAATTTACGATTGTACGTAGCTGTATATCTTATAAATACAGTTAGGTTAACCCTAGAAGGGTATCCATCGTGAACGAATAACATTCTTGTAACCTAAGCAGCTCTCTGTGATACTTTACATCACCGAGAGAGGAATTATTTATTCCAAACAGTTTTAAGAGTTAAAACGTGTGTTCTTGTTACTTATTCATACAATACTTGATTATATATTGTGTATTCAACCTAACATAACAAATAATTCAGGTTAATAAATTTAAGACAAAGTTAAATCCGCACTTATCATAAATAAAACACAGATAGATCATAAATACCAAATAAAATCCTCAATTACCACACACAAATATCTCAGATAGAGTATTTAAATAAGAGGGTTAGAGAAGATTTTACCAGTCATTTATAAAACAGCTTGCTGTTTATATTTCACACATACCAAGTTCACGCCGAATTAAGTTGAACCTTTCTGTAGCTAGAGGCTTTGTAAAAATATCAGCAAGCTGATATTCTGTAGGGACAAAAATCAGCTTGATCTTTCCTTTAGCAACATTGTCTCTTAGAAAAAGATGGCGAACATCGATATGTTTGGTGCGAGAATGATTCACTGGATTTTCAGAGATGTTAATTGTACTTGTATTGTCACAGTTGATTGGAACTTGACCACATTTGATCCCAAAGTCTTGTAAAGTTTGTATCATCCATAGAATTTGCGAGCAACAACTCCCAGCGGCCAAATATTCTCCTTCAGCTGTAGATAAGGCCACAGAAGATTGTTTCTTACTTTGCCAAGAAACTAGGCTTTGTCCAAGAATTGCACAAACTCCACTAGTGCTTTTACGATCAGTTTGGCTTCCTGCATAGTCAGCATCACTAAATCCAACAAGATCGAAAGAATTTGTGATGGGATAGAACAGCCCAAGATTTGTTGTGCCACGGAGATATTTGAATATACGTTTAATGGCACTTAGATGAGATTCCTTTGGATTTGCCTGAAATCGAGCACATACACAAACACTATACATAATATCAGGTCTTGAAGCAGTTAGGTATAACAGACTACCAATCATCCCTCTGTATTGACGAATGTCAACACTTTTTCCATTTTCATCCGAAATCAGCTTGTTGTTTTGGCACATTGGAGTAGATTTCGGCTTGACGTTTTCATATCCATACTTTGTCAGAAGGTTGTTGACGTATTTAGTTTGATGAACATAAATACCATCTGGAGTCTGTTTAATTTGGAGTCCCAAGAAGAAATTCAAATCGCTCATTATACTCATATCAAATTCACTATGCATTCGTTTGGAAAACCACTTGCACATTAAATCATTAGTTGAGCCAAAAATAATATCGTCGACATATATTTGCACAACTAAGATATCTTTACCATCTAACTTTGTGAATAAGGTAGGATCGATTTTACCTCGTAGAAATCCATGTTTGATCAGAAATTCACTTAGCCGTTCGTACCATGACCTAGGTGCCTGCCTTAATCCATATAAGGCCCTTTTCAGCTTCAATACATGGTTGGGAAACTGAGCATTTTCAAAACCAGGAGGCTGTTTTACGTAAACTTCTTCTTTCAGCCTGCCGTTTAGGAAGGCACTTTTTACGTCCATTTGGTGAAGCTTAATTTTCTTGAAGCATGCAAAGGAGAGAAGCATTCTGATTGATTCCAGTCGAGCAACTGGTGCATACGTTTGATCAAAATCAATCCCCTCTTGCTGATTGTATCCTTGAGCAACGAGTCTGGCCTTATTTCGAATGACCGTCCCAAATTCATCGACTTTATTCTTGAAAATCCATTTGGTGCCAATGATGGAGACATCTTTAGGTGGTTCCACCAATTCCCAAACGTCGCATCTTTCGAATTGACTAAGTTCTTCTTGCATTGCTATGAGCCAATTTTCATCATTTAAAGCTTCCTTTATGTTTTTCGGTTCCTTTTGTGCAAGAAAGGCAGAGAATGCACAGATATTTACTTGAGCTTTCCTTGTCTTGATGCCATCTGTCTTTTCTCCAATAATAAGCTGTGGAGGATGATTTTTAACCGTCCTAGTGGCTTTAGGAAGAGAGTGTTGAGCTATAACTTCTTGTTCTGCAAGTTTGATCATTTTGTGAGGTTGAATCCCTTGAGCATGAAGTTCCCTTTTTGAACTTAGATTTGCTTCTTGCTCTTCCAAGGTTAATTTTGCAAGTTTTTCTGACGATTCTTCGACAGGAATAGTGGAATCAGCTTGTTGTTTTTCTTCATCAACTGGTAAAGTTTGTGATTCTTCATTTTGCTTTACTGATGAAATCAGCTTGCTATTTGTACCTGTTCCTGCATCAACTTCTGCTTCTCTTGGCAGATCATTATTAGTTTCTTGAAAAGATACATTAATTGACTCTTCAACAATTTGTTTAGATAAATTATATACTCTATAAGATTTACTAGTTAGAGAATATCCAAGAAAAATAGCCTCATATGATTTAGCATCAAATTTACCGTCACGATCAATTGTTTTGAGAACAAAGCATCTTGATCCAAATATCTTGAAATAGCTGATGTTTGGCTTCCTTTTATTCAGCAATTCATAAGGAGTTTTGTTGAGAATTTGTCTTATTAGAACTCTGTTGAGAATATAGCAAGCTGTATTTACAGCTTCTGCCCAAAAATTCCTTGGCAACTTGCTTTCTTGAAGTAGGGTTCTTGTTGTTTCTTGTAAAGACCTGTTCTTCCTTTCTACTACTCCGTTTTGTTGTGGTGTTCGGGGTGATGAAAATTCATGAGTGATACCTCTATCTTTACAATAGGTGATGAACTCCTTTTGAAATTCACCTCCATGATCACTTCGAATCCCTACAAGTCTTGTATTCAACTTATTTTAAAGTAACTTGATTAGACTTTCAAATTCATCAAAAGCACAATCTTTTGTTTTAAGAAACAATACCCATGTGAATCTAGAATAATCATCGACAATAACAAAGGCATATTGTTTACCTCCAATGCTTTTATAAGCTTCTGGACCAAAAAGGTCTAGATGCAAAAGTTCTAAAGGTTTAATAGATGATACCATGTTCTTTGATTTGTGAGGAGTTCGAGTTTGTTTGCCTAATTGGCAAGCTGAACATGTTTCTGTCTTGACATATTTCATTTTGGGCAAACCTCGTACTAGCTTCTTTGAAAGCAGCTTGCTGAGTTGATCCATATGCACATGTCCTAGCCTTCTATGCCATAGACTTGGAGAAGAATCAACTGCTGCTAAACAGCAGGCTGTTTTCTGCAACTCAAAATCCAATATATATATATATTTCCTTCCCTTCTAGCAACTAGTGGGATTTTGTTAGTACTGAGATTTATAATGCATTTTTCCTTATCAAAAGCAACATTATGACCATCATCATATAACTGACTTATGCTAAGTAAATTATATTTTAAACCTTGAACGAATTGAACTTTGTCAATCGAAAGCATGTCATTACCGATTTTGCCTTTTCCAAGTATTTGAAGAGTTTTGCTATCACCAATTGTAACTCTTCCACCCTTTTTCTTTTTGAGAGAGATAAAATGAGATTCATCTCCACACATATGCCTTGTACAACCGCTATCCAAAATCCATTCCCTTGAGCTTGTTTTTGCGGCTAGGCATACCTATAAAACAAATAAGAATAACTTATCCTTTTGGTACCCAAATTTTGTTGGGTCCAGTATAGTCAGAAGATAGAACATATAAGTCATGTAGTTCAGATTTCTTGATCCATTTTTGGATGCATCTTGGTTTGTGGTTTCTTGTTCTTCTTCTGTCCTCCTGAAAACAGTAGGCTGTTTTTCCTTTTCGGTAGGCTGATTTTATCTGAGTTGTGCAGTGTTGTGTGAGATGTCCCTTCTTTTGACATTTGTTACATATCTTCCAAGGCATTGCATAGTCATAATGAATTCCATGCGTTCCATTATACTGGAGACCAATTTCCTTTGAGGTTGAAGCTAATCCAACACCTTCCTTTTCTATTGGAATGGTAGCTTTCTTCATCATTGATTTGATAGTTTCTTCACATTGGACGAACTTTCCCATTCCTTTATGAAGTTTCTTTATCTCATCCTCGAGTTCTTTGATTTTCTTAGCATGGTGTATAACTTCATGTGAAGCTTCTGTTTCCTCTTTCAGCTTGCTGATATGAGTATCTTTGAATCCTATTTCTTCATTCAGCTTGCTGATTTGAGTATCTCTAGCTTCCATATCAACTTTCAGCTCATTGAGTTGTTTGATCAAAACATCATTTCTTCTGAGTATCACTTTGTTGAGTCCTTCCAACTGAGTTAAGCTGTCCTTCAACTTTGTAATCATGGATTCATGTTCTTCTGAAGCTTTCTCATCCATAAGATCTATGACTATCTTTTTGAGGTAATTATTTTTCTCTTTCAGTTTGTTGTTTTCTGACTTAAGTTCGAGAAATTCCTTAGAGGTTTCCTGCATTGTTAGTTCTTGCATAACATGATTTGTATGTAAAGCATTTAATGAGTTTACCTCACTTTTGTAGTCATCTGATTCGACTTCGTCACTTTCTGCTTCACTGCTATCCTTATCATCCAAACCAACAAGAGCTAAGTTAATCATATCATCACTTGAGTCTTCTTCAGATGTAGAGTCATCACTCCAAGTCATCAAAGCCTTGGATTTCCTTTTATCCTTGAATCCAGCTTGCTGTTTTGATTTGTTCTTTAATTTGTAGCAGTCTCTTCGGTAGTGTCCCTTCTTGCCACATTCAAAACATGTTTCTTCTTTGGATTCCCTGAATTCTTTTCTGTTGTCCGAAGAATTTCCTTTCAGTTTCTTCATTTGATTCTTCTTTTCAATAAGCCTTTTAATTCTCCTTGAAATGAGAGCTAAATCCTCATCTGATTCTGACTCTCCTTCATATTCCAGCTTGCTGTTTGTCGAATGAAGTGCTAAATTCTTCATTTTCGCAACTGGAGCTTGTGATGATCTGGCTTGGCTAGCATTAATTTTGGCTTCAAAATGTTCAAGTTTAGCAAAAACAGCCAAAGTATCGATAGTGTCAATTTGTGAGGAAGATTCCAACGCTGTTACCTTAGGTGAATAAGACCAAGGTACTGCGCTCAATATTTTCATGTTAATTTCAGCTTGAGGGATTGTTTTTCCAAGCAGTTTGAGACCATTCATGGTTTTCTGAAATCTTGCTTGACTTTGTCTTATAGTCTCATCTTCCTTGACAATAAAGCTTCCAAATTCATTCATCAATGTACTGAGTTTAACTTTCTTTAGAGTAGTCGAACCTTCATGATATAGTTCCAAAGTGTCCCACATCTCTTTGGCGGATTTGCATGAGGAGACTTTATCACTTTCACTTGTAGAAAGACCATTCATGATAGTATTCATTGCCCTAGTGTTGTAGCTTTCCTTGACTAATTCGGCATCAGTAAGCTCATCAATGTCTTTCGGCTTGTTTTCTTTGTTAAGAAATATATACGGGCCTTTGTTGACAACTCTCCATTCAAGTGGTTCCTTCGACAGGTGCATCTTCATTCGGTCCTTCCACCAGTTGTAGTTTTCAGTGCCGAGCAACAAAGGTGCACGGTTGTTAGATGATCCAAGAGGATAATCGTTAGCCATTTCGATCGATACTATTCCTATTACAGAACGAATTAGTATACCAAAGCTCTGATACCAATTGAAAACACACCTAGAAGGGGGTGAATAGGTGTATTATGGCTGATAGTGGTTAAATATGAACTGTTTTGATTTTACCCAGAAACGGCTTGCTGATATGACCTAACAGTTTTAATAACAGCAGGCTGAAATTAAATGCCAATGCAGTGCAGAATGAAAAATGCAGAAAATAAAAATAACACACGATCTTTTAGCCAGGTTCGACCCCTAAACCCCTATGGTCTACGTCCTGGTCCCTTACCAAATTGGTAAGAGAATATATTATTGATCACTATAAAAACCGATTACAAGATCAAACAATATATCTCCCTTTACACCCAGCTGCTTACAATTCGGCTTGCTGAATTTCTGTGTTGAACTAACTCTCTAAACAATACTTCCCAAGTATCCTTCTCTAGTCTAGTTCTAACCACCCAATTCCCTAAGCCAAAACTTGTACAGCAACTACTCTTTACAACATGAACAATACAAGGTTTTTGAATAAATACAACTCAACCTAATGAACCCTCTGAAATAATATAGTCGAATGTTTATGAGAGGTTGAAAGGTATTCAAGAATATAGCAAAGTGGCTCGAAGTTGTGTTTGTATATATGTGGTCCTGTTTTTGCACTTGGATTGATATTTGAAACTGAACAAGAACACTTATTTATAGGTGAATAAAATTGATTTGGGATATAGTCTTTTTGTAGGTACAAGAGGCTCCTTCCTCAGCTTTTTCAGAATATAACCGTTAGTGTTTATATTCATTGAAGATGAAATGAAGTGGAGAGTAATGAATGAGGAGCTGTTTGTTTTTGTGGGAATAACGTGCAAGTAGAAGACAAGGAGAATATAATAAAGAGATGGTATGGGTTTGGTTTGTTTAAATAAGGAAAAGGTGACACCTTATTTAAATGTAAGGAAAAGTTGTCCCCTACTTTACTAAAGTCAAGAATATTGAATGATAGGCATGGGTGAGTAATTCAGAGGGTCCCTCACAATATTCCTAACAAAATGATATAACAAGTTTCTAAAAGAAACGAATGTCTTCTTGGATTCTGTCCTTTCTGCCGCCCAGAATCAGCACGCTGAATTGTACTGAGTTGTATGATCAGCTTGCTGAAATATCATAAATTCCATAACAGCTTGCTGAAAAATAACTGTAAGTCTGACAAGTAATACTTAGAATAGCTTGCTGAATTATAAACATAAATGAACACAGCTTGCTGAATTATAATCATCAAAACATAAGGTTTACAATATATATATATATATATATGATTCTCATATGACTTTAGGGGTTTCTTGTACTGTCTGAGCTGGGTCTTTGAATAAGTTTTTGTTGTTAAGATGTTTGTCCTATTATTGTGATATTGTGATGTTTTTGTATTATTGTCGTATTAAACTGCAGAAAATGGATCAAAACATCTTGAGAATGAATTGGAGGGGTAATAAGGTTGATATTAAGGTTGAATTAGACAAGTGTACTCTGTTGGATATAGTTTTAGAGTACGAAGATGAAGAAAAGAAGAAGGGTTTTCGTGATTATGCTTACCCTACCTTTGGCTATTCGTATGAGATGAAACATCACATTTTACTAACTGATACGGACTTGATGTTGATGTTCAAAAGGTTGCCTCAAAAGAGTTTGATAGATATATGGGTTGGGACTGTGATGAAACCAAATGCATTGTATAAGTTAGTCCTAAACTTGAAGAGACAGAATGAGAATGCGAAGAAACAAGAGGCTGGTAAAAATGTTCAAGCAGGGGATGATATGTCAACTGGGGATGATATGTCAACTGGGGATGAGAATGTGTCAATGGGTGGTGACAATGTGATGGCTAGGGGTGGGAATGTGTCACTGGATGAGCTTCAGGACACTAGTGTTATAGCTACAACCCAACCAAAGAAAACAAAACTAAAACCTGTGAAAAAAGGGAAGGGCAATGTTAACTTACCACCACCACCTATTTCTTCTAAAAAATGGAAGCAAACTCTGGCTGTTCATGTGGTGCTTGGCAGCTATGTGGCATTCCATGTAGGCATGCCATCAAGGCTATGCAGCATGTAAAGGTTGATCCAATTAAATTTGTGAGCTCCTGGTATTCAGTTAAGACATATAAGCAGTCCTATAACTATAGTATCAATCCAATTGCTGATAAAGACACTTGGCCTCAATATGAAGGCCTTCCCACCATTACTGCACCTGCACTAAAAAGGGGAGTGGGCAGGCCAAGCAGAAACAGGAGAAGAGAAGAGGGTGAGGATCCAAAGGGAAAAAGAAGTAAGACAGTGAAATGTAAGACTTGTGGTCATTTTGGCCATAATGCAAGAACTTGTAAGGGTGCACCAACTGCCAAAGAACTGAAGGGAGCTGTCCCAAAGTTGGTTAGAAATACAAAGGTTAGAGATCAATCAAATGCAGCAAAAGCAGCTAGAGCAGTAGCTAAGGCAGCAAAGGAAGCAGCAAAAGGAAATGCACAAGCTGGACCCTCTACAAGGAAGAGAAAGAGTACAACTCAAGGGACTGCATCACAACCATCACAAGCTTCTGTTCTCACTGCATCTCAGGCTCAACATCAGAACTAGAATTATATTTTACCTAGACTTTTCGATTATGTTGGTCTATTTTGGATGATATCAGGTTTTTGGGTATGCTACTAGGTTTTGGGGGATGATATTTAGCTATCCTTTATGTAATGTGGATTATGTTGGTCTATTTTGGATGCTGTCAAGTTTCCCCTATTTTTTCCCCTGTTTTTTCCTTCATTTCTGCTGTTTGTTATATTTGGCGCAAAAATTCAGTTTGAAACAGGTATAGTTTAGGCTTTTAAACGTTTCTACAACGTTTGCTTTGACGGAGGGTTACTACTTAGAAAGAAACAGGAGTTTAGGGGTACCATGTAGAGAAGCAAATAAAGTGATGGTATCATGTTGAAAAACAAAAACTACATTGGTACCATATAAAATTTCCCAACAAATAATTTAGGACGTGCAAATATCAACACCCTTAATTAAACCTATTGCATAACAACTTTGGAAGACCAAAATAAGTAATATGAATATTCAAGGCGACATTGATAACATACAACAAATTACTCGGTGTTATGCCCAAAATTCGGTTCGGGTATTCTAAAATGGATCCGGGTCAGATACGGGTTCAATTTGGGGATTTTCATGATAAATTAGGGTTTTGGCACATATTGAAGAAACCAGGCCGCGCCATCACTTTCCTTATAGGGAGGGCGCGCCCTAATTGATACTTCCATATCAGAGATTTCTACTCAAGCTGGAATTCTACTCAAGATGGAATTCTACTCAAGTTTTTATAGTTTTTAATGAAGGATTCTACTTAAGCTTGGATTCCACTCAAGCTTGGATTCCACTCAAGCTTGGATTCCAGGAGATATTGAAGAATTCCCTCCTGTCGTATCTCAGGAGGGGGATGTCCGTCGCAGAAGGCCTCCAGGGGTTTGCCTGGATATAAGGACCCTTCTTAAACACTAAGGGCGCGCCCTAAGGTGGAAAGATGGGGACTTTTTGGTGTGTGCTTTGGGAGCTCTGTTCCTGTAGCCAATGGGCGCGCTCTCATTGGGGAACTTTGGAGTAATCCTGCACTTTGCACCCAAAAGCTCTGGATCACCTGTCCTGCTATCTGGTGGGTGCTTCTCATTCGGGGGACAGGGATGCGTTCTGCACTTGGGGTAAACCACGGCTATACCTGCGTCCTTGAAATCAAGAAATAGCTGGTAACGGATAGGACTAGTCCTCGACGGGGGAAGTTTCCTTATCCGTGAAGTCTTGAGATCTTGGATGAGCCTTGGGCCTTTGTGGTTAGGCCTCATAGTAGAACATTCCGGAAGCTGGTCCGTTATCCAAGCCCATTTGGGTTTCTTGTTCTTCAAGAACTACGTATGGCTTGATCCCCTATAAATACCGGGGTACGTAGGCCGATTGGGGGGTTGGAAGTCGAGAGCTCTGAATAGCCGCCACTAACCCTATCAATCTCAGCCACCAATTCATCACAGCCACCACACTCCGGCGACTTATCCGGCGAAGAACCACTGTCATAGATCTTGATTCCGGCGATGTACCTCGAATTTTGTTGTTACCAAATTCCTCCGTCAACAAATTGGCGCTAGAAGGAGGGGTGCTGATTAAGATCATAATCCAAGGAGGATGGATTTCTCACCACGATGAAGGTTCTTAAGAAACGACAAGCAAGATCTAAGGAATAGCCCTCGATAGGGTTGCAGATCTGCAGCAACGGAGAAGATCCAAGGATGGCGATTTCTGGTAGGGGGGTCGAACAAGGTCTGAAGGTGAACTGATTTTTAGGCTGCTGCTGCAAAAAGATGGTTCCGGTTATCTCGAAGGCGGTGATTTCCGATCAGCAGCTTTGAACTAAGTTTTTCAAGGGGAGATTCCGAATATGATTCAAGGAAGGATGTTCTAAGAAAGAGACGCAATTATCGAGATCTCGTCCTTATCACGGAGGGCGCGCCCTCACTATCAGGATGCATCCTCAAGAAATCTGAGGGCGCGCCCTAAGGGTGGTATCCAAGGTTCAGATGATTTCCAATAAGTTATGGGAGAATTCAATGACTAAACACGCCCTCATCTCCAGGATGCCTCCTCCAGGTTACGATTCTCATCATGGTTTGAAGATATGGTCTCAAGTATGGCTTAATTGATGATGGGTCATCGATCTTGGAGTTAAAATATATGAAAATTCGTATGTATTGTGCTGCACGCGCTACCTACACTATTTGGGTCATATCTTGAGTTCTAGAAGTCTGATTTGGACGATTTTACAGCCCACGCGAAGCTTATTAAATTCTCGTTAACCCAAAGGTGTTACCATCAGAAGAATTTGGCAGGAATCAGTCCGAAACTGGAGAAGGAGGACAACTACGAATTTTTAATAAAGAATTCTACTTGGTTTAGGAAACCTATTGGCAATTGGTTTAGGATGAAATCCACATCCTATTCTGAGAAGAAGGTTATGGTGAAAGTTAGCACGGGAGTAAGTTGGGATGCAAACACATGAAGATGGAGTCTTACGTATATGAGACACAATTATCAGGAGTTGCATCTTTATCTCAAGGGGCGCCTACCAGTATTCTACTTTCAAGTGGAGAAATACATGAAGCTGCATATTCATCTTTCATCATCTCTGACAGGACATGCTCACATGAAGGAGGTTGCGTCAATAGAAGCCTCAAAGATTTTCTAAAAAGGTGCCGCATCTCTTATCAAGGGCGCACTGCCAAGGCGTGCCACAGGGCGCACCCATGGAAGATGATATTGAAGAGAAAGCTGCAAATGATGGGTTTTGTTAATTCAAGCAGAGCATTCCTCAAAATATTATTAAGAAGCGCGCCTTCCCCTGACTGGGCGCGCCTCCAGGTAATATCCAACCTCTATATTATTTTGCTCTATATATTTATTGCATGTATAAAGTTACAGGGATTTACTTGATGAGAAGGCCTCCAGGGGTTTGCCTGGTAAAAAGGCCTACAGGGGTTTGCCTGGTGAGAAGGCCTACAGGGGTTTGCCTGGTGAGAAGGCCTACATGGGTTTGCATGGCCAGAAGAAAGGGGAACACTTGGAATCGAGGCCCCGTAATTCACAGCGCGTGCCCCCTGATTACAGGTCGAGGCCCCTTGGACATGAGCGAGCCCTTCCTCAAGGTCGTGGTCCACATCGCGCGCCCCCTGATTACAGGTCGAGGCCCCTTGGACACGAGAGAGCCCTGCTTTGAGATTTTGTTGGAAAAGAATGAAGCCGAAGATGTAGGAATGACGTTGTCAAGCCTAATCACCAAAGTGAGGAATAGCCCTTGACATATTGCTGAGGGCGCGCCCTCATGAAAGGCCCTACATTTGTTCTCTTGGTTTCTTGTAGTGCAACTAGTGGAAGAGAGGGTGAGAATCCTCAACCTCAGGGAAATGCTCTACATAAAGATGTTTGCACTAAATCACGCAAGCGTACGTGGTCACAAGTAATATATGAATAAGTCGAGTTCGTTCCCACAGAGATCTGGTTATGGTTTTAATTCAGTTATTGTACCTATGCAACAATGTATGGTTATTACTCACTGCTAAGACAAATAACAAATTGGGTTTAATTAACTAAATTAACTAGAAAGTAAATTAACAACTAAGAATTAACTAACTAACAAGAATTGAAATTGAATTACGTCTACAAGAGTAACATGGGATCCTAACTTCATTAAATACTTCGCTTAGATCTGACGCCTTTAATCACTATATGCAATGGTTATGATATCTGATCGGATAACACGAAACAAGTACACGCTACCTGTCAGCATACGTATACCAAACTAAACATACATCCACAAAAGAGATAGAAGATGAATAGACACCAATTATGCTTAGACCCTATATGTCTATAGAATTTGAAAACATAACGGTTGAAGAACAAGTTATCCATAAAGATCACACAGGGCAATATAAGTATTTTCATCTCATACTACGAATCATGTTGATAAACAATCATGAACCTATGCTAGCATGACAAGTTCTAAATCTCAAGATCCACTTTCACTTCACAAGAGATTAACAAATTAGATGTTAGCTACGCATCTAGCAATTAAGCACAACCATACGAGGATATCAGATATACATCACACACAGATCTTTAAAGCAATCAAGATACTAAAGCTCCATAAATAAATATGTTAGAATCCCATGACAACGATTAGTTCATAATCGAACCTCTCGTCATCATGGGATCTGATGAAACCATGATAAAAACAAAGTATGAAAAGATACAAATAAATCTAAGTAATTGATATGTAATGGTTCTCTTCCTAATGATACAAATTACAAAGGTTGGATGTGTTTATATAGGCTCTAGAAGTCTTGCCCACCAAGCAATTGCCGTTTCAGAGTTGGAATAGAAGATTGGCAATTTCCGTTCTTGAATGAGAATAGAATTGCAAATTCCATGTATAGATCTGATTCTGGAATGTTCTAGCCGCCCAGAGCAATTACCATACTTATTAGAAGTAGGAATTATAGCAATTTCCTTGTCAAAGTTGAATTTCTGCAGCTCGGCACATAATACGTTTCCTAAACTGATTCGGTTTTGAAGGAAAATTCGTAGCTGAATTTTCTTAAGTATTTCTGGAACGTTCCAATCATAACTGGACCTCTGGACCACCTTAGAATGATAGAGAATCTCGTTATCTTCGCGTGGACTGCTTACGGGCCTCAAACGGACTTCTAGAACTCAAGATATGGCCAAAACAGTAATTTTCAAGATTTTCCGCGCGCAACCTGCGCCCAGCAGTCTGTTTGTCGCGCAGCCTGCGCCAACCACGCGCAACCTGCCCGTGCAACACCTGTCCCATATTGTAGAAAATCTCCCAAGCTTCGCGTGGGCAGTAAGATCGCTGAAAACGGACTTCTAGAACTCCAGATATGTCCAAAACAGTGTAGACTGCGCAACTGTCTCAGAAATCCGAATTTCAATAAATTAATTCTCCAAAAACGATAGAAGCATCCACCTTAATCAACATTCTCGTAAATCTGCACAACTAAGCAAAACACATCAAAATTACAACAAACTTGAGCCCAAGACAATCAATTTAAGCCGATATGGAACGCTCCAAGTGGATATAAATCCACTTATCACACCCCCAAACTTAAACTGATGCTTGTCCTCAAGCATAAACAATTACAACTAACTAATTAGTACCACTTCCGTAGGTGATCACGGTTGCATTTGGCATATGCAACAAGCCCTTTAAACCCCTAGGCAGCCCTAGTGGACGAGTAAGGTCTCGTGAGGGCCTATAGCGAATGTACCCACAAAATCCATTTAACCTAATGCAATGCAATGCATGAATGCAACTAATATGAAAAATGCAACGATCCCCTTCAAACTAACCAAAACCAACTAGCAAGCAAATATCTTAGAGAATGCAACTAAATCCAAATAGAGCTCGACTAAGTCCCCGTATACTAACAATACATGAACAGAAACGTGCGTGTGTGCGATGCTCATCATAAATACTCCCAACACTAGGTCAAAAATCATACATATTCTTCGCCAAGACAATCACAGGTTTATAAATAGAATAGACTGTAGACACTTCATAACCTAGGAACACCTCCATCCTTATTCAAGTTAGACAGGAATTCATGCTTTATTAACGACAAACAACTATATAGAACACAAACAAACATGCTTATTTGACTGTACAATGAATGAGACCCCTAAAGGCTTATACAATAATACCCATGTAGCGAGTGTTAGGTCAGCAATCCCAAACCACAAGGGCTTTAGGTTACTAGGACTAAGTCCCCTCAGACTTAATTACTCGAGTATTAAAGAGCTCACTCGTGGCCAATTATGCAACTACACATTCACACAACTTTTTTTTTCTTTTTTTTTCCTTTTTTTTTCTCTTTTTTTTTCTTTTTTCTGACTTTTTTTTTCCCACATATGCAATCTGGAATGAGAATTCTCATTTCCAACCCTAGACTACTCATATAAATATGAGCCGGCTACTAGCCATTTGACACCTAGCCATTATTAATAACAATTAGCATGAAATTCATGGTTTCCCCCAAACTTAGACTTTAGTGCTCCTACGCCATCAAGGGAATAACGAAAATTCTAAATATAAACAAGTGATTAAATCTAAAACAACCAAACAAGCATGACCTCAACCTAGCCCAAAAGCAAACAATGAGTCTGTGTAATTAGTTTTGTTTCTGAAGCATGCAAGTCAATTTCATAGAAACTATAAATCAACCCTCTATTCATCATTACCACACTCAATTAGACACCTATCTACCAATCAGAATTAGCTCGTTCTAAGGGATCATGGAAAATGCATACCATGAAAATGCAACTAAAACGAACTCACATGATATACGAACAAAAATAACAGAATGTCCTACATGAAACAGACGTAAATAATACGAACATATATGCATGAACTACTACCAATATGCAAAGCATGAAATCCTACATGAACACAATGACTAACAATCACATATATATACACTACTTATCCCTCAAACCACCCCCAAACTTAGAATATTCAATGTCCTCATTGAATGGAAGTAAATACAAGGGAAAGTAGAAAACATACCAGTATACAACAATGCTTGGGTTGCCTCCCAAGAAGCGCTTCTTTAACGTCAATAGCTTGACGTTACTTCAAGCCTCCATTAAGGATGATAATAGTTTGCTTGGTCCTCTCTTCGTGAGACTTCATCGTCATCACGGCGACACACTTTCTGCCCCTTATCCTCGCTTGGCCTATTCGTATAACAAATATGTCCTATTCCAATGCCTTCCTCAGTTGACCCAAAATCTGTCAATTTGTAGAACAACACACATTCGCGGGCTTCGCTTGAATATAATGGAGGAGGGTAAATGTTAATTGCCGAAGCCTTTGGTTCCTCAAAGAGAACTTCCTCCATTGGCTCTAATGCGCTACCTCCATCTTTGAATTCTGAGACAAGTAGAAGATCTGCATCTTTCCCCAGTTCTTCATCCTCTCGGTACGCACATACCAATTTTTGAAATTTGTGCAGCTCAACAGTGTCTGACCCAAATAGTGCCCTTTCCAAAGCATCCACCTCACCAGCATGATCAAATTTCTCACATGGCTTGTGAACGCTCACCTCACCTTGGAATTTGTCTTCTTCGATTAAGCATGCAGTACCTTGCTCCAAGTCATCGTTATTTTCTGGAATTGCCTCTTGTATGGATTGCTGTTTCTCTTGTTCCAAGACACTCAAAACTTGAGCAACTAGTGTCTCCATAGATTTGAGATTCTTCTCATGACCCTCTACAAGCATCATAATCTCCTTCCTAATCTCCTTCAAATCATCAACCTCATCTGACTGAAAAGTAGGAATAGGTTGCTGATGTTGAAACTCTTCACTTCCAATGAAATATGACATGTCTGGAACATCTTGCTGGTACTGTTGAGGCTGGTATGGAAAATATGGTTGTTCCTCATAACTCAGAGGTTCAGATTGCCACGGGTCATACTGCTGCAGAAAATTATGCCCTAGCTGCTGCTGAAAATCCTGGTTCTGCTGCTGCAGAAAATTCTGAGGATAGTAAGGCTGTGCTCCATATTGTTGACCTTGATACTGCTGATAAGGCTGCTGAGGTTGTTGAATACCACCTTGGTTGCTCCAGCACTGATTCGTCTCATGTGCGCCCGCACATAGCTCACAAACACTAACCACCTGCTGAACTCCATAGTAATTTAGAAAATCCATCTTCAAAGTCAACGCTCTTTGACAAGTACCTGAAACACCAACGAACTACACAAGAATAGATAAGTAACTAATCCGAGTCAGTGAACTCTAACGACCACTATTGACAAGCACATAAACCAAAAATAAAACACCGATGATCCCCGGCAGCGGCGCCAAAAACTTGTTTGCACTAAATCACGCAAGCGTACGTGGTCACAAGTAATATATGAATAAGTTGAGTTCGTTCCCACAGAGATCTGGTTATGGTTTTAATTCAGTTATTGTACCTATGCAACAATGTATGGTTATTACTCACTGCTAAGACAAATAACAAATTGGGTTTAATTAACTAAATTAACTAGAAAGTAAATTAACAACTAAGAATTAACTAACTAACAAGAATTGAAATTGAATTACGTCTACAAGAGTAACATGGGATCCTAACTTCATTAAATACTTCGCTTAGATCTGACGCCTTTAATCACTATATGCAATGGTTATGATATCTGATCGGATAACACGAAACAAGTACACGCTACCTGTCAGCATACGTATACCAAACTAAACATACATCCACAAAAGAGATAGAAGATGAATAGACACCAATTATGCTTAGACCCTATATGTCTATAGAATTTGAAAACATAACGGTTGAAGAACAAGTTATCCATAAAGATCACACAGGGCAATATAAGTATTTTCATCTCATACTACGAATCATGTTGATAAACAATCATGAACCTATGCTAGCATGACAAGTTCTAAATCTCAAGATCCACTTTCACTTCACAAGAGATTAACAAATTAGATGTTAGCTACGCATCTAGCAATTAAGCACAACCATACGAGGATATCAGATATACATCACACACAGATCTTTAAAGCAATCAAGATACTAAAGCTCCATAAATAAATATGTTAGAATCCCATGACAACGATTAGTTCATAATCGAACCTCTCGTCATCATGGGATCTGATGAAACCATGATAAAAACAAAGTATGAAAAGATACAAATAAATCTAAGTAATTGATATGTAATGGTTCTCTTCCTAATGATACAAATTACAAAGGTTGGATGTGTTTATATAGGCTCTAGAAGTCTTGCCCACCAAGCAATTGCCGTTTCAGAGTTGGAATAGAAGATTGGCAATTTCCGTTCTTGAATGAGAATAGAATTGCAAATTCCATGTATAGATCTGATTCTGGAATGTTCTAGCCGCCCAGAGCAATTACCATACTTATTAGAAGTAGGAATTATAGCAATTTCCTTGTCAAAGTTGAATTTCTGCAGCTCGGCACATAATACGTTTCCTAAACTGATTCGGTTTTGAAGGAAAATTCGTAGCTGACTTTTCTTAAGTATTTCTGGAACGTTCCAATCATAACTGGACCTCTGGACCACCTTAGAATGATAGAGAATCTCGTTATCTTCGCGTGGACTGCTTACGGGCCTCAAACGGACTTCTAGAACTCAAGATATGGCCAAAACAGTAATTTTCAAGATTTTCCGCGCGCAACCTGCGCCCAGCAGTCTGTTTGTCGCGCAGCCTGCGCCAACCACGCGCAACCTGCCCGTGCAACACCTGTCCCATATTGTAGAAAATCTCCCAAGCTTCGCGTGGGCAGTAAGATCGCTGAAAACGGACTTCTAGAACTCCAGATATGTCCAAAACAGTGTAGACTGCGCAACTGTCTCAGAAATCCGAATTTCAATAAATTAATTCTCCAAAAACGATAGAAGCATCCACCTTAATCAACATTCTCGTAAATCTGCACAACTAAGCAAAACACATCAAAATTACAACAAACTTGAGCCCAAGACAATCAATTTAAGCCGATATGGAACGCTCCAAGTGGATATAAATCCACTTATCAAAAGACTTAGCTTCAAGAAAATGCTCCAACATAGGACGCGCCCTCAAGGAATTCTCCCTCAGAGGATCTTTCTGGTTAGGCTGCGCCCTCAAAGAAAGATGCAAATTCTCAAGCGGACTCCAGTATATACGAGGATAATTTACTACTTGGACTCCAGAAGGAAAGAAGCTGTTGAGTTGCGGCCCCACGAACCATAGTGTGTGCCCCCTGATCATCAGGTTGAGGCCCCAAGGTCGTGAGCAAGCCCCTCTATGAAGAAACAATACTTTGCTACAGAGGACGCGCCCTCGTATCTACAATGACCTGGAAGATAGGTATCAGGGCGCGCCCTAACTTAACAACCTCATGATGTGGCTTTGTCTGCAAGTATGATCGCAATGATCCATGGCATATCTTTTGTTTGAAGAAAATTGTATTGATGTGCGGCCCCATGAATCTTAGGATGTGCCCCCTGATAGGCAGGTTGAGGCCCCAAGGTCATGAGTGAGCCCCTCTACCCAAGAATGACATTCATCCGGACTAGAAGAGACTTTGTCATTGCCCTCATCCATATAGGGCGCGCCCTAAGCAACAGGGCGCGTCCTCAGAAACTCCAACGACTCTCTCTTAAGGAATGATATTCTGATGCTGGGGGGTAGTATTGATGCACCTCCCTAGCCCTATGTATACATGTATCTCATGATAATTTGTGTGAACAACGGAATACCCCCACGAGGATGCCTCTTCGTGAGATGCCTTTCATAGGATGCCTCCTTGTGAGATGCCTCTTCGTGAGATGCCCTTTGTTGGATGCCTCCTAGTGAGATGCCTCTTCGAGAGATGTTATTCATAGGATGCCTCATTTTGAGATTCCCCTTCATGGGATGAGATTTGAAGTAGCCCGTGACTGGAGAATGCACTCTTTCTACCAGAAATTGATTGAAGTAGAACAATGCCAGAATAGTAGACTACAAGGTAAATTAATTACCTCCTAGTCTAGGGGGTAGTCCATGTACACTTTCCCTAGACTTAGTTGAGTGAAATTTTCAACTTTTTCGAGAATACAAGATTATGCTTGTAGGGAGTGCCCCGAAGGGTGAGTTTGAATAGTTCTGGTCAATTGAGGATGCGCCCTTGAGTAGAAGATTCGATGCGGAACTTTTTCTTGTAAGCATGCAAGCTTTCCATCTTTTGAGGACGCGCCTTCTATCACCACATCCTTTTGAAGCTCTAGTGCAATTCTCTTAGATTTGATGGATGCAGCCTCCGAACTCTAAAGTCATCAATCCACTTGACAGTATCTTGATCAAATTTGGATATGTCTCACAATCAAGGTGGAGGTTCTTATGAATAAAATGGTTATGATTTTGAAGATAGCTTGGGGGTAATCAAGCTCGTCACGAAGCTTATATTCCGGAAGAGATCCCTGATCCCCCACACTATTGTGGAAATCCGGCTACCGGTGGACAGCCGCCCGTTCTTATTAGCAACGTGGAGTTGATGGAGCAGTTATATCATATGGGTACTACCATAAATAACTTCGGGGCAAGATTGGATTCAGTGGAGCAAGAGCAAGGAAGTAGGAGAAAATCTCGGAGTATTCCACGAGATCACCGTCGAACAGGGAAAGCTTTTCAAGTTGAGGAAAGCTCTCGAAAAGGTGAAGAAGTGCAAGAACGGAGGTTTCAATTGTATGTCAGATGTTCAAGAGAGAGCGCGCTCTCATCCTCATCATTCTGGGCACCCGCTAGTGAAATCCAGCGGGTTGAAGAGAGAATGTCTAGGGATAAGAAAGACTTTGCAAGCTTGAAGAAACTCTTAGGGATGATGATTTAAGGATGGTACTCCTTGAGCATCAGAAGAAATAGAAGCACTTGGAATTGAGGCCCCGTAATCCACAGCGCGCGCCCCCTGATTACAGGTCGAGGCTCCTTGCACATGAGCGAGCCCTTCCTCAAGATGGTGATCCACAGTGCGCGCCCCCTGTTAACAACAGGTCGCGGCCCCTTGGACTTGAACAAGCTCCTCATCATGATAATACTGGAAGAAGAGGTAACCGTTATGACGGTGATAGAAGAATGGAGTTATATCGAGGAAACGGGCAACCGCGTAATCAGGGCGCGCCCTCTGGTGATAGGTCACCTCATATCCATCAGATTCCCTCAAGCACCTCTAGTGAGTCCAGGTCGAGGACGCGCCCTCACTTAGGGGAACAGTACCAGAGAGGCTCTCAAGGGAATCCACAGCCTCAAGGGAATCCATGACCTCAGGGGAATCCACAGATTGAAGAGAATCCACAAGCTCAAGGTCAAAAGGAACAAACTCAAACTCAAGAGGTAATTCTCACACAACTTCATGTCGGAGTTCCAGGAAATGCTCAGACGACAACTCAACCTTCACCCTTGGGGGGGGTACTCAAAACAACTGTGCCACCAAATAGTCAAAATATTCCAGGTGTGGGCATTTTTAATGTCGTCGACTTGAAGAGGCTTCTTTCTCACTTGGATGGAGGAAGGATATCTGCTACGGCACAAACTCCTTCTGCACTTTCAACAGAGGTTAGAGAGGCACAGCTCCCTACAGGATATAGATCTATGACCAATGATCTACGTTTTCATGAAAATGCAGACCCTGTGGAATTCTTAGGATGTTTTGACATTGAGATGGATGTTTACCAAGTAACTGACTTGGATAGATGACATCTGCTGGCAACTACTTTCAGTGAGAATGCTTAGCAATGGTTTCAAAAGCTTGGATCTGGAGTAATTACCTATTGAGCAATCCTTGGTAGAAAATCGGAAGACAGAAGCTCAGGTAATGCTAAGGGGAAGATTACAAGTCCTGTATATCGTATTGGAATCAGCACTAACGGAGTGAATGCAACTAGTGTTGGAAGAGAATGGGGAACTCCAGATACGTATTCTTATGATCGAAGGACAAATAATTACACTCCGTTGGTGACTTCGATTGAACACATATTTGAGGTGAACAAGAATAAATGGCTTTTTAAGAAGCCGGTTCCTCTATCTGCCTGGAAAAGCAAGGATAAGAAGAAGCACTGTGAGTACTATGAGTCGACAAGTCACAATACTCATGAATGTCGTCAGCTGAAGGATAAAATTGAAGATTTGATCAAGGAAGGATACTTGACCGATTGGATTGTCAGAGAAGTCAAGAAGCACAAGGAGAATCCTGAGAAGAACGGAGGGCGTGCCCTTCGTAATGAAGACATGCCTGAAGAGAAGAAGTTTACTAAAGAGGGAAGTATCTACACTATCTTTGGAAGACAACACTTGGGGGGTGATAATAAAAATGCATTGGAAATATATGCTTGAGAGGCAAGATATACCTCTCACCGATGTGAATAGCTTGGGGTTAAGGCCGCCCAAATTGTTCAAGGGAAAGTGTGCGGATATCACTTTTACTGAGGAAGAATCTAAATGGGTACACCATCCACACAATGATGCTCTGGTGGTGGCAATCCAGATTGGATCCAAGAATGTGCATCGGGTTTTTGTCGACAATGGGAATTCGGTGAATATCTTATACTATGGCACTTATAAGAAGTTGGGACTTCTGGATAAGGATATGATTCTAGACAATGGATGGATTTATGGTTTTTCGGGTGAGTCTGTGAAAGTTATGGGAACTATCAAGCTACCGGTAACTCTTGGGGAAGGAGCTCTTTCTGTGACTCAGATGATGGATTTTATGATTTTGGATGTGGAATCATCGCACAATGCTTTGGTAGGGCGCCCTTTGTTGAAGGAAATGAAGGTTGTGACTTCTATCTACCATCTTGCAATGAAATTTCCAACACCCAATGGAGTAGGAACTATTCGAGGATCCCAGCATGATTCGAGGGATTGTTATCATAAGGCAATCAAAGGGTTTAGAAGACAACGAGATGGAGGGCGCGCCCTCAGTGAAAGTAGTTCATTATCTTGTCCAAGAAGCAAAAGAGGAAGCGCCCCCTATAAGGGGGCGCCTTGGGAAATTGCATAAGGAAAGTGCCCCAGTTCTTTGTGATCTTCAAGAAGGGATTCTGGAAGAGGTTGAGGAAGATTCGGAGGACGTCATCTCCATCAATCTTAGAGGTGAGCAAGTTGAAGGTAGGCGGATGTTGCTTGAAGACTTGCTGCATACCCTTGTTGAGGAAGACTTCCCTCTAAAAGAGGACGTGCCCTCCAAGGATGGTGCCATGATTGAAGACCCTCGAAGTCTTGATTTTGATATTGATCTAAGAATGCCTCAACCGGTGGAAAAGACAGATTCGACAGAAGATACAATCTCAATGTTGGTGGATGCTAGAGATTCAAGTAAAATTTTGAAGGTCGGTTCTTAGTTGAATTCTGAGTAGAGAGATATGCACACAAGCTTTCTTTTGCCAAATTGAGATGTTTTTGCTTGGAGTCATGCTAGTATGGTGGATATTGACCCAAAGGTCATGTGTCATCACTTGAATATAAATCCTGACAGGAAGGGTATTAGGCAGAAGTGACGCCCAGTAATTGGGGAAAGAGCTATTGCATTGAAGGAAGAAGTTGATAAATTGTTAAACATTGGCTTGATTAAAGAGTTTTACTACCCGGAGTGGCTACCTAACCCGGTTCTCGTTATGAAGCCTAATGGGAAATGGAGGACTTGTGTAGATTTCAGTGATATGAAAAAAGGCTTGCCCAAATGATATTTTTCCTCTTCCTCGGATTGGTCAGTTGGAAGATGCAACAGCATGATAGAGGATTATACCGCTACATTGGAATGCCCTTTGGCTTGATTAATGCAGAAGGAACTTGAAAAGACCATGGGAGTGTATGTGGATAACAGCTGAAGGGGTCCGTACGCCTTAATATCATAAGGCTCGTCCTCTGTAAATATATGTAAATATTTAGCTTTAGTACGAGCCCTGTGAGAGGTTTATACTTGTGCATAATATCTCTTGTTTCTTACGCCGAGTTAGCTCATGTAAGCTTAGAGATGTTGTGCATTTGTGTTATTCCTCTACGAAGAAGCCAAAATTAGAGATGGATGCAAAAGCTTAGAGATGTGGATTGAAGAATTTCAGGACGCGCCCTGGAGGAGAAAAGCTACATAAATTTTGGGTTTTTTGAGGAAAATTCCATATAACATCTCTGATTTCATATGGAATTGGGGGGTAGTTGTTATGCCCAAAATTCGGTTCGGGTATTCTAAAATGGATCCGGGTCAGATACGGGTTCAATTTGGGGATTTTCATGATAAATTAGGGTTTTGGCACATATTGAAGAAACCAGGCCGCGCCATCACTTTCCTTATAGGGAGGGCGCGCCCTAATTGATACTTCCATATCAGAGATTTCTACTCAAGCTGGAATTCTACTCAAGATGGAATTCTACTCAAGTTTTTATAGTTTTTAATGAAGGATTCTACTTAAGCTTGGATTCCACTCAAGCTTGGATTCCACTCAAGCTTGGATTCCAGGAGATATTGAAGAATTCCCTCCTGTCGTATCTCAGGAGGGGGATGTCCGTCGCAGAAGGCCTCCAGGGGTTTGCCTGGATATAAGGACCCTTCTTAAACACTAAGGGCGCGCCCTAAGGTGGAAAGATGGGGACTTTTTGGTGTGTGCTTTGGGAGCTCTGTTCCTGTAGCCAATGGGCGCGCTCTCATTGGGGAACTTTGGAGTAATCCTGCACTTTGCACCCAAAAGCTCTGGATCACCTGTCCTGCTATCTGGTGGGTGCTTCTCATTCGGGGGACAGGGATGCGTTCTGCACTTGGGGTAAACCACGGCTATACCTGCGTCCTTGAAATCAAGAAATAGCTGGTAACGGATAGGACTAGTCCTCGACGGGGGAAGTTTCCTTATCCGTGAAGTCTTGAGATCTTGGATGAGCCTTGGGCCTTTGTGGTTAGGCCTCATAGTAGAACATTCCGGAAGCTGGTCCGTTATCCAAGCCCATTTGGGTTTCTTGTTCTTCAAGAACTACGTATGGCTTGATCCCCTATAAATACCGGGGTACGTAGGCCGATTGGGGGGTTGGAAGTCGAGAGCTCTGAATAGCCGCCACTAACCCTATCAATCTCAGCCACCAATTCATCACAGCCACCACACTCCGGCGACTTATCCGGCGAAGAACCACTGTCATAGATCTTGATTTCGGCGATGTACCTCGAATTTTGTTGTTACCAAATTCCTCCATCAACACTCGGCATCTTGGAGCATCCTCCCTTGAAAATACTTACGGGACCATTTTTTTTTTTTTGAAATTATTGCCAGTAACATTCCTCCAAATTTGTACTCCCAGTTCTGTTTTATAAGTGATGCGAGTTTTTGATAATGCCAGGGCATACATTTTTTGATACTATATTTTTTAAAATGTTTTTAGACACTACTTTTGGAACAAGATTTATTCCCCGCTAATGAAGCAAAATGAAATTACAAATTACGAATTCGAGAGAGAGAAATCGAGCAATTATCGCTTGTGTACCTTATACCTTTTGTCTTGACGGCCGGGAAAAGTTAGCTGCTTCTATAATCGTATTATAAATGTATTTACACCAACAAATATACAAACAACTGTTACAGATGAAGTTAACACCGTCCATCAACGAACTACATTCATATTTGATTAGTATCCAAATTAATCAAAAAACAACAAACAATAAAAAACACAACAAAAACACAACCATGTAATACATGGTTCTGATAGATACATTATTTGTATAATTACAGAATTACAATTATAATAGGATTTCAATATTTTTTATATTTTATTAAAAGAAAAAACAAATTTTAGGAATAATAGAAATTTAGGGGTAAAACCGAAATAAAGGTGAAATTATAAAATTATAAATAGAGGAAAACATTAATAAAGGTTATAAAGGAATTTAAGACTATAAAAATTATTAATAAAGGTTATATATTAGATGATTTTAATTATTTTTAAGAAAAACTTTAAGGAAGTTGCACTGGATTGTTTTTGTCGCAAACCGAATTTAAGAAATAATTTCAAAAAATAGTAAAATCATAAAAATAAATAGATAAATAAGAATAATTTTTATAATAATTTTTCAATTTTAAATTAGTAATTAATTTAAATAAATTCTCTCGACAATCCGTGCTTGGCACGGGCTTATCATCTAGTATATCAAATTATACGATTTGCTTTTGTTTTCTCGCCATTGTTGAGTCAAAATCAAATAAAATATTTTACGAATCAAGTTCAAGTAGTTCAGGAACAACTTGGTAGAGCATCCATAATGCAGATGGATTGGGTAATTGATGTGGCCAGAATATTTGGCATTGGAGGGATTCGTCGTTTGCAAAGTTGCTAGAGATAGTTGTTCAAATCGAACAACGGTTGTTTGCCTATTACTCCCTCCGTCTCACAATTCTTTTCTCGTTTAATATGTCGGGATTGTTCATAACATGAGACAAATTACTAATTTACGTCTAATCTACAAGTCCAAATATAGTCATGAGTGATCTTGTTGGATTCGTATTTATGAGTACTTTAATACAGTGAAGTTTTTATATTTAAAACTAATACGAAATTAAAGATATTAACGATCAAAAGTGTGCGTTGGCAAACGTGATAAAGGTAAACGGGAAAAGTTTTAAGAGACAGAGGGAGTATTATTAATATTTTATTCATTTGCAGGCCTACCAAGTTGCTTGCTGCACTTTTTTAAAGGTTTGTCATAGCAGCAACGGGAAAATAAATTCTTTCGTTCCTGAACTATTTTGATTTTATTGTTTTAGCCCCTGAACTAAAGATTCCGTATTTTACGTAATTAAACTTTTGAATTTTTCTGGTTTAGGTTCCTTCGTTAAAAAGATTCTAACGGACGTTAGATGTTGATGATGTGTCATGGATGTGGAAAACAAATTTTTAGTTTAAGTCCCTAAACCTTTTCATTTTCTGATTTAGGTCCTTAGAAATTAAAATTTTAAATTTCAGGGACAAAATAATTAATTTTTTTTAAATTTTAAACATAAAATTAAACATGAAAATTTATACTTTAAACATAAAAATTGAATATAAAATTTTAAACATAAAAATTGAATATATGAAATTGAACATAAAAACTGAACATAAAATTTTATATTTTAAACATAAAAATTGAACATAATAATTTAAATTTTAAACATAAAAATTGGACCAAAAATTGAATCATGAATAAGGATATACGCTTTATAAGTACTAGCTTATAATTTTCTTTTTAAAATTCAATTATAATACAACCTTTTTTAATTTATCCATTTTACATTATAATTTTTTTTTTAAATTCACTTCTAATACAACCTTTTCTAATTATATTCTTTTTAGATTATAATTAATTTTTAATGTGATCTAATCTTGATTGTCTATTTTTAATCCAACGGATCATATAATGTCAACCATTGAAGTGTTTTAAACTATAATCATGTTTATTTATAAAATAAATGGTAATCATGTTTAGATTTATTTTTAAAATTTTATGTTAAAAATTTGAAATTTTTATGTTTAAGGACCCAAACCAAAAATGAAAAAGTTCAGGGATTTAAACTAGAAATTTGTATGCCACATCATTAAGATTTTAACGTCCGTTAGAATCTTGATGACGGAGGGACTTGAATCAGAAAAAATAATAGTTAGAGATTCAAAATACGGAATCTTTAATTCAGGGACTAAAATAATAAAATCGGCATAATTCAGGGATGAAAGAATTTATTTTCCCTAGCGGCAAGACATAGTTATTGAGATAAAACACCCGTAACTTCAAGTCTCTTGTACCATTTCAAGCACGGTAATTTGAAGTTGCGGGTGGCAATCATTTTAATTAGATTTTTTATTTTTATTTCGAAATAATGATGTTGTTTAATAATTTTTAAATTTGATGTTTCATATTTTATGTAATTTTAATTTTTAAAACGATGCTGATTCATCATCATCATCATCATTACATATAGAGTTAGATGATTCTAGAAGATTAGGAGATGATTTTGATTTAACTGAGCGATTGACAACTATTCTGATTTGATGATAGAGATACTGACATTGTGATTCAACATAGTGATGTAGAAGATAGGGTTATGCGATTGTTTCAGGTGTTTGACACGCAGCTTATCGGAGCGTGTCGTGTTGATGACAGATTCAAGCCTTTACTTAAGCTTAGTACTGTTACGAATGGTGTTGCGGATGATCGGTTGCTTGCTCCTCTGGCTCTAAGTCAGGTATAAACATCGAGAGTAGCGATACATTTTGTTGATGTTAAGTTTTATTTGTTTTCGGACTATTTATGTGAACTGAAGGTGAAAAAACGCCGATGATGTTCGTAACATGATTTTTTTTATAACGAATAATTGTGTATAACTTTTAAAGCATTTTACGACAACTATTTGCATGAATCGTGTGACAACGTCGTTGCTGTCCGTGAAATTTGATTCGGTTTTATTTATGGAAATGATGCTGTTATGCTGTGATTAATCCTTTAATTTTTTGTTAGTGTGGTACGAGTGAAGCGTAAGTCAGATAATAGGAGTAGTTTAGAGAGCTTGTATCATGTGTTGTTTGATGATAGTTGTGATTATAAGTTTGGATGTGGCACTCTGTCGGTTATACTTGAAATTTCAGCTGTGTTGAATATCATTTTGTTATTGTGATTAGTGTGAAAGTGGTAACAAGTGCTAAGTGTTTCTGGTTTGAATTTTTTATTTGTTGTAATTAATGAATGATTACGCTTTTTGTGTACGTTGGTCAGCATTTTGAGCCATCAGAAGTAGCTCTGCTTGCAAGGTGCTTGTGTGTTCCCCTCGTGTCTGTTCGTGTTGGGAAGATTGATAACCAGGGGAATCTTATGTGTCCAGCTAGTACGAGGTAATTGTAAACATGTAATTCATTCAGTTGTTTTGCCAATGTGGCATAGTTTACACATTGACCTATAGATATTTTAGTATATCAATTCTGTGTCCAAAATATGTCTTAAGTGCTTGGGTTTTATACAAATTTAAAGGGGACTCATTGTATATTGGTTTAATGCTAGTTTGAGTATTACATAGGTGGTGACAGTACAGGGATTTCCTCGGTCATTTAGTGAATGCTAGTTTATATGCAGCTTATAAATCCCTTAATTCCTTATGTATTTAAGTCAAGGCAATTCCTCTTACATGGAGCATTTTTTAGTTTTATGTGCTTGTAAATACTTATGGCTTGTTTGGTAGAGTAACATTTACATAGTGTATGCCATACAATCACAGTAACATCAAAAAACTTGAGCATGTGGGATGATGCTTCATTGGTAGGGAACTGATATATGTCACTTGAACCAATGTTGGTGATACTTATTACTAACTTAGTTGACTTTATTAAAGATATTATGTGACAGTTTCTTTCTGATACAGGGTTTAAACCCCCAAATGTATTCTTTTGATATGGCATCATGCTAAGCCTCCCACTTATGTTTAATGATTTCTGACTTATAGTATATGAAACATATTGTTTGTAGTGGACAGAAGTTTATGTTTATATTATAAACTCTTGCGGGGGAACCTAGCTAACTTGATGCCCACCTTCTTGTAGTGATATTATCTTTTATCTATAACTCTATCTTATCGTTACTATTGCTGCTATAATAAATCTGTCTCGCCTCATAATAATTTGTCAAAGCTAGAACTTCTTTCTTTTGATCCGTTAAATTGTTAGGGTGCAATTAAGTCTCTTGTACAGGAATTGCAGACTTTTTGTTCGCTTTAGTCAACTCATGACTGGTACTACATGCTGGATCTATCTGGTTTTTTAGAATTCTGTGTCTAAGAAGCACCATGAAGGTTGGTGTAGTGAATGTGATTTGTCATATTAGTTTTGCAATGGAACTGATATAGTTTTTCTCTATTAATAAAAGTGAGCTTGAGTCTGCTAGTTAATAGTCAGTTTATGTCTCATGCACCATGCCATGTACATTCACATTAAATATTGGTGGTTTCGAGCTATGTACTTAGCAGCCAATGTTATTGTGTTACTCTACCCATCCCAAATTAAACGTCTATTGTCTCTGGATGGATGTCTTTAATGGAAGTCCCAGAACAAGTGTCATCTTATATATCAACTCACCATGCAATCACTTTTGCAACATACACTTGCAGTTGTTATACTATATCTCTCGGAAAATAGACAATATTATATTGGAAATGTGGATTTCAAGAAGACTACCTATTGACATGCAAAGAGCGGTGATCTGAGACGTAGAAAATGGAGAGGGAAAATTTGATGTTTTAGATAAGTTTTTTATATTAAACTTAAATTGTTAAACAACACTCTTTATCTTATATGGTGTACTTGTTCTCGATATATAGAACTGTGAGATAGCTTTATTATTGACGGTTACCATGTGCATGCTTCCAAATAAATATATGTTTTGACTTGTAGGTAGAAGTGGACGTTATCTATTATCATCTCCGAATTAAGAAGATACAGTATAAATGTAGCTTCGTGCTCCTATGTTACACATTTCGCTCTTTTATTGAAGATATGTCTCATTGGCTATCTGGTCTTTATTCATATAATTTATATTAATTTATCACTTTATAATGCTCTTGACCCAGTTATGCGTCAATGCTGTTAAATTTTTGTTTTTACATTTTTACATTTTGCAGATTTTGTTTTTCTGCAATTTTGTCTTACTGCACTGTTGATATTTATTTATTGAAGCTTACTTATATTATAAAACTGACTGTGATTATGCTCTTATTTAGGTAAATATTTTCCCTACCCGTAAGACATTGAGCCTTTAAACATCAAAATATATGTTACTTAATTTTTTGAAGGGCTTTCAATGAGGAAGAAAATTACTCTTGTGCTACATATTCCTGTCGAGGAAAATCGATGCTTATCTTCGACGGAAAATTAGTAGAAGGTTGGATTTTTAAGTTGATTCACATTATGATGCAAAATTATTATTTTAGAGTTTATGACTTCAAAGAATACAGTGAGTGGTAACAAGTCAGAGCGAAGATGAAAGAAGTAAAGCTAAGTTTCACACCCATGAATGGATCTTTCCCGATAATAAAAGAGAAACCTGTTGTATTGAGTCTGCCTTGCACAATTCAGATCATTGACATTAATATTAATATTCCTTGCTGAGGTATGCGATTTTGACTCTCAGGAGACTTCTAGACTAATTTATACCCAATTTTGACTTAAAGAATTTTTTTGTCTGATTTAATGAATAACCCTTTGACGCTTGACTGATGCTTGGCCAAATACTTTGAACCTGTCCATAATCTGAAATCTTGTAAAAGGACTGATCTGAAATCTGTAAGGCAAAATTCTGTAAATTTCAGAGATCAAGAATCTTCAGCCAACTATAAAAATTGGTGATGAGAGTCCTATATATTTGACCTCTCAGTCTCTTCCTTGAATATACTTTTCCAAATTTCTTAGATTTTGCATTACATACTAATGGCCAAGTAGCTGAAGAAAGGCTTATCTTTTAATCTATTACATCGAGTTTAGTTTGTTCTTTCAATAAGTCCTTTTAGTTTGTGGCTATCTTTCAATAAGTCTGGGTACTGGGTAGTTGCTTTGGTTCACAGATTGGATTTATATACTCCTTGAGCTTTTCTGTGCTACTAGTATATTTGTGCACAGTATCCTCTTTTTAAGTCTCCAAACTTTACTTAATAGGAGTAACAAATATTCAGCATATAATTATAGTTCTAGGTCATGTTACAAATGCCGATTACTAAAGCCACACTAGTCTATTGGTCTTAATTTATGCTTATGATACTACTACGTAAGAGTTCAACTTCCTCATGGGATGAGAAAACAAAGTCTGTTATCATCATTAATTGTACCAAAATTAAGTTGACATCTAAGGCGAGGGTATTCAGCTGAGAATCTGTAAGTGTAAACTTTGTTTGCATAAAAGGAGTGGTGCTGACTTGGCGATAATTTAAAAAAAAAAAAAGGAGTGATGCTAGAGGTACCAAAATGGCCCTGAAAATAGCTTCCAAATGCTTACATGGCAGATTATATCATGTTATAGTAATTCGGTAAACATTTAGTGACCATATGGGTACTCCGTCCGTTCCATAATGATGCTCGTTTTTGTAGTTTTTATCCATTCCTTTTTAAAGTCTTTTTAGGTATATTCTACAAGTCTGAAATAAATATGATTTTTAAAATAAAACAGCAAATTAATTGTTTTGTTTAACGTTGTTTAGATGGAATCAGGACTATAATAATGATTCTGGTAAGGGGTTTACAATAAACAAGTAAAGGATAAAAAGGAATACAGAGTTGTATCAATTACAAAAAGAGTGTACTAATTGTACTCCATGATATCTCCGTAAAATGCAAAACCAGTAAATCGGTACAGAGAGAGAGTACCTCTAGCTTTCATCTTAGTATAACACTTGTACAAAGACTACCTATGGGATACCCTAAGCTTCAAAACTTCCGAAGACCTAGCCTTTGCTCACTTTATTATTACTCATGCAGCTTTGCCTGCTGCATATATAACATGATTGTTTACATTATGTAGGAACATCAATGAACTACATAAAGCACTCACAAGTCATAACAAGCTTAGTTTTCATGTCTACTCAATAATCTATGGGTAGAGTCATAATCTCGACTTTTTGGGTATCTAATTGTCTAATGATTTACTTCTATTCCAGCAGAGGCAACATAACTCTCACTCTCCTGCCTACCTCTAATTTGTGCATCTCGTTCGTTGCTGATGATGGTCGAGTAGAGAGATTGGGGACCTATCTATTGGTTCAGAAAGCTCTTTCACGGAGATTGAAGAAATTCCTTCAGACCAATCAGGACGATCTTTTGTGTTGAAGATCGCAGGTAGTAAAGACCTTTATTTTTGGAGTTCTGAAAGGCCAAAGCTCCTGGGAGATGAGTTACTTGAAAAGGTAGTATTTTTTTCCTATGTGTTAAAAAGGTAGTATTACTTTGTTGAAATATGATAGCATACAAAGAGAGAGCATTGACAGGAGAAGAAAGATTGTATATATTTTTGGTGTATTACAAGAGCTGTCTAAAGCCCTATATATAGACTATAGTCTGCCTAACTCTTATACGTAAGCAATTACATCATAGTACTACTGTAGACTTTGTAGACTTAATTTAGCACACAATATTTGACACGCCCCTCACTCGAAATCCCATCTTGGGATGAAATACCTATATTGGGATTGAAGAGTGGAATACTAGGAGCTCTTGAGCGTAACCTAGGTATTCAACTTGGCCCATCTCTAGGAATTGAAGACCCATCTTAGGATTGACCCATCTTGAGATTTACTCATCTTGGAGTTAAAGATCCATCTTGAGATTGCCCATCTTGGGATTCACCTATCTTGGGAATATGTAATTGAGAATGTTGGGATATCGGGACTCGAATTTTCGACCACACGATATATTTTAGGCAATGTGAAAATGCAGAAAGTTTTGTTATTAGCTCTATAGTAGATAGCCACCTTATTAAGAGGTTTTCGACCCCTTTAACCACTGCCAGGAATTTTGTTTGTCGCCTGATTCTACATGGGCAGAATTGGCCGATGAAGGTCCTGGTGAATTTGTCTCCATTCGAGACAATAGCTGACGAAGAGAACTGAGTTCAGTCGCACTCATTGCTCCCGTTGTTGAGATAGAAGAGTCAACATGTTCTTCTGACGCAGTGTGATGAGCACTATAGTGAGTGCCTCTTCCTGAGCTTCTACCTGATGAATTGACACGGCTTCGTCCTCCTCGGCCACGACCTCGTAAGTGAGGATGTAAGATAAAACATTCCTCACGAGAATGGTAAATTTTTTTACAATAGTCACACCGGAGAACATCTTTTTCAACATTCGAAGCATCAACCATCTGTTCTGGTTTGCCTTGATTCTGAACACTTCTCGTAAAAAGTGCAGATCGATCAGACACAGTATCAATCGGAGCCATGCTTTCTTTCCGACTCTCTTCGAGCTGCACACGGCCATGTGCTTCTTCAACTGTAGGAAAGGGAATCTGACCAATGAGTTGATTCTTGATTGAATTATACTCCATTGTCAGTCCAGCAAGAAACTTCATCACTCTTTCTTCTTGTACCAATTTTTGGTACTTCTCTTGGTCTTCAGCCTGTTTACACTCGAACACAGTGTAGTGGTCTGACTCCTGCCATAGAGATGTGAGTTCCGAATAATATTCGGTCAATGTTCTGCCCCTTGAGTTAGAGACCATATTTTCTGCTTTACCTCGAAATGTTTGGCCATATTACCCGAATATGAGTATGTTCGGTTGAAAGAATTCCAAATAGCTTCTGCAGTATCAAGAAACAGATAACATTTGCGAATACGTAACTCCATACAGTTAAACAACCATGACTTGACCATGGCATTCTCGTTATCCCAATCATCGAAGCTTGTATCAGTTGCCAAGGGCTTCTTGGCCTTCCCATTTATATATTTCATCAATCGATGGGATTTAAGTGCAAGTGTGCAAGACTCCGACCATTCCAAAAAATTCTTTCCATCAAATTTAGGACTTACATATGGTGTACCATGAAATCCATATTTAACAGTCCCTTGATTAGTATTTTTACTTGTAATCGAATCATTCACAACCTTCGCCATTATAAAAATCAGTAATATCTAATCAATAATTATTGACCATAATATTCTAATATCATAAGGGTATATATCTACTGCTATTTATCTCCCTAGACATATATAGCAGTTTTATAGAAGCCAATCAGTAGTCCAGCAGGGAGAAAAAACAACGAAGCACAAAACAATTTCAACTGACAGGAAAAAACAAACTTCTCAGATTCAAGTAAGAGTACCATGGATAGAATCGCAATTAGGAGGGGATTCAGAGTCTCTGAAGAAATTTTTCCAGAAACTGGCCGGAACAAGCCTCACGCGCCGGCGCGTGGACGGTCCTTTTTCCAGTTTTCTTGTTTCTGCAATCTCCTCTTCCAGTGCTCTTCTCAGTGGTATATTTGCTTTCTTGTTTTGATAGTTTTCGAATTTTTCGAAATCTTGGCTGTTGTTTTTTTTTCCGCTTCTTTTCAATTTCTTCTGCAACTCTTCTATAACTCTAGTATGTGTTTCCCTAGGATATAACATGCTCTGATACCATGTTGAAATATGATAGCATACAGAGAGAGAGCATTGACAGGAGAAGAAAGATTGTATATATTTTTGGTATATTACAAGAGCTGTCTAAAGTCCTATATATAGACTATAGTCTGCCTAACTCTTATACGTAAGCAATTACATCATAGTACTACTGTAGACTTTGTAGACTTAATTTAGCACACAATATTTGACATACTTATCTAAATCTATTATTTAATGGCAAAATCTATAAAAATGCACAGGTATTCGTTGCTTATCGAATTGTTATCTTGTTTAGTTGAAGAATTTGCTGATGAAAAAATCCTCCTTGGCTGATTTAACTGGAATTAGTGAGTCACGCCTTTGCTGTTTCGCCAGTTCATTTCTTGGTGGGTCAACAGTGTCAAAAACTCACACAGGGTCAGTCATATCGGTAACCCTTCCTTTAAACTTGTTAGGTGCTCATATTGAAACCTTGCCATGTAATCCTGCACGTTCTTATAATTCTTTTAGCCAAGAAGCAAAGCCGGATTCATTTTATCAGCCATCTTAGTCTAACAGCATGTTCCATTAAAGAGGTTCTTCCAGGAAATATACCCACTTTCACAAGTGTCACCAAAGTTTGAGGCTTACTGATGAGAGCCATTTTTCATTTGCCAAAACCATTTCTGTTTCTTTACCTGATTACACAGATAAATCTAGTTTAAATCATTTGAAGGCTGAACTTTCAAATTGTGACGAGAATCTCCAGTCTCCATCAAGTTTTCTGGATTTATTTGACAAATTTTCTAATCCTCCCTTTCCAAGCCCAGCAGTATCTGAAGTTTCATCTGCGAGTTCATCTCAATTTTCTCCCTATTATTGTTGGTACCCTCCTGTTGTGTCTGCTATGCAACACATTTCCATTCCACCAACTGAATCATTTGGGGTTGCCACCATTATCGTCTCTGCTTCCTACATCCAGGCCTTCTAGTCTGTTGGCTCCCGAAGCTTCTCTCATATTCTCTGAATATTCCTCTCTGGATTTTCCGCCATTTCTACCTGAATCTTCGGTTAGGTTGCCTTTGTCGCTGCCATCAGCTCAACGAATTGCAATCTGCACCCCTTTAATGTGTGATCCCATTGTTCATATTCCGGTAATTGGCATTTGTTCTTCAGGTCCGGGATACCTTGTGAGTGCAAGTCCTACTGTTCCACTGCTGCACCCAGCTCTTACAAATACATCAATTCCAGAAAGTAGCCTTGTGATAGAAAACAGTGCAAGGGAGACTCTGCAGTTGCTACTCAGTCGCTCTGGGTGGAACTCAAATTTAGTGTCAGTATTGCCTACCTTTCTGACAACTGGTGCTGACCATACGAGTGTACTTGCTGTTGGTAATAGGCGCCTCTACGATGGAACTAGTAATGTTAGGGTCATTGCAACCAATATAGCAGCTGTGAAATTAGTTCCACTGTCGGAGATGCCTTTAGGAAGTAGTTTATTTAATGGGTGCTTCAACCAAGGTAACATGATTGTTCAACCAGAGAAACCAAGCGACTTTTGTTTGGAAGATGAAGGCAACAGTTTATCAAACTTAGATGGAGGGAGTGGGCTGATTGAGAGAGGGGGAGATGCTCTCTACTATAAAGGTTTTGTTGTTTGTGTGCCATATGATGTATATCCCTATATTCTTAGTATTATAAGAACATTTCAGATTTTGACATACATTTCACTCCCTGAAAATTCGAGTATCTTACATGTTGCTTAGCTTACATGATCTCTTTTCTCTACTTGTCATATTAAAATTCAATTGTTGCTGTGTATGTCTAGCATTCAACGTTTTGGTCAGGGTTTCATGTTTGTCTATCATTGGTTTGGTCTTGAACATCATTGTTGCTGATGAAATAATACTCATGTTGTGTCATGGCTTTATCAAGCCGTGGAAGAGTTAGGGTGTTGGTTATGAACTGCAGTGGTTATCAAGTGTAGGAATTGTTCTCACTTGACAGGTTAATAGGTACAGTTGCCCTCAAGTTGGTTGTATCGAAACTTATGTAGCAAAATTTTCTTGCGGATTTTGTAAGAAGTTGTCAGCTGTTAAATCAGCCCAGTAGGCCACTGTAGCAACAAGAAACAGTTGGGAACTGAATAATTCATATGATCCGAGTGAAGCATATGCAGAACAATATAACAGAAACCAATATCTATTACATCATAGGTTGACTGTGGCCTGTTCATAGTTACTCTAGGCTTGCCGAAAGTTGCAACTTCTCTGCTGTATGCAACGTATTTCTTACCATGTAAAGTAAGCAGTGACCCCTACATTTATGTACGTGGTTAAAATCAAATTTATACCGTGAAAAAGCATGCTTTAATGGCGAATAATAATACCAAAATATCAAATATCAAATTTATTTATCTAAATTCACGATTTCTTGTCGTTACATAATTTCTTTAATTTTATTTCGGATTCAATTTTTAATAACTACATAATTATACAAAATTTATTTATTTTAATTTTTTTAACTTCATCTCGGAATCTATTCCCCATAAATAAATGATTAAATAATGTTTATTTTTTTTATTAATATTTCAATCTCAATTTATATTCGATCTATGTTGGTATTTCACACGGTTATCGTGTAGTGTTGAATAAAGGGGTGCTTGGTTACCAAAATATCAAATATCAAATTTAAGTTATCTAAATTCACGATTTCTTGTCGTTACATAATTATATAAGATTTATTTATTTTAATTTCTTTAATTTTATTTCGGATTCGATTTTTAATAAATACATAATTATACAAGAAAAAAAAAATTTAACTTCATCTCGGAATCTATTCCCCATAAATAAATGATTAAATAATGTTTATTTTTTTATTAATATTAATATTTCAATCTCAATTTATATTCGATCTATTTCGGTATTTCACACGGTTATCGTGTAGTGTTGAATAAAGGGGTGCTTGAGGGAACTTATTTTTTAGAATAAGTCAACTTATTTTAAGACAAAGTTAAAGACTTTTAACTTTTTTTATGAAAAAGATAACTCTTTTTTGCAACTTATGGAATCTCAAACATACATTAAATACTTGTATAAAAAAATTATCAAAATATGAATTTTTTACCAAAATTAAATCCTTCAAAATTTATTTTAAGTCGTAGCAAAACAGACGGAAAGGAACGATCGCACAAACTATGCCTACTTAAATTATTTTTATTACTATTATAATACTTACGTTACATAGTTCATGGTAAGCACGTGGGTTACCTCTTCTTACGTGGTTAAAATAAATATAAAGTGATATTATTGCAAGCAATAATAAAATAACTACTTTATCAAGGGGGTATACATTTTTTTCTTACTCGGTATTGTGATTTTTTAAAATTAAATGTTATATACATGGAGCAAGTGAATTAAAACGTTTATTCTTTGGGGAATCAAAATAGATACTAATAAATATGACCAAGTACTTATTTAAAACATATTTCATGTGTAAAAAATGCCTTGCAAATAAATAGCTCAACAACTACAATGGTGGTTTGAGTATAAGTATCATCTGTACCAACATAAATATAAGAGGATCCAGTAACGTATCCCAAAAATAAAATTAAACATTTTTTACTATTAATTTTTAAAAATATATGAAAGAATTCTCATAAAAATTTAAAAATATGAAAAGAGTTTCATGTGTCATAGGATGACCTCAGCAGTGTTCTAACTGGGGTTAAAATAATACAAATTTAAAAGTATTTATGTAAAATCACTAAAAAAAGATTTATATTTACAAAAATGCTACTGCGAATCCCTTACTTTATAAGTACAAATACCTTAGGGCCTTAGAGGAAGTCCAATGCTAGATGTTAAATAGCTATAGCTATTGCTATAATTTAGCATCAAAAAGGGTTTTTTGGTGCTAAAATAGAACTTACTCCAATGCTAGTTCATACATATAAACAAACAACACCAAAATTTAACAAAATGTATCCAACAATTATAAAAAAAAGTTCTAAAGAATTCTTAGTAACCATACATTTGTTAAATTACTTAATAAAAAAATAAAATGGTTGTACCAATAAGTTCATACATGTTTGAAGTATATTATATAGAATCTAATGAAATAGAAAAAAAAACATCCCAAGAAATATGAAATATTAAAATATATGTTAGACTAATGTTCGAATATATAAATTTGAAATAAAATCATTAAAACAAAAATATAAAAAACAAAAACAAAATAACAATGAACCAAACAATCAACAAAAATTCTATAAAGAAAATATTTAAAAAACATTAAAATGTAAAAAAACATAAAATAATTGGAAATGACACCAAACCTTAACAAAATATATTATACAGAAAAAACTCTAATTTAAAACAAAATTGAAGATCACAAATTACTCCAATATAGTACACATAAAGAAATCTAAACCAACATAAAAAAAAACATGGAAAAAAGGATTTAAAAATTTAATTACACAAGTACGATAATAATATGTTTCAACTATATCACATCTAACCTAATAAGAAAAAACAAAAAATATATGAAATAATCAAAATAAAGATATCCTAAATTTTAAAATGTAATTTACATTAAAACCAATAAACATCTTTTAAAGAAAAAACATTCAAAAGAATAAAAAATATACTAAAGATTTAATATAAAACAGATTTCAAAAAATCATACTAAAAATAGGGAACATTAAAAAAACCAAATATTTAATTTTCAAAAATTATAGATTCTGTACTACTTGATAACAAATTCAAAAGATCAATGAAAACACCCAAAAAAAAGACATAGTTATTAAATAAAAATAATATCCCAACAAAATCCATAAAATAATTTAACGACTTAACAAAAATATTAAATTCAATAATCGAAGAAAAATGAAAACAAATAAAAAAACCAAAAAAATTCAATAATTATTATTATAAATTTACTTAAAAACAAACAAAAATCAATGATAAAAGCAACCCGTGCGACACGGGTTTAAAGCTAGTATGTACATAAATGCAGTAACGGTAGGACGGTGTTAGTTAGTTTTGGATTCAGAATTATATTTATATTTTTAAACGGATCAACTCCGGGTTGGCTAAAAGATATTGATATTTAAAAGCTACGAAAATCTAAGTTTAAAGAAATAAAGAATAAACTATTTATTTTTTCGAGTTGTGTCTACTATCAAATCGTTCTGATTGACTTTGGAACTTCTAGATAAAAAAGAGATTAGATCCATTATAACATAGGGAACAAATTTTAAAGCAGTTATCCCAATCTTTATATCTTCCCTACCCTACAGATTTCGACAAATTTTGACAAATGACAACGAACGGTTTATATATATAACAGAATTTTTGCTGTAAAAATAGGAAATACTACACATCTTTTTACATACTGTAAAAAATCTAGGAATACAATAGAAGCAAATCGGGAGCCTTTTGATACATGTTGCTGCTTTTATCTCCTAACAATAGTAGTTGAGTTAGCCATTAAGAAATTAATCAATATCATAATCTTAATTTAGTTACATTTGTGAACAAAAGATATACTTACGTAAAGAGCAGACAATTGACAAATGAGTGAGGGAGTTGAGAATCAGAGCAAAGAACTGACAGTGTAATAATAAAAAAAGAGACATAGTAGTAGTAGTAGTATTATAAAATTGTGGATGAGAGTCGGGGAAAATGTAATTGGAGGGGCACGGAATTTGTAGTGCAGATACTCCCCGACACACCTGCCTTGCGCATGTGGGGGGCAGCTGCTCCAACTTGTGTTCATTTATCGTTTTTAATTATAAATTAAAATGAACATCTGAAAACCACCAAAAAATATAACAAATCTAGTAAAAAGATAAGGAAATCCAAGATTCTTCACATAAGTTATCTCAGAATATGTTGAAATTTCTTATAAAAATATGTGGATATTATTGTAATTTTAAAATATTATATATAATTACAATATTACCACTAAAAAATTTGTACTAAAAAATCCTGTTATCTTAAGAAATTTTCTGAGATCAATCTCAAAATATGCTTACATTATTTATTTAATTTTTTTTGCATTTTCTTGTTCCGACTTGAAAAAATTATATACAAATAAATATTTAAAAAAAATGTAAGAACAACTTACTTCTAGCATTAATGTCCATTGTGTTTCTCTTTGAATGTCGTATTTCATTTTTATGATAGTATTTTCTTTTTCTTAGGGTTCCTTTCGTGCATTTCTGTGAGCCTTGTCTTCAACCAAGCCTTTCACTTTCATGTATTAATAATTTAATATGGCTTATAAACTTGACAGCGCATAAATTGTACGGAGTACTGGAGTTGGCTGGCATAAATTTAGGTGGAGTCACGTCTACTAGAGTTATTTCTTTTTTATGGTTGCCTAGCAAGTCCAATTTAGGTGGAGTCATGTCTACTAGGTTTTTATTTTTTATTATTTTTTTTAATTGTGTAGATTTATATGCCTTATCTGTTTTAAGATAATCCTCGAGATGAATTAGAGTCGAACACATGATCTGGGACAATACATTCTTTACCACTCGAGCTATCCAATCGCGCTCGAAATTTTTAAACGTTTAATTATATTTTTATTCAATTTCTATTTCATTATCAAGGCTGGGTGGCTAAAGTGGAGGGCAGCGTCAGGGGTGATGTGCGACAAGAAGGTCCCTTTGAAGTTGAAAGGGAAATTCTACAGAGCGGCAATACGTCCTGCGTTGTTATATGGTTCGGAGTGCTGGGCGGCGAAGAAGGCCCTCGAAAACAAGTTGGAAGCGGCTGAAATGAGGATGTTGAGATGGTCTTGCGGGCGCACGATGTTAGACAGAATCCCGAATGGGGTGTTTAGGAGCGAACTTGAAGTGGCGCCTTTTGCTGCGAAAGTTAGGGAAGGGAGGTTGAGATGGTTCGGACACGTCCGTAGAAGGCGGGCCGAAGCCCCAGTGAGAAGGGTAGAGAGTCTTTCGGTTGTTGGGACGAGGAGGAGAGGCAGACCGAGGAGGACGTGGGAAGAGCAGCTTAAGTTGGATTTGAAGGCCCTAAACTTAGATGAGACCATGACAGTGGACAGGTGTTCGTGGAGGCGTCATATCAAAGTGATGGATTCTCTTTTAGGGAGTGACTCTATTGTGGAGAGCCTCAGAGTTGGGTTGTCTCGGCTAACTTTATTTTAGAAGAACAGCTTTTTCGTTCCCCCTTTTGCTTTAACTTTACCTATGTTTTTTTTGGTTCTGCTTGTGGTTTGTTCTTTACAGGGGGTTTCACTGGAGTTGACCTTGTGCAGGTAGAGTAGAGCGCATCAGGTTCTGAGTAACATAATTCCTCACAGGTTGGTAAGTCCCAAGTGGAGAATGCCTTGGACCCAGGTATTACTTTTAACATTTCCGTACCGTGTGGAGTCCTTTATATTTATCACCCACCATTTATGTCGTGCACGTAGCCGAGGGTCTTCACGGAAACAACCTCCCTGTCCTAAAAAGTGGGGGCATGGTCTGTGTACAACTTACCCTCCCCAGACCTGTTCTAAACGGGATATACTGGGTATGTTTGGTTTGGTTTTACATTTTGATACATGCTGCTCTTAACAATAGTACTTGAGTTAGACATTAAGAAATGAAATAATGCTGCCAAATAAAATAATGATGACATATCGATGCCAAATAAAATTATAATTTAAAGTTTAAGTGGTTGGAATATAATTAAATTTAGACATAATTGATGCTATTCTAAAATACACATTTTTATACATTTTTATAAGTACGAAAATATTTATGATATTATGTTGGTAAATATTTTCTTGTTGTAACTTTTAAACTATTCATTTTCATCTTTGTTGTCTTTAATTGATCATTCTGATCTTTATATAATGAAAAATATTCATTAAAATAAATAATGTGATTGAATTTATAACTAATTTTTTGATGTTAAAGTGCTAATATACATATTTTAGTATATATTGTAGAATTCAAGAAAATTATATACATTATATATATTATTGTATAAAAAGTAAATTTTAATTTTTTAAAATTTAAAAAATTGAAACCTTTCATATATGATAACCTCTCTAAAATGATAATTTTTTCTGATACAAAAAATATCACTTTAGATTGATTTTATTGTAGAGAAAATATTGTTATCCCACATCCAAAATTAACATAATTTGTAATTTTCAAATATCGTTTATACATTTAAAAACTTTAAGCAGTAAAACTGTCAACCGTATAGGAAAAGGAAATTGTTATTCCCTGCTCTCATTTCCAACATTTTTTTCCCCCTAAATTCTCATTTCCAACATTTATTTGTCAATATACATTTTTTGGCTTATATATTACAGGAAACTAAAGCACTTGAGCTGGAGATGCACAAAAAGCACTTAGGGCCGGACTTTATTCGGGCTTTAAAAAATCCAAACTTTTTAAGAATGGGACCGGGCCGGGCTTTTTCGAAAATTGGATCGGGCTGGGCCGGGTTTTCTCTAAAATATGAGGCCTGTTTTAGGCCATCGTGCCTGGCCGGATCGGGCCGGGTTGAGCTTTTATCCAGGCTTTTTTCTAGTTTATATATACGTAATTTTTGTCTTTTTTTGCAAAGCTAATATATTAATATACAAAAAAAAAATCTTTACAAAAGAAACAACCTCTAAAGAGTTACACCCCTGAACTTCTGGAATCCTGAATACATAAGAAGAGACACCAAGAAACCTAATACCAAAAAACTATTACTCCCTCTGTCCCTTAATTCTTTTCCTACTTTCCTTTTAAGGTAATTCAAATTACTTTTCCTGTTTCTATTTTAAGCCATAAAAAATAATATTCAATACCCACTACTCCTTAAAAAACAATATTCAATACCCACTACTCCACCCACTACTCCTTAAAAATAATATTTAATACTCACTACTTCACCCAGTACTCTTTAAAAACAATATTCAATACACATTACCCCATAAAAAAACAATAGTTAATACTTGATTCCGTCCACCCACTCTACTTGTACATACGTGGCATGAAGTTACAGCTACTTGCATAGGAGGGAGTACAAAGAGACAAAGAAATTTCCTAAAAACCCGTGTCATTCATGAAAGGAGAAAAGAAAATAGAGACAGAGGGAGTAACATAATACTTGTTTTATGGTAAAGCATCACTGTAATTCAAGAACTTTTTATTCGTAATATGCGTTATGGCTTAAGTCGACCATAAGCCATATAAATCTCCTCGTATATGACCATTTCGAGAAGCACATCCTCTACACTCAATGAGTCTTCTTGACAGAAGGGTTTGTCCTCCATATTGTTGATTCTTGCTAGGCTCGTGATCCTTCACATCCCCTCTATTTCTAACTTTAATATTGTTGAAATTTGTAAAAAATATTATACATTTTTAGATTTTATCTATAAAAAATCAAATTTTTATCCGAATATCTTAAAAAACCTGGGCTTTTATCGGGGCCGAACCGAGCTTTTGTCCGGCTTTTAAAAGCCCGGGCTTTATCCGGGCTTTTCAAAAGCTCGAACATTTAATCGAGCTTTTCAGACTTCGGGCCGGGCTGATGAAAAATGGGAGGCCCATCTTAGATCCATGGGTCGGGCCGGGCTTTTTTTGAATCGGGTTTTTCAGGTTTTTTTACGGATCGGATCGGACCTGATTTCGGGCTTCAGGTTTTTTTAACATCTAGCACATTATATAGAGCTGTAATTCGACCGCCCGGCTCGAACTCGTTTAAGCTGGCTTGACTCGGCTCGTTTAGTTAAACGAGTCGAGTTCGGGTAGAGATTCCGGCTCGTTTAGTTAAACGAGCCGGCTCGGCTCGTGAAATTAAACGAGCCGAATTCGGATAGAAAATTAGGCTCGTTTAATTGTTATTTCGGCTCGCTCGCTCATTTAAATTGGTTCATTTAGCTAACGAGCGAACTCGACTCGTTTAGTTAAACGAGTCGAGTCCAGGCAGAAAATTAGACTCATTTAGTTAAACGAGTCAGCTCGGCTCGTGAAAAAAAACCCGGCTCAAATAACTACCCGGCTCGAACTCAGGCTCCGCCCCAAGCTCTATAACAGTATAGTATTATTACCCAACACATCACTCCGTTCACTACACTTTCCGTTTCAATCTCTCCCTCCTCCCTATTCATCTCTCTCCCTCTCTAACTCTCTCCCATCTCTCTCTCTCTCTCTCTCCAAATGGAGAACCCCCCTCCACCTCCCACTACACGCAGCACCACTCCCTTCACTGACACAGTCTTCGAATGCCTGATCCCCTACCTCACCGACCCTCGTGACCGTGACTCCGTCTCCACCGTCTGCCGCAGCTGGCACTCCCTGGACGCGCTCACTCGCAAGCACATCACAATCGCCTTATGCTACACTTCAACTCCACACCACCTCTTAAAGCGCTTCAAACACTTAGAATCTATCAAACTCAAAGGCAAGCCACGCGCTTCTATGTTTAACTTGATTCCTGAAGACTGGGGAGGCTATGTCAAGCCATGGGTAGATGTGTTGTCCACAAATTTTGTGTGCTTGAAATCGCTTCATTTTCGAAGAATGATTGTTAAGGATGAGGATTTAAAACTTCTTGCGGAAGCGCGTGGGGGGAAGCTTCATGTGCTAAAGCTTGATAAGTGCTCAGGGTTTAGTACAGATGGGCTGTTGCATATCACTCGCGGTTGTTGGTGAGATTCTTAATTACAAAATTACCTCAATATTTCTTTTATGTATGTATGTATGTATGTGTTTATTTGTCTTTCTTGTGTTCAAGTACAAACTATCTTAGCTTACGAACCGTGAATAAGTAATTTTAGTGGATGTTAAATTTCGTATATTTGGATTTTTAGATTAGACGGTGAAATTTATCGTATATGGCTATATGCTATTGCTATGTATTTAGTGAATCATGTATATATATAGTGAATCGCGGTAATTAGTAGAGTATAACGATTAGTAGTTGAACATGGCTCCTACAGTTAAATTTAGTATATTTGGACAATTTTGGTGTTTTGAGATTTAATTAGGATTCTTTGATATAGTATCTATATCCATACATAGTATATGAATTCATAGTCTCTTTTTTGAATAAATAGTTATACCGACATTTATCTTCATTACAAGGGTTAAAAATCTCTTTTTTTTGTATGCATCAATCATTTTTCGGTGAAACTACATTAGTTATGTGGAAGTGGAACTGATGTTAATATTATTATTAGTTTTCTAATATTAATTTTGTATCACAAGTTCAGGAATTTAAGAACCTTGTATTTGGAGGAGAGTTCAATCATTGAAAAAGATGGTGAATGGCTCCATGAGCTTTCTTTGCACAACAAAGTCCTCGAAACTCTGAACTTCTACATGACCGATCTCACTAAAGTCAGCTTTGCAGATCTTGAATTGATAGCCAAGAATTGTCCTTCTTTAGTATCTGTCAAAATTAGCGATTGTGAAATTTTGAAACTTGTTGGTTTCCTACGTGCCGCAGCTTCATTAGAAGAGTTTGCTGGAGGTTCCTTCAATGATCAACCAGAACAGTATTTCCGTGTGCCAATTCCTCCAAAATTATGCTTCTTGGGTCTTACTTACATGGGGAAGCATGAAATGCCTGTACTTTTTTCTTTTGCATCCAGATTAAAAAAATTGGATCTCCTGTATGCTCTTCTTGACACAGAGGACCACTGTCGCTTACTTCAGAAGTGCCCGAACTTGGAAATTCTTGAGGTAAATATTGCTAAACAAATTGCGACTATTTTTGCAGCTGAAAGTGTCTGTATTTGTATGAAAACATATTTTTTGTGACTTACATGAGTCTGTTGTTGGTTCCATCTCCCATCTCCCCACAAGCAGGCTAGTATGCTATATATGAAAATGAAAGTGTTCTAAAATTTGAATCTATTATCAAATGTTGAGCAGTCTCATTGCTCAAGTGATTTGCATATGGTTCTTAGGTTTTGGTTTCTTAGATGAATTTTCCCCAATTATGTAGGAGGTAATAGTTAAAAATTTTATAGGTTTTTAATCATACTTTTTATCTACTCATGTTCTTTACATATACAGAATTAGGCCAGTGCCTATGAATTTATAATGTTTCAGGATGTAGATGAAAATACATGGCTATGTTATTCCTTTTAGGGTGGTAAAAATGTTGGATAAAAATGAAAAGTGACTAAAAAAGATTTCCTTTTTGTCCTTTTTCTTTCATTTTGACAGACCAGAAATGTTATTGGTGATAGAGGATTAGAGGTTCTTGGTCGTTGTTGCAAGAAATTGAGAAGGCTTAGGATAGAGCGAGGTGCTGATGAACAGGAACTGGAAGACGTGGAAGGTGTAGTTTCACAAAGAGGGCTGACAGCTTTGGCAGAAGGTTGTCCTGAATTGGAGTATCTGGCTGTATACGTGTCAGATATCACTAATGCATCTCTAGAATCCATGGGCTCTCACCTGAAAAACCTTTGTGATTTTCGATTGGTCTTGCTTGATCAAGAGGAAAATATAACAGATCTACCGCTTGACTATGGTGTTAGAGCTCTATTACAAGGTTGCCTAAAGCTTAGAAGGTTTGCTCTGTATCTTCGGCCTGGGGGCTTGACAGATGAGGGTCTTAGTTACATAGGGCAGTACAGCCAAAATGTAAGATGGATGCTTCTGGGTTATGTTGGGGAGTCGGATGCAGGACTTTTAGCATTTTCTAGAGGCTGCCCTAGGTTGCAAAAACTGGAAATGAGGGGCTGTTGCTTCAGTGAAACTGCATTGGCTTATGCAGTGTTGCAGCTAACTTCCCTGAGGTACTTGTGGGTGCAAGGGTATAGAGCAAGTCCTACAAATACTGATCTCTTAGCCATGGCTCGCCCATTCTGGAATATAGAGTTGATTCCTGCAAGACGGGATATTGGAGTTGATGCCCGCGGGGTAGGATGCGAACAACCAGCCCATATACTTGCATATTATTCCCTAGCCGGACAAAGGACAGATTTTCCAGATACGGTTATTCCACTCTCCCCATCTTCATAAACCTGTACTGTATGTATAATTTCCACCGAGTTAGGTACATTTTGCGCTTTCTTATTCCGTACTTAGTTGAGTTGATAGGCCTATGTATCTTTCTGTTTGACTTCAACTCCACCTTTGGTTTGAGTTTGGATTTTTGACATGTAATAAGTGTGTTGTACTAGGCAACTGATGAAGCTCTCTAGCAACTTTTTGACATGTAATAAGCTTGTATGGACTTTGCACCTTATTTCCAGGCTAGTAATTGTTTGAGCATCGAAACGTTAAATGGCGATAGAATCATTTAAAATTTTCTATATTTCCGTGACAAATGATTTGATGATAAGATTGAGTATGGGAATTGATAATGCAAGGTGCTGGTTGCATGCCTGCTATCATCTTTCGATAATTGTACATGGCCACTCTTGTATAACGGCCAAGTTAATGCCAGTTGGCTTCAGGATTGTCTGGGCACATCTCAATCAAAGAACAAAGAATAATGATCAATGTACTATAGACAAGAGCAATTGGCCAAAACACATTGAATTTCTGATAGTTTTTGTGTTCTCAATGAAAATGAATTTTTCGTTGTTACTTGTATTTAGCTCATTCAACAAACTTTTTTTTTTAATTGTGTTAATTTGCGAGAAATCTTGAAAAATATTGTCGATCATTAGAATTTAAGTGGAACACTTGTTTCGACGTATTCATATGCTTGAAATTGTTCTTTTTAGAGTGCGATCCTAGTAGTTTTTAAGCTGAGTAGATTGTGCTCAGCAATAATTAATCCAGAAGGAATTGGATAATCTGTTTGACACCAACGGTCCAAAATGTACACGATTTGTCAGTTTCTTCTTCCTCCTTTCCTTGACGAGGTTACAAAGACCAAAAGATGTGCTATCAAACTTTTTAACCACTATTATTAATTTATTATAGTCTCTACTAAATTCCAAATCCACCTACTAAAGTTACCCTGCACACAGTTTTCTTTCCCAACACCATATAATCCAAATATCCAATCGGATGTAATATAAGAGCATCTTCAAGATACTCTTAAATAACCTTTTAAATTCAAAAATAAAGAGTATGAGAAAAAAATGGATTTCAAGAAGTTCTTAGTGACTCTTAAAAAGCTTAAGAGCCTCTTCTCTCTTCTCAATTTTAAGAGCTATTACATGACTCTTAACTATTTTCTATCAATAAAATATTCACTTGCACATGGTTGGATTTAAATGTATGTCAGTTATGTTTGAAATATTAATAAAATATAAGTTAGGAGTTAAGATAAGGAGTATATTTTATACTCCCTCCGTCCTATCCAATTGTTTACACTTTTTAAAAAGTGTCCGGCACGCATTTTAAGGTGCATTTTAAGGATAGTTCCATAACTTATTTTTAAAATTTTCTTTTCTTGTATAAAAATATAAACATTGAATTTTTATAAAAAAAAAAGAAAATTTTAAAAATAAGTTATGGAACCATCCTTAAAATACGTGCCAGACAACTCTTAAAAAGTGTAAACAAATGGATGGGAAGGAGGGAGTATTATATTTAAGAGCCTTGTTGCAGATGCTCTAACTTAACTAGATTTAGATTCTCACTTGTCACATACATTTTAGAAAGAATATGAATATGATAATAGTTGAAACATACTGGAGAATCTGATATGGTATCCGAAATCATTCTTGTAACATGCTGTCTGTAATCTGCATTAGCATTTTTGATGAATTTAGCTTACTCTTTCTGTGTTAGCTTTACTAAGGAATATATAGTTAGGAAGCATTTTATATGCCAACAAATTGCATGATGTTGCTCATAGTTGCTGGAATCTGGATAATGTTAAAGCAATCGTAGATCATGTAAGGATGGATCCTTACAAAGTTATGATAAGTAGATGACTAATTGTAAACATGTATGACATGCTAGTATGCTACTATCAAATCTGAGTTTAATTGTTTGACGTTTAAGCTACTTCGTCTGAAAAAGATAAAATAAAGTTTCCTTTGCATAGAAGTCGCAAAGTTTGTCTATGCATTTGTCTAATTTGCTAGTCCAATTTTTATTTTTTATAATAGTTTACCTAGTTTTTTGAGAACAAGGGCCTCAGCAATGGAAATTAACCATGTATGCTTTTCATGGGGGGGGGGGGGGTGGAGTCTAGGCCACACCGGAATCCTTCTATTCCATGCATAGTAATGCTTGACAGGAAAATATGGTCTCCGTTTCATGGTATGTTAGTAATGCAGGAGATTTTTGTACGACCATATTACTACACAATGATGGCAAGTGCTTATTTGAGTTTGGTTTACACAAAACAGTACTTGATATAATCAAATTTCAAATGACATTCTTAGCAACATCAAAATTAAGGATCTTCAGATAATAGATACAGTAGGTCTTTGCTTTCCTTAGAGAATGGTGATCAGGGATTTTTTTTGGATTTTGCTGTATTTTTCCGAGCGACAGCTGCATTAGAAGGGTGGACGTTTTTTTTTTTTTTTTTTTTTTTTAACTAATTTAGAAGGGTGGAGGTTGTTTAAACAAAATGCGAGATATGTAAGCAGCAGTAACATTTCCTTCAAGGCTATGCTTCTATGGGGTTGCCCATGGTATTTCTTTTAACATTCAGATTAAGAGAGATAGATTTCTACAATCTTCTTGATGAAGAAGACCGTTGCTCAAAAGATGTCCCAACTTGGAAATCTTATTGCAGTAAACATCCAGGTCTTGAATACTTGTATACTCTCTGAAATTTTTTTCGAGGATAAGGCTAAATATTTACCCAATTTCCCCTTTCAGCTCCAACCTAACCGCTTCTCTCCGTTCCCCTGTTTGCTAGAGGATTTTGGTGGTGTTTCATTGGTCTGTCGTCAAGATTTCATACAAAACGTGCATGTATCTGTATGAACAACACATATCATAAGATTGGCTTCTACATTGCTATTCTGTTACCTATAACTTTCACTTCTAAATTTACTCCACAAAGAGGTATTAAATCTCGAATAATTTGAATAAAAGGAACAGATTATAAGATCCACTCATACATTTATTAGTACAAATCTTGTTTTACCACTAAACAGATAAAAATGTTGTGTGTAGTTACCTTAAAAATATTGCTTGTACAAAGAATTGGAATGTGGGGATTCAGAAAATATAGTTCAAAGGATAAGTATTTTTTTTAATGCTCTTGATTGCTTTTATTTTATCTTAGGACCAGACCAAAAATATGTTACTGGAGACAGTGGCCTTGAGGTTGTTGCTAATTCTTGGAAAAGAGCAAGACGACTTAGAATTGAGCGAGGTGATGTAATTTCTCAAAGAGGCTTGGTTGCGGTGGGCACATGGTTGTTTTGGTTTGGAATACTTTGCAGTTTGCATTACATTTTACAGCAAATGAATACTATTAAGTGTGTATTGGTGTTGCTTGATCAAAAACAAGTATTAACAGATTTACTGCTTGACAATGGGCTTTTGGTCCCTTTTAGAAGTTGCCATCAAGTTCTCTCTGTTTCTTTGTCCTGTCCTGAGGCCCTCACAGAAGTAGGGCTTGGTCATATAAGCAGTAGAGTCCAAATGTCATATTGAGACTATTGGCTTTCTATAGCGACGGCATATTGGAAATACTTAACTGTAGAATTTTGGAAATACTCAAACTGCAGAACTTATTAAACTAGCAGAATTTAACTGCAAGACCTTCAACTTATTAAAGGTCTTGCAGTTAAATTCTGCTAGTTATTTGTGGCTGCAACGTTATAGAGCTTTTAGCAAGAGTGTTAGGAGGAGCTTATGTGCTAATCTCCCCTTTACTCGAAATCCCATTCTTCAGACTGAAGAGTGAATCTCTAGGTGCCCATGTTTGGGTAGATATTCCATGTTTGGGATATAGGTGTTGAGAGAAGCTTATCCTGCCTAGTTCCTTTTTTGGATTCACAAGAGACTAGCAATTGCTTCTGAGCATCCTGCCTAGTTGCTCATATTCGTTCCACTTTGGTATTGATATGATTCTTGCAAGACAAGTTCTTGATCTGGATTTACATGGAGTGGAAATTGATTCTCATGTACTTGCTTAGATCTAAAATTGTGCTCCAACAGCCTCTTAACTTTTCCTCATGTCACCCCTTATCTTTAAGGGCTCTCTTACTTCACTTTTATCAATAAAATATTATTTTCCCTCCTTTTTCCAATTGTTTCCCTTTTTTTTGTTCTCACTTCCCTCCTTTTATTTATTAAGTATTTATAAGGAAGATTGTTGGAGTAGATATACAATACAATGTCCTAAATTCTTAGGTATTGAATATTTTATAATATTTATAAGGAATATGTTAGGAGACGGTTGGACTTGCTCTTATTATGCGCTCCCTGTACATAAAACTGATTATTCAAGCACTGATATTCCTTTTTAACCAACCTCCTTTCGCCAAGAGCCACTGTTCCCCTGTTTCATGCCTTCTTACAGGTTCTTTAGTAAATCGGTTGACAGATATCTAATTCTTCACGTGAACAACTTGGCCAGTAGATGAATTGTGCCAGCAAGGAGGTCCCAAGCGTGACAAATGGTGCTCCTAGTGCTAGAAGAAGAGTTCTACAGTTTGATTCTTACCCTCTCCTACACCTAAAAACATAATGACTACCATGAAAATGTAATGCACAAGTACTGCGTGTGCGCATCTTACTCTCCCAAAGCATGCATTCTGGTGGGACATACTGTGTATGTTTGATTTAATTTGGTTTACATTTGATTCTTCATCTTTCAAACTTGTTGGGTTTTTTAGGCCCTAAGAAATTTGTACCACATGATAGATCTATAGGCTGTTGTAGCCAGCTTAATTGGCTGTTGATTTGCGCTACAATTTCACTCAAATAGGTAATGATTATATTCTGCAGATGTTAAATTTGGAGTCGAAATGTAATCACTGAAGCATAACATCTTAACTGTAATGTGATGAAGTGATGAATGAAAGTGGTGACTGCAAGGAAAATTCGAGGCGAAATAGAAGGGCAGCATCATGCCTCATTTTGATATCATAAAATGACAAAATAATAAGTTTGATATCATAATTTTTTTTGACAGTTTCTGCTCTCTTTTCGTGATACATAGTTCAGTTCGATGATTTTGAGTTTGGTCGACTTGGTGTATTTTAAAAGTAAAGTATTAGATTTTTGTAATTTTAAAAGTAAAGTATTGGATTTTTGAGAAAATTTGGTTGAATCGGAATAATAAATATCAGAAAGATGAGCCAAACTCCGAGAATCAGAGAGTTGGTTAATTTATTGAGACTTTTTGACAAGGTATACAATCATATTCCACCTCAAAGAGTTCATAAGAATGACACCAGAACTGTGGGAAAGTGATATCTAGTTCAACTTGTAGAAAGGTAAAAGACATAAACAATGGAAAAAAGTTGGTAACATTGTTATTCAATAAATAAGAATGGGTATCAAGAAAGTTGTTCATGCAACCATGAAAGCTATAATTATATTGACTAATGTGTGGCTTACAAATGACATATATGCTATACACATATTTGGTTGGGTCACTTCTATGATACGTATTGGTGCCACTAGCAGTTGCAGCCACTATTTTATGTCAACTAAAAATGAACAATTACAGTACTAAAAGCAGGTATGGTTTGCTTTGTGGAATGCCAACTACTGAGATAGTGATATCTCCACTTTCGATAACCACTGCAGTCTGCAGACTAATTTTTTCACTTCTGTACATTCCATTGCATAAGCAGTTTGCATGAAAGTCTGGCACCGAGGTTTATGTTACCAACGACGAATGAGTAGCATATTTTCAGAGTTATATAGTATCTGAGTGCGATAATCTGACAAAATAGTCGCAAATGGCACTAGATTCTTTATCAACTACTAATGTAATAATGTTTCCTACATTGTCAAATCATAACAGATGGTCAGGCTTGTTATGAGAGGTCCCTTCGGACGCGCAAGGCACACGTTCAAAATGTGGGTAATGAACAAGCACTCACGTAAAGCGAATGAGTAATCTTCCAACAACTGAACTTAAAGTGAGAAGTTATATTTCTACCGACATGATTACAGTTTGGACTTCAGTGATCTCATACACAGATGTCTCCGTAGAGTTTGTTATGGAAGCTTTAGAACTGAATGTCGAGTTTTATCATCATTGGATCAGAAGATAAAGGCAAGGGATCAACTCTATACCTGATTTATTTGGACAAAGTTGCTGGTAGTGATTAATTTTTTATAAGATGATTGACTTGTTGGATTAATGCAGACTTATGGACTCGTTAAAAACAATTATGCGTAGCTAAGTAAACAAACATAGTTAAAAATAGGTGCAAGGGATAAGGAAGCAATCACCAACTTTTTAAAATTTATCAGAGTAAAACAGAGTTGGGTAATTAATGACTTTAAAGCAAAAGAACTCGGTAAGCCATTTGATTTGGCCACACACTAATGACTAATTAGCAGTGGCTTCTTTACAGTTTGATGAAAGAATAAAGATATTAGTTCAAACTTCTTTCCCCTTTGAGATAGTTCTGCAAATATGTCATTTTCTCAACTTAGAGTTCCACTATCTTTCTCAACTGAATTTTTTTAATAAGAAAAATGTTGGTGAACTATGCAGAGTCAAGAACTTCAGAAACAGACCACTTTTATCATCAGTAAATAGAAATTATATACACACACACACACACATTCAAAGGTCTCATAAAACATTACAGCTACTACAGCTTCAAACCATTTCTAGTCTTTAGAAAGTATCTACACATAAGATCTGGTGTTGCATTTAAGCCAACCGACTGATTAGCACTGATATACCGCTTCACCAAATCTGATATTTGGTCGACTGGAACTGAAATCCTAAATCCAGAAGCCCGAACTCAGCTACACGGGCACCACCCTTCTGAATTTTAAAATCACGCAAAGCATTCTCGTGCGAATATGGCACACATAGGTTATTATAGGTTGTGTTACCATCCATGACTGATCCATTATCCAAGTGGTTCCGATCAAGAAACATTTTTGGTGTTGTAATGCACTTCTCTGGCCGTGGCATCAAAGTAGACTTGTCATGAGAGGCAAAATTATGATTGTCGGATTGAGCAGCACTTGCAAGATGGACGGTCGTGATGTCATGGATGCTAGGCCTTCTCTTTTCTTTACCTTCTGCAAGCTGCTGTCTTAAGTAATATTTCTGAGCATGACTTGCCACTTGAGTTGATGTCTTGGTAATTACAAAATTACGCGAAATGTTCCTCCAATCCCCTTTACCATGCTTTTGGAGCCCCATTAAGAACCGCCTAGAGTCAAGTTACCCAAACCATTAACGAAAAAGACACCACAAAAAATAAAAAATGAAGCAACGCTGCTAACTAGCACACAAATTGACATGACCTTGATTGTAGAAATTTAGAATCAAGAACCAAATTTCTCATTATAACAACTTACAAACTCGCAAAAAAGTTTTCTTATCAACTACATAATACAATTTCAAATCTCTTCGTTAACATACACTCCACTTAACGGGCTAATCTTCGTCATTACCTACAAGAATCAACTTCACAGAACAGGAAACCTCAATTATCACAGTTTTCTTATTTGAATTGATTCATGAGAGCTGCATTAAGCAAAGTATAAATTGAGGCATTTTACATGTTAAAATTTGATGTTCTCAGACTTCTCTGCGGAAAAGACAAGCATTTAAATGGAAATTATCAAACATTCACACAACCCTAATCAACAATTCAGCACTTCATCAGCAAACATAACACATTAGCTCCTGTATAATCTGTTTTTAAGCAGACAATTCACACAGATAAAGCTTTTTACCTGTGCTCATCCTCAGTCCAAGGAACACCTTTCTTCTTCTCTTGATCAGAGGATCTACATACCATAGGGCGTTTTTTAAACCCATTGAACTCTCCATTTTTCACCAATTCCAGTGTGCAGGAGGAAGCCAGGTATCCTGGAAGGGGGACTAAACCAGCTTCTATATCACTAATATCAGCAACCAAATTCTGATACTGTTTCATCACATCTAACACTGATTTCCCAGGAATGATGTCTGCGATTTTTATCCATCGATCCGGGGTGTCTTTATCGTACAATGCAAGAGCACTTTCAAACTTCTTGTTCTCTTCTTTTGTCCATATTGTGCTCTTGCAATCTTGCATTAAGTAACTTGAGTTGAAAGCATGTGAAGCTGGATACAATGTTTCCATAACTTGCAAGGTTCCAATCTTTTATGTATAAGCAATGCAAAGTCCTGCAGTTGGCACAGCATTCAATGAACAACAAGTATTCCACACAAACACACACACACACATACACACTCAAAGATAATAAAAGAAACACAGAAGTTGCAAAAATTTGCAGTAAAGTGTAGATGCTCATTAATATCAACAACATAGGTAAATAATCCAAAAACACTCACCTTACCAGAATTGACAAATCAATAAACTGTCTTCACAACTCAACTACAAATCCTAAACAGTACAAACAATGCTAAGATACAAACTAGGCCAACCACAAAACTCTGAAAAAAAGAACAAAAACTTTATGTTGAAGCTGAGTGGATTTCAAAACATTATATTGCCTATGTAGCAAAACCAGTCTTAAAATGAGATGGGCCAAACTCCATTAGAAAAAAGAAACTAATTTTATAAGAAAACAAGAAATTTGTAGGGGTAATCTTCTTTCTTAACACTAGATTGAGCTACAAAAATTACTAGAGCTGCAAAAATTACAAGAAAACTTCAAGAACTTGGTCATGAATGAACCCAAATGAAAGCAAAATTAGAAACAGAAAAGGAGACATGAAAAAATCTTTAAAGTTGGATGATTATGAAAATGGGAGGCTTAGGCTATGGTTATTAGTTATTACAGATGAAGAATAAGTAAGTACTTATGTAATGTGAATATGCATTTGTTCTTATAGTATATAGATAGTAGATAGGTAAAGAAAAGAGGACCTGGCTGCTATGTACTGTGTGAATAAAATTAAAGATTCTTTATTATATCAGCTGATGCAAAAGTTTTGATTTGCCACTGGATTAGCTTTTGGCAATTTTTTTACTACTTTTTATTCGGTGTTGCAAATTTCGGAAATCGAAATTATTCGATTGAGGTGTCGATTTATGATTTATCGGGTGATTCGCTTGAAAAATTGGCGATTTTTGCAAAATCGGCTAAACCGATTCCAAAATTTTGCAAAATTATTTTTAGTCGATTTATCAGTGATTTTTTAGAAATCGGCCGATTTCAATAATAGAGCTTTTTAAAGGTAAAAACAGTGGACACATAAAAGTTATGGCTCTCTCTAGCTGGTCTAGCTATTCACTCTTTGTACATTTCATTTTATACAGTGATTTTCCAACTTCTTTTTATTCATTATCAAAAAAGATTTGATTTTTCTTTTTCCTGACATGTTCGATCAATCTTTATTCATGGCTACATGGAGTGAATCTATATATTATGGTGTTTAGAGCATCTCCAAGAGTCTCTTAAATCACTCTTAAATATATTATAAAATAATAGCTCTTAGTAATTTAATGTGCATTCATCTCCAACAATGCTTCTTATATTGACTCCTTATTTCATTTTATATTATTAAAAGTAAGCTACATCCATAAAAGTATAAAAGCAAGTGGATAGAGAGAGAATGTTGTCTTATAAATTTATAATATAATATTAGTTAAGAGTTGCTAGTGGCTCTTAAAATTGAGGAGAGAGAATGAAATTTTAGTGAATTTAAGAGCCACTAAGAGTCTATTGGAGTGGAAAAATTTCATCTCTCTCCTCAAATCTCAAGTTAAGAGTCATTTTAAGAGTCTCTTGGAGATGCTCTAAGAGCATCTCCAAGAGTCTCTTAGCTCACTCCTAAATATATTATAAACAATTAAGCTCTTAGCAAGTTATTATATTGGTTTGTGTGTCAACTCCAACAATGCTCTCTATTATGGCTCTTTATTTTATATTTTATTCATATTTCAATTCCACTTGGACAAACAATCAATAGATGAGAGAAAAGAATCACTATTTTACTAATAAAATATTAAATTAAGAGCTACTAGTTGCTCCTAAAATAGAGGAGAGAGAAGAAGCTCTTAACTTTTTAAAGAGCCTCTAAGAGTCTCTTGGAACTTGATTTTTATTCTCTCTCCTCATTTTTTGAGTTAAGAGGTACAATAGAGAGCTGGAGATGCTCTTAGGCCCCTAGAGATTGCTCTTAAATTAAAGGACCCGAGATATTATTGTCAAGTATCAATAAAACTTTTATGATATTTTTAACGAGAATACAAAGATCGAAAGTAAATATTACGAGATTTATACCAACTTTTGACGGAATACAGTAATGCATGTGTTTCTTAACAATGTAGTAGGTCTTCACCACTAAATTGTCTTGTAATCTTTCATGTTTATCCAAATGTTTCAAAAATAAGAAACAAGTGATAGAAAACGTGTTCAAATGGGTTTTAAGTGTACTTTTATCTAATATTGTTAATTAAGAATTAAGAAATAGACTTAAGGGGCAACTTCAAGATGCAACTCATTGGATTAAGCAGCTATTGATAAGCCCGATAAGGCATATGTCAATGCCTGCAAAATGTTTGAACACGTAGTGTAGTCGGCATATGCTAAATTAGTATATGCAGTTTGAATGCAACAAAAAATACGTATATATTGACAGTTTTGAGGTTATCCACTAAATATATACTTCCTCCGTCCCACCAAATTCTTTACCTACTATTAAATTGATAGGTCACTTTACCCACTTTTCATCATTTTTCATTATTTTACCTATTTAAATAAATAAATAAATAAATATATATATATATATATATATATATATATATATATATATATTGGTCTCCGTGCCCCATCAAGGATGTAAAGATCCTGGTGGGACGGAGGGAGTAGTTTTGCACACATGTGTGACATCCTTTTGTATTTGTAGCAAAAATAAACGGGAATTTATTAGATTTTAAAAAGGCTATCTTGTAGATTTGATTTTTAATAAAATTTGTCAAATAAAAAATTATAACTAACAAGAATTTGAATTAAATTATACTAAGCATAAAAAGGATATAGAGCAAGGTCGATAAGATAGTGCAAGTGGTAAAAACTTACTCATATTTTATCATTTCAGATAATTCTCACTTATTTTTGAATTTCTTTTAAAACTTATATTTATTTATAATTACATAAATTTAATTATTAGAAAAATCATAATAAAAATTAATTAATCTGGATTTTGATTTGCCCCTTTCAGTTTTTAATTTGTTTGTGGCTTATTTGAATATTTTCAAACTTAAATATATTTTGTAGACATCGAATATGTTAAACTTTACTAAGGCGAACGTATATATATATATATATATTTGTTTAGTATTTACTAATTGACAAGAACTAAATTTTTTAGGTCAAGTACTGCACTCGAATAATTTAACCGTAATTAAAGTAAGCTTAGTGCAATGTGATATTATTACTCTAGATTCTTTAAGGTTCTCGGACAGTGGACAAGATGCCAGGTTAATGAATGTGGTTAGTTTGTCGGTAACTTAATTACAAACTAACTAAAGTGAGTGCGCAACTTGTTTACATAAAGTAGGACGTACAAGAAAGTTGTCAAGTTCAAATGATTTTAAGATTTGCACAATGAAGTTAGGTTCTTTTTAACTACTACCTCAGTTTCTTTACAACGGGCAGTTTTACAATGTAATGCATGTTGGTGAATACAAACTTTAATTTTTTTATAGTAAATAAATAAAAATAATTACTTTAAAAAATTGATCAATTTTAATTCATGAATATTCAACTATCAACACAATATTCATTTTTATATGAAATATCCAATTATTATCCATTGTCCTGTAGTGGAATATTCCACCCAATTATTAGCGGAGTATCTTATACAAATTGAATATGCAACTACCTATCCAAAATGATAGAATTGGCTACTTTTTCTAGAATGATTATTTTTGTTAATTTATCAAAAAAAGAGATTATTTTGTTTAATTTTTTCTCTTAAAGTTTATTACATGTATTTAGCAACAAAAAAAAATTGTTACATGATTGTTCTTGTAAACGAGCTAATTTTAAATAAATCAATTATATCTCGAATCAATTAATTGATTATATTTTAATCAATTTTAAACGTCATTTCTATGAATCATATTGCGAATCAATTATATCATGTGATTTAACTGGAAAATTAAAGCAAAAGATGCAGAGCTATTGGAATGCAGACTCATGCTGTCTCTCTCTCTGCAGCTTTGCCCGGTTGCCCCTGTACCTGTGTGTCACAGTTTGTTCATAAAAATCTCTACTCGCCCTTTCCCAATGAATCAGCTACGTGCTGATACCAATTTTTTGTGATAATAGCTCGATTTTTTGTAGTAGCAATTTTTTAGCTAAATGCTACGTAGCCTGATTTTCTCATCTTCTTCATAGATTTGGCTGACACATATCAGAAGTTTGGACAAGTGAGTCCAAGTTTCAAGTTCCAAGTAATATAAAGGACGCATGTCTCTGATAAACTTGATAGGGCTGCATTCACATTCGGTGGTAACCATATCTGCTCTGTTCTTATTAAGGTTGATATATTATTTCGTAACAATCACTTATCAAGGATCAGGAATATATACGAATGTTTATTTTAAAGCATATAATTATTGGAGATAGGAGCGCGGAGCCAAATTTATTTGATTTCTCTCCTATTATATTTGATAAAGTTTATCAAAGTTGCCAGAAAATTCAGTACTCTTGCTTATTTTTTTCTTAAAGTTGCAGCTGCACTATAAAATTAACTGTATGATGTTGGGGCATTAAATCAAGAACAAGAAAATGGAAAAGCAATGACATTGTATCTTCAACAGAATCCTTACAGTTCAAACCCTGAGTAACACATGTACTGATGATGTACATGCAAATTTGGAATTCCTGTTAACAATCAAATAAACGACATAAAATAAAACAATGTACCATCTATTCTTAGAACTATTTTATTTCTTCTTGTACAAACATCCACACTCTTGTTTGTTCAATCAACAATTTTTTGTCTGAGCCTCTGCATCAACTCACAAGCAACAATCTCCAACAAATTTGATTCTTTTCCCCTGTCAAGTTTCCTAAGTTAATCCTCTTAACATTTCGGGAGGTCACTTGGAGGCGGCGGAAGAGACTCCATAGGCCCTTCACCATTATCCACCAGAAATGCCATCTTTAAGCCCCAGGATGTGTGCACTTCCAAATGACAATGCAGAAACCACACACCTGTACCAAATGAATTCGCTTGTAAAAGGGAAAAAAAATCGATATCTAAAAGTTGCTGTCGCGTTATATATGATTAAAATACCTGGATTATCAGCCTGGAATCTGATTACAGTCCAGCCAGCGGTAGGTACGCTCATAGTATTTCTCTCAACAGGATCAACAAGATTAAATGATTTGGGGTCTTTTTCGGGATCATAATTACCCAAACCACTTCCAACAGTATAGAAATTATGACCATGCAAATGTGTTGGATGACTCTCAGGGGCTATAATCGAAGTACCTTGTAACACAACTTGAACTGTAGAATTATACGCCACTCTGTAAACTTTAGTCCCGTTTGAAGTCTGCATGTTAGTCGGTACACTCCCCGTATAATTAAAAGCCATTGGTGGATTTCCAGGAAAATCATCAGTAAAAACACCGCCAATACCATAATAATGAGCTTGAAGTAAAGCGGTACTAGGCATAACAAATGTAACATTATTAATATCCCCCACTGATTTTGTTCCATTAACACATGTGGCACAAGGATTAACACCAACGCCCATAGTAAAAAGCAAGGAATGATCAATATCCAGTGGGACTTTACTAGGGAACTGTTTCGAGTTTAGGCTTCGTAGAGAATCCAGAAAGGATTTAGCCACTGGGGTGGCATTTTTCGGAGGCATTGCAGTGAGTGTTGTTTTAGGAAATGGAGGAAGACCTTTGTAACGTACAGAACCTGTGCCGGTCATGTTGTCAATAGGTACTACAGTGTCCATAAAAGGTGAAATAGCTATAAGGTATTTGCCAGGGTCTTGATCTGCTGTTAGAAGTGCATTTGTGGTTTGGCCTGGGGCTATAAAAATGGTGTCTGTTTTGAATGGTTTTGTGTAACAGGCATCGACGTCAACAACAGTTAGATTGTGATTGGCAATCTTGAAGAAGAGATCATCGTTTAAAGCAGCGTTGATGATGCGTAGCAAATATGTCTTGCCACTCTTAACATGTAATGTATATCCTGAAAGCAGTCCATGGTATTAATTCGCATTTCTTATAGGTTTAGCGGAAACGGTTTTCTCTCTTGAATCTAGTAGACAGGCTTTTTCCCATTCTCTAAAAGTTAATTATAGAAACAGCTTATGTACAAGGCATGAAGTACCTGAAGACAAAGAGCAATTAGGAACAGGTCCTGGACGTCCGTTTATGGTATGTGCGTCTGATAAATTCGGTGGCAATCCCGTCTGCATGGCCTGGTTAATTACAGTTTCAACGTTTGATTTCCACCACTCCCCTACATACTCAATTAGAAAAAGAGTTATATTTTTTTTTTTTTTTTTGCACTCTGTTCACTATATCACAAACATGTACTACAACTGTGTTAGGAAGAATTTCATAGCACAAACTTAGTTTTGAGTAATTTATCTAAACAGTTTTAAGGACAGGGGTATTTTTTGTATATGCACCTAATATGACAATTTTTTCCTTGTGAGGTTTTGGAAACGGGTAGGGAACATCCTTCTTGGGCAAAATAACAATTGCACCATGTAGAGTTGCCCTGAGCCAAGAAATATGTGCATGCCAAAGTAATGTCCCTCTTTGTCCTGTGATGGTGAAGTTGTAAACATAGCTCTGCCCCGTCTGTATTGGGCATTGTGTGATGTATCCAGGTCCATCAGCCCAACCTGTTCTTAGCTGCCGCACGCCATGCCTGAATAATTACAAATCTTCAGTTCTACTAATCAATGAGTTGAAGGTTAACTCTTAGCTGTGCAAGATGTTACGAATTGTAATTTCACAAGCATGTGGAAGAAAATCAGAAGTAAAATTTTTGCTTTTGCTTTTGCTTTTTTTTTTTTTTTTTTTTTTTTTTATAGCAGATATCAGTTTAGGCCTTACCAGTGAATTGTCACATTATACTTGACTTTGTTGATAACTTTCACATTCACTGTATCACCTTCCCTTGCATAAATTGTAGGCCCTGGGAACTTTCCATTGACTGTAACAATGGACTTTGTCGCACAAAGTTTCGTTACATTTTTCATCACAACCTAGCATTGTGAAGCATACTTAAAAAACTTGAAAATTACACAATTTTTTAAAAACTGAAATAATAAATAGATAAATAGCCAGAACAGAATACTGGAATTACATTGAACTTGTATTGACGAACGGCTGATTCAACTGGTGCTGGAAAGAGGACAGCGGCCAAAAACAGAAGAATTGTGCTAAACCGATAAGCCATCTATATTTGTGGCTTGTAATCTTTAGGTCTTACTATTTGTATTTTTCACACACTTTCTTTTATGTGTGTGATTTGAACCCTGCAGCTAGAAGTGAGGAGAGATTTAATAGTACGAGAGGGAATGTCATTTTAGTTGGTTAGGTGAGCAGGAGAATACAGCCATGCATCCTTACAAGTTTCCTTACAAATTACATAATGTAGTTACATGTCTATCTGTACAAGGTTTGAAGTAAGCTACTAAGGTCCTTGATGTTGTTATCAGTTGACTGAAACTGATGTTAGACCAGGGCTACTTGAATTATATGTCTCAACCGAATTTCTTTCTTTCATAATGAATTATGTTATGCATAGTTTTAATGTCCCTGGAGAGTACAGATATAGAGAGAGATGAACGATGTGGAGGATTTTACTCCACGGATATATGAGTGCTCAATGAAACAGAGTAATTACAGCTGAGAAATAGTTTTCACTATAATTTTTATGTATCATCATTCGTATCCATATCTGTGCAGTTCCATCGAATTCAAGTTCAGAACTTTTCATACATCTCAAAACATGACAAGCATACGATACCTAACACAACTAAGTTCCACATATTTATTGATGGTGCAAATGATACAACAGTGTGCACTGCATGGAAACCTTAGTTTTTACACAACGAAGATTCAAGTGACACAGAAATACTAAAACATCATTGCTTCATGTTCGTCATTTTCAGTTATAGTTGGCACATGCCAAACTAAACGACTTTTTGTGATGAAGCTTCCAAAGCAGCCTGAATCCTATTGATACAAGATTTATAAAGAAAGCCGAGATAATCAATAAGATTATCCTCGCATGCACCTTCTAGAGGATTTATCTCATATGACCAGCTAACTAATGTAGAATCATCATCGTAATCTAGAAGTTTTAATGTATTTACGGATCCATCTAAACCAACATTGCTTGCCAGCATTCTGTATGTGTAGCTATGTGATGATGGCTCCATAGAGACCAGCTTTTCTTTTATCCATGATCTGTCTCCATCTTCTTGTGGAAATATGAAACCAGAAACTAGACGAATGTAACCTGGAACACCATCGTTTCCATCCAAACCAGTGCATCTTTCAATCATTGGCATCCATTCCGGTAGCCTATTTGTTTGGGATACCAAAGTCCAGACTTTATGAACTGGTGCATCAACTATGCCCCCAACTGATCCTTGCCATTTTTTGTTTATTTTAACAGATTTCTCCTGTGTGAAGCATTAACTGTAAAATGGCTACAAGAGAATCCCATAATTTAGAAACATTAAAATAATTAAAATAAAGTGTTCATACCATTTCTTTGTCTGATTCCTGCTGGTTAATCGTAACTTCTTCTGTAAACTAATCTGTGAATTCCTCTGGTTTACATTCAATATCTACTGAGGTTTCCACCTCGATCAGAATTGATGTTAACCCACAAACTATCTGCAGTTTCTCCTCAAACCAGTAAACAATGTATAATACGAAATTATTCTTATCTTGTGAAGGTATCCAAGGAAAAACAATGTAATTTGGCATTTTCCCTGACAACTATTACCAGAGGTCATAGGGGATGACTCCTAGGTAACATTTTAAGGTTACTACGATGTTGCAAAATATCTGTGGTATATTTTTGGCTTAAATATTTTCGTACAAATACAATTCCATGTGAAGAAAGTAGTAATGAGGTGTCATATATTATCAATGCGACAGATGTGTTGTGACAGATATGTGTTATGAGTGCATGTGTGTGTTCATCATAATGTATGTTCCAATCATATTGTTTTCCAGGTGTGTAAGAGTGGTGTGCAGTGAGTTGGATTGTGAGTGTGCTATGAGTTGGAGTGTGAGTTGTATTGAGTATAATAGTGTGGTGTGAAGAGTATAAAAGGAGACAGTAGCATTCTGTTCTTCATCATCAATTCGTGTATTTCATTGTGAAGTAATATAAGTTTCTTGGCTTCCTTGTTGTCTTATGTGTGCAACTTGCTTCATCTTAAACTCATTATGGTATCAAAGCCGCAGTTGTTATCATAAGAGAACAAACTGAGTTTGATTCATTACAGAAATACACAAATTTCTTTCCTCTTTCCTTTATACGAAGTGTACTTATTTCACTGGTTGTGGTTTAGATTTCTGTCTTCACTGGTTGTCTTCACTCATTGTTTGATGGGGACTGTAACTACTACTGCTGAAGGTGCTACTGGAAGTCGATCCACATTTGCAGACATGCAGAATCCATTATATCTACATCCCTCAGACGGTCCTGCTTCCATATGTGTCACAAAACTGCAAGGAGCTGCAGATTATAGATCCTGGAGAAGATCAATGGAAATTCAACTGCTGTCTAAAAGAAAACTGGGCTTTGTGGATGGATCTGTGGTGAAGAGTGCAACTAACGTAACAGATGCAGCTCAATGGGAGACGTGTAACAACATGGTGATTTCCTGGCTTCATAACAACATCTCAGATTCAATTAAAAGGTCCATTTTATTCATTGATCTTGCTGGTGAGATATGGAACCAACTTGAATGCAGATTTATGCTAACCAATGGATCTAGAAAATATAAACTGAGCAAAGATATGTTTAGTTTGAAGCAAAATGAATTATCTGTTGCTGATTATTACACTGCCATGAGTAGTTTATGGGAAGAGATTGAGTCTATGGCTACTTTGCCTAAAATAACTGCCCTAAGTGATGAGATAAAAGCTTTGTTGAGAGCAATAGAGACTATGAAAACGGAGTCTCGATTATTCCAATTCCTAAATGGCCTCAATGACGTCTATGGAGCACAAAGAGTCAATTGTTGCTGTTGTCACCACTACCTACGGTAGAGACAGCATGTGCAGCACTGCAACAAGAAGAATCTCAACGTGATGCCTTGAAATCGAGTCATGATTCCGACATGGAAATGGCAGCCATGTATAGCAGCAGCAAAGGCTCTCATGAAAAGACACATGTGTGTACTGTATGTGGTGTGAAGGGACATACATCTGTAAAATGTTGGGTCGCAAATGGATACCCAAAGTGGCACTACAAATACAAGACACATGTCAAAAGTAACAACACCAATCCAGAACGATGGAATGGAGGCAAGCCCAAAATGGCCAGTAATGCAACATTGACAGTACCCGAACCAGCTGATCAAATGACATTCACCACACAACAACTTCAACAATTGTTGTCCATGATGCCTGCCAAGATCAGAGAAACTGATGAGATCGACAGCCCCTTTTCTGGGATGATCAATAGCAAACCAGGGAGAGCACATGATGGAAAGTGGATCATTGACTCGGGGGCATCCGATCATATGACTGCAATCCTAAACAAGTTGATGAATGTTAGAAAGGCTCCTCCAAATTTCACAAGCAAATTACCAACTGGAGCTACGACTATGATCACTCATATTGGTGATATGACTCTCCACAATGGGTTGAAATTGTTAAATGTGCTACATGTCCCAGACTTTAATCATAATCTTCTATCGATACACAAACTCGCCAAAGACAACAAATGTGATGTTGTCTTTCGACCTGATCAATGCTTGATAATGGACTCAGTGTCTAAGCAACTGCAAGGAATAGGTCGAATCAGTAATGGTTTGTATTATTTGGTTAACTCATGGGACCAAAACATCAGCAATCAAATGAAATGTATGCAGGCTAAGTCACAGAATGTGGAAGATAACAAGTTCCATCTGTGGCATCAAAGAATGGGGCACACACCTGGTCACAAACTGCAATTGATCTCAAGTATCAAATCTCAACTACAAGGGCAACAACTTCTCTGTGTGACTTGCCCAATGGCGAAGTTCACAAAACTTCTATTCACTCAAAGTGCATCTCAGGCCAAATCTCGTTTTGATTTGATACATGTCGACACATGGGGCCCTTATAAGGTATGTACTCGTGGAAAATACAAGTATTTCCTCACTATTGTAGACGATTATTCACGTGTCACTTGGATTTATTTGTTGCAAAATAAGTCAGATTATTTATGCACTATGACTGCGTTCTTGAGCTATGTTAAAACTCACTTCAAGACTGAGATCAAAGTCATACGATCAGACAATGCATTAGAGTTCAGTGATAAAGGGTGCAAAGAACTTTATGTAAAAAACGGGATCATACACCAGACTTCTTGCGTATTCAGACCACAACAAAACGCTCGCGTTGAACGCAAACACAGGCAGATTTTAGAAGTGGCCAGAGCATTGAAGTTTCAAGCAGGATTGCCTATCTCGTATTGGGGGGGATTGTATCCTCACAGCCGTACACATAATCAACAGAATTCCAACCACATCCCTTCAAAATAAAGTGCCTTATGAGGTATTGTTTGAGGATCAAGTTGACTACGCTAGAATGAAGGTATTCGGGTGTCTTGCATTTTCTGCAAATCCTACCAACAAGAATGACAAGTTTCAACCTCGAGGAATCCCATGTATGTTTTTAGGATACCCCTCAACACAAAAGGGTTTCAAGCTGCTCAATCTAATCACCAAGGAGGTGTTTGTATCCCGAGATGTGATCTTTCACGAAAATATATTTCCATTTAAGGGGAACCATATGAGTGAATACATGGAACCAGTACCATCTCAGGTGCAGTCCACACCACCATCTCAGGTGCAGTCTGCAGATGACATCAATGAAGACATATTCAACATCGACTCTGAAAGTGATCACAACAGCACAGAGACACATGATGCTGATCACAGTAGCACAGAGACACATGATGCTGCACAGGCTCCACGAAGATCAACTCGACAGATGACACAACCTAGATGGATGGAAGACTATGTTACTCCAAACAATACAAATGCTATTGTCACTGCAAATGCCAATGCAGTAGCAAATCAGAAAATCCAACCAAATTTCAGTTGTTTCCTGTCCAGTTTAGAGAAGAATGCGGATCCTACCATATACAAACAAGCAATCAAGTATCAATGTTGGATTGATGCCATGAATGTGGAGCTAAATGCACTAGAAGCAAATGAAACATGGGACATTGTGGACCTTCCATCAGATAAGCAAGCAATTGGGTCTAAATGGATCTACAAAACTAAATACAACCAAGACGGCTCTATCGAACGTTACAAATCAAGACTTGTTATCCTGGGATATAAACAAATTCATGGGATCAATTTTACAGAAACGTTTGCCCCAGTTGCGAAATTATCAACAGTGAGGGCATTGTTAGCGGTGGCAGCCATACAAAACTGGGATGTATGTCAAATGGACGTCAGTAATGCGTTTCTGAATGGAGATCTTGACGAGGTTGTGTACATCAAAATGCCGTCTGGATACGTTGGCATGGGAAGTAGAATCTCATCCATCACTGCCTTGGACAACTTGAGCAAACCAAGCACTAAAGTGTGTCGACTCAGAAAGGCACTATACGGTTTACGCCAAGCGTCGAGACAATGGTTTGCCAAATTATCTTTCATACTCAAACAGATGCATTACATTCAATCGAAAGCGGACTACAGCTTATTTACTTACACTCAAGGTGACAATATTACTACTGTACTTGTTTACGTTGATGACATATTGATTGCAGGTAGTTCCAAGGATGATATACATGCATTAAAACAAGTTCTCTCCCACACTTTCCATATGAAAGACTTGGGTTCACCAAGATATTTCCTTGGTTTGGAAATAGATCGATCAGAATCTGGGTTTTTTGTATCTCAAAGAAAGTACACAAGTGACTTACTTAAAGAACTTGGGATGAGCAATGTCACACCTCTCAAGTTGCCAATGGACTCCCATTTAAAGTTGGTTCCACATAAGGGTGACATATTAACAGATCCCATCCCTTACCAACGTCTTCTTGGCAAGTTAATCTATTTGACGATTACTCGTCCTGACATCACTTTTTCTGTTCACATTCTTACTCAATTCATGTAACAACCAACGTCGATACACATGCAGGCAGCAAAACGATTATTAAGGTACTTGGCTGGCAACCCTGGACAAGGCATTTTGTTGGCATCAACCTTAGCGGCTCAGCTCACAGCGTACTGTGACAGCGATTGGGCGAGTTGTCCCACAACTAGGAAATCTACAACTGGGTTTTGTGTTCTTCTTGGTAGTTCACCTATTTCATGGAAAAGCAAAAAACAATCTCTCGTGGCTCGATCAACTGCTGAATCCGAATATAGAGCTATGGCCTTGACAGCGTGTGAAATAACTTGGCTAGTGGCACTACTCAAGGACATGGGCATCCACAAACTTCCACCAACTCTGTTGAACTGTGATAACAAGGCTGCTCTCTCAATTGCAGCAAACCCAGTCCTTCATGAACGCACGAAGCATATCGAGATTGATTGTCATTATATCCGGGATAAAATCAGTGCAGGAGAGATAGTGACCAATCATGTTCCAAGCCATGCTCAAGCTGCTGATGTTCTCACCAAACCCTTAACGGTTAAACAGCATTATAGTCTTCTTCGCAAGCTCGGAGTTACCTCTCAGCTTGAGGGGGAGTAATGAGGTGTCATATATTATCAATGTGACAGATGTGTTGTGACAGATATGTGTTATGAGTGCATGTGTGTGTTCATCATAATGTATGTTCCAATCATATTGTTTTCCAGGTGTGTAAGAGTGGTGTGCAGTGAGTTGGATTGTGAGTGTGCTATGAGTTGGAGTGTGAGTTGTATTGAGTATAATAGTGTGGTGTGAAGAGTATAAAAGGAGACAGTAGCATTCTGTTCTTCATCATCATCAATTCGTGTATTTCATTGTGAAGTAATATAAGTTTCTTGGCTTCCTTGTTGTCTTATGTGTGCAACTTGCTTCATCTTAAACTCATTAAGTAGAGTAGGAGTTTCTATAATAGCTCAATCTAATGCAACAGTCACAACTGAACAAAGTATTTGCAACTCAAAACTAATTGGAACAGGCTGAAAATTAAACGATACAGTTCTTTAATCTCTAAATACTTGTCTTCAACATAAACATGTTCTTCTGAGTAAATCATTCAGTCTATTCTTCTTATAATTAGAATCATATTGTTAAGAAGTGGCTGAGTCGAGATTATAAACATTAATATTAGTATATAACAAAAAATTTCTCTTTCTTATACATTAGAAGTAGATAAAATACAAAATCAAGCAAAGTACAGCCACCAAGACATTTGAGCTCTTCTTACAACAAACTTGAACTTGTTATAATAAGCTGGTCTCCGATCTTAGCAATCTACAAACTTGTGTAGGATGCACAGTAGTGCTGTTCTGCTAGAAGGATTGCATGTTTATTGGAGTAGAATTTTTTAAGCAGAAGCGCCTACCGGTACACCGGTCTTTAGCCTGGACGATCCGTATAGTGTTTCTTCAAATCGTATAATCTCGTTCAGGGATCCATAAGCTACTTGAGTCCTGTCATCAAGATTAACTATCACTTTATCTAGCACAGACTGTGTGCCATCACTACTGTATCCCCCGGCTTGCTCAATCAAGAGCCCCAAAGGAGCCACCTCAAACAGCAGTCTTAGCTTAGCTTTAGTGGTTGGAGAGATAACATTTGTGAACACTCCTTTCTCTTTCACAATAATCTGCAAATGTTAGAGGAAACAAGATGTAAGCTTTACCGGTGATTTATCTGCAGATTAGTATCGATTAAATAATCTGATGATGCAAAAGTAAACGGGCTAAATCAACAAAAGAAAGATTGGACAGACCTGATTAACATCAGGCACCATTCCTCCGGTGTATCTCAGTGTGTATTTCTCTCTGACATAGTAGTCGATTAGCTGTATTGAAGAGAACTTAAAGATGTGATCCGAGTATAATCAAAATAGAAGTTAAAAATAGATTGCGTATAAAATCGAAAGAGCTTACGTTTTTGTATTCAGGGTTGTCAAATGTGGCTCTCAAATTTCCCGGAGAAAACATCTTCCCTTCTGAAATCTCAGTTGTGTCCTTGACATGTTGCCATTTTCCTGATATATGAAAGAACCATTAGTTTGTATATGACTTGTAATAAACAGGTAGTTGTTGACAGCATATTATTGGTGTATGATCACACCTTCATCAAGGAGAAGGAACTCATGAGTTCCGGGACAGTCTTTAAGAGCAATAACATATGTAGTTCGAGGTCCATAAATTCCCATGGCTGCAGCAACCTGGTCTCTTCCTGTTACCCCTGTTAATTTATCTCCTGGCCACACACCAAAGATGGTGCCTACAGTGAAATTTGTGTCGACAATACTAGAGCCATCAAGAGGATCAAAAGCGACACTAAACCCTCCTGTTTGTAATTTGTTACAGTATCCATATTAGTAGTTATCTTAAACTTAATCAACTTTAAATTCACACTGTAATTTGTCACAGTATTCATACTAGTAGTTATCTTAAACATAAATTTAAATTTAAATTCAAACGTTCCGAACCTTCAACTGGACCTCCCATATCTTGGAGCTCAGGGACTTCCTCAGAGCAAGCATATTTGCAGAAATGTGAGTAAGTCAAGGCCTACAAATTGAAACTTAAAGGGATTAATTAAACAATAATGATTCAGTACTGGCTTTTAAGGAAAATTATGGCAGTTTAGAAAATTTTTAAATTTACAAAAAATGTACAACTATGCGTTGAGCTACTGTCAATGATCATTATAAAATGACTAAATATTTTTATCTGGAAACTTTGTTATTACTCTTCCAACTATGCTCAACAATCAGTTAATAATGCAATGTTGAGAAACAGAAAAGGGTTACAAAATTTAGGTAAAAAAAATTATTAGTTAAAGATCTGACCTCAAATAGGAGTTTGTCAGCTAGCATGTCAACTGCAAGCTGCTCATCTCCAAAAGAGTTGACACATGCAGTTCCTCCACAAGAAGCTGTTCTTACTTTGAAGGCGATGGTCCTAATCGCTTCTCCCATGCACATCATTAATCTGATCAACCCCTTGTCCTCTGTTGCCTTTGATAGGAATTCTTCCTGTTATTAAGAAATCATGTTGTCATGTTAGCATTATATTTTTTGCTGTGTTAAATCTTGTTAGCATTTATTTTTTTAACTGAACCTATGAGTCACTTTCACCTCTAATACATTGTCCCTTTCTCCATCTACATGAATGTCTGTCAATTAATTCATTCCTAATTATTTTAACAAAACAACGAGCAAACTAGTTATTAAGGGAAATTTTGTATTATTTTTCCAAATTTCCTTTCTTTTGCCTATATTTATTTATCGTCTTTCACGTCTAATTGATTTTCTTTAATGTTTTTATTAAATGTCGAAGTTTAGGTCTTTACGAAAATTATCTCTTGAGTAGACTTGAGGTCTCCGTACATCTTACCTTAAGGAACTCTATGCTTTTTGCAGATACTAACTAATATACTAGAAAATATATACGAAGTAACTTGAAGCGGAACTAAACGCTTACCAAACTGTCACCAATTTCACATTTTGTCACAAGAGTAGACTTCTTCGACTTGGAAACCTTAAGTGATGATCTTGGCATGGTCCTCAATGATTCCCCAAACAGTGAGCTTGATTTTAAACTCTGCAAACTCAACTCAATTTTCTTCATACATTCATACCACTCATAAATCTTTATAGTACCAAATAAACACATAAATACAGTACCTTGGAGGTGTAAGATGCAGAAACAGAACGAGGAGAGGCAAGTGAAGTAGTAGAATGTTGAGAAGCAACACTAGAAAGAAGAGTCCCACGTGCACAACATGTAATATTAGCAGCCTCCATTGTTAAAATATATTCTTGAAACCTTAACTGAAAATTTTATGCAGAGGAGAATGAAATGCAAGAAGTTTGTTATGTGTATGGGATACTAAAAGTGATAGCTGAATATGGAAGAAGAAGATAAGCAGTCAATGTTAGGCTGCCACGTGGATATGGGGTGTGATAAAATAGATAATAAAAAAGTGTGACAATGTAGTATGGGGGTGAGGTTAGTTTTGCCATATAGTTTGTATCTTAAATTTGTGTGGCTCACATATATATGTGTTAAGAGATATGATCTTTTGGCACATCTGCATATGCAATACGAGTTTGTTAGAGCCTTCAAAAACTCGCAACTTGGTATTATGGGACATTCTTACAACTTGCTAGAAGATCATAATGTGTATACAGTCATTATTTGCGGAAATTAAATTTTTAACATTACTATGAATTAATCACCGGTTATAATGATACAAATTGTCGGTAATAATATAACAAATCAACTATTATGTATCACCGATAATACGAAATAATTGTATTTCCCAGCTATGACATTCATTCTTTTTAGGGAAATAATTTTCCGGAGTTGAACTTTTTAGGTGTCGTTTGGATCATGAAATTTTAAACCAGATAACGAGAGTTAGAATAAGGTTGTAATACATTTTTGTATGAAAATTTCATTTTCATTCCCATTAACAGGATATAAATTTCTAATCCGAACGGTCTAGACTTTGGAACAACTACTTTGGATACATTTATGGATTGCAACATACTGTGCGGAGCTCATAGTTTGTTACTGAGGAGAAAGAGTGTCATTGTTTGATACTGGAAACCAGATGTTGGTTTAAGGGTAAAATGCAATAATGCGTATCGGTAGAGAACATGGGAATTGTGAGGGATAAACTGATGAATGAGTCGCATGAACCTCAAACCTCTGTTGCTGGATTATGTATTTCATCCGCTCAAAAACATCAACTGTACCAACCGCAAAATGCGGGTTATTGTAAATTATATGTATCATTAAAATTTGAAATAAGATCTCAAGACAAATAGGATTGAGCAGCTAATCTTGTTACAAGGTTGATGAATTCATTTGACGTTTGTTGGGCGGTAAATCGAAGGTGTTTTTTAAAGGAGGACAACGTTAATGTGATCAAGTCAATAGGTCAGATGGAAATAAAAACGTATATATTGTGGTTCTTTACTCTATTTTTCTTACACTTAAGAAAGAGGATTAGTCAGTTTCTTGTACTTGCTGAGTGTGTTCCCTTTGGTTTAGTGGGTTTTTGACTAAGAGCAAATCCAACAGCTTCTCTATAATCGTTCTTACGTTAAAATTTAGGAAATTTAGTCCAAAATATCACTCCAACAGACAATAGTGTGCTAGTGATTCCCTAAACTACTAGGAACCCTTAGCCATTCCCTATTGTTAGGGAACCACTAGTCATCCCTAACTTTTTTTTTATTAATAAGAGCAAGTCCAACAGCTTCCTTATTTCAATCCTTAAATCAAAAAATAGGGAACTTAACCAAAAACCCTGCTCCAACAGCTTCCTAGTGATTCCTTAAATCACTAGACACCACTAGTCATTCCCTACTTTTAGGGAATGTCTAGCCATTCCTAACTTTCTTTTTATCAATAAAAAAATCTTTTTCCTCCTTTTCACATTTCTTTTCCTCTCTTGATTGAAATTCAAAAAGTAGTTGGATTTAAATTTATTATTATTATAATAGTAAGTAATGAATTTAAGAATGGTTGTTGGAGTTGATATACAAAATAAGGTTCCTAAATTACTAAGAATCATTATTTTATTATACTTTTAGAAATCATTTAGGGAGCTGTTGGACTTCTCTAATAAAATCATTTCCCTCCATTTCTCCTTACTTGTCACTCCCTCATTTCTAGTTAGTTTCAAATTTAATATTACAATAATAACAAATAATGAATATAGGGAATGTTGTTGGAGTTGATATACAAAACAAGATTCCTAAATCACTAGAAACCATTATTTTATTATATTTTTAGGATTCAAGGGTATTGACCCCATATATCACAATTTAAAAGCAAATGGCTCCAAATATCACAGCTTAAAAACTTGACACCAAATATTACTCCAAAACATACTTGCGTTTAGCGTGTTTGGCTTTGACTTTTTTTTTTGTTTTGATTGGGTAAAGACGCTGATTCATACTTGGTTTTCAAAGGATTGGCTACACCAACGCCACTTTATGTGGCGTTTGGGTGTTTTAATTTATTTATTTTTCCTGTTTTTCTCCTAAATATATATTTATAAAAAAAAAATTAAAAAACTTTTTTATAAAACGTCAATTAAAATATGAACTTATATTTTTTAAAGTTCGTATACGGTTTATTCGTCGTTCCGAATATTTCTAAAATCCAAAATGAAAACGTTGAACCCTTAAAATTAATTGTTGAAACTCTAAATTTAATTAAAATTGTATTTTTTAATTTAAAATTTTTAATTAAAAAATCGAATCTGGCGGCCTGATTTTTAAACGCTAAAGCGTTTAAAAATCAGGATTAGTTAGGGTTTAGGGTCTAGGCTTTAGGGTTGTAAACAACCCTAAACCCTAAGTTCGTATATAGTTTATTCGTTATTCTGAATATTTCTAAAACCCAAAATGGAAACGTTGAACCCCAAAAGTTAATTATTGAACCCCTAAATTTAAAATAAATTTTTAAATTTAAAAAATAAATTATTAAATAATATATTAAATTTTAAAATTTGAATTATATTAATATTTTAAACGCAGCTATAATGCTTGTCTCCAAGAAAACGCAAATTAAACAACTGTTTCCCGGGCAAAACGCTAATTAAAGAATGGTGTTCAATGCAAAACGCTAATTAATAATTTGTGTTCAATGAAAAACGCTATATAATATGTGGTTTTGTGTGCAACATTCACTCTTAGCCCCTGAAACGCTAGACGATCTAGCGACTTTAAAAAAAAATCTGAAAACGCTAGACGATCTTTTGTTTTAGGATGATATTTGGGGTCAAATTTTTGAATTGTGATATTTGGACCTTTAAGTTTAAAATTGTGATATTGGGGACCTTTTCTCAGGATTCAACTAGGGAGCTATTGGACTTGCTCTAAAATATAGTGGGAATGATACTAATTAAATCGATGCATACTACGTAAGTCCTACGAAGATTCATTTAGGCACATTGAATAGGATAGGGGGCGCAAAAAACTTTTCGGGCCAGATTTTATACGTATTTTAAAAAATTTAGACAATTTGATAATCTGAATGAGTTGGGTTTTTCAAAAAATAAAACCGGATTGGGCCGGACTTTTTTCAAAATATGAGGATTTGTTTAGGTTCATAGGTTGGGTCGAATCAATCTAATCGAGCTTTTATCCGAATTTTTTTCAATATATGTTAATATTTTTGAAATTATTAAAAATATTATATATTTTCTGATTTTTTCCTTAAAAAATCGGGTTTTTATCCGACCTTTTGTAGCTTATAAATTAATATTTTTGAAATTATTAAAAATATTATATATTTTTAGATTTTGTCTATGAAAATTTGAGAATATATCCGGATCAAACCGGGTTTTGTAAATATATGATGGGTGAAAGATCCATAGAGTTTAAGGGAGAATTATTATAATATATATATATATATATATTTTTATTTATTTATCTTATAAATTTTAATTAGAAAATTAAAAATAAAATTAGATAATTTCTTTTTTGGAAAATTATTAAAATTAATAAAATACTCCAAATCGATTCTATCACAAAATCAAATTTATGCAAAAATGATTTTGCAATAAAATCAAATTTCAAATCAAATTTTTTGTTCGAGTTTTACATATTAAATTTTCTATAAAATTTATATATCGTTCGTATTCTATATTAAAATTAACTTTTATTTCTTTCAAAATTACTGATAACATTCTAGAATAAAATCAATAATTATTTCTGAAATCTATATAAAAAGGTTGTTTCAAAGGGAGGAAAAGAAATTTTAGTCAAGGCAATTTTACAAGCACTGCCAACTTATGCAATGAGCGTATTCATGTTGCCTTTAGAAATCATAAGGGATTTTGAAAGAAGTATATCAAGATTTTGGTGGAACACGAAGAAAAGTGATAGCAAAAGTATTCACTGGATGAGTTGGGTTCGCCTAAGTTTACATAAATCACGTGGTGGGATGGGATTTAGAGATTTTATAAATTTTAATATGGCTATGCTCGGGAAGCAAGGATGGCGTTTCATTATGATAACGTGTATTTTATACACAATTTGTCATTTATTCTCTTACATTTTTGTTAGTTCCGAATGTTGTTTTATCGATATTAATTATGTTTTCATCTTTCAGTGCCTCATGCTTAATGGTTGAAAAGATGAATTATTTTGGGCTTGAAGGCAAAGATTATTCAAGAGGGAAGTTAGAAGATGCAAGCTCGCGTTTCTGGGAGGTTTTTATTGTGTTATCTTGAAATTTTTTTTTCTCACGGGCAGTTGCACGGCCGTGCATCAGGCCGTGAAAGAAGTTCCAGAGCTTACAGTTTTTCTCACGGGAAGTTGCCAGGCCGTGCGCCAGGCCGTGCAAAACATGCTGAAAATATTTTGAAGCAAATGGACTATTCTATCCTCTTGGCTAAGTGATGTATTTGTATAACATTTGGGGAAAAACATAGAATCCAACCTAATCTTATCATCTCATCTCATTGTGGCCTCTCTTCTTAGCCTCTTCAAGAGCAAAAACCTAGGGTTAGTAGGAGTTAAGAAAACATTAATTACTCATAATCTAGCATTGATTATGAGTAACTAATTTCATACATTTGGCTCAAGGAGGATCTCTTGTATCAAAACCCATTTCATTTTAAGTAAGATATATTTCACTCTATCTTGAATTATTGAGTTGTATTGTTTATGATTTTGCTTGGAGAATTGTAAGTTGCTTCAATTTGCTTCTCTTGTGAATTCAATTGCTAATTGTTTGTGCTAATCCGTAATTGTTAGTACATTCATTGTAGTAGCACAAGGTTTAGTTTACCTAAATCCTCAAAATTCAAGTGCAAATACCTAGGTTGAGCTCCTCATCCTTGGGTTTGTCCTAGCCTCTCTTTGTTTGATTCCTTGATTTGGTTAAACTAGTAGTGCTTCATTATTGGTTGCTATAATCAAGAGAACTAATTTATGTGCTTCACTAAATTAGTGTTTATAGAAGAGAATTAAGTGATTGTGTGCTTCACCAATTATCTTGGTTAGATAGAGTTGATTATTTTTTGGTCATATGTGTGTGGGTGAAGTGCTTGAGTTTCCATAATCCTTGGGTCAAATATCTCTTATTCTTGTTAATTTAAACATTGTGCCTTGTTGTGTTGGAAAAATTGGATGATTGAAAGTTAATTAATTATAATTCTCTAGCAATTTATTTCTTGTAGTCAAGGTGTTTGATAAAATACCACAACCAACTTAAAACCCCCCACCATTTTAATTCACTCTAGTATTGAACACTAATCCCTTGGGTTCGATCCCTACTTGCCACATTTGCTATATTTTATAGTTAAGTGCGAACATAGTAGAGCATAAACATTTATTATCAATTTGGCGCGTCGACGACGGGCGTGGCCAAATTTTGGCGCCGCTGTCGGGGATCTAGTTTTAGTTCAATATTAGTGCGCGTATAAAATTGTGAATATTTTAGTTCCATTGTGCATATTTATCTATTTTTCTTTGATTTTAGAAATTTTTGCTATGTATGACTCGATCCTCTTATTCAGGTGATCTTGCGTATTCATCTAATCCCGAGAGACTTTTGCGAAGGAATCAAAGGAATTCAAGTGCCAATATAGATTCATCAAGTCAATTTATTTCTAGTTCACCTTCGGAAGGGGAAGAGGAGTTGAACGAGGGTCCTCCCCTTGTTATTCCTATCTCATCACCGGACGACAACATTGATCAAGTCATGGAAAATCCTAATCAACGTACACTCAAGGAGATTACTTCTCCTAGCTCCGTTCAACTACCATTGTGCATTATATTTCCGGGAGGACAACCATCTGAGCTAAAGGGTGGTCTTATTGCCCTCCTTCCCAAGTTTGGAGGTGAAGGCACAGAAGATCCTTTTAGGCATCTTCAAGAATTTGAAATGGTATGTTCTTCAATGAGACCAAACAATACTACGGAAGAACAAGTGAAGTTGAAAGCATTTCCCTTTTCCTTGAGAGACAATGCCAAGGCATGGCTATTTTACCTTCTTCCAAACTCAATCACTACATGGGAGCAAATGCGAAGTGCTTTCTTGGGGAAATTCTTCCCTACCTCAAAGGCTACGGGCATCTCCAAAGAAATTTGTGGCATTCGACAATACTCCGGAGAAACATTGTATGAGTATTGGGAAAGGTTTCAAAAGCTTTGTCAAAGTTGCCCTCCACACTTAATATCGGAAGAGTTGCTCATTCACTACTTCTATGGAGGCTTGGAATATAGTGCTAAATTGCACCTTGATGCTTCAAGTGGTGGAGTTCTTGTGGATAAAACACCGGAGGAGGCTAGAAAGTTGATAACCAAGATTGCCGAAAATTCCGCCAATTTGGGGATCGTCAAGTACATGTCAAGAATCCTTCCGTGAATGAGGTGTCAACTCAAAGGTTAGAGGGCCAAATCTTGGATCTTACATCATTGGTTCGTCAATTAGCCGTTGGGAATCTCCAACAACAACAAAAGTATTGTGGTGTTTGTAATATGTCGGATCATGCTACCAATGAATGCCTATCATTTCAACAACCCGAAGAGCAAATTAATGCTATTGGAGGTTTTTCGGGACAACCACCTCAAAGGAAGTATGACCCCTATAGTAACACCTACAATCCCGGTTGGAGAGACCATCCAAATTTTCGATATGGAAATCCCAACACACCAAATTCTAACCAATACCAACCCCAAAATCCAAATACTTACAACAACCAACATCAACAAAATCCTCCTCCATACCCACAAAAACGTCCCAATCAAAATTTCCAAGCACCCGCACCTCCACCTCAATATAATCCCCAAGACCATCAAGGGTCTTCTTCATCTACATTATCATCACTTGAAGAAATGATGAAGCAATTGGCGACAAATAACATCCAATTTCAAAATAACACTTCTCAAAGTATATCCAACTTAGAGAAGCAAATGAGCCAACTAGCCACAACCGTGAATCGATTGCAAAGCCAAGGTTCAAGGCAACTTCCTTCTCAAGCAGAGGTGAACCCCAAAGAAAATGCTAGTGCCATGACCTTAAGGTGTGGAAAAGAATTGGAGAACCTTCATGCTAAGGCCAAGGGTAGGATGGTAAATGATAATGAAAGTGGAAAGGTTGAAAATGATGACATCTTGGAGGCTAAGGATGAAAACCTTGAAGATAATATGGAAATCGAGGAAGAGAAAGTTGATAAAGGAAAGAAGGAACGTGTTCAAGAAGATGTTCCACAAGCAAAGAAGCCAAGGTTCATTGATGAGGATGTGGTTATTCGACCTCCATTCCCTTCCAAATTTTCTAAACCAAAGAAAGACATTGTTGACAAGGAAATGCTTGAGACATTCCGAAAAGTGGAAATCACTCTCCCGTTACTAGATGCCATAAACCAAGTTCCGAAGTATGCAAAGTTTCTTAAAGACTTGTGTACTAACAAGAGGAAGTTAAGAGGTGATGAAACTATAGTGGTGGATGAAAACGTCTCGGCCGTGATTCAAAGGAGGTTACCTCAAAAATGTTCGGATCCGGGCACATTCACTATTCCTTGCAAGATTGGAGGTAAATTCTTTGAAAGAGCTATGCTTGATTTAGGTGCCTCGATCAATGTGATGCCCTTTTCCATATTCCAAACTTTAAATTTGGGGGCACTTGAAAATACCAATGTGATTATTCAACTTGCGGATAGATCTAACGCCTATCCCGAGGGGGTAATTGAAGATGTGCTTGTTCATGTTGATCAAATGGTTTTCCCCGCCGACTTTTACATCTTGAAAATGGAAGATGGTCCATCTAACATCAAGTCGGCACCAATTCTTTTTGGGCGTCCATTCTTAAAAATGGCGAAGACCAAGATTAATATTGATGATGGTTCTCTCACTATGGAGTTTGGCAATGAAGTTGTTAAGTTCAATATTTATGATGCCATAAAATTTCCTAGTGAGTCACACTCAATTTGCTCCATGGATGTTATTAATGGTTTAGCCCAACAATCTTTTGACATGGGAAATAAAGAAGCTCTCCAAGTGGTTATTGAGGGATGTGTAAATGAAGATGATGGATTCCCTAATTCGGAAGAGGCCAATGAGGCAATTATGGAGCTCAATGTATTGCAACCTTTACCCCAAAGGTGTGAACTTGCAAAAATTGATCTTCCCTTGTCTTATTCCAAATTATTCCCTTCTATTGAGAATCCTCCTACTTTGGAATTGAAAGTATTGCCTAATCATCTCAAATATGCTTATCTTGGGGACAATGAGACTCTTCCCGTAATCATAGCTTCTAATTTGAGTAATGTACAAGAAGAACGCCTCTTGCGGGTTCTTAAGGATCATAAAAGTGCTATTGGGTGGACCATTGCCGATATTAAGGGAATTAGCCCTTCCACATGCATGCATCGCATACTCTTTGAGGATGGAGCTAAGCTTACTAGAGACCCTCAAAGAAGACTTAATCCGGCAATGATGGAAGTTGTTAAAAAGGAGATTCTCAAGCTACTTGATGTGGGTATCATTTTTCCAATCTCGGATAGCGAATGGGTGAGTCCGGTACATTGTGTTCCTAAAAAGGCGGGTATCACTCTTGAGGAGAATCTTAAAGGTGAGCTTGTGTCTACCCGAGTCCAAAATGGGTGGCGAATGTGCATAGATTATCGCAAGTTGAATGCGGTAACTCGGAAAGACCATTTTCCTCTTCCTTTCATTGATCAAATGTTAGAGAGGTTAGCCGGGAAGGAATTCTATTGCTTTCTAGATGGATTTAGTGGATATCATTAAATTGTCATTGCTCCCGAAGATCAAGACAAAACCACATTTACTTGTCCTTTTGGCATGTTTGCATTTCGTAAACTCTCATTTGGCTTATGTGGTGCTCCCGCAACTTTTCAAAGGTGTATGGTGAGTATTTTCTCCGACATGATAGAGAATGGAATTGAAGTCTTTATGGATGATTTCTCTATTTCGGGTGATTCTTTTGATGAATGTCTTCAAATTCTTACACATGCCTTGGATCGATGCTTGGAGACTAATTTAGTGCTCAATTATGAAAAATGTCATTTCATGGTCCAAGAAGGTATTGTATTAGGGCATATTGTGTCTAGGAAGGGCATTGAAGTTGACAATGCAAAAGTTGATGTTATTGCAAATCTTTCATACCCTTCAAATGTTAAGGATGTGCGATCTTTTCTTGGTCATGCCGGTTTCTATAGAAGGTTTATCAAGGATTTTTCCAAGGTTGCTCTCCCCCTATCATCTCTTCTACAAAAGGATGTAGAGTTTAAAATTGATGAAAAATGCAAGGTGGCATTTGACCATCTAAAGGAGGCTTTAACTTCGGCCCCTATCATTAAGGCTCCGGATTGGTCCCTTCCTTTTGAGATTATGTGTGATGCTAGCAATTATGCAGTTGGTGCGGTGTTAAGGCAAAAAGTTGACAAACGATCTCATGTGATTTATTATGCCTCGCGCATGCTCAACTCCGTCCAAGTAAACTACACCACCACCGAAAAAGAATTGCTTGCTATTGTGTTTGCTCTTGACAAGTTTCGTTCATACCTCCTTGGTTACAAAGTCATTGTGTATACGGATCACGCCACCTTAAGACATCTCTTGGCAAAGAAAGAGTCAAAGCCTAGGTTGATTCGTTGGATTCTTCTCATCCAAGAATTTGACTTAGAGATCAAAGATAAAATCGGTGCCGAGAACCTAGTGGCGGACCACTTGAGTCGACTTGTGAGGGAGGAAGATGTTTCTCCTCTTCAAGAATTATTTCCGGATGAGCACTTATTTGGTATTCAAAGAGAGGTGCCATGGTATGCGGATCTTGTGAACTACATTGTATGCAAAACTTTTCCTAATGGCATGCCTAAGTATCAAAGGGAGAAATTAAGAAGTGAAGCCAAGCACTACATTTGGGATGATCCTTATCTTTGGAAACATTGTGCGGATCAAGTCTTGAGAAGTTGTGTTCCCGAGTCGGAAATTGCTTCAATTCTTCAATTTTGTCATTCTTATGCTTGTGGAGGTCATTTTGGGAAAGATCGAACGGCAAGAAAGGTGCTTGAATGTGGATTTACATGGCCAACTTTTTTTCGTGACTCTCACGATTTTTGTAAGCAATGTGAAAGAACCGGCAATATTGCAAAACGGAATGAAATGCCTCAAACTCCCATTATTGTGGTAGAAATCTTTGATGTATGGGGTATTGACTTTATGGGGCCATTTCCATCATCTTCTCATGGAAATCTCTATATCCTCTTGGCCGTTGATTATGTCTCTAAGTGGGTGGAGGCCAAGGCAACAAAATCGGATGATGGTAAGGCGGTTGTTGCATTTCTCAAGTCTCAAATTTTCAACCGATTTGGTGTTCCCAAGGCTATCATAAGTGATCAAGGTACCCACTTTTGTAACAAGTTGGTGGGAAATCTTCTTAAATCTTATGGGGTCTATCATCGAATGGCAACGGATTATCACCCTCAATCTAATGGTCAAGCCGAAGTTTCTAATCGGGAGATTAAGTCTATTCTTGAGAAGGTGGTGAAACCCTCTAGGAAAGATTGGTGTGTTCGCCTTGAAGATGCTTTATGGGCCTATAGGACGGCATTTAAAACCCCTATTGGCTGTCTCCTTACAAGTTAGTTTTTGGTAAGTCTTGTCATCTTCCCGTTGAGTTAGAACACAAAGCTTATTGGGCAATCAAAGCTTGCAATATGGATCTTAATGTTGCCAGAGCTCATCGGAAACTTAACTTGATTGAATTGGAGGAAATTCGTAACAATGCCTATGAGGATGCTCAATCGTATAAGGCTAGGGTAAAGGACTTTCATGATCGTTCGCTCGTTTCTAAATCATTTCATGTTGGGCAAAAGGTTCTCCTCTACAACTCTCGTCTTAAATTAATGCCCGGAAAGCTTCGATCTCGTTGGTTGGGTCCATTTGTTGTTGTAAAAATCTACCCTCATGGAGCGGTGGATTTGCGAAGTTTGTCTACCAACAAAGAATTCAAGGTAAATGGCCACCGTCTTAAGCCTTTCTATGAGGGATTTTAAGAATCTACCGTTGATGTCATCTCATTAGCGGACCCCCTTCATGAATGAGCTCTCGTTAGTGTGCGTTGGTGCTACGGGGCACATCCGGGAAGTCGAGCCGCCGACATTAAACAAAGGCGCTTTTTGGGAGGCAACCCAAGGTACACATGTATTTATATATTATGCACATGTCAAATTTTTGGTCCTCACTCGCATTTATGAAGGGTGTTATGCATTTTGTGGGTTTGAGGATTGATCTAAATATTAATGAGTGGGATTTTCTTTTTCTTCTATTTTATTTTCTAAAGAAAAAAAATATGTTGATTGATTTTTATGTATTTTTGTGGTGTGTCTAGTGAATTTTATTTCACTGCAAAAAAAAATTGATATTTTATGCCCCACTCAATAATATTTAGTATCATTTATTCTAATTTTTATAATTTTTTTTGTATTATCCCACACTTGCCTTGATGTGTTTGTTCATGTTTTCAGGATTTAATATTTTATTAAAGCATTAAAGGATTTATGTGCGTTTAAAAAAAAAGTAAAAAGAATAGTAAAGAAAAAAGACAAAAAAAAATGGGGATTATTTTATAATTTTTTGTGTGATTTTTGGTTCTGCACGGCCGTGAAATTACTTATCAAGCCGTGAGATTTTAGAGACATTGCAACATTTTTAAGCAGATTTATTCACGGGCCTGTGCACGGCCGTGAATAAAATTGTGAAAACTCATATTGCACGGGCTGTGCATTCTCTAAACAAAAAAAAAACAAAGCAGAACTACTCTACTTTCCCCTTTGATTTACTCCCATCTTCTTCTCCACGGCCAAATCACCGCCTCCAACCCAAATCTCCCACCTCAACCGTTGTTCACCGTTCAACCACAACGCAGCCTCTCACCTATCTTCTTCAACCCCACACCTCCGATCTACATCTCCTTCCACCACATCTCCACCAAACCAAGCTGCGCTTCAGGCAACAAACGGTTCATCATCATCCCCCAGCCTCCGTCAACCTGTACCACCTCCATTACCGTCTCACAACAGCACAACACTTCTCCCTCAACTTCATTCTGCACCTCCGTTCGACCCACCCCATCGCTCCAACCCATTCCTCTCTTCTCCCTTTTAATTCCTCTCCCCCAACACCAACTGCCCAGCCACCTTTCTCCTCCATCACCACTGTTAAAAAAAATTCCCCGTTCAGCCTTTCATCATCCATCTCATTTCAAACCCATGCCAATTGAACAATTCCCACACCGTTTCTCTCCACCGTCACTCTTAATTCTACAGCTCCCACCTCGTCTCCTTCTCTCCACCTCCTGCGAACAGCCACCATCCCCTTCCCTCTCCCTTCGACTGCACCGTCCGGCACCGCCCAATTCTCGCCATTCTTCTCCTTCCATCTTCAATCCGAGCCACCGCACCATCCTTCCCATTCCCTTTTCCGTCCTCCGCTCGCCTCTACAACCGAGTCCCATATTCCCAGCACCACCAGATCCACCTTCGCCCTGTTCTCCTCCCCTGTTTTGTTAAACCACGACAACCCCCCCTCTCCCCTGTATTAACCAAGCCCAGACCACCTGTTCCTTTTGTTTTATTTTAATTTTGTTTATTTTTTTTATTTCCAATTTTAATTTCAAAACTAAGTAATTTATATAAATCCAAAAATTGATTCAAATTATTTTTGGAATTTGATTTTTGAATTTTGATTTTATTATTAATTAATTAGTTTATTATTATTATTTATTTGTTTTCTTAAATTTTATTTTAACTTTTGTTTTATTTTTAATTTGATTTTAACTTGATTTTAGATTTTATTATTAATTGCTTAGTTATTTTATTTTATTTTATTTTATTTTATTTAAAAAAACAAATATTTTTATTATTTTTATTTCCTTAATTAGTATTTTAAATTAGCTTTGAAGGGGTTGGATATTGGCTTGGCGGATACTTTTGTTGGGTTGACTGTGGTGTGTGGCGGTAATTCACTTCGGGGTTTGCAATTTTGGTGTTGAATTTTATCCCGGATTGGTTATGCGATTGCTGTTAGAGTGTTGGTTATTTTGTGCTTGTGATTGGTGCTTTTAGTGGGTGGTATTTGGATTGTAATTTAGAGTGAGGATTTGATAATCATGAGTGGGGTTTCTTCTAAACGGGTTAAAGGCAAGGACAAGGTCTCATCTAAGCGACAAAGGACTGCTTTTTCATCTTCGGAGCCTCCAATTCATCTCACCCGTAAAGAATGTGAGGAAAAAGGTTTGCCATTGCCTCGTCCGCACTATGGCCTTGATTTACGTGCGGTTAAGCCCAGCATTTCTTTTACGGGTGCCCATCTTGAGAGGTACAAGGCCATTTCTACTCTTAAAACTTTTCCGATACGTTATTTTGATTCATATGGCATGGAAAAGCTTGGGATTTTTGATGAGGTTAAGGACATTTTGGATAAATATGGATGGCCGTCATGGATTCATATGGACGACCCACTTGTTCGGACTTGGTTTATGAATTTTTTGCGACGGTTGATTTTAAGTACAAACTGTTTGAGGGGAACAAAACGGATTATCGGTTAATCTTTCGGATGATGGGAAAGTGGTTTGATGTAAGGTTGGAGGAGATTTGTCATTGGTTTGGGTGGGAGTATAATGTTGGACCTCGAAAGCCGCATGTTCTTTTTGCCGCTCCGTTTTGGCAAGTACTATCTTCGGGCCCTTGTTGGACCGCATCTCGGGCTAAATCAACTCATATAAAGATGCCAAAGTTTAGTTACATTCACCGGGTGATGGTTCACTCGTTGTTCGGCAACGCGGGGTCTAATAGTGCGGTTTCCGTGCAAGAGCTTGCCATTCTTTATTGGATGCATGAAAAGTAACAAATTGATTGGGGGTACTTCTTTGTCAAAAGATTAGTTGAGTTGTCTCGTCGGAAGAAGGGATCCATTATCATTGGTGGGTTTCTTACACGGATTGCTATTTGTTAGGTCCAAATGTGTTGTAGAGGGGGGGTGAATACAACTTTTCGAATATGAGAAGCAATAAATACAATGCAATAAACGAACACACAGATTCAAGGAATATATGTCTTATATATAACTTGAAGGGGTTGCTACAACATTCATTACAAAGTATGACAGAAGTTCAGAGAGAAGTGAATGATACTAAGCTCTGTGAATGCACTCTCTCTCTCTTTTTCTTGTGTTTTCTTCAACTATTGCTCACTAACTGAAACATTACACAAGTACTTCTATTTATACTACATGTAATCTATGTCCCGTAGTCTTCAAAGACTAAGATGTACGTGGCCCAATGATGTCCACATAAATCTTGCCTTATCTTGAAAGCTTGGAAATCTGCCAATCAGAAGATGCCATGTGTCATGTTGAAGCTGCACTCTAAGTAGAACTTCTACTTGAGAATTTCTACTTAGCCATCTCGAAGTTCTAAGTAGAACTTCTACTTAGAAACTTCTACTTGGTCATCTAGAATATTTAGTACTTAGAAAATATTCTGGTCTTCAACTTGAAACTTCAATGCACATCTTGAACTTGTGATATCTTCATGTCTTCTTTATTCTTCACCAAGCTCTTGAACATGGATCTTTATTACTGACATAAACTTGCTATCAATGTCCTGACACTTGATGCACTGGTCTGGTTCATAAGTGACTAGTCTTGATAGGGTTTTTGCTTCTTGAATAAATTACCATATCCAATTAGTAATATGGCTTTCCAATATTTGCTTTCCTTCTTGTTCACTTGAAATCAATTGGTCTTATTGATACTGATAGTTATGATCTTGATTCTTGGCTTTTCAAATCACTGAGGCATGAACAACTTTGACTTGAACTTCTCTCAATGATTTCTTCTTGGCTTGATCATAGTTAACATGTTGAATTGTATCAATTACCTTGTCTTCATTTAGTATTGATTTCTTGTGACTTCTTATTCTTGATTGTCTTCTGGTTAAGTATCTTTTCCTTTAGTTGAGTTACATTAGTTATAGTGTTACAAGTTTATACACTCTGCCATTCAATCTCCTCCTATTTGATTGTCTAACAATGACATTCAAATAAATGAAGGATAACTCAACTAAACAATGAGACGAGAAAAGATAATTAACATTACAGTCTTGAATAATATACAATTGAAAAGTACTTGAAAACAATACAATGAACTTAAACTAGAAACAGAATTCGAACTTCGAATTAAAGATCATTTGAGTGATTCCTATTACCTGGATTATTTCATACCTTTTAGTCAAACTTGTATCACCTTATTGGATTCACTCTAAGGTGAATTTTCCTCAAGTGAGTTAAAGCAACCGAAAGACATGAAGTTTTTCCAACTTCAAGTTCACACCACTCTGACCTTTAACCATAATTCCGTTTCCTCTTTCTAGCTTCAGCAGCTTGGTCTTTCTCTTCTTTCTGCCTTTTGCGCTTCTCCTTCTGCTGCTGTTCTTTCTTGTACACTGGATCACGAAGCTGCTTCCACCTAGCATTCAACAGACTTACAGCTTCCATTTCTAGAGGATTCCTGGGCTCTGGATAAGGATGTTTGAAAAGCCTTCTGAGTTTGTCCACCTCCTGAGTAGTTCTGATCTTTGGAATGTCCTCAAAGTTCTTCATTATGAGCTGAGGTTTCCAGTGAGATTTATCAGCTTTAAACTGACAATAGATCATCTTGGGGTAGCCCTTGACACGGTCAGTATTGTGGACACTGGCCGCATCTCGCTCCATCCGCTTCTTTTCCACTACTACTTCAGACAGGTAACTCATGAGTCTCTGCTTTTCTTCCACAAACTTATCTTCCACTTCGCCCCATTTAAATACATATAATACTCTCTCCAGAAATGCAGCATCTTGAGTCCGTAGCAGCCATTTTCTACTCATATGCAAGATTGTTTGATTCTGGTCTGCATCTATGAATACTAAGGCATCAGCTGTATCTTCAACATAAGCGTGTATCCAGTATACACTATCACTTCCTGGAACACCAATTGCCTCCCTTATCTCTCCTTGTTCCAGTGCTCCAGAGGGAAGAGTCAGAGCTTCATCTACATTCTTCATGGCTTGAAGAATATTCCATTTCTTCTCTATCAGCTCCGGCTCAATCTTCACGTCATCTAGAGGGTTTGGAGCAATGATATCACACTTCCACACCTCATTGCTCTTCTTGAATATGACTCTTTCAATGATCTTCACGGATTTATCTTTAAGCTCAGAAGCGAATCCCTTACTCATCATTTGTCTACAGACAGCTTTGAGAGATTCCACTGAAAGCTCCGTTAAGTCATTTTCCTCCATGCTAACCCTCTTCATCTTCCCGTCAACTACCATCCGGACAAAATTAGGATATGCTGAGAATTCTGGCCCCTTGTCCTCTGCTAGCTGCATTAACTGATCCCTATACAGAATGCTTAGCTCCTCAGATTGAGAGTATTGAATTTTAGTTGCTAGCAAGAACAACTCTGACGCAGATCTTCTCGTTATGAATTGGTCATCCACATATAGGAAAGATGTTGGGACTCCTTCTACCAAAGACAAAATAACCTGCCACTCCTTAAGTGTTGCATTGTATCCAACCCTGACTTTAGAAATTAATCTCTTCAAAGCATTTATATAGTCCACAGTCATTGGATTCTGCAAATTCAAGTTGTAGAACAGATCATCTGCCTCCTTGTTATGAACTCCTTTCGCACAGGATCCCATCAATATCTTCCTTGCTTCATCCCATTTCTATCCTATCCTTCGTTTGTCCAGATCAACTTGAGGATCAGCTAGCCTTGCAAGCTCATGATCGTACTGCTTCCCTTGGAGCTCCACTTTCTTTTCTAGGAAGGCAGCACGTTCTTGCATCATCTTCATTTTATGGAACTGAGCTTGTTCCAAGGCTAACTGTTGAGCTTTAAGGGTTTCCTCATCAACAGGAATTTCTTCAGGCATTCCGGAAGACATCCCAGCACCTCCACCTTGTTCCTTCAAAGATCTTTTTATAGCATGTGCCAACGGTACGTCTTCCATATCAGAATCTGAGTCAAGTACCTCCTGTACTGTTTCCTGATGACTCAGGTCAACGAATGGTTCATCAACCATCATTGCCTTACCCTTTCTCCTCCTCAGAGCCTCTTCATCAACAGACGGCTCAATTTCTGGTTCCTTGACAAGATCAGCGGGTTCTTCAATTTCTTCGATGTGAACTGCCTGCTGTCTCGTCTCCTTTCCACTCTCCCCCTTAGGTGAGTTATCCTGAGCTCCACCTTGGTCTTCAGATCCACCAGCTGCATAAGAACCTCCAAAACCAGAACCAGAGGCTCCCGCTCCACTAGAACCACCTGCACCAGCATCGGGGGGAGGTTGTTGTGACTCGAAACACTCCGGGGGCACAAAACTTCTGACTGCGAACATCATTCTACTGATTTCCACAGCCATTGTATGCATTGTAGACTCCATCGCCCCCATCCTTTCATTAAGAGTGCTTCCCAAGACACCACCAGCATGGCCCAAGTCATTGACCTTATTTGTCAAAGCATCAAAAGCTGTAGCTTGACTTGCCATTCTTGCTGCGTAGTCGTCTAGAGCCCGTTGATTATTTCCAATGTTAATCCCTAACTGCCCCATTGTCTGCCCGAACTGCTCCATTTGATTTTCCATTGAAGTCATACGCGTATCAAGATTTTCAATGTTAAGGGATGGTGTTTGGTTTAGGTGACCTCGCTCTAATACTCGTTCTGTTGGTATTTGGCGCTCGGTTTCGGGCCTTAAAGATGAAGGTCCCTCTCTCCCTAACCTCTCACACACACTCCCTGTCTCACGCTCGTGTATGTCTTCAATGATTGATCCAAAGTATGAAGCAGTACCTGCAGAAATTGGATAAGCAAAATAATTGGCAGTTATGGGATCTATATCTGTTCTGTCCTGAGTTGGAATCTCAGGCTGAGCGGCTGCAAAGTGTTCTTGTATGACATCAAAACCGATCCTCTTTGCAGCATCAGTACGTACCGGTGAAGGTACGGCTGAAGTTGTTAAAACTTCATGTCCTTTTGAAGCAACAGGATCTTCAAAAGGTACATAATTGTCATCAAAATCCCTATGTGCAGATTGTTTAAAGGGAGAACCACTCTCGTGAGGTGGAGTGGTTGCGTGTGACACACTAGGGTTTGACTGGGGTTTTGAAGTAGCAGCATGAAAAAGTTTGGCTTTCTTTCGAATAAGTTGCTGCTCTTCGGGTTCACTCTCCTCATCATCTCCTACATATATACGTGCTGGCTTTCTGACTTCCGTTAACAGAGGTGAAAGAGAATAAGAATGTGTATCAGTCTCAAAAATATAGCTCTCACCCTGGGATAGATTCTGCGGGTTAGCAGTCTCTTGGGTCTCGGAATCAGATACATAGGAGGAGGAATGAGTAGTATGCAGGGAGAGATTACCTTGTTCATTACCTTGTGCCTCATCGCTTTGCTCATCAGGAATCTCATCAAATGCCTCAGCATGAGCAGATGGATTCTGAGCATATGATGAAACTTGCGATGATTCCTCCAAATTGGTAACTCCTGCATCATATCTAAGCCACATTTGTATATTTTCAGGAGTTGACATATGTTTACCTTGATGTTTATCCTGATTAGCAATGGTTGAAAGTGACTTAGTGCCCATCCCTAGCGGTGCAGATGTTGGGCTTCTGGCAAATCCCTGTCTAACAGCAAGTGCATCCTTCGGTATTAGATCATTAATCAGCATCTGTAGGAACCGAGGAAACCAGCAGACAACATCAGTTGTAGTGATATCTCTGCTTGCAGGAGATCCCATTGAAGCCACTATCTCAGAGAGAACTATGCGTCCATAATTTATATCCAGTTCTCTTGCTAGGGCAACTGCAAAGGTTTGCATTGGAATTGGAATTTAATGAAAATCTTTTTCGCGTGCCCGAAAACATCTTGTGATGGCCTCGAAAAAGTAATTCCATTCCACATGGAAGAATTGTTTTTGGATGTTTCCAGTGATCCGGCCAGTCGGAGGATAACATCCTATTTCTTCAAAGAATGTGAGGCGTTGTTCAGCTGTAGGTTCGGAATCATAAGCATCTTTGATCGGGAATCCCAGAACCCTGTTGACAATTTCTTCAGTCACCTCATATTCCTGACCCGCTAAGGTAAACCTGAAACCGAAGGGGGTTGTTTTGCTCCCAAAAGTAACCGCACTAGTCCATAATTGCTGTAAAGCATCATGTACTAGTGTAGGTTTAGCAGTAAAAGCATGGCTAGCCTTGGAGTACAAATTAAGAAATCGTATCCAAAACTTAAACCGCGGGAGTTGATAACCAATTTCCGTAGAAATATTATAAAAATTGTTTTTAGCAAGTGAAAATTGGTGAGCCATTTTAATTAAATGTTTTTCTTTAAAAGATGTGAATTTTTTTTTAATTTTGAAAAACAAGTAATTTACGAATTAACAGTTTTATCCCTTTTAATTTTTCGAGAATACCAAAAGACAATCTGAAAAGTTAAACTACGGGATATGAACAGTTGCCAATACTAAATCTGAATATTCAATGAAAATGAATATTCGTGTGTATACCAGTGAAATCGTGTGTGTATATGGATGAAGAATATGGAAATTGTGTTTTGAACAGTTACACAAACAATATATGTTCGTGTGTATGTATATGCGCGTGTATGAATGGTCACTAAACACAGTACCACAACGATTAAGGATAACACAGTGAATAGCAGTCAACAAATTGGCAGTAATTCGTGATTAGTATGAGTTTAATCACAAAAACACGGATTAATGGTATGAAGTTGTGAAATCGCTTTGTTTTTGTGAAACGGCTGCTGTAAAAGTGAAATTAGGTAAAGTGAATGATGCATCGAGTTAGAGATGTATATATAGATGATTGTGAAATGACAAAAGTATCCCTGTTAAAAAGAGTGTTAAAGTCTAAGTACATACAGGGAGGACTTAAGTCGAACTCTATCTCGAACATCAAGTCGAACTTCGAGATGAAGTTCGAGATAGAGGTTAACTCGAACAAATAAGCACTTTAACCAATTTTACAGCAAAAACTATAGGGAAATCCTATCTCGAACTTTATTAACTTGTAAACTTGGAAAATTCCCTTCCAGTAAAAGAAACAGGGAAATTCGAGATACATTTCGAGTTAGAAGTTTAACTCTATCTCGAACATTAAGTCGAAATTCGAGTTGAGTTTCGAGATAGACTAAGAACTCTATCTCGAACATCAAGTCGAAATTCGAGTTGAGTTTCGAGATAGACTAACTCGAAGTTATCCTCAATTCTTTCCAAAATACCCCCTTGAAGCAAAAACTACAGGGTAATTCAAGATATGTTTCGAGTTAGGAGTGTAACTCGAAAAATTCCCTTTAGCTTAACTGAGAACTCTATCTCGAACATCAAGTCGAAATTCGAGTTGAGTTTCGAGATAGACTAAGAACTCTATCTCGAACATCAAGTCGAAATTCGAGTTGAGTTTCGAGATAGACTAACTCGAAGTTAATTCTCAGATCTTTTCAAAATATTCCCTTAATGGAAATCTCATCTCAACCTTTGAGATCAAATTCGAGATAGACTTTATCTCGAATATTTTGAAGATAGAACTAGGCACACTGGTAACTCGAACTCGAACTCGAAGTCGAATTTCGAGATAGCCAACTCGAAATTCTTCCCAGACTTAGAATTTTCAAAACTTCACTCTGACAGCTTAAGTCGAAATTCAAGTCGAATTTCTAGATAAGTTTCGAGATAGAAACTAACTCGAAATTTTGAAGTTTTTTTTTTTTTTTTAATTCTAAGGCCTCTAATTACATGAAAATCATAGGTAAATTCATCTAAAAATCATGCAATATTTAGAATATTATGAATTTAACTCCCCCTATGATCATGCAATCTAACAAGCATAAATTCACAGATTTGTGCTATAAAAGACACTTAAAACACAATGAATTCATGCAAAATCACACTATATGCAAACTATAACAATCATTAATTAGGCATTTTAAAGTCTAAGCACATAATGATTGAGTAGCTTGCATATACAAACATAAACATGGATTTTACAGATAGAAGGCTTTACTAACTTGTGTTAAGCATTCCCAATTCACCAACCAATCTATTGAATGTTACTTCATCAAGAGGTTTGGTGAATATATCTGCAATTTGTTGCATTGTGGGCACAAAATGTAGCTCCACAGTCCCCTCCTCGACATGTTCTCTTATGAAGTGATACCTGATGTCGATGTGCTTTGTTCTTGAGTGATCTACAGGATTGTTGGTTATGGTAATGGCACTTGTGTTGTCACACATAATTGGAATTTTCTTGTGCTCCATGCCATAATCCTTCAATTGGTTCCTCATCCACAGTATTTGAGCTACACAGCTTCCAGCAGCAATGTACTCAGCTTCAGCAATAGAAGTAGATACTGTATGTTGCTTTTTACTTTGCCAGGAAACCAATCTTCTGCCAAGAAATTGGTAAGCACCAGATGTGCTTTTCCTATTAATCCTGCAACCTGCATAGTCTGAATCCGAATAGCCAATAAGATTAAAACCTGTATCTCTTGGGTACCAAATCCCTAGATTTGGTGTGCCCTTGAGATACCTAAAAATTCTTTTGACGGCTACGAGATGTGATTCTCTAGGATCCGCTTGGAACCTTGCACATAAACAAGTTGCGAACATTATATCGGGTCTACTTGCAGTTAAATAGAGGAGTGAGCCAATCATACCTCGATAGCTTGTGATGTCAACTGATTTACCTGATTTGTCTTCATCAAGCTTCGTGGCTGTTGCCATGGGAGTCTTAGCTGGTGATGCATCTTCTAGATTATACTTCTTGAGTAAATCTCTGACGTACTTGGATTGACAGATAAAGATACCATCTTTTCTTTGACTGATCTGTAATCCAAGGAAGAAGGACAGCTCTCCCATCATGCTCATCTCATATTTTTCCTGCATTAGCTTGGCAAATTTCTCGCACAAGCGCTCATTAGATGACCCAAAAATAATATCGTCCACATAGACTTGAACAAGTATTAAGTCATTTCTTACATTTTTATAGAACAATGTTTTATCAATTACTCCCCTAGTAAAACCATTTTCAATTAAGAATAAAGATAGGGTTTCATACCATCGCCTTGGGGATTGCTTGAGGCCATAGACAGATTTGAAGAGAAGATACACAAAATCTACATGTTCTGGATCAATGAAGCCTGGCGGCTGTCCCAGATGCACTTCTTCTTCTAACTCTCCGTTCAGGAAGGCACTTTTCACATCCATCTGGAAAACCTTGAAGTTCTTATGTGCTGCAAATGCCAAGAACATCCTGACTGCCTCAAGTCTTGCAACCGGTGCATAGGTTTCATCATAATCAATTCCTTCTCGCTGAGAATAACCTTTTGCAACCAAACGAGCCTTGTTTCGTGTTACAAGTCCGTTTTCATCCAGTTTATTTCTGAATACCCACCTTGCTCCAATTACGGATATGTTCTTTGGTCGGGGTACCAGTTTCCAAACTTTCTGCCTTTCAAACTGATTGAGTTCCTCTTGCATTGCAATCACCCAATCAGCATCACCAAGAGCTTCTTCTATTTCTTTAGGTTCAAGCTTGGATAAGAACCCAGAATATAAGGAAATATTAGCCAGGTCAGCTCTTGCAGTTCTTCTAGTAGTCACACCAGCATCTGGATCACCAATAATTAACTCAAACGGATGGTCTCTATTCCATACCCGTTCTCCTGGAAATTGTCTTGATGATTCAGCTTGACTTTCTGAGTTGTGGTGCTGACTATTTAGATTATTTTCACTAACTCCCCCTGAGTTAGTGCCAGCTCCTACAGAACTAGAGTCAACTCGACTCGAGCCTTGAACAGTAGTCCTTGAGCTGCTATTTACTCCCCCTGAGTTGTTGCCGGTTCGTACTGAAGAAGTCTCTCCTGATCTTGTAGAATTAGCTTGTTCACTAGACTCAAGTTCTTCATGTACGCTTGGAACATTTAATGAAACAACCAACTCAGGTTCATCTTCAAGATCTTCTAAGTCCAGATTCTGAAATTTTAGGGACTCAGGTTCACTAGAATCTCTTGAAATTGATGAGAGTTTGGTATCGTCGAATATGACGTTGTAGCTTTCAGTCACTTTTCGATCATTCACTAAGAACACCCTATAAGCTGCCACCACATCTGTAGAGTAACCAACAAAGATTCCTTCACGAGCTTTTGCTGCAAACTTGCCTAGATTTTCATCATCTATAAGCACATAGCATTTTGCTCCGAAGACATGAAAGTATTTGATTGTTGGTCTTCTGTTGTTCATTAGCTCACATGGTGTCTTTTCTTTATCTTTTATGATCAAGGTTCTATTTTGAGTGTAACAAGCGGTACTCACTGCTTCGGCCCAGAAGTACAAAGGAAGTTTCGAATCATACAACAAAGTTCTTGCTGCTTCAACCAAAGTTCTATTCTTCCTTTCAACTACTCCATTTTGCTGTGGAGTTCTCAGGGCTGAATACTGACGACGTATTCCCTTAGATACACAGAAGTCATTTAGCACTGCGTTTTTGAATTCAGTGCCATTGTCTGATCTAATCGTCTTCACAGTAAGTGTTGAAACATTCTCAATTTGAGTGATGTGATCAATGATTAAGAAAGGTACTTCGTCTTTCGTCATTGCGAACAATACCCATGTATACTTGGAGAAGTCATCCACGATTACCAATGCATATCTTTTCCTAGACAAAGATAGGACATTCACTGGGCCAAACAAATCCATATGAAGAAGTTGTAGAGGCTCAGTAATACTAGAAATTTCTTTACTTTTATTCGATGCTCGCTTCGACTTTCCCATTTCACAAGCTTCACAGAGTCCTTTCGGAGCGAACTCCATTTGAGGTAGATCTCTCACCAATTCTCGCCTCGCGAGAGCATTCATCATTTTGAAGTTTAAGTGAGATAGCTTTTTGTGCCATAACCAGCTTTCATCATCCGAGGCTTTGCTGTAGAAACAGGTGACCTCATTCTGATTTGCTGAATCCATATCTGCAACAAAAAGATCTGCCTTTCGAACTCCTCTCAAAGCTAGTGAGCCTTCCTTGATGTGAGTGATTGATACACCTTTCTTGTTGAAGACAATTTCGTAACCTTTGTCACAGAATTGACTGATACTCAACAGATTGTGCTTCAGTCCCTCAACATAGGAAATATCTTCTATGATGACATTGCCAGTTTTTAGTTTGCCATATCCCTTTGTCACACCTATGCTGTCATCTCCAAAGGTAACATAAGGGCCAGCCTTCATAACCAACTCTGTAAGCAGGGACTTGTTTCCAGTCATATGCCTCGATGCTCCACTGTCTAGCACCCATATAACTTTATTTCTATTCTGCTTAATGCCCTGCAATGACAGATTGGTTAGACATTCTTCGGAACCCAACTTTGATTGGGCCCGGCTTTTCGATAAGATCGAGAATCAACAGATTTAACAACAGGAGATGCACTTTTCTAACATTACTAGAGCTTTCGACTATCTCCTTTCCTTTCTCAGACTTGACAGATTTGTCAGTCTTAGGAGAAGGTTTGTCACTCCTAACTTTAGGAGGACTGACAGTCTTGGCTCTCACATGCTTTTTCTTGATGTTTGAACTAGCAACAGTATTTAAGCATGACTGGCTAGATGCATTCATTAAATGCACAAAAGTTTGCATGACGTTAAAAGTGCATGGCATACAATTAGGTTGACCACACTGTGCATGATTCTGATGCAGATTATTCATTGTATGTGTGATAGGCATGGCATGTCCAGCAGGAACATTTATGTTAGCTTTACATGCATAAGAAAGATGTTCAGTAGATTTACAGTGATAACATGCTTTCTTTATTCGTTCAGCCTTAACCTCTTTTATGCCTTTTTCCTTCTTTCCTTGTTGTTTAACAGCCTTAGCTCCTAATCCTAGTCTAGATTCATCTCTAGGGAAATTGATTTTAACTTGTTTGATAGGAGTTATAGGTTGTTCTTTCTGGCGATCTTCCATCTCAATCTCATATCTAGCTATCAATTCAGTCTCTTCTTCTTCTATTCTAGGAACAAGATGTTTGTAGATAGGTTTGACAGCTGATTTAAGAATTCTAGGTGTTTCCTTTTTAAGGTCACTGGAACTAGGGTCAATAGGTCTCTTTCCTTCTTTCTTAGGAAGGTCAGAATAATCAAGTCCTATACCTACTCCAGTTATCTTCTTAAATGTGTCATTATCTACATACACTTTACTAGCAGCTAGTTTGTAAGCTTCACATTTAGTTTCTAACTCAGCTAGTTTGTCCCTAAGACATGCTTCTACTTCTTCCTTAAGGACGAGCTTGTGTTCCAGAGATTTAATAAAGTCTCTTAGGGAAGTATCTACAGTGCAAGCAGCCTCTAACTCTTCCACTTTTGCCTCAAGCATTCTGCTTTTGGCAACAAGTGTTTTCTGTTCCTTTTGAGAAGAGTCTAGACTTTTGCACAACATATAGATCTCTTCACTAAGAGCCCCGTTCTGTTCCTTATAATCATCAATAGACATTTCTACTTTAAGGGTTAGAACTGGTACCTCTGGTTCCTCTGATGTCTCAGCCATGAGGGCAAAGTTTGCTACATGAGTAACATCTTCCTCATCTGAATCATCCCAAGCTCTTCCTTCTGTCACCAATAAAGCTCGTTTTCCATGTCTTTCCTTCACCAGCGATTCATACTTGCTTTTGAGGGCTTCATATGTCTCTTTTGGATAAGTCTGTTTAGGCTTTTTGCAGTCCGAGGCAAAATGTCCAGCTTCACCACAATTATAGCATTTGAACTTCATTTTGAAATCCAAGGGAGATTTGTAGCTGGTATTCTTGCCTTTACCTTGGTAGCCTGACGAACTACCACCACCCCTAGCAGCCCGATAGTAAGATGAAGAATTTCTCTGTGGTCGGTTGCTCTTTCTGAATCTCATGTTGCTGAACTTCCTTGCCATGTATGCCACGACACTATCGTCCATGTTGTCCAGCTCTTCTTGGGTGTAGTAGTCATCATCACTGTTTGATGTGCACTCGTCATCATTATCAACTTGATGTGGTGCATGTGATGATTTAGGCTTTGCTACAACCATTGCCTTCTTAGACTCTTCCTCATCAGCAACTAATCCTGATGCAATGCAGTTTCTTTTCCCTTTGAATCATTGTCCCATGCTTGATCTTGAAGCGTTTCCAGCTCATAGGTCTTTAATATTCCATAATATTCTTCCAGAGAAGTTGTATGCAAATCTCTGGTTTCTCTTATTGCGTAGACCCTATGTTCAATGCTTTTTGGCTGGTTCCTCAGATATCTCGTATTAGTCTCAACCATGGGGAGAGTTACACCTCTCAGATTCAAATCCAATACCAACTGACTGAATCGTAGGTAGACGTCTGTTATGCCTTCTCCTTTTCGTATTCTAAAGGTGTCATACTCCATCTTGAGTATGAGTGTCTTGTTGCTTCTAACCTCTGCAGATCCTTCCACGACAACTTCTATCTTGTCCCAAATCTTCTTCGCTGTAGTCAGACCTTTGACTATGTTGAACATTTCATGATCAAGAGATTCCATCAAGGTTTGTCGTATGGCAGTATCATAAGCTATTTGTTCCTTGTCAGCATCTGAAAACTCCGAGGCCTTTTTAGGCTCAGACCGAGGTGCTATAACCACCCCTCCTTCCGTATGTGCAGGAATAACCACCATAGGAACAAATTTACCCTTGTCAAGGACTTCCAGATATTCAGGGTTAACAGTCTCTAGATATAGTCTCATTCTGAAAACCCATTCTTCATAGTGATCTCGGTTGAACATTGGGATCTTGAATGCATTTTTAGGAGCCATTTCAATTCTGGTCACTAAAAGTTTCTAAGTACCCAAGACTAGGCTATGTAGAATATATATGTAGAACTTTTGCCTAAGTCGAAATTTCTCTAAGTAGAAATTTTGCTCAAGTCGAAATTCACCAAGTAGAAATTGTCCAAGTCGAAATTCTATGTAGAAATTCTCAAGTAGAAATTCTATGTAGAACTTTTGTCCTTAGAATAAATTTTTCTGCAGATTACTTTAATATTGAATAAACAATATTATCTCTTCAACACCTTTTGACTTTGAATGCTTTACTCACCTAACCCACCTAACCCACGTGCTAGGTACTGAGTATGTCTTGTTTCACTTTCGGCCGTGAATAATGCAAATCACAAAGTCCAAAAACACCTTTTTATTCTTTTACTATTTTTCTGTTTGAAAAAGAGATCAAAAAGTTGTTGGGTTGTCTTCTTTGATAAGAACAGATGATGAACACTCAAGAACACCAAATATGAAAGTACCCAGATTAATTCACAAAAATTAATTAAAATACACCCAAGCTAAATAATCACACCTGGAGTATTTAAATAATTTTTTTGGATGAGTTTTCAATACCAACGAATTAAAACACACTTTTCGAGAAAATGAAAAGTAGATCTAGAAAATGAAAACTCACGATTCTTCTACTCAACACAAGGATCTATGTTTTGTATGTTAAACATAAAGCTCTGATACCAATTGTTAGGTCCAAATGTGTTGTAGAGGGGGGGGGTGAATACAACTTTTCGAATATGAGAAGCAATAAATACGATGCAATAAACGAACACACAGATTCAAGGAATATATGTCTTATATATAACTTGAAAGGGTTGCTACAACATTCATTACAAAGTATGACAGAAGTTCAGAGAGAAGTGAATGATACTAAGCTCTGTGAATGCACTCTCTCTCTTTTTCTTGTGTTTTCTTCAACTATTGCTCACTAACTGAAACATTACACAAGTACTTCTATTTATACTACATGTAATCTATGTCCCGTAGTCTTCAAAGACTAAGATGTACGTGGCCCAATGATGTCCACATAAATCTTGCCTTATCTTGAAAGCTTGGAAATCTGCCAATCAGAAGATGCCATGTGTCATGTTGAAGCTGCACTCTAAGTAGAACTTCTACTTGAGAATTTCTACTTAGCCATCTCGAAGTTCTAAGTTCTACTTAGAAACTTCTACTTGGTCATCTAGAATATTTAGTACTTAGAAAATATTCTGGTCTTCAACTTGAAACTTCAATGCACATCTTGAACTTGTGATATCTTCATGTCTTCTTTATTCTTCACCAAGCTCTTGAACATGGATCTTTATTACTGACATAAACTTGCTATCAATGTCCTGACACTTGATGCACTGGTCTGGTTCATAAGTGACTAGTCTTGATAGGGTTTTTGCTTCTTGAATAAATTACCATATCCAATTAGTAATATGGCTTTCCAATATTTGCTTTCCTTCTTGTTCACTTGAAATCAATTGGTCTTATTAATACTGATAGTTATGATCTTGATTCTTGGCTTTTCAAATCACTGAGGCATGAACAACTTTGACTTGAACTTCTCTCAATGATTTCTTCTTGGTTTGATCATAGTTAACATGTTGAATTGTATCAATTACCTTGTCTTCATTTAGTGTTGATTTCTTGTGACTTCTTGTTCTTGATTGTCTTCTGGTTAAGTATCTTTTCCTTTAGTTGAGTTACATTAGTTATAGTGTTACAAGTTTATACACTCTGCCTTTCACTATTCGACTAGGCATCCTCGATCGGGATCGTTCTCCTATTTCGTGGATGGAGGGTCGAAATCCGGTAGCTACTGTGGATTTCAATGAGTTAAAAAACATGCATGTCATTGAGGGAGAGTACCATGATTTTCGCTGGACGGGACACAAATCAGCTCAGCTCCCTTGTCCCACATCCCCTCTTCGCACCGAGGGGGATCCGGTTTCTGAGTCATTACCTTTGGCGATTCATCGAGGGGATTCTTTTTCTCATGGTCATTCTGAGGAGTTCTCTGAGCCTCAACGGGCCTACTTACAACGCATGGAGCAGTCCATCAAGGATCATGTTGATATGCAGTTTTCTGAGCATCGGGTATGGATGGAGCAGTTTTGTGCCTCGATGATGGCTCAGAGTCAGGCTAGTTCTCGGGATTCACCCTTGGATCCTCCTCATGATGTTTGAGTTTCTTGCCTTTGCTTACGGTCCCGGTTACTTATTTTTAGGGGAGTTTTCTTTCACTTTTGTTTTTCCATAATTTTTACTTGTCATGCATGAGGACATGTCATGTTTTAAGTGGGGGAAGGATTGTTCATTTTGATGTTCGTTTTTTTGTCTGTTTTGTTTGCATTTGGAAAATAAGTTTAGTCATGAGTGTGTTTACTTGTTTGTAAAATTTATGACATTGTGAGCTTGTAGCTTTGTTTTCTCCTATTACGTGTCTAGCATTATCAATTTGATGTGAATCTATAAGTTTGATGCACCTTTTTGCACACACTCACACTTAAAATGACATGAAAAGTCTAGATTGTTTGTAATTAAATTGTGGACATGATGATTATCTCTTAGCATGCATGGAGTCAAATCGAGAAGATGTTATTAAAACTTAAACCTTGTGAGGCCTTGAACGATGATTCTTTTGCTTGTGTGTTGCTCCCTCTTTATGTGTGTTTGTTGCTCTAGGGCTTGCATTAAACCTTCATTCATGGATGCACCATAATAAGGAAATTCTATTTAGGATAACCTTTTAGACCTTTTTAGCATGTGAACCATGAAAATAATCCCTAGTTACCCCTTTGAAGCTTATATCCATATTTTTCTTTGTCACTTTCTCCTTTTATACATGAGTCAAAGCCAAATACTTCACTCTCGACCTAGTTGAGCTAGTTGAGTCTTGGAAAGAATTGATTGTTGAGCATGAGAATTTGGAGATGTTGTGAAGAGGAAGAATTCTATTTATTGTAAGTGGGAACTAGTTTGATGTGTATATCTAGATGTGGTTCAAAGTTCTTTGTAGTATTTATTTATGTTATGCATTCCCTTTGCTAAAAAAATAATAATAAAGGGGATGTAAAAAAAAGAAAAAAAAAAGGAGAAATAGAAAAAAAAAACAATAAATCTTTGTACATTATTTTGATTCAATTTTTTTTTTGGTAAATGTGGTTGTGTTTTGTAGTTGTAAATGAGTGAAGATATTCTTTAGTTTGGAATTTGGTGGATGAAGCGAGCAAGCGTCATTTTGACTCAACTAGCGAAACTTTTACACCTTCCTTGAATTTAAATTTTTGCACCTTCACCCTAGCCTCATTACAATCCATTTTATGAATTCCTTATTTTTGGTGCAATCCGGAATTTAGGTGGACATCCAAGGTTAAGTAGAGCGCATGCATTTAGACCTGGAGTTGAGTGAAATCTCTAGCCCATACTTGTGTGATGCATAATTGAGAGATGTGAGATTTTTCACCATACAAATTTCATCTTCTTAATGCGAAGCCATGTATGCTTTGTGATAATCTTGTCTAGTGTTCACGATTGAAGTGCATTCATTCTATCTTTAATGTTTTTATTACATCTTGCACAAGGTGTGTTATCTTGATTCTTGAATTGGTTGTTAGCTCGTTTTAGTGGATGACAAGGTGAATAGCTCTATATGTTTGATTTTAGCTACAAGTAGATGACTCGGACATGTGAATGTAGTAGTTAGCTTAATTAGTAGGAATTGTTAGTCTCTTGTTTGTTAGTGACTTTTGTGATTTTGTGGGTTATCTTCTATAAACCCTCACGAGACCTCACTCGTCCACTAGGGCTACCTAGGGGTTCCAAGGGCTTATTGCATATGCCATATCCAACCGTGATTACCTATGGAAGTGGTACTAGTTAGGAGTATATGGTGTTGTTAATATTAGTTTGCTCGGGACTAGCAAAGTTCAAGTGGGGGAAGATTTGATAACGTGTATTTAATACACATTTTGTCATTTATTCTCGTGCATTTTTGTTAGTTCCGAATGTTGTTTTATTGATATTAATTATGTTTTCATCTTTCAGTCCCTCATGCTTAATGGTTGAAAAGATGGATTATTTTGGGCTTTTAGGCAAAGATTATTCAAGAGGGAAGTTAGAAGATGCAAGCTCGCGTTTCTGGGAGGTTTTTATTGTGTTATCTTGAAGATTTTTTTTCTCACGGGCAGTTGCACGACCGTGCATCAGGCCGTGCAAGAATTTCCAGAGCTTGCAGTTTTTCTCACGGGCAGTTGCACGGCCGTGCGCCAGGCCGTGCAAAACATGCTGAAAATATTTTGAAGCAAATGGACTATTCTATCCTCTTGGCTAAGTGATGTATTTGTATACATTTGGGGAAAAACATAGAATCCAACCTAATCTTATCATCTCATCTCATTGTGGCCTCTCTTCTTAGCCTCTTCAAGAGCAAAAACCTAGGGTTAGTAGGAGTTAAGAAAACATTAATTAGTCATAATCTAGCATTGATTATGAGTAACTAATTTCATATATTTGGCTCAAGGAGGATCTCTTGTATCAAAACCCATTTCATTTTAAGTAAGATCTATTTCACTCTATCTTGAATTATTGAGTTGTATTGTTTATTATTTTGCTTGGAGAATTGTAAGTTGCTTCAATTTGCTTCTCTTGTGAATTCAATTGCTAATTGTTTGTACTAATCTGTAATTGTTAGTACATTGATTGTAGTAGCACAAGGTTTAGTTTACCTAAATCCTCAAAATTCAAGTGCAAATACCTAGGTTGAGCTCCTCATCCTTGGGTTTGTCCTAGCCTCTCTTTGTTTGATTCCTTGATTTGGTTAAACTAGTAGTGCTTCATTATTGGTTGCTATAATCAAGAGAACTAATTTATGTGCTTCACTAAATTAGTGTTTATAGAAGAGAATTAAGTGATTATGTGCTTCACCAATTATCTTGGTTAGGTAGAGTTGATTATTTCTTGGTCATATGTGTGTGGGTGAAGTGCTTGAGTTTCCATAATCCTTGGGTCAAATATCTCTTATTCTTGTTAATTTAAACATTGTGCCTTGTTGTGTTGGAAAAATTGGATGATTGAAAGTTAATTAATTATAATTCTCTAGCAATTTATTTCTTGTAGTCAAGGTGTTTGATAAAATACCACAACCAACTTAAAACCCCCCATCATTTTACTTCACTCTAGTATTGAACACTAATCTCTTGGGTTCGATCCCTACTTGCCACATTTGCTATATTTTATAGTTAAGTGCGAACATAGTAGAGCATAAACATTTATTATCAATTTGGCGCGTCGACGACGGGCGTGGCCACATTACAAATCCAAACAGTCTGGTAAGCAAAGTTTATAAGGCACGGTATTTTCCGAATTGTAGTTTTTTGGAAGCAGAGATTGGAAACAATCCTAGCTTTATTTGGCGTAGCATTTGGGAAGCAAAGCATGTAATTTCTGCTGGTATGAGATAGAAAATTGGGTCAGGCAACTCAATGAATATTATTGGGCAACCATGGTTACTAGATGATAATAATCCGTTCATAACTTCGAGCGCTCAGGGGCTTGAAAATAGGAAGGTTAGTGCTCTAATGGCAATGGATTACAGCGGATGGGATGAGGAAGTTCTAAGAGATATGTTCAATACACGTGATCAGCAGTGTATTAGATGCATACCTTTGTCTTTGAATAATAATGAGGATGTAGTGTACTGGAGCAAAGAGACATCGGGTCAATACTCAGTTCGAAGTGCATATAGATTGTTGCAGGAGCAAAAAAAATTGTGGAGACAGGAGGATCAAACAATCACATGGAGGAAGACTTGGAGGATCAAAGCATCATCAAAGGTTTTAAATTTTATATGGAGAGCTCTGTCAAACTGTTTGCCTACGTTGGTAATTTTAAGGCAAAAAAATGTCACTGTAAACTATGTGTGCCATATGTGTAGGTTGGAGGAGGAAACAGTTGAGCATGTTTTGTTTAAATGTGACTTTGCTAAACAATGCTGGCAGCGAATTATTCCTCAAATACAGTGCAACGATGACAGCTCTGTCTTGCAATGGTGGGAAAAGGTTCGGGAAGTGTGCGATAAAGAGAAAAGAGCTGAAGTTGTGATAATTTGTTGGTCGTTGTGGAGAGCTAGGAATGATCTTATATGGAACAAGAAATATACTCTGCTGAATGTTGTAATTGCGAATGCCAAGCAGTATCTTCTGCAATGGAGATTAGCCCAGAAGTATAAAACGCAGCCTCGTTATCCTTACTTTGTTGAAGGAGATGGGTTGAAAAATTGGGTAGCACCACAGATTGATTTTATGAAGATCTCGGTGGACGCAGCAACGTTTTCTGAGTATAATGCTTATGGCTTGGGGATGTTAGCGAGGGATAACAAGGGAGAGGTCATTCAAGCAAGGTCGATTTGCAGGTTTGGTTTGGTACCAGGTCATATGGCTGAAGCCTTGGCTATAAAAGAGGCTCTTAGTTGGATTCAGGATAGAGGTTGGCGCAAAGTTATGGTGGAATCTGATTGTCTTACAGCCGTCCAAGCAATCAGAAGTAAGGTGTCATTGAGGTCACCTTATGGACATGTTGTCCACAACTGTCGTAACATGTTGGAGGGATTGAACACAGTATCACTATTTTTTGTTGAACGATCTGCTAATATGGCAGCACATGAGCTAGCTCGCTTGTCATATTCTTTCCTAGATCGAGTTTTCGATGGGATGTCTGTTCCTATCGGAGTCAAGAATGTACTGAGAAGTGATTTATTGCCTTAAATAAAATATATTGTTTGTCAAAAAAAAAAGTTAACTAACTGTTTTAGACGCGTGCGCTTAGATAATGGGGGTGTTTGTGGGAACTTTTTTCCAGAATAAGTCAACTTATTTTAAGACAAAGTTAGAGATTCCTAACTTTTTTATGAAAAAAGTAACTTTTTTCTGCAACTTATAGAATCTCAAACATACATTAAATACTTGTATAAAAAAAATTATAAAAATATGAAATTTTTAGGAGAAAATAAGTCCAAAATTACTTATTTTAAGTCTGGCCAAACATGCCAAATATGGAACAACTTCCAATAATTTGGTTTGCTTTCTTGGCACGGATTATTTCTAATTTTTTTTAATTTATTTATAGTGTAATATAATATTATAAAAATTAATTTATGTATGTTATTGGAATAATTTGAACCATAAATCTTTGTATATAATAATTTTTAGTATTAAATATAAATTAATATGTTGTTGGCGGGAATCGAACATTCAATTTTTTTATAGTTTATTTAGTGTAATATGATATTATAAATATTAATTTTAATATGTTATTGGAAGAATTCGAAGCTAAAATGTATATAATAATTTTTAGTATTAAATATAAATTAATATGTTGTTGGCGGTAATCGAACTTTCGACCTCTGTATATAACAACTTTTAGTATTTTGTATCTAACGGTCATGATCTATTTGAACTGAAAATCTAACGGTTATGAATAGTTTGGTTAACCAAACTACAAATTATAAAAGATCTCTAGTTTGCTTAAAATAATATAGTATAGATCCTTGTATATAATAATTCTTAGTATTAAATATAAATTAATATGTTGTTGGTGGTAATCGAACTTTAAACCTCTATATATAACAACTTTTAGTATTTTGTATCTAACAGTCATGATCTATTTGAATTGAAAATCTAACGATTATTAATAGTTTGGTTAACCAAATTATAAATTACAAAATATAACGACCTAGAAAATTTCGATTTTTAATAATATTTATTTATTATAAATTATAAATTATATTATGTGAATATTGTTGTAAAGGTGAAATGTGTGTGAGATGCTGTTTATGTGATTATTTGATGATTTGGGTAAGCTGTGAAGATTGGTGTATTTTTATTTTTATTTTTGAGGATTTTAATATATTTAAATCATGCATTTTTTATGCTCTGTAAATTTTATAAAATTATCGGAGGAATTAAAAATCATGAAATCTTTTGTAATATTATCTTTATAATATTATTTAGTTTTTAATATGGTTGGCTGAATTAATTTGGATGTTTCGGTATTTTAAAATAATTTTATAGTTTTATTGTATTTAAAGGATCAAAACTTTGAAAGTTCATATTTAATTCATTTTTTATCCTAAAATTATTTTAAAAATATGTGGGTGTTCGTAATTTTATACTTTTCATTTTAAAATGAAAAGTTTAATTTCCCGAATTTTTATTTAATTTCGATTTATAAAGTTGTTTATTAGTTTTAAAAAAATCGAACAAGTGGAATTGTATTTGGGCCCGGAATAAAGTGTAAGTAGTGATATGTATCTAATGGGCCAAGCCCATTAAGAAAAGATATAGCAGATAGAAAAGTCGGGGAGAGAGAAAGGGAATTGGGAAAAAAAAATTATGGATTTGAGAGATTGATTTGGGGATTAAATTGGGATTGATTGTTGAATCAATTGGGTAGTTTACATATATATATATATATATATATATATATATATATATATATATACGTGTGTGTGTGTGTATATACGTTAGTGTGTGTGTGCGGTGATGGGGGAAAGGCATCGCGGGAGGAAAAGGAGGAACCACCGCGCGCGCGGTAGTGGCGGTGATGGTGGTCGGAACCGCGTATAGGCGGCAGTGGGCGGTGTTGCAGCAGCTGGGCAAGGTGAGAGAGAGAGAGAGAGAGAGAGAGAGAGAGAGAGAGAGAGAGAGAGAGAGAGAGAGAGAGAGAGAGAGAGGCAGTGGGCGGTGTTGCAGCAGCTGGGCAAGGTGAGAGAGAGGGGGGGGAGGGAGAGAGAGATTTTTAGTGGAAATTGGAAATCGAAAAGGTATTCTCTTTTCGTTTATTTTATTTTATTTCCGATGTAATTATTTAATTTTCATTCTAGTTGTAAATTGTGATTTAATTATTTAATTGTTGTAAGTTAATTAGATTTAGATTGTGAGATTTAGTTGTTAATTTCGTAATTAGATTAATATTGTAAATTATGAATATTGTTTTATCTCCGTGATTTAATTCGGAAAGTTTATATTTAATTATAAGTGTGGATTTAATTGGGAATCCGATTATATGCTTTTGTGATTTCGGTGGTTAATTATTATTATCGTGTAATAATTAGAATTGTAATTCCGGAAGATATATAGAGTTTATGCGATTTTACAAATTGTAAAATGTTTATATGTTAGATGGTATAAATTGAGTCATAGTATTTGATGGTGTTACTTTGTATAATTGGTTATATGCTAAATGCCATAAGCTGAGTTATAAGTAATTGTGGAATGTATAATTGTAAATTACTTGTTGTTGGTTTATATGGATTAAATGATGTGGTTGAGTCATTATAATTAATAAATGCTAAGTGTAAATAGAAGGGTTGGCTAAATTGTAAAGGTCTATGTGCTAAATGTTATAGGTCGAGTTATAGTATTTGTCGGATATTATGCTTGTCGAGTACTTGGTGGTAAATTATATGTGGTGATGTGCTATTTGTATGGTTTTAAAATGTGATTTATATCAAAGATTAATTGTTAGATTTATTTGATTATGTGATTATCTGCGAGGAGTTGCAATGAGATCACAAGTCTTAAATGTCAATATTTAAAGACTTGTGTAATTCTCTTCAACTAGTTCCTCGGGCTTACGAATATCCATGATTAGCTATCACGAGTATAATTAATATACTTGAGTGGTGTGATCATTGATATAGCGTAAGTAATAGTTAGTGTTAGGGGTTGTTGCCTAGGGCTTACGAACATCAATGATTGATTGTCACGTGTATCATTAAATGCGTGAGAAATACGATCATTGGTGTAGCGTAAGTAGTAGTTGATAAGTGGATTTTATATCTACTTAGAACGTCTTATGTCGGCTTGAATTGATAGTTTTGGCCTCAAGTATGTCGTGTTTTGATTAGTTTTTAGTGGAAATGTGCAGGACTTTTATCTCAGGATCGGAGTTGGTAATTGAAGATGTTATGTTGGATTTAGGCCCAAGGTGTTTGTTTAAGAAGGTTTCCAGAAGAGCGAGGGAAAACGAAGCAAGGAACGAAAATTATCATGAAAATCAGAATTTCCAGGAAGTTGTCCGGGCGGGCGCTCAAGCTTTCAGGCGGCCGCTCAGGGGGAAATTGTCCAGGCGGCCGCTCAAGATTCTAGGCGGCCGCTCAGCCTGAATTCTGGAAAATTTTACAGTTTTGCCCTTTTCGAATGTTAATGCAATTCTGAGTTGTTTCCTTGTATGATTTGGTTTTTAGGGCCTATAAAAACTCTGGTTATCATTGTAATCAGTACAGAGGGTTTTATTTTGTTAACATTAAGGAGTGAACGATCAATTGTTCGTGACAAGCAACGGATCAAGATCTACCTATCTTTTGTAACTTGGCATTCTTCGGATTTGTTCCTAAACCCTTATTAATTAATATTATTCTTTTCTTCATTCTAGTCATGTTTATTAGCATATTTTTATTGAACCCCATGATGATGAACGGTTCGACTATGAACTAATCACCGTCATGGGGTCCTAGCGGATTTACTTACGGAATTTAGATGTTGATTGCCTAACTTGATATATGTGTGGTGAATTTACGATATCCTTGCATGGTTGTATTTAATTCATATAGATGCGTAGCTAACATCTATCTTGTTAATCTTAAGTGAAGCGACAGTGAATCTTTTGATTTAGAACTTGCCATGTTAGCATAAGTCCATGAATGTTATTCATGTTTGTGGTGTGTTTCTAACCGTCTCATGCTACCTTATGTAATCTTATGGATACTTGATCTTCAACCATTATGCTTTCAAATTCTATAGACATATAGGGTCTAAGCATAACTGGTGCCTGCATGATTTCTATCTTTTGTGGATATTGTGTAGATTGGTGTGCGTGTACTGAAAGGTAGCGTATACTTATTTCGTGTTGTCCGATTAGTTATTGTAACCACCACATGTGTTGATAAAAGGGCATGATCTCTAAAGGAAGTTTGTATTGAAGTTAGGATCTCATGTTTCCCATCTCATAAGTAATTTGAAATCAATTATCTATTAATTTAGTTGTTAATTAATTCTTATTAGTTAATTTTAGATAATCAAAACCAATTTGCTTATTGTCTTAGCATTGAACGATAATCATACATTGATGCTTAGGTACAAGAACTAAATTATACAATCTCTGTGGGAACGAACTCTACTTCATTCTATATTACTTGTGAACACGTACGCTTGCGTGATTTTGTGCTAACAAGTTTTTGGCGCCGCTGCCGGGGATTGTTATAGTTTATGTGTTTGACATCAGTGGTCGTTAAAGTTCACTGACTCGGATTGGTTACTAATTGTTTCCTTGTTGATTCTTTGAAATTCAGGTACTTGAGCGTGTATGCGAACGCGTTCGAAAACTCTCCAAGAAAAGCTGGAAAACAAAGATCGAGAAGAGGACCGAACAGAAGAAGAACTTGAAACTTTAGAGATGGCAGAGCCAAAGCCATTGAAAGACTTCTCTCAGCCTAAGATCAATGACATTGCATCTAGCATTGTCAGGCCGGCGATCGCAGCTAATACTTTTGAGATCAAACCAGGCACGATTCAGATGGTACAGAACTCAGTGCAATTTGGAGGTGCTCCTACTGAAGATCCAAACATGCACATTCGAAGTTTTATTGAAATCTGTGATACCTTCAAAACAAATGGTGTGTCAGAAGATGCTGTGAAGCTGAGGCTTTTCCCATTCTCTCTGAGGGATAAAGCTAAGAGCTGGTTACATTCTTTACCAGCAGGTTCTATCACTACATGGGAAGATCTTGCACAGAAATTTCTCACGAAATTCTTCCCTATGGCTAAAACAGCAGCTATCAGGAATGCCATTACTCAGTTTTCGCAACAATCTGGAGAATCTCTATGCGAGGCATGGGAAAGGTATAAGGAGATGCTCAGGAAGTGCCCACACCATGGGATGCCAGACTGGATGGTGATAAATTGCTTTTATAATGGGTTGGGTGCTCAGTCGAGACCCTTGTTAGACGCAGCATCTGGTGGAGCTCTATGGGCAAAGAGCTATGATGAGGCTTATGAACTTATTGAGATGATGGCTGCCAACGAGTATCAAAATCCTACTCAGAGGTTGTCTCAAGGTAAGGTAGCTGGTGTTCTGGAAGTGGATGCAGCGACAGCTATTACAGCTCAATTGCAAGCCTTGGCTATGAAGGTGGATTCGTTGTCTAATTACGGCTTACAGCAGGTTGCTAGTGTATGTGAGTTGTGTGCGGGCGCACATGATACAACTCAATGTGCGATTTCTTCTGAATCAGCACAGTTCGTGAGTAATTATCAGAGGCCACAGCAGCCAGTGCCAGCTACTTATCATCCGAGTAACCGTAATCATCCAAACTTTAGCTGGAGTAACAATCAGGGCGGTGTTCAACAACAACATTATCAGCAAAATCAAGGGCAACATCCTGCCTCTAGACCATTCAATCAAGGATTTCAGCAACAGTATCAGCAGTATCAGCCTAAGCAACAATTTCAGCCACCAGGTTTCCAACAGCAATCTCAGGGGAATAGTGGTCAATATCCTAATGAAAAAGCTGAACTGGAAGAATTGCGGATGGCAGTGAAGAGTCAAGGGGCATCTCTGAAGATAATGGAAAATCAGCTCGGTCAACTTGCTAGTGCCCTGCTAAACAGACCGGCAGGAACTCTTCCTAGTGACACTGAGGCTAACCCAGGAAAGAGAGATGGTAAAGAGCATGTGAAAGCTGTCACCTTGAGATCCGGTAAGGTGACAAGCAATTCGAAGCCAGTTGTTGAAGAAGAAGAAGAGGGACAAAAGCAATCGGATACAGCAGTTGAGCAGTTGGTTAGTGAGGTTGTGCAGCCGAAAAATCTGGACGAGACAGTTCTTGCAAAGAAGTCTACGGAGAATACGAAAATCTTTCCACCACCTCCATATCCAAGCAGATTGAAGAAGCAAAAAGATGATAGGCAGTTTGCCAGATTTCTCGAGGTGTTTAAGAAACTTCAAATCAACATTCCCTTTGCGGAAGCACTGGAACAAATGCCCAGCTATGCGAGGTTTATGAAGGGAATTCTCTCTAGGAAGCTCAAACTCGAGGAGTTGGACACTGTAGCACTGACAGAAGAGTGTAGTGCCGTTCTGCAACGGAAATTGCCACCAAAGCTAAAAGATCCAGGGAGTTTCACTATTCCATGCACCATCGGAAATCTGTCTTTCGACAGATGTTTATGTGATTTGGGGGCCAGCATTAATCTTATGCCCTTGTCGGTTTTCTTACAACTGGGTTTGCCGGAACCGAGACCTACCAATATGTCTTTACAATTGGCTGATCGTTCTATTACATACCCGAGGGGTGTAGTTGAAGATGTCTTGGTCAAGGTTGATAAGCTTATCTTTCCGGCCGATTTTGTGATTCTTGATTTTGAAGAAGACAAGAAGATTCCCATAATCTTGGGAAGACCTTTTCTAGCGACCGGCCGTACTTTGATTGATGTACAAAAGGGAGAGCTTACAATGAGGGTTCAAGATCAGATTATCACCTTCAATGTGTTTAAGGCAATGAAACTGCCCTCAGACGAGGAAGAATGCTTTCAGATGGATTGGGTAGAATCTTCAGTAAAGACGGAAGTCGGTCAGTTGTTGATGTCTGATCCGTTGGAAAGAGTTTTGACAGGTGAGTCTACTATGGAAGACGAAGAAGGAATAGAGCAGCTTCAATTGTTGAAGGCAACTCCGTGGAGGAAAAGCTTTAAGTTGCCAATCGAGTCTCTTGGGCTAGAAGAGTTAAAAAAATCACAAGCTCGTCTCAAACCATCTATTGAGGAAGCTCCGACACTTGAACTTAAGCCACTGCCGGACCACTTGAGGTATGCATTTTTAGGTGAAGCATCTTCTTTACCTGTTATTATTGCCTCTAACTTGACAGGAAGTGAAGAGGAAAAGCTCTTAAGGATTTTGAGGAAGTTCAAAGCCGCCATTGGCTGGACCATAGCAGATATAAAGGGAATCAGTCCTTCTTATTGCATGCATAAAATTCTGCTAGAGGAAGGATATAAGCCAACGGTGGAACATCAGCGTCGTCTTAATCCGATAATGAAGGAAGTGGTGAAGAAAGAAATTCTGAAGTGGCTTGATGCGGGTATTATCTACCCGATTTCAGACAGTTCTTGGGTGAGCCCAATTCAATGTGTACCTAAGAAAGGGGGGATGACCGTGGTTACCAATGAGAAAAATGAGCTGATTCCAACGCGCACCGTCACTGGGTGGAGAGTCTGTATGGATTATCGCAAGCTGAATAAGGCTACTCGCAAGGATCACTTCCCTCTGCCATTCATCGATCAGATGTTAGACAGGTTGGCTGGTCATGAGTACTATTGCCTCCTTGATGGGTATTCTGGTTACAATCAAATTTGCATCGCACCTGAAGATCAAGAGAAGACTACCTTCACATGTCCGTTCGGCACCTTTGCATTCAGACGAGTCTCCTTCGGACTTTGTGGGGCCCCAGCCACGTTTCAGAGATGTATGATGGCTATATTTTCTGACATGATTGGTATTAATGTCGAAGTCTTTATGGATGACTTTTCAGTATTTGGATCTTCATATGAAGCATGTTTGTATAATCTGAGTCTGGTGTTGAAAAGATGTGTAGAGACTAATCTGGTGTTGAATTGGGAAAAATGTCATTTTATGGTGCAGGAAGGAATCATCCTGGGGCACAAGGTTTCTAATAAAGGACTTGAGGTGGATAGAGCAAAAATTTCTACCATTGAAAATTTACCTCCACCTATCTCTGTGAGGGGGATTCGCAGCTTTTTGGGACATGCTGGTTTCTATCGTCGCTTTATCAAGGATTTCTCGAAAATTTCTAAACCTCTGTGCAATCTGTTAGAAAAGGATGTTCCTTTCAAAATGGACGAAGCCTGTCTAGCTGCTTTTGAACTATTGAAGACAAAGTTGATTACTGCACCTGTGATCACTGCACCTGACTGGAGCCAGCCTTTTGAACTAATGTGTGATGCGAGTGACTTTGCCGTTGGTGCTGTTCTTGGGCAACGGAAGGAGAAAATGTTTCTTGTGGTTTATTATGCCAGTAAAACGCTCAATGACGCTCAATTGAATTACACCACGACAGAAAAGGAACTTTTGGCGGTGGTCTACGCTTTTGAGAAGTTTCGTGCCTATCTGCTTGGCACGAAGGTAATTGTATACACAGATCATGCAGCCATCCGGTATTTAATGTCAAAGAAGGATTCAAAGCCGAGATTGATCCGATGGATTCTATTGCTTCAAGAATTTGATGTGGAGATTAAAGACAGAAAAGGAACCGAGAACCAGGTGGCGGATCATCTTTCGAGGTTAGAGGAAGACGGGTTGAGGATTGGACGCATAAGACCAAGGCCGATGTGGATCTTCAGGATATTGTGGAGCAGCTGTGTGTTCCGGGCACCGTTTGGAAGACTAGGGCCGGGACTAATGAGCCTCGTTCATTTCCATCTTCGGCTTTGAACCGCTATGCTAGGGCTTGGAATCTGTTTGTATGTGCGTCTATTTCACCATCATCTCATTCTCATGATGTGATAGTTGAGAGGGCCATTCTGCTCTGGGCTATTATTAATGGACATTACATTGATTTGGGTCACATCATTCATCAGAATATTATGAGGTTTTTGCGTTCGGGGACTACAATGTCGATTCCTCATCCTTCTCTAGTTACTGAGTTATGTCGGGCAGTTGGTGTGAGGTGGGATGAGGACGAGCCGGTGTTGATGCCATTGGGGGCTATTGATGACGCCCTTATTGAGCGGATGGTGGAATGGCCAGGCGGCGTTCCCCATGGCCGTGGGTTAGGCTACATTATTACTGCGGCTGAGCGAGGCGGTATGCCACCACGAGTGCCGCAGGTTCCTAGGGTTCCGCGAGCTCGCGCTAGTTCATCTCATGGTGATGCGTTGTCAGTTGGATTTATGGAAGCTCAGTTCCGTCGCTTGAATAGGCGCATTGACGCTATGCATGAGAGCAACCGTCAATATGCGGAGGATATGACTTCTGCTTTGATCTCAGCAGGTATTTCCGCTCAGTGGCCTGTTTATGGTGCTCGCACTGTTTACCCACCCCCTGATTCTGATGAGGAGGGGGATGATGATGATTCAGCAGATGTCTAGGTATGTTGCTAACCCTTGTATTTCCTTCCATGAGGGCATGGCAGATTTTAAGTTTGGGGGGAGATTTCAAGGTTACTAATGTTGTCTGTTTTCATGTAGGAATTCATATTGCATCATATTTGTATGTGTAGTTTAGTTTCATGCATGATACCTGTCATATAGAGCATTCTGTTGCATTTTTGTCGAGTTTTGTATGTGAGTTCATATAGTTGCATTACATGCATTTTTCATGATCCCTTATAATAAGCTGATGCCATAAGGTAGGTAGATGTTGATGTGGGTGTGAAAAGGATGAACAGAGGGCTGATTTTAAATTTTGTTGAAATTGACATGCATGTTTCATGAATAAAATTTTTACACAGTCTCGTCGTTTGCTCTTGGACTAGGTTGCGTCATGCTTGTTTGGATTTAGGATTTAATCACTTGTTTATCGATAGAATTTGCTTTATTCTCTTGATGATTAAGGAACACCAAAATACAAGTTTGGGGGAAAACAGAAATTTCATGCTAATATGTTTGTGTTTGTATTTGTTGGCTAGGCGTCAAATGGCTAGTAGCCGGCTCATGTTTATGAGTAGTCTAGGGTTGGAATTGAGAATTCTCATTCCAGATTCCATGTGAACGAAAAAAAAAAAGAGAAAAAAAATGCAAAAAAAGAAAAAAAAAAAGAAAGAAAAAAAAGAAAAAGAAAAAAAAAAAAAAATTGTTGTGAGAATCTGAGTATGCAGAATTGATCAGGGTGAGCTCTTTAATACTCGAGCAATTAAGTTCTTGGGGACTTTGTGCCTAGTGACCTAAGGCTTTTATAGTCTGGGATCCACTAACCCAACGCTCGCTACATGGGTATTATTGTATAAGCCTTTAGGGGTCTCATCCATTGCACGATCAAATAAGCATGTGTGTTGTGTACATATTGTGTTTGAGTTATAATAAAGCATGAATTTCTGTCTACTTTAGAGGAGTATAGAGGTGTATCTAAAGTGATCTTGAGTTTAACGTTCATTCTATTTATAACTTTGTGATTGTCTTGGAAAAGAATATGTATGATTTTGATCCGGTTTGGGAGTATATCTGTCGAGCATTGCACACACGCACGTTCTGATCATGTATTGTTAGTATACCGGAATTTAGTCGAGCTCTGTTTGGATTGATTGCATTCATGGAGATATTTGCTTGCTAAGTGGTGTTGGTTAGTTTGAGGGGATCCTTTGCATTCATATTTAGTTGCATTCATTCATGCATTGCATTGTTTGTGTCGTTTGTGTCAGTTGGATTTTGTGGGTACATTCACTATAGGCCCTCACGAGACCTTACTCGTCCACTAGGGCTGCCTAGGGGTTTAAAGGGCTTGTTGCATATGCCAAATGCAACCGTGATCACCTACGGAAGTGGTACTAGTTAGTTTGTATATTGTTTATGCTTGAGGGCAAGCATCGGTTCAAGTTTGGGGGTGTGATAAGTGGATTTTATATCTACTTAGAACGTCTTATGTCGGCTTGAATTGATAGTTTTGGCCTCAAGTATGTCGTGTTTTGATTAGTTTTTAGTGGAAATGTGCAGGACTTTTATCTCAGGATCGGAGTTGGTAATTGAAGATGTTATGTTGGATTTAGGCCCAAGGTGTTTGTTTAAGAAGGTTTCCAGAAGAGCGAGGGAAAACGAAGCAAGGAACGAAAATTATCATGAAAATCAGAATTTCCAGGAAGTTGTCCGGGCGGGCGCTCAAGCTTTCAGGCGGCCGCTCAGGGGGAAATTGTCCAGGCGGCCGCTCAAGATTCTAGGCGGCCGCTCAGCCTGAATTCTGGAAAATTTTACAGTTTTGCCCTTTTCGAATGTTAATGCAATTCTGAGTTGTTTCCTTGTATGATTTGGTTTTTAGGGCCTATAAAAACTCTGGTTATCATTGTAATCAGTACAGAGGGTTTTATTTTGTTAACATTAAGGAGTGAACGATCAATTGTTCGTGACAAGCAACGGATCAAGATCTACCTATCTTTTGTAACTTGGCATTCTTCGGATTTGTTCCTAAACCCTTATTAATTAATATTATTCTTTTCTTCATTCTAGTCATGTTTATTAGCATATTTTTATTGAACCCCATGATGATGAACGGTTCGACTATGAACTAATCACCGTCATGGGGTCCTAGCGGATTTACTTACGGAATTTAGATGTTGATTGCCTAACTTGATATATGTGTGGTGAATTTACGATATCCTTGCATGGTTGTATTTAATTCATATAGATGCGTAGCTAACATCTATCTTGTTAATCTTAAGTGAAGCGACAGTGAATCTTTTGATTTAGAACTTGCCATGTTAGCATAAGTCCATGAATGTTATTCATGTTTGTGGTGTGTTTCTAACCGTCTCATGCTACCTTATGTAATCTTATGGATACTTGATCTTCAACCATTATGCTTTCAAATTCTATAGACATATAGGGTCTAAGCATAACTGGTGCCTGCATGATTTCTATCTTTTGTGGATATTGTGTAGATTGGTGTGCGTGTACTGAAAGGTAGCGTATACTTATTTCGTGTTGTCCGATTAGTTATTGTAACCACCACATGTGTTGATAAAAGGGCATGATCTCTAAAGGAAGTTTGTATTGAAGTTAGGATCTCATGTTTCCCATCTCATAAGTAATTTGAAATCAATTATCTATTAATTTAGTTGTTAATTAATTCTTATTAGTTAATTTTAGATAATCAAAACCAATTTGCTTATTGTCTTAGCATTGAACGATAATCATACATTGATGCTTAGGTACAAGAACTAAATTATACAATCTCTGTGGGAACGAACTCTACTTCATTCTATATTACTTGTGAACACGTACGCTTGCGTGATTTTGTGCTAACAGTAGTGTAATGTAAATTTCTTATGTGCTAGTTGCCGCATGTTCCGGCGGGTACTTTTCATTAATTGTTTACTTTTATGTTGCTGCAAGTTGAGGCATCTTTATTTTTGTTACAGCAGGGTTGAATTGTTTTTGATTGATATTGAGGGGCTGTGCCCATAGTCCGATAAACGAATACTTCATGCCGAAATTTTCGAAAAATCCCCTGCAAATCTATTTTTAAATCTATTTAATCTACTTGATTTGATGATGTGAAAGTATATTATGAATTTGTTGTGAAGAGGTTGCATAGACGATATCTAAGTAATAAGTGGTCAGCTATGTTAAGTGTTTATTTGACTTAGTTGGTTATACTTGCGCTATTTTGTGAATATGAAGGTGTATGTTTATATATGTTATATGTGCAAGCGTTATAGGACGCGCATGGGTAGAGTAGAGCAAATAATAAGATTTTTGTTTAGTTGGATACTAAAATGGCGTTTGACCTTGAAAAGGTTCGGATAGGAGACCTGGTCAAGAACATTGCGCGGGTAGACGGAAAAAGGAACAGAAGGACAAGTGTCAAAGTTGACGGATGTATAGACATGGAAGGTGGTGAGATATGAAGTAGAAATGAAGGTGGGACCAATTAAGAGACTAGCAAGTAAAGAATAGAGTTGGATGTAAAGTAAGTCATGGATCGATGTATACGATCGAGAACATCGTATAACAAGGCAAGTGTTATTGCTATTCACTTATTGTTCAAGTGATGCAATTTAGTTATCTATCGTGCGAACTAATTTGGTCAAGTATAGTGGAGGATGACATATGAACTTCTTCAAATTAGCATGATGCTGTTTAATTTCCCTACCAATAATCCACATGTCGGTTTTACAAAGAATCTTATAAATAATCCTTTTCACATTTTGACAAAGGAATGCCATTTCCTCTATTTTCGTTAGATACTCTTAAGAATTTTCTAAACAAGGAAAACCAAGTTTTCTTAACTTTTATGAGAACCTGCTGGCAAAATTCCTGGACTTAGCATATTTTCACCAATGGACCCCATTTAGAAAGAAGTTTTCTTTCAAATTGATCTGAACCTTTCCATATTGAAACTGTTTTGGCAAATACTTGTTTTAAGTTATTTTATCCGCTTATGTAAGCTCAAACTCTTAATTGTGTATAAGTTTTATTAAAAGCCCCATACTTGACCATATCCTCACTTTAGTCTAGAATTTAAGTTGCTGAAATCTGATTGTAAATTATATCATTATTCTTGCTCAAATGAAATTTCTTTTTGCATAAGTTGCTGATGTTATAAATTCCAATTATTCATATTCATCTTGTTGGTATTTATTCGAATTGTCATTCTTTATATTTTTCACCCTACTTAGTACCGAACTTGTCGGTATTTACTTAAGATCTTGATTATCTGGTTATTCCCTGTGTTGTATCGAACTTGTCGATACTAGACGATGATGTCGTTTCTTATTAACTCCTAATCTTGAGTTGTTATTCTAGACGTGAGGTTCTAGTGGTTGGATATCAGGGTTGTCGATTGTCCCGACACCTAATGTGTTTGAATTAGAATTGGAAATGCTTTCAGATGTCCCTTCGGGGAGACCATATTATGGTCAGAGGAGTCCCTTTGGGGAGACCAGTTTAATGGTCAAAATTGAGGCCAATGTGTGCCATGGATCCAATTAAGGACATTGCTGTGTGCGTTTGTCCGGGGTTAGTGCGTGACTGATCACCAGCCTAACCTTGATGTTTTTTATAAATAAATAAAAAAATTCCAATTCTAATCTATACTCTGAGACTGTGATGTCTAGTTCTTGACTCCTTGGAAGACAGCTTTCATAATATTTTGATATCAGAACTTTCATCAGTTCTAGTTTCAGTTGCTCTTTATTAATGGTGAATTGTTGGCCCTCGTGGCAATCTAAAAGTTGATCTCACTGATTCTTTCAAATAATGAGAAGAAATTCCTTTTGTTTATCAGAATTGTCAACGGTTATTTTAAAATTGTTATCACTATTGCACTTGCTGAGCATTGTTGGCTCACTCTTGCTTGTTTGTTTTCTTCAGCTAATAGAGGAGATTAGTGAACCTAGTAATGGTCAAGGGGTATTGCTTTCCAGCAGCGAGAAGTGACGATCGGGTTACGGATTTTCGTCGGTTAGTGGTTGGGAATTGGTCAAGGTTGGATATTTAGTTAGACAGTGATTTTTGTACATTCATATAAATTGTATAATATTCTTTTATTCTGAGACTGGGTTGTAATAATGATATTCGATAGTTGTTTCATACCATAACCTGTATGCGATCTTGGTTAAGGGGTTTTATTATTAAATGTTGTTTGTATTCAGAGATGTATAATATTGTTTATAGTTAGTGGCCCCATATCTGTACCCCGGATTTTGGGACTGTTACACAAAAGATCTCTAGTTTGCTTAAAATAATATAGTATAGATCCTTGTATATAATAATTTTAGTATTAAATATAAATTAATATGTTGTTGGCGGTAATCGAACTTTAGACCTCTGTATATAATAACTTTTAATATTTTTGTATCTAACGGTTATGATCTATTTGAATTGAAAATCTAACGGTTGTGAATAGTTTGATTAAAAAATTAATAAATAGCATATTTTTTTTAAAACTTTTTGTTCGTTCAATGAACATAACTTATAACATTATCATTCTTTTGATTAAAATAATCCTCTAAAATCACAAATTTATGTTTACTTATCCTAAAACTATTTTTTAAAAAAAAATAAATAGGAATTGTTCTCAACAAATCTTAACAAAAATGGAATTTAGAATCAGGAATGACAAAAATAATCTGAGATATCTGATTACGCTCACTTGGGTTTCAAGGTTAAAACGGTACTACGGTTTAATCATGAAAACTTTTTTTTAAAAAAAAATTCAGAAAATATACTAAAAATGAAAAGGTACCGTAAACCAACGGCGCCGTTCCTTTACAAAAAGTAAAGGCGCATTTCTCTTACTACAGAACTTAGGGTTAAGCCAAGCCGGAACATAAACTCAGACCGAACAAAACAAACAAACTGAAGTTGCTGTCAGAACATGGTGTCCAGTGGTTGTGTTTCTAGGGTTTCAAACACCACTAATCCAACCTTAACCAGAAGCTTCTCTCATCAATCCCGAGGCGCTCATTTCTCCCCTTCACTTGTTCGCTTCTTCTCCACACTCCCTTGTCGTCCCTGCTCTTTCAGCGCCGCCTCTAACACCAACAACGGTGCTCTCTCCAAGGTGCTTATACATATCTGTATGTATATGTCTATGCATATGTAAAATTTTGTTTAAATGCAAATTGGTTTAGCTTAAAAATTACAATTGATTGTGTTTGTATTGTTTAAGTTTTTGTTACATGTTGTTGGAGTGTGATGATTGAATGCTCGGATAACGTAGCTGTTTGATCCTTTATATTTGAAATTTGGAGGTTTTTATACTAAGGAATTACGATACATGGAGGAACTAACTTAGTTTTGGATTAGGATTGTGGAAGCACTATTTTGTGGCTTATTTGTTTGATTGTTGTTTTTTGTTATTAATGTTGAATATTGGTGATGAACATTTGTTGGAGGGGGTGCTGTAAAATTGTTTTGAATGAGGATTGGTTTCGGTTATGTTACAGGCTAAAGGGATGTCTGCTGAATATTCACCTGAAATGGAGCTCACAAATTTGACAGCTCTATGTCCACTGGATGGTCGTTATTGGAACAAAGTCAAGGACCTGTCTCCTTATTTGAGTGAATATGGGCTAATACACTTCAGGGTTCTAGTTGAGGTATTTCTTTGAAAACTCCTCTGTGTGGTTTAGGGATATCATGTAAATCTGAAATTTTGTCTTGGTGGTTTTATGCGGATTGAAGCATTGCAAGTAGGATGTCATATTGGCTTACACAGCAATCTCATATTAAATTTTGATTTAGATCAATTTTTTTCCATTTCATTCTGGTTCAAGTAATTTGAGTTTATATAAAGATTAATGGGAAGTAATTGAGCAAAAGCCTAATGTATCATCTGTACTGCATTTACTGTTGTGGCCTTTCTTCACATTCTTATTTCTTACCATTCTGAACTTGTTTCACCCCAATTCTTTTTAATACATGTACACTTTTTCGGTGGCTCCTCTTTTTATTCTTTATGAAATATTAATTTTTGAGTTCGGATGGGATAGATGACATTTCTTACAGCCAGAAGGCATCTTTTTAATTAGGGCTACACTTTGTTTGCATCTTAACAAAAAGTTTTGAAATTTGGCTGCCTGAAGGTGGCCACTTGAGATATATATTATAATCTATATGTACTAAAAGTTCTTGCTGGTGTCTGTTGGGCCACATTTATGAGCTAAGAAGTTTGCAACACCGGGCATGCAAGAATGAAAAAGCATGGAAAAGGTCTCATATGTTATAAAAGGTCGCATCTTGGAAAACGAATGTTTTTGTATTGGAATTGTCTAGTTTACCAATTATGATTTTATGTACTTCTATCGTATGCTCTACATTTCAGAATTTCATTTTCACCGTTCAGGATATATTTTTGGAGGAGAAGGGCAGATGTAATCGGACTTTTGTTCTAATACCTTTGTTCATTGTTGTTGAATGTAACAGATACAATGGTTGTTAAAACTTTCGCAAATTCCTGAAGTGACTGAGGTACCAAGCTTTACGAAAGATGCTCAGTCATACTTAAAAAGTTTGGTTGATAATTTTAGCATTAGTGATGCTTTGGAGGTCAAAAAAATCGAGAAAGTAACCAACCATGATGTTAAAGCAGTGGAGTATTTCTTGAAAGAAAAATGTCAATCTAACCCTGAAATAGCCAAGGTATGGATTAAGTCCCTTAAGTTATTAGCAAGTTGAAAATATCATACTTTTTTTTATGATTGATCAGAGTCAGCTTTTTCGTGTCGCATAGTTATTAGGATGATGATTTCCTATCTGAAACCATGATTGTAGGTGCTTGAATTTTTTCATTTTTCCTGCACATCTGAGGACATCAACAATCTGGCCCATGGTTTGATGCTGAACAAAGCAGTTAACCTTGTCATACTCCCTGCCATGGACGAGTTAATAAAGTCAGTTCGAGACATGGCAGAAGCAAATGCTCATATCCCTATGCTTTCTCGTACCCATGGTCAGGTAATAGAGCTTTCTTTATGGACAAATGCAAGACGGTCTATCTTACTGGTAGGACATATCTTTATGGGTTAAAGCATTGCCATTTCTGTAGAATGTCAAATAAGAGAAGAAATGATTATAGCTTGGCAATCCATTTTATATGGATCATCTATGTTTGAAGTTAAATCTTCTTAACACATTTCTTTAAATTAATGTTGACATTGTTACAGAAAATGACCATTGACAATGACTTGATACAGATGTCTTAATATTAATTGAACAAACCTTTGATGTTAGGTGCAAGGAAGATGTAACAAGCGATGCCTTCTTAACAGTTTGGATAGTGATTCCTCAACAAAATAACTAGTAACAAAATAATCATGAATAATATACTCACTATATGCAATGTCCTGTAGCCAGCTTCACCTACAACATTGGGGAAGGAAATGATAATTTTTGCGGAGAGGTTAAATAGAGAAAGGGAGGATGTCTCTAAAGTTGAGATCTTTGGGAAATTTGCTGGTGCAGTTGGCAACTACAACGCGCATCTTGTTGCGTATCCTGATGTTGACTGGCCTCATATTGCTGAAGAATTTGTAACATTTCTGGGCCTGAGCTTTAATGCATATGTAACACAGGTCTGCCTATATACAATTAATGTCTCATAAACTGCTGTATTTGTCAATTGTATACCTGTGTATATTGTTTAGCATATTTACCGAACAAGATAGATATTAATTTCGATTTCACAAGTTTTGCTTCTAGACAAAGCTTCAAAACTTAATCTTGCTTAAATTAGGTAATTTTCATAGATTTGCAATGATGCATATTTAGGATGTTTCTTGGCCATTGCCTAGTATATATAAATAGACCTCATGCAAGCTGTGTGTATATATAGTTCTCATAAGTACATGTGTTCTGCAGATTGAACCTCATGACTACATGGCAAAACTTTTTGATACAATCGTCCGGTTTAACAACATATTGGTTGATTTTGATAGAGATATTTGGGGATACATTTCGTTAGGTTACTTCAAGCAGGTAAGCCTTCTGGTAAATTTTTCTTCGAAATGCTTGAATTTGTAGTATAATTAGTAACGAAAACAGTTCATGATGTTGAGCAGATAACAAAGGCTGGTGAGGTTGGGTCCTCAACAATGCCTCACAAGGTGAACCCAATTGACTTCGAAAATAGTGAAGGCAATCTTGGTATTGCCAATGCATATCTATCTCACTTCAGCAGTAAGTTGCCTATCTCCCGTTGGCAGGTATGTGTTTACCTTCTGCGTTCAATTTCTATGGATCTTTGAGCTAAGAAGCCACAAAAGTAGCTATATAAAAGGAAAAAATAAATAGAAGTTATAGACATTGACTGATTCAAGGCATTATTATTGTGTTTTCTTAGTAAAATAACAGTTATATTTGAATTATCAAGCTTTTTAGGACATTTAAAGACATTCGACAGTTCTTTCTTCACCATGTGTAGCTTGTGACATGATTCTACAATCCTTGGTATGAATTTTCTTTGTTCTTTGTCATTACAGCGGGATTTAACTGATTCTACGGTCCTTCGAAACATGGGTGTGGCATTAGGGCATGCACTTCTTGCATACAGAAGTGCATTACAGGGAATATCCAAGCTTCAGGTGAATGAATTATATTTATATCTTGGTGGTCCTTAATATATATACCTACATCCTGTTTTTGTTTGCAATGATGTACGGTAATGAGTAGACTAAGACTATGTCACCGATAAAGGTTCCTCCTATGTAAAGTATGAGTCACTCAATATACGTTTGCTAGTGACGACTGTCACTATTGAATTCATTTTAAGCGGCAAATTGATTCAGCCACTGGAAATTGGTAGTTGATTTCGGAGCATTAATTGCTGCTGTAGTCAAATATTGATTTCTAGATCGTACATGACTACATGTCTAATTTGTAATACCTGACAATTCAGCACCCATCACTGATTGTCGATGACTCCTCAACTTGTCTTTGAGGGTACAGGGTACCCATGTTTATCGATGACTCTTCAACTTATCATTGAGTACCCGTGCCGGATTATTGACACTTTGATTAGGATATGGTGCTAAATAAACAGTAAAGTGTAGACGCTTCGTCTAGTGTAAAAAAGTGGCCAAATCAATACGTGTGGCCTCTTGTTAGATGCTTAAGAAATACATATTCCGCAAGACACTTCATTCTAGTCCAGTGACATTGCTCTTTGTTTTCTCATTGACAAATAAAAATCTTTTTGTTCCTGATAGGTTAATGAAGCTGCTTTATCCAAAGATCTGAATCAAGCATGGGAGGTGCTTGCAGAACCAATACAAACTGTAAGAATCTCCTTGTACTGTGATAGACTGTCTATTGTAATTGTGACATATTTCAATCTTAGAGTCCTGTGTCTGATTTATTGTGTGAAGGGATATATCAAATTATTTTTGAATAAAGGGTAGTGGATCCCATGTGCATGGTATACATGTATAAGCATCATGGCTGCAAAAATACCACTAGTCCACCACTGTCAATATGTAAGTGTATACTTTTGCACAAACTTAGTCATTCTCCACACCCCCTAAATAGACAACCATCTCTTATGGAACACCCCAATAGCTACTCTAATACCAACCTAGAAAATGTGACATCTCCACAGTTCTAATTTAGGAATACATGTACATCACTTCTGTAAGTCCATAGTAGATCAAAGGTAAAAGCTTAAAGTGAGACTCAGTTCTGCATTCATAGTATGGACTATGGGGATCCTATTTTTGTATATCACTTTAGTAATAAGTTTAAATTTAAGGTCCAGTACCAGGTTCCTGAACCATGAAAACTTTTGCTACTAAAGATAAGTATCCTAGTTTAAAAAAAAAATTGTTTGACCAGGTTTAGAAATAATACTTATTTAGCAGAATTATCGTAGAGTCTACACTTCTAATCCTTTTTGTTTATACTTTTAAAACAGATGCATTATACTTTATGTACTCACTTCATGAAATCTGCTATCACCTTTATGAGTTTTCATATCCCATTGTTCCCGAATTTAGTATTCTTCTTTGTCCCTAAAGAGAAGCGAAAAAAAAAGATGCTGCAGCTAGCATTGTACATTCCTTGAACCTAAAAGTTCTTTCGTACATTCTGAAAAGTGCAAAGACAGCATGGCACGGTGCCTCAGTTTACCACTTATAGCCTATGGTAGATCGGACAGAGGGCAAGTGCCTTACATTTAGGGAACCTATTTTATATTATTTTAATAGATTGACGGTGTTTAAAATATTGCTTACAAAAATATGTATGTATGGTACTACAGTAGTTTTTTTTTTTTGCTCGATGGGGATTGCATATTTGAATGAGATTAGACTGGATGGGGTCTGTATAATGGGGTATTAGAGTAATAGCTACGAGTTCTTTTATGTATGTGATACTTAGAAACTTTATTTAAGATGATAATCTTCCTACGAAATTCCCAGGTTTCATAAGTGAAACAAGTATAGTTGAGTGCCTGTTCGTATGTAACTCCATGCAGTGTCCCTACTTTGTGTACAATAGATTAGGTGACAATTGAGAACATGTATTTTTAGAGCGTTCAGTGTTTTAGTAGTTCCTATTTTTGTGGTCTCTACTCTACTACAAGTATATCAACACATTAATATGTTAGGGGAAGGTCTTCTATTAATTGTCATTTCTTTATTTCTTTATTTTGTTTTTTTGTTTCATTTTTTATGTCTAATATATATAGGTGATGCGGAGATATGGAGTTCCAGAGCCGTATGAGAAACTGAAAGCGCTAACTAGAGGAAGAGGAATTACTAGGGAAAGTATACTGGAGTTCATTGAGGGGCTGGATATACCAAAAGAGGCAAAGGCAAATCTCTTAAACTTAACTCCGCATACTTATATCGGAGTCGCAGCAGAATTAGCTAGGAACGTAAAAGGAACCACAGATTCGATCAATGGGGCCAGAGTAGTAGATTATGAGAGTAAAAGAGTTGGGTGAGACCAACCGGAAAAAAAGAGAGAAGATAAATAGTTATGGAGTTTACAGATTTGTATAATGAAAACATGTGAGCCGAATTACTACAAGGACCAGAGTGATGTCTGAGTAATGAGCAGATGCAAGGTGTATCGTGCAGGGGCAGAAAAGATAAAGGGCTTATATGCCAAAGAAGTTTTCTTTATTGTGAAACTCATAAATTATCCCATCTATTGTGATTGCAAAATTCAAACCAAAATTTGTGCAAGCAATTTTCACCTCAGTATAGATTGGGATACATGGATTCCCCATGGCTTATGAAGTTCTTCATTTGTATGTGTGGGTGTTGATGCTAATTATAATTATGCCCCTTCTATTGCAAATAGACAGTCTCGTATCCCCCTATTTTCTGATGTGTAGAAACCTTTACAACTTAAGTTTAATCGCTGCCCGGTCTCTGTCATATAAATGCAAGGTACCAAGTGCAATGCAGATGCTTGAAAGCAGTAGTATATAGACTCGGTAATATCGATAAACAAGGGTAGCTGACATTGGGTAGTTGAGATAATTAGTTTTGATTTGTAGATCGCGTATTTGACAATAACGTTTCTCATATTGCGCAATTATTCAGAATTATAGGTACAAATAATGCTGCTCTCGCACATGAGAAAGGAAAAAAAGTTGAAACAACTTTTGGTCTGTTTGGCCAGATTTAAAATAAGACCTATTGGACTTATTTTCGGGTAAAAATTTCATATTTTGATAATTTTTTATTGTACAAGTAATTAATGTATGCTTGAGATTCTATAAGTTACAAAAAAAAAATTAACATTTTTTTAAAAAAAGGTTAGGAATCTCTAACTTTGTCTTAAAATAAGTTAACTTATTTCGGAAAAAGTTCCGCCAAACACCCCTTTATCAAGACTCAAGAGACAGACTTTCTGGCATGAACACAAACGCCAATTAGTGGTGTGGATGCTAATTTTGTACAATACAAACTCGACAAAGTTTCATTTGCAAGCAAACTTTAAAAAAATTTTATTGTCAAAAATAAGATTCAGTTATATGATCAAATTCAATATTATCTAAAAGATAAACTGAAATATGACAACAAAAAACTGATGATTTCAACAAAAGATAATAAAAATAATATAAATTCAACATCAAAGAAAATGGATAGAATAGTGAATCAAGTTTATTGGCCATAGTACACATGGCACGTGTTAGTAATACGACCATAAACCTATAGTCTTTTGGATGAATGACACATCAGACCTTAGCCCCATATCAATAACCAATAAAATATGAGTAAATTGCAAAGTAATGATAGAATTTTATTGCCATTTAGATATTGATGATCGTAATTTGAAATTTATAATATGTGGATCATGCATTATTTTTATATTTCAAAAACATGATTATGGACCATTTTTTTAAACTATTTTTTAAAAAAAAAAAGTATTTAAGTTTTTGAAATGTAAAAGCAACTGAACAATATATTGTAAATTTTAAATTCCAACCATTAAAATATAAATTTAAATTAAATTCAAACCATGAGTCTGTATTTACTTTAAAACATATCAAGAAATGCCGTATTTTTTTCTAGGGTATGCAAAGAAAGATTGTTCAAATGAGTTTACGTGTTTCATTTTCAGTCAGTTGCGTCTGAGTTGTGATTAGTTGTTTTAAGATTGTGTGTTGGACTGTCATAACCCTGCTTTTGTTTCTTATTATGTTCTTTGATTTAGACATTTCTACAAAAGCAGGGTCAAAATACTTCATTTCTATAAGAAATGTCATAACCCTGCTTTTGTTTCATTTCTATATGTTCGTTTGATGTGCTTAGAATTTTCTACACGGGTCAAAATTTAATTCTGCAGTGCTCACTTTAAACTATGTTTATACATGAGATAAGATGCTTGTAAGTCTATATCATGGTGATGAAGCTTAGCCAAACATATAATCTTTGACTCACTGCCAATATAAATATATAGTTTAGTCAACAGTTCAAGGAAGATGATAAAGTGTTAGCAAGTTAATTGTTCCTGTTTGTAGGTGGCATTATATCATTCACAGATTACTTTGTGGATCTGCTTCAGGTTTTCGTAGGTCTCTAATTACTGTTTAGAAGGATCCAAATGCCTGTTTACGGCCAGCAGATGGAGAGGCAGTACTCTGATCAAAGCCTTTCGAGTAGTGCAGATTCTAGTACAGGTACTTGTTTGATGTCTTTTTTTGACAATTTTTTATTTTTTTTTTGGGTTTATGAAGTAACATTCTAGTGATCACATATTGGTGAATTAAGTTGTAATAGTAAAACTGTGAAAGAGCTCAAATTGATCTGTTGTTTGTCTGATCGGTGTCTACTTTCCAGATCAATTTATTTTTTTTGAGGTTTAGTTCCCTTAACAGTGTGACCCCTTCTTTTCAAGTAATTATTATCTGAATGTAACTGCAATAATGTGTAACATAGATGGGAAATCAGAAAATGCAGAGGGTCAACTATATATGTTGGACAAAATCAGTCTTTTTATCGCGTCAACTATATTTGGACTGATTGAGTCTTTTTGTTGAATGAACACAGAATAAGTGTTACTGCTTCTGAATGTATATTTGACCACTTGTTTTTTTGGAGTTGTGCAGATATCAGTAGTGATTATGCAGTGGAATCAGGAATTTATATGACATCTTGTGCTGCAACAATCTTAGTGGCGGGACTTATATCACTTGGGGCTGTACTGATGACAGTGCTGATTTCTTTAACTGTAATGTTACAGTCATGTGAAACTAAGAGTGCAGGGGCAGTTGAGATGTGGAATTCTGTTGATGATTATAGTGATTGCAAGATTTTTGCTCTGAATGCAGAGCTCAACACCTTGGATGCACGTTCCATCCCTTCATTTTGCAAGGATGTTGCTATTAAGTACATCAAACAAGGTCAATACATGAGAGATTTAGAGACAACTGCTTTGTTGGCTGAGAATTACTTAAACAATATCAAACCACTTGCTGATGTTCTTGATGTGGTGTTAATGGACATAGATGACTTTGTTCCAATATATTCTCATTATTTCAGCCCTTTATTTCCCGGGTAATTTGCTTCTGCCATCACTACAGTTAAGCTCTCGCGTCTTTCTAAAGTTCTTACTTTTCTCTTGGCTTTTTTCACATATCATCAGATGTGTTGGAAGTCTTTATTTAGTTAGAGTCTTAAGGTTATGGTTGAACTTGATTCAGACACCGTCCGTCTTGAATCTTGATTAAAACCCTTCAAGGATTATGTAGTAGTTGTATGATCAAAGTACCTTCACATGAAGGTCTTCGTTTTAATGTTTCACATGTTCATCGCTATGGTATCCTGTTCCAGTTATATACAAGTATGAAAAGAGGAAGTCTTTCCCTGCCTAACACTTCAAACCTAGTTCCCATGATTTCCTTTCTCCCTTCACCTTCTGGTCATCCCTTTCATATCTTTTTCTTTCCCACGGTTTTTGTCATTACATGATTTTTTTTTTGGGGAAGTGTTTATAAATTAGAAACAGTAGCATTCTCAAATATCAAATTTTGGGATCACTGCCGATTAAGATAGATATTATTATCTGATCCCTGTCACCGCTGTACAATTTTAGAGATGCTGTTTATTTTACATGCATAAACAATTTTTATACGAGTTATGGTTCTTATTTAAAAATAAGAGAATAATTGTTTTTAGGTATAAGTACATATTTCTAATGAAATGATGACTACTTGACATATTTTAAGGATGTGCATGCATCTTACTGAACACAGAGATATGTGGTTGCTAGACTTTTATTTCAGTGGTGTGTCCGACTCTGCATGGAAGTAATGATTTCCTGATAAAAATTGACATAATTTATGCAACAGATTCAGGGGGTACATCTACAATGACTATGTTGAAGAGGCAAAACAACAGAAAAAAGTAATTTTTTCCAAACTTTATATGAAACTGCAATCTGGTGGTTGGCCATTGATTTTATTCTCTAGGAAGCCAGAAAAATTGCGAAGCACCGCCTTTGAGTACCTCATCTCAGCAGGATGTGGTAACTGGTCTTCACTAGTAATGAGGTACTGTTTCTCCAATCCTCTGCTGATTGTGTAATAGACATTTAATAGAGTACTCGATTACACTCGCTACGCCAATTAGTATATTATGTCAAGGCGTAGTGGCCTACTATTTGTTTATCCAGTCCTGTTTTCATGCCTCTATTTTACTAAAAGATATTTGGTGATGTATGATGTATCTTTTACCACACTTGTTTAAGATTCTTGGATTTTTTTTTTTTGACTGTTATATCTTGTGACTTCATAGGTATCATAGATATGCTTATAAATCATTTCCATAACCAGGTAGAGAATCCTTATATATTCTTTCTTAAGCAAATGAGATTGTTCTCTAGTATAGAAGATGACTACTGAAGTTTTGACCTTAGAATTCATGCCTACCAGGTAAGAAGAATCTTTAGATGTGAAGCCATTATCTCTCAGTTACATGGCAGATAATTATCAATTGCAATCTCATTAGCTTGGTCGGCCTTAATGTACCGATCGTCCCCAACTGATTCTCAATACTTTTAGGGGGAAAATTCCTGCTTGTAGTGTTAGCTTTTTGTAAAGCTCAAGTTGCTGTATATAAAGAGAGGCCGTCACAATCAGATCAAATTTGTGCAATATATTTGCGTTTCCAGAGCCTTGAACATTGATTGTGCAGGCTCTGAGAAGAAGCAACATTCCCCATAATCTTATATAAATATATTTTTTTAAAGAACTCAACATCTAAAATAAAATTGTTAGGAATGAATCAGTTGTATTTCAGTGTACATATGATCTGGTGAAACCTTTTCTATCATACTTTAGCATCTAGTAGTTCTTTGTAATTGTTCTTTACTGATATTACGACCTGGAATAGGAACACAAGAGATTTTCTTTCTGTTAATAAAAAACTATGCTCCTATAGTAATAATTTCTAGTGTAGTATCTTTCGTACTGGTGTAGCATCTTTCTCTTAAACACAAAAGATTAGTATCTTTAATGATGGTACTATTGTAGCATCAAGCATGTGATGCCTTCCTAAATACTTTTTGTCTTTTATCTTATCTTTTGTTTGCTTACCATGTTATTTGTTTATAGAGGAAATGGGAAATTGTGAGGAGGTGTAGGTTGAAGAGTGATGAGAGTGTAGAAATGAAAATGGAGGAGATATTGAAGTTGTAAAGAAGAGGGAGGATGAAAATAGTCTAACTCGAGCCAGAAATTTAGACCCTGCAAGTTTTGTGGACAGAAAATCTAATTGTGATATCAAAATTTAGGCTTTCAAACATTGTAATGTAATCACTGTTTAGTACATATCTCAAATATCATGAAGTTACAATACTTTATACCTTTTCGATTTAGAACCTTATTTATACAACTTCTGAATACAGTATTATTTATTATGCAAACTTGCCTAGCTAGTGTAAAGACTCTGATTGTTGCAGATCAGAGGAAGAAATGCCGATGCATGTCCAAGAATATATCTTCAGGCGAAGGAATCTATTGCAACAACAAGGCTTCCGCATCAGGGCAGTAATTAGCAGCAAGATGGATGCATTGACTGGCCCTGTTGTAGGATCACGCGTTTTTAAGATTCCAAATCCTATATATTTCAACACAGAACATTACGCAGAAAAATACAGTAGATCATTTAGGTGGGAAGGATACGATCATAGCAAATGATGTTTCTGGGGTGTAAACACAGTATAACATTTAGGTCAGAAGGATGCTACATGAAATGATTCTCGTGTACGAAGGCTTAGCTAGAAATCTTCATGCTGCAAATGAGTTTACCTTAATTTGAAACGAAGCATTGGAGCTTGCATGTCTACCTAAATTCACACCGATGATGATCCCCATTTTATTTGCTTGTAGGGTTTAGCAAAACAGTTTAGAGCTGTTGATTACAACAGTTCCTGCTCACTCTAAACCTACAATCCACTGTCAATAGATTTTTCTGTGTGGTGTTTCATATTTTTAGCATGAATGTAAATGTTAAACTGTAGAGTCTTTGTTATTCCTGTCCCAATTTTGTATTTTTTTGTTATTATGTTTCTGTTGAAGCATGTACAACTTTTAGTTCATGATCTGAAATTGTTAAATAAAATGTTGTATTTGTATTCTACCATTTCACTAGTTATCGAACGAAGTTCGTTCCTATTTTATTTGAAAAGTCTTGCGAAGCTCCTACTCTTCACTCACACACAGAGAGAAACAGGAGCACTCTAATTATATGCTAAGAAACATAGATTAAACAGACATATCAAAGATGATCAAACAGAAAGAAAATAAGCCTCAACTGGCATGGACTTCTATAACTTTCCAATTCCCTTCCCTTTACACCTTCAATCTCTGACGAAATCGGGCCCTAGCAGCGGGAGTCTCCAAGTGCTGTCAGAGTTTATATAAGATTACCAATCAGGGTTGGGTGGTCCCTAAGTTTCTTAGGAGCAATCAGTCTAGCGATAAGACTATCCATCATTGCGAGATCAGGCACAGGTTAACAAGAGCATTGTTTACAACATTGGTGGCTTCTGCAGAAGCTGTTGTAAGTAGCTCCTTAATGACATGCACCCTATTCAGTAAATCTTGCTGATTATCCTGGTTGCTAAAGCCTGCTGGAGACGAATTAGCGACGTTTTACCAACTGGCCACCATTTTAATTAGGGTATTCATTTTTTCCTTCTGAGCAGTGGGTAATTCAAGGACCCAAGTCAGCTTTCTCTATGTTCACTAGACCTACTTCAACTGAAGTCCTGAAAGCAGTTGTATCACTATCAACTGTGACTTGTCCAGGAATCCCTGGAAGACTTTGTGGTTGATCCAGACACCATAAGTATCGTCTAATATTTATCGATCTAACGTATCTGATATCTCTTCCCAGACACCATAAGTAACTACTGACTGAATGTACTCTTCCCCAACATACATAAATCCCATTTTATTAAAGATTGTTCGGGGCTTGTCCTCATATAATACAATAAGTTGTGACTTGCAATTTCTATCCTCAAATGTAGAACCCTCTGATCGTATATAGGGAATTATGTGTATTGAAATTTACGATAATTTATAAAATTTAAAACAGAAAGGATCATTCACATGCCAAGTTTATATTCAACATCAAGATAGTTCAATACGCTTCCAAACAAGAAAAACGGACTCTCTTGATCATTTATATAAGAAATGAGAAATGTGAATATTAGTAACATGACAAGAAAGGGACATCTATTCACATGCTAAATACAACCCGGTAATCAAGGATGCATACTGATTATGGGACGAAATCAAGGGGCTAAAATCAAACAATTTGACTCACATTTGGATTTAAAAAAGATCACAGACTAATTTTCAAAACTCGTGATTCCAAAAGATTTTGTAAGTTTTCTCCTTGGCCTATATTTAACTCTCATTGTCCGTCTACATTTCTCATCATCATAAATATATAATACTATCAAGCCTAACAGAATGGGGCTGCCAACAATTTCGATAACTCTGGTTTGTGCCCTGTGGTTCCTCATGGTTCACTCCTCCCTGGCTCAAACCTCACCACAAGACTTCGTTGATGCCCACAATGCAGTTCGTGCAACCGACGGTGTAGGACCAATCGTGTGGGACGAGACTGTGGCCAAATACGCTAGGAACTACGCAAAAAAGATAGGCCCGAACTGTCTTATGCAACATTCAGGCGGACCATATGGTGAGAATTTATTTAGAGGTGGTGGTGATGCCACAGCCAAAGAAATTGTAGATTATAATGCGAGCGAGAAGCAGTACTGGAACAATAAAACCAAGACATGTGCAGCAGGGGAGGAATGCGGGCACTACCTTCAAGTGGTTAATCCCAACTCGGTCCAGCTTGGTTGCGCTAGGGTAAAGTGCAAGAATGACGACTGGTACTGGATTGTTACGTGCAACTATAACCCGTACTGAACTGTTAAACTACGACAAAGTTGAAGTTGTAAACAACAGGAGATTGAAGACTATTCATACATAGTTATTTGTATTGTAACCAAATAGCCATGGCCATGCATGTAACAAAACTTATTATGCATTGTCTTTTTCAGATCCCCTGTATTTTCTAATGCGACTTGTTTATAAAAGAAGATTAGGTGTTTGTACGTTGTAATCTTTTACCTTGAAAATTGAAGAATCTTAGAGACCTTTTGTCACGTTTTGCATTATTTATTTCTATTGGCTGTTGAATTTGTTATTATGGCGCGCAGTTAAACGATGTCGTTTAAGTGTTAGTAAGGCTGTAGTTACTATTATAACCTTATGATTGAGTCTATGGTTGTAATTGTGCCACCTGGCAGGTGAGGAGTAGTGGGGAGAAATACTATATGATTGACAATCCAATGATTGTGGCAGTTAATGAAAAATGAATATTTCTTTTCCTTAGTTTGTGTTGCATTTTCTGTCTTCTTTCTTTACAAGTTATCTTAGATCTAGAACCCTAAAAATTAAGGTGTGACAACTTGGTATCAAAGCCCATCTTGGGCAGATGGCCGATAAACCCACCATTCAGAAACATGAGAAATCTATTGCTACTTTGGAAGGAAAGATCGAGCTGATTAGTAGTACCATGGCTGAGCACCAAAGTCAGACCAACAGTAAAATCGAGTCGTTAGGAGCTCAGGTGGATTTGTTAACAAAGGCGGCTGAAGATTTGAAGTTTGGAGTGGGTGAGCTCATGAAATTCATCAACAAGGATGCAGATCTGGACAAGGAAGGATCTGTGCTCGAACAAGGTAAAGAACACCAAACTCCTACTCATTTTGCTACACAAAACACACCACGTACTGAAGAACAGGGTAGTGTACAACATCCTGTTACCAATGAACCTTTCACTCTGGCTCAATCTAGTGTAAAAGGGTCAGGTACTGGTGCCCAGACATGGGTGATGAACCCTAACAACCCAGTGCCTTATACCAACCAAGCCCAGCCCTATAATCCATCTGTGGGGTATCCTTGTTAGTATTGATGCCCTAGAGTCAATACAATCAATTGTATTTGTGTTTGAGTGATTTTATATATTTGATATATATATATTATTATTGGCTTTATTTACTGCGAAATAAATAAAGTATAATAAATGTCCTTGGAATCTTGATACAAATTATGTAGTTGCAAGTATGTGACTTGAACATGAGATTATATAATGACTGTATCATATTCTTAAATGTCCCTAGCCGAGTATTATTATTACTTAGGACAATAATAATACATTAAGGCTAGTATGTTTATTGACAAGATGACCACATCTCATTGGTCATAAGTATGCAGATACTAAAAGCAATGCATAGGTAACTGTACGAGTACAGGGTACTGGACAGACCCACCGTGAGATACATCATGGTAAATAATAATAATAATAAATGTGTCATATGTATTCTCACAGTGATAATGGTGTAATGATCCTTTGACCTGAAGTCGTTATAATTCTACATGAGAATTAATATATTTTGAATTCGTCAAAAGTTATCTTTAGCCGGATAATGATAAAGGTGAATATCGGATATATTATGAATCATGTGAGAAATATGAACGATCTAAATGGGATTTAAATCTCCTGATAAAGGAGTGATATTATCGGCCTCTTGTTTGAGTGAGACTATGAAATGCATGGCCATGCTCAAATGTTGATTTGATTAAATAGTCTACTCATCGATCAAGAAAATGAAGATTAAATTATGAAGAGGATGACACGTTACATGCCTCGAGTTTAATCTATAATATCATGATTTAAAGGGATTATATTACATGGAACATTAGTCATAAAAGGTTGATTGAATCGTTGATTTAATTATTGTTTAATTGGGTAGCAATAATGTGTTACTAGACGCCGCTTATTGTTTGTAATTTTATTAGAGAATAAAATTATTGCCAATTAAATAATAACCTACAGGGTCACACACATAGAATGTTTAAAAGGGAAATTAATTTATTTTATGAATTTAAATTAATAATAATTTAAATTATGAATTTAAATTAATAATAAATAATAATTCGAATTTTATAAAATTAATTAAGTGAGACTTGATTAGTTAAAGATAAAATTTGAAGATGTATTTTCTTGACTTATTTGATTAATTAAGTATGACTTAATTAATTTATTTAAATAAATAAGATTTGTTTAAATAAAAATGGCCTAATTGTTTAAGGCCTCATTTTGCTTTATTTCTCTTTATAAGCCAAGAGTTGGCAAGTCATTTGATACAACATAGCTGAAATTTCAGTTGTAAAAACACAAGGGAGAAATCAAGATTTGTCAAGAACACATCGATTATTTATTTTTGGCTAGTACCTCGTCCCGTGGCGAAAATCGTTCGACGATTCAAGCAAGCATTCAAGTGTGGATACCGGTGGAGGAGTTATAATTTTAGCTCTCAAATCAACAAGCTAGGATCTCCATTTGTCATCCATTGGAAAGCTTAAACAAGGTACAATCTTGTTCTTGAGAAATTTTTATACCATGATCATCATTTTATACATGGATCCGGGCTTTGGAATTCGTTTTTAATTGTTATTTACGTTATTTCCGTTGCGTTATTATGCCCGAATTCCAACAATCCTAACTATGGATATCAACAGCAACACCCTATTCTTGCCAAACCACCACCCATGTATAACCAGACTTATCAAGCTGGAGTGCCTTGCACCTCAAACCCACAGACTCAGTATTACCCCAATACAAATATTCCAAACGGTCCCCAACCACCCCATTACTCAGGATGGAGCACTATGAATGATACTGTACAAGGGAGGCCACACTATGGGTTTGGACAACTAAGGGTGCCAAAATTGGATTTCCCTAAATTTGATGGCAGAGACCCCAGGGGATGGGTGAATAAATGTGAAAAATTCTTCCAAATAAACCCATACATGGATTCAAAAACCAAGGTGATATTTGCCACTCTGCATTGTGAAGGGGAAGCAGATATTTGGGTGCAAACAGTACAAGGGGAGCAACCTGGGTTAACATGGGAATACTTTGTGGAGTTGGTTCATCACAGATTCTCTAAAGTTGGATACGAGAATATTATAGGACAATTCAACAAACTGACCCAGAAGGGAAGGGTGGAAGAGTATATAAATCAGTTTGAAGAATTAAGGAAGTATGTGGTCTTGGTTGATGGGACTCATAATGAAAATTACTATGTGGACAGTTTTCTAAGTGGATTAAAGGAGGAAATATCATCAGCATTGTATTTGAACAAACCACTAACCCTGAAGGATGCAAGAGATAAGGCTAGGGGACAAGAAAGTTTTATAGAGGTGATGGATAGGAGGGGAAGAAATTTCAATAAAAATCCTGGGGGAGTCAACACTCCTAAGGTGGCAGTACAGCCAAGTAAACTGAACTCCTCTCCTGTTAAGGACAATAGTAGTACTAACAAGCCACTGCCAACTGGGGTGAAAAGGCTCAGCTATACTGAAATGATGGAAAGAAGAAGCAAGGGGTTGTGCTTCAACTGTGATGATAAATTCACTGCTGGCCATGTGTGCAAGAATAAACAAGTGTTCATGATTACTACTGAGGAGGAGGAGGTGTTGGATATTGATCAAAGAGAACCACAAATTTGTTGGGAAACAGAAGAAGACTGCAACCCTTGGGGTACTACTACTGCAGTAAACAAGGTGGAAACGGAGAATGAATTATCTCTGCATGCTTTGACTGGCACTCAAGGCTTGCACACCCTGAGATTACAAGGGCTAATTAAGGGTCAGAAGATAAGCATCTTAATAGATACTGGGTCATCACACTCTTTTCTCTCCCAGTCACTAGTTAAGCAGCTTAAACTTAAGACCACCATCTGCAATGAAGTTAATGTAGTTGTGGCAGATGGAAGCAGACTCATGTGCAGCCAAGTAGTTCTTGGGGTGAAGTGGAACATGTCTGGCAAAAACTTTGTGTCAAACCTCAATGTAATACCTATTGGGGGGTATGACTTGATTCTAGGAGTGAACTGGATGAAACCGGTCAGTCCAGTAGTGTTTGATTTTACACAAGGTATCATCACTATCAATTGGAAGGGAGAGAAAGTGCAATTAACAAATGACATGGACATGCCTCCTGGCAGGGTGATAACAAGCAATGCAGTGACTGGATTCAATAATGAGGATGCCTACTTTTTATGTCAAATTGCTGCTGTTGAGAAGGAAGTAGAACCTGCAGAAGAGGTACCAGCAGAGGTGGGAACATTACTGTAACAATACAGTGACCTGTTTGCAGAGCCAAAGGGGCTACCACCCTAGAGGCCACATGATCATTTTATACCCTTAAAAGAAGGTAGCAATCCTGTCACTTCCAACCCCTACAGGTGTCCCTATGTGCAGAAAAATGAAATAGAAAAGATTGTGAAAGAGATGTTGGCAAGTGGAATAATTAGGCACAGTACATCACCTTTTGCTTCTCCAGTACTTTTGGTTAGAAAAAAGGATTTAAGCTGGAGAATGTGTGTTGATTACAGGGCTTTAAATGCTATGACTGTAAAAAATAGGTACCCTATACCAATCATTGAAGAACTGTTGGGGGAACTTAGGGGCAGTGCAGTCTACTCTAAGCTTGATCTTAGAAGTGGTTATCACCAAATCAGGGTACACCCTAATGACATTCATAAAACAGCATTCAAAACGCATGAGGGGCATTATGAGTTCATGGTAATGCCCTTTGGGCTTACCAATGCCCCTGCTTCTTTCCAGTCCTTAATGAATGATGTTTTCACAGAGTATATGAGGAAGTTTGTTCTGGTTTTTTTTGATGATATTTTAATATACAGTCCAGACTTGGAGAAGCATGTCCAGCATTTACAGTTGGTTTTTGAAGCTTTGAGAAAACACCAATTGTACATCAGAAAGAAGAAGTGTTCTTTTGCTGCAGAATCAGTAGAGTATTTGGGCCATGTGGTATCAAGGAATGGGGTAGCTGCTGATGAGAAGAAAATACAAGCAATGTTGCAATGGCCTACTCCTACAACTCCAAGGGCTTTGAGGGGATTCTTAGGTCTCACTGGTTATTATAGGAGGTTTGTGAGAGGCTATGGGCAGATTGCTAAACCCCTAACTCAGTTGCTTAAGAAAGGTGCCCTTAATTGGGGTCAAGAATCTGACTTAGCATTCAAGCAGCTCAAAGAAGCAATGTCGACCACTCCTGTCTTGGCTATGCCTAATTTCAACAAACCATTTACTGTGGAAACTGATGCTAGTTACACTGGCATAGGGGCTGTCTTAATGCAGGATGGACAACCACTAGCTTATCTCAGCAAGGCCCTTAGCCCCAAACATTTGGGCCTTTCAACCTATGAAAAGGAGTTGTTAGCAGTGATCATGGCTACTCAGAAGTGGAGGACTTAACTGTTGGGCCAAAAGTTTATAATTAAGACTGACCATGAAGCCTTGAAACATTTTATGGAGCAAAAGTTAACCACAATCTTGCAGCAGAAGTGGCTCTCAAAAATGCTAGGGTTTGACTATGTTATATCATACAAAAAGGGTAAGGACAATGTAGTGGCTGATGCCCTTTCATGGATACATGAAAAAGAACCAGAATGTATTGCAGTACATGTTAATTCTGCTGGATGGAAAGAAGAATTGAAGAGCAGTTTGGAAGGGGATTCTGTTGTACAAGAAATGATGGCTCAGTTAGCAGTTACAGGGCAGTTACCTGCTGATTATTCACTTCGAGGGGACTTATTGCTATACAAGGATAAATACTATGTTGGTACTAGGGCTAATATGAGGCACAAAATCTTGCAAACCCTGCACAATGGAACTGAAGGGGGTCATTCTGGTATGTTAACTACTTTTAAAAGGATTGATAATCAATTCTTTTGGCCTAAGCTTAAACAAGATGTTACAACATGGGTGCAAGAGTGTGATGTCTGTCAAAAGAATAAGAATGAGCATGTGCCTACTCCAGGGTTGCTACAGCCTCTTCCTATTCCCACTGCAGCTTGGCAAACTATCTCTATGGATTTTGTTGAAGGGCTACCTAAGTCCAATGGGAAAGACAGCATACTGGTAATTGTCGACAAGTTTACTAAGTATTGTCATTTAATACCCTTGTCACACCCTTATAGTGCAGCAACTGTGGCCCAATGTGTTTTAGACAGTGTGGTGAAATTGCATGGTGTACCAAATGTAATCATCTCAGATAGGGATCCAGTGTTTGTCAGTAAGTTTTGGGGAGAACTGTTCAATGCTATGGGCACCAAGATCAAATTAAGCACTGCATATCACCCTCAAACTGATGACCAAACAGAGAGGGTGAATCAGTGTATTGAAATGTATTTACGGTGCATCACAGGACATAAGCCTCGACAGTGGACCAAGTGGTTGGCAATGGCTGAGTGGTGGTATAACACCACCTTTCATTCAGCCATTGGAGTATGCCCATACAAGGCTCTGTATCATCAGAATCCACCATCTGTCAACTTTCAGAGCCCAGCAACTAAGGTACCAGCTGTTGATCAGTTCTTGAGGGAGAGGGCAGAAGTGCAGAGGTTAGTTAAAGAGAACCTGGTCAAGGCACAAGAAAGAATGGTGTGGTATGCTAACAAGCACAGAACAGACAGGGAATTTCAAGTTGGTGAAGAAGTGTATTTAAAGCTCCAACCCTATAGGCAGACATCAGTGCAAGTGAGGCCTAATCATAAACTCTCTGCTCGATATTTTGGACCCTATAAAATCATAAAAAGGGTAGGCAAGGTGGCTTATCAGTTGGCTTTACCACCTGGAGCAAAGGTTCATCACACCTTTCATGTGTCACAGTTGAAGAAGAAAATTGGAAATAAGCATGTGGTGCAAACCACATTACCTGAGGTGCTTGATGACACTGATGCAGCAGCAACACCAACACTGGTTCTGGATCGTAAGTTGATCAAAAAGGGCAACAGACCAGCTACTATGGTTCTGGTGCAGTGGAGCAATGGGACACCTGATACTGCCACATGGGAGCTGTGGGAAGAGTTCACTAAACGTTTTCCAAATTTCCACCCTTGAGGTCAAGGGTTGTTTTAAGAAGCGGGGAGTTGTCACGTTTTGCATTATTTATTCCTATTGGCTGTTGGATTTGTTATTATGGCGCGCAGTTAAACGATGTCGTTTAAGTGTTAGTAAGGCTGTAGTTACTATTATAACCTTATGATTGAGTCTATGGTTGTAATAGTGCCACCTGGCAGGTGAGGAGTAGTGGGGAGAAATACTATATGATTGACAATCCAATGATTGTGGCAGTTAATGAAGAATGAATATTTCTTTTCCTTAGTTTGTTTTGCATTTTTTGTCTTCTTTCTTTACAAGTTATCTTAGATCTAGAACCCTAAAAATTAAGGTGTGACAACTTTACATAAACATAACAAAAATAAAATTCAGTAATTACAGTTACATTTAAAACATCGGAAAATAGATAGAGTAATAAAATTAGTAACCACACTAATAAATCTTGATTTAGGAAAGTCGTTTACGGTTGTCTGTTATCAAGTTCATCACGTAGTGTTGGGTCGTCCTTATGCTTCCTAGAAGCACCCAGTCTAGTGGTAAGACTATCAATCGGGGAGGGGTGCATTGCCTTGAACGTGTCATGAATGAAACGGAGAACTCCAAGTAGGATAAGCCAGACTGGCCTGAATAACCAATAGGGAAGATATTGGAACGCCCCTCCCCCACGGTATTCTAAATAATCATACCAGATTGTTAAAAACATTGGTGGCGTCTACAGAAGCTGTTGTAGGCAGCTCCTCTATGACATTCATCCGACCCGATAAATTTTGCTGATTATCCTGTGTTATGGTGGTTGCTTAAGCCTGCTCGAGACGACTGAGATCACCTTCTGCCAACTGACTCATCGTCCCAACCAGGGTATTCAATTTGTCATTCCAAGTGACTGCTTCAAGCACCCAAGTCAAGCTTATTGTGACCTTAATTATGTTGAGTCCTTATTTTTTATTCATCTTATATCATAATAATTCCATTTGTCGTCATATGAATTAAAAAACAATGCATTGCAAATTTGAAATATATAAATACAAACAAAAAATAATAACATCCGATTCAATCAAATAAAACAGAGTTATATAAATCAGCAGCAATATAATAATGAGTAACTTCTTCCCAATATGTAGCTGAAATTTTGTTTCTTCAATGTTGTCTTTTTATCTTCTCATTGACGTCTTCCGTGTCCTCTGCTTTTGTGTCTTCTTAGCGAGCAGTTACCATCAAAGCCACGAACAGTTGCCACAGAATATTTTCTTAAAGAAACAACCAACTTCTTATCATCATCATCATCCAATCGCCTAGAAACACAAGTAAAAGGTTTAACAGTCGCATCCTCTTCCAAACTTGTCGTGTCTTCAACTTGTTCAACCTTTGGCTTGATTATTTCAGGTTCTTTATGATCCGGTGCGTTAGTAAACTCTAGTTCACAATCTGTCTCGATTAAAGACACGGCTTTCTCTGGCCTCGTTTGAACAATATTGAGATAATAACTCTGATTTTCATGATTCACCGTAATAGTATCTCCAATAGTAACACATGCAAAGTCTTTCAAGATGCTTTCCATGGCCTCTTTCGGATCCGAAAGATTCATGATAAATTTAGTACTATTAGGTTGTATTTTCAAGAATGTGCCTTTCGAAAGAGCAACGTACTCAATGGTAACAAATTGGTCTTGTTTTAATGACAAACTATCCATCATCCAGTTAGGAAGATATATGACATCATCCTCCTTTCCACTAAACTCTAGAACCCCGCAATACGAAGATTTATGCAGCAAAGGATTTATGATCTTAAAAGCTGGGGGGTCACTATTTTTCATGGATATAACTGCATCAACAAAAGATTTAGGCAATATAACTTTGTTACCTTTTTCACAATGAAACTTGCTTATGTGCGACAATGGATAACAACGGAAGCTGAAGCTAGGTTTTGATTTATCACCAATTTTGTCTTGATGATCGTGCGCGTCATAGTAGAAGCTAGGCTTTGATATATCACAAGCTTTTTTTCGATTTCGATGATGATGCACGTCGTAGTTAAAGCTAGGCTTTGTTACATCACTAGATATTCTTCGATTTTGATGATCATGCGTGTCGAAATCTTGAGTTTTTCTCCATCGAAGAATAAATTGAGAAAGTTGTACTCGTACATCATTGTATATGATCTTAATAGTTTCACGATATTTGGAGAACGGAAAACATTGAGGGGTTGAGTTAGCTTTTGATTTATTACCAGGTGTTGCTGTGTAACGAGATTTTGATGAAGAAGCTGGTCGAGATCTTGATCTTCTAGCCATGACATCAGGTGCTGCTGTGTAACGAGCTTTTGATGAAGAAGCTGGTCGAGATGTTGATTTTCTAGCCATGACGAAAAAATTGAAGTATCTTTGAGAAAAAAATTGAAGTATCTCTGAGAAGTTTATGTATATATAAGAAGGGATTTCCCAGAAACCAATTTGTACTTGATTTTTTTTTTTTAAAAGTGATTGACCAGCAAGAAAGCAAAGTAAAAAACTTAAATATAATTGTAATTGGATTTTATACGAGACATTGCCGTATAAGATTAAAAAAATTATCTCGAGAATCTAATCCTAGGTATGAACAAATTTTTTAGAAAGCAACGGTTCCTTTGATATTCGATTACTGCAGGGATTTCAAATTCAATTTGTATGAAATTTTCTTGGTTGTTCTTTTTGACCGATTAAAACGTCCGGAAAAAAATCGTTCATAATAAGGATTGAACTAGGTTATTTGTTTTCAACTTTCAAGTCTCCTTTCAAAAAGATAGTGGACCATGTGTACAAAGCTGCTTCTGATGCGGTTGATTGTAAGATTAAGGTTTGTCACTACTTTGGTTTAACATGTGTTTTTTTAATCATAATTTTACCTATTTGTAATACTAGCCAATAACCCGTGCTAAGCACGGATTGTAATACATTATCTTAAATTTCTAATTTTTAATTTTTTTAAAGAAATAAAATCTTGAAGCACCAAATTGTATATAATACTATATTCTTGACTTTTATTTCGATTGCTAGTTAATAGACTCCTATTATATAACTTCACTATTAAATTGCATTAATTTTTAATATTAAATTTCTAATTTTTAATTTTTTAAATAAATAAAATCTTGAAGTACCAAGTTGTATATAATACTATATTCTTGACTTTTATTTCAATTGCTAGACTCACTATTAAATTAAATTAATATTTAATATTATTATTTTAATTAATTAAATTTACATAACTTCAATCTGGTAATATAAGAGTAGTTATATTATTAATTGTATTTATTATTAATCTATTATAAAGACTTTCTATATTCCTAACTTTTATTTCAATTTTTAGTTAATAGATTCATAGTATGTAATTTCATTATTAAATTAAGTTATTATATAATATTATAATTTTACTTAATAAAACTAATTAATATTGTTTGGCATATCATTAAAAGGGGTTTATGCTATTAAAAGGGGTTTCTGCTTTTAATAAAGAGTATAGATAGGTGATATATCTGATGTTAATTTCTGTAAACTAATGCAGCCGATTTATTGAACTCTTGGGTCGAAAAGGAAACCCATGGCCTTATCAAAGATAAGATATTTAACGGATCGTTCGATAACTTAACATGTCTTTACTGAGACTTGGGTTAGTCTCAATATTATCTGCAGGTGGATTTACTGAGATGGTGAATGAATATCTTAAAGGTCTGATGCTGTTTGTCATTCACTGAAGTTAATGAAGAAGGCACTGAAGCTGCTGCTGCATTTGGTCTAATGTGTGGTAGTTCAACTGAGATTTTGATCGACACTGTTGCAGACCGCCCATTCCTGTTTCTTGTTAGAGAAGACGTGACTGGAGTTGTTCTGTTCACTGGACAAGTTCTCAATCCTTTAGCTACTTCAACACCAGCTGCAATATTATATAATCCTCTGGAAATTATCTATCATCAGAGCTTCTAGTTGTTGCTAATATTTAAGTAATGAAGCAAGACACAGTTGAATTATCATTGTAATTCGTTTCAAGTGAACCGCAAATTAATGTGATAATTTATCAAAAGTTCTGCAACCGATCGTTTTTTTTTTTCAATACTTGGATGATCAGATACACTCACCTTAATGGTTGCTCTCAGTTTTCAACAACATAATTTGCATCCTTTAATTTTCAATTTAACCATGTTAACACTCAATATTATTGTGGGATGTGAGACCGAATACATGTTCTTTATGTGAAACTAATATAATTCCTGATTCTCTGATTGCACATGTTTGTCTCTGATTCTCTGATTAAACGGCAATTCTCTGATTAAACGGCAAAGACTTGTCGGGCTTTATGTGAAATCTGGTTAAGCATAGTTTTTTACTATGTGCTACATATATAACTGTGCAATGCAGATCAACACGTAGCTTTTTATGAAGATTTGAAGCATGGAACAGTTGGAAGTAGTAACAGATGAAATACAGAAACAGATAGGCATCAAGGTATCGGGAAAATGCAAAGATGTGAGGAGTGCATGTGTTTTGCAAGACTGCAAGTATATCACATGTGATCTGAATTGATAATCTCCAATTTATTTAACTTACCTGTCAGTTGAAGGCATATGCTTACACACCATCCTCTGATATTCAATGCATCAAAACCTTAAACAGCAATATATCGCGAATGGTTCATATATTCAGCTGGTTACGAGAAATTGATTAGGGCAAGTGTATCCCTGTGGTAAGCACTTCCAATTTGAAGTTTCATACTGTTTCGACAGGGTGAAAGAAATATTTGTCAACTCTATAGGAAAAATCTAAGATGCAACAGAAAATGTTAATTTTTTTTCTTTACAACTTTGGGCTGGTGTGTCCCATGTATCCTGATCAAGCAACAATGGCAACAGCAAGATGCCCACCAAAGTCCAAACATTTATGGAAAACATACGAAGTTTAATCAACTCATGAAGTTTAAAAGAAAAAAATCAAAAGAGAAAACACACTAAAACAATTGGGGATCCTCGTCAATAGAATTGGAATAATAAATGAAAATATGATTTAAGCTTCAGGTACAGAAGCTGCTGGTCTCCTGACTGACGCGGACTTAAGAAGATGTGTGTAGCTGCCTTTCTCCTTGAAAAGCTGGGAAAAATGATGTTTGCAGTACAAATTGCCTTCAAGGGCTGCATAATTTGATGGAGTTATGTAGCATCCACCATGACAACACTTGAAGCACGTCTTGTGATAGGATTGATTCTCCACTGTCACCTGGCAAATTTTTAGAAATAAACTCTATTTAATTTTTAGATCTCTTAGAACATGCAAGAATAAGAATCAACAACAAATCATTAAATGGCAGAGTAAGTTGTACAAATAAGAGTAACTTTTTTGTCTTGTCCACTTGCATAACATTACTATCAAAACTTAGTTTATTTTTTCAGAAGGTAAATATCAGTTCAATACAATAAAATCTCATATAGAAGGGAGATGTGATTCACTGTGATCCTCACGACAACATGACTCTGTAAGATCAAGATCACACTACAATTAAATTGTTTAAATGTCCACGATTAAATGATCAAGCTACATAACCTGACACCCCTTCATCGTATTTTTGACAATTTTGTTCATGAGCAGAATCTAATCACCACTTCAGTCCATTCCATAGATCTAGCACACAAACTTTATAGATTTGTATGAAGTTTTTTGGTTCCTTTCATTAAATTTTTTTTGTTCATATAAGATTGAATGATGTACCAGAAATAAGGAACAAATGCTCGCAAAAATCAGAACTTCTTTAGGCAGAAAAACTGTTGTTTATAAAAAAAAAATAAAAAAAAAATCATGTTTTCCTTCATACTTTTGCTATTTTTAATTTTAAACTTAACAAAGAACAAGAGTGCAGCCTTCTATTTATAACACAAGCACACATGCTTGCTTCAATGTTACAATGAACATTGAACAAAATCTAACCATAACAACAAAGCCTAACCAAAACTGAAATAAAATACATAGGCATAAGTCTAATTATGAAGATAAGAGGAAATAGTAACAGGTGTATGTGTGTATTTTCGAGTAACGAAGTGGGTACATCCCATTGGTTTGAACAGAAAAATCCAGTAAAAGTTGTAGTGAAATTTGTCATAAGAACTACCTAAAAATTACAAATAGTTGTGTGCAATTCTGCACCATCCATTGCAAAATATTATAAATACTAAAATGCAGATATCATTCAATCTTTTAGTAAGTAGAAGAAGAATTACTTTCACCTAATCAACAAAGTGTAATATCTTATGCTCTGTAAAGAAGTTGAATACCTTCTCCAGTGGATAAGCTGTTTTACCGCAGGTAGCACATTTATCTTGTGTCCCGGAAAACATGCCAGCAGCTTTGCTAGGTGACTTTGTCTGGGTACCAGGAAAATTAGATATTCAATGTGGTGTGGATCAATATAAATACTTCAACCATAAACTAATTGTGAGCAGAATTTACCAGCACTGGCGTCAACTGATCAGCTGACTTTGCAGCTGCAGCAAAATTAAATTCATCAAAAATTAAACATATCGATACTGACTTTGTTTATATAAATATAAGACTTTAAGAGTAAATGACATACGTGACAGAAAGTTCTTGTTGAAGTTTCCTGACTCCTTGTAGAGCTGTTCAAAGTGAGGCTTGCAGTACAAAACACCTTCCATTGAGGAGTAGTTGCTCAACTGTTTATAATAACAATAAAATTAGCTCATAAGATTACTAAGCATATAATAGAGGTCCGGGTCGGATAAATCCATAATGCCAAAATGGGCGCTCCCACAAACGAAGGTAGTATACAGGCAATCTAATTATTGACCTCCAAAGTATGACAAAAAGAAATAGACTTTACAGCCTGCAACATGAGTACTCAATCTTTCCTAGAAATGTACCCTAACTGAATACATCTTGTATACGCCCAACATGCTCCCTCTGTGAAATCTTTGTTGTTGATTATCCCACCAGATTATTCCTCACAATCACATCCCCGGCCAAGGCTTCAGAATATGCAGGACCTAGTAGCTAATTAAGTTATTAATTGTAAAATTTATTGATCAGGGATTCAGGGCAGCAGTCTTGATCCTAACTGACCAACTCTTTTGACTAACAAGAGAATTCTATAATCCAATACCCTAATTGAATACATCTTGTATACGCCCAACATGCTCCCTCTGTGAAATCTTTGTTGTTGATTGTCCCGCCAAGTGATCCTCACAATCACATCCCTGGCCAAAGCTTCAGAATATGCAGGACCTAGTAGCTAACAGAGTTATTTATTTTAAAATTTATTGATCAGGGATTTAGGGCAGCAGTCTTGAATTCTTGATCCTAAGAGAATTCTGTAATCCAATACCCTAATTGAATACATCTTGTATACGCCCAACATGCTCCCTCTGTGAAATCTTTGTTGTTGATTGTCCCGCCAAGTGATCCTCACAATCACATCCCTGGCCAAAGTTCAGAATATGCAGGACCTAGTAGCTAATAGAGTTATTTATTTTAAAATTTATTGATCAGGGATTTAGGGCAGCAGTCTTGATCCTAACTCTTTTTACTGTAATCCAATAACCCCCCCCCCCCAAAACACTTTCTTTCCTCCACCACACACGACATTTTGTTATTCTACAAGAGGATTCTTATTTAAGAGATTAATTGTTCAAGATAATTGATGATGATAATATCAGATATACATTGTGTTTAAATTTAATACTATAGTTTAACTAGCATGCCACCAGTTATCTGCTCTTACTTATGAAGGCCGAAGGTGTACATCAAACTAAGAAGTTAATTGTAATATTTCCCATCACAAATAAACCTCTATGGTAAATTAAATGTAAAAAAAGACCAGAATTTTACATCACTTCTGTATCAATGCAGCTCAAATCTTGTATCTGACACTGAAATTCACATATCTTATCTGACATACATAATCGGATTCACCCCGTGTTTCCGTCTAATCTATGCCTGTAATTTATCGCAGTAAGATCAACTTTTATCATTCTACGAGACTATGACATGTGACCAAAAACAAGATACACACAGCCCAAAAACAAGAACACGAATGTTATAATCAATAAAAAGATAAAGTAAAATCAAGACTAAATGGGTTGTTTGTTTACCTTCAAAGTACCTTTGCAATGCGTACACTTAAAGCAAGACTTATGGAAATCAATACCATCAGCAGACACCAACTCCATCGGATACACAGTTTTCGAACAAGCCTTGCATTTCTGTTGTGTACCCGAAAATGCCATTGTTGCACCTTACTTAGATCTGATCCCACCCTTATAAAATCTCCTAATCTTACCCCCCAAATCACCTAAATTTCAGCCTGAAAATTCAACTCCAGTCAACACAGTCCTATTCTTTCATTTAACTTAAAAACAAAATTACAAATCAATAAAGATCAAAACTTTAACAATCAAATCAATAAAGATTGAAACTTTAACAACCAAATCAACTCAATTATATGAAACAATCATCAAAACACTAAAACATAAGCATATCATGAATCAAGAAAAACATACATACATATATATAGATCTGAACTAATAAATAATGATGAAGTAAGACAAAATTGAGGAAAAAAATCACATGGGCACCTAAAGAATGGAGATAAGAAGCAGATGGGTGAGGGAGACACGACAGAAGACAAGGAGTCAAAGGTGGAACCCTTTTAACGCCAAGTTCGAATAAGTTGTCTTTATACGCTTCAACAAAAAATTCAATTTGATATTAAAAATTTTAAAATATCAACCAAAAAAACAATAAAAACTTTATATGTATTTATATTTTTAAACTAAATAAGTAAATCTATACTTATTATATCCTTATTATATCCTTCCATACTATACTATTATAAGCGAAATAGGATATAATTGGTTAGTTGGTCAGTGGTTAACACCTCCCAAAAATTTTGCTAACACCTTCATAAAATGAAAAAATAAATTAAAATACATATAAAATGTAATTTTACAAAAGATAAACCACATATTTAACTTAATAACAAACTCTTTTAATACACTCCAATTAATATTCAATTACATATCTTTTGGTTATATTTGAGTTAAAATTATTCAGCTACACCCAATTTTTTTAGACCTTTTTAATTACTTGGAAACCAAATTTTTTCAAAATTATTTTTAATAATTTAAATATCACATGTTTATTAACAAATTTACAACAAATTATAAATCAACGAAGTGAAAACAAACTAAAACTATATAATAAACAATAAAAAAATCACACAATTACAAATGTAATTTTACAAAAGAAAAACCACATATTTAACTTAATAACAAACTCTTTTAATTACACTCCAATTAATATTTAGTTACATACTCTTTTAGTTATATTTGAGTTAAAATTCTTCAGCTGCACCCAACTTTTTTAGACTCTTTCAATTACTTGAAAACCAAATATTTTCAAAATCATTTATAATAATTTTTATATCACATATTTATTAACAAATTTACAACAAATTATAAATCAACAAAGTGAAAACAAACTAAAACTATATAATAAACAATAAAAATACGGAGACAATTACAAATTAATATTAAATTCTATTTTAGACAAATACGGAGTATTACATTATGCATTATTATGGAATCATTATTTGAATATGATAATCTATACTATACTATTATAAGTAGGGGTGTGCATTCGGTTCGGTTAACCGAAAAACCGAAAAAAAAAACCGAAAAAATTCGGTTCGGTTAACCGATGTATATAATTCGGTTCGGTTTTCGGCAGAGAAATTTCTAAAAGTTCGGTTTTCGGTGTTTCGGTTTTTTACCTCGGTTAACCGAAAAAAATCGAATTATTAAAAACAGAATATTAAAGAAAAATATTCACTTACAGCGTTAATGAGTCACTGAATAATGAATATTCACTTCTCAGTTCTCACTTCCCTAATTGAAGTCCAGCGACTCAGCGAGGCAGCGGCGACGACCTAATCAGTAATCAGTACTTTACCTAATCAGTCTCCAGCGCATATCTAAGGTAATCTATGGTAATCTAAGCTAAGATTACTCTCTCTCTCGACTTCGATTTCGTGGTCTACTACTCTACTGGTCTTAGTCTCGACTCGACTGTGTCTGTGTACATATATATGTGTGTATATAATATATATATATGATATATATATATATAATGTTCTTGATATCTCCACGGCTCCACCTATGAATTATGATCTTGATAAGTTATTGCCGAAGTCCTCTTTGGTCTTCTTTTCTCTTGAACAGGTCTCCGTGATTAATTGAACAGGTCTTCTTTTCTTGATGTAGATGAGATTGATGCATATTTATTTTGCGTTGTTATTGTTACATTGTTATTGTGATATATGTAGAAGTGTCATCCTTTTATTATGAAGTTCCCCAGAAATTCTGCACTGATGCCTTGTGGATTTTATTCTTACCCCATTCATTGTATTACATTTCTTATAGATGTATGTGGCAGGTATAGGTAATCTGCTATACATATTGTGATTTCATATGAACAAGAATAAGATTGTCTTAGTTGTCAGATGCACATTATCTATTCTCTGTCCATCGCACCTGTTTGATTAATTAAGTTTTTCTAGTCTTTGATATCACATGCTTGTCTAACTGAGTGATGCTTGTCGATTCTTTAGTTTGTGATTTTTTACTGAGTTGTTCTTTAAAGCTAATTTACTGTTAATGTTGCTTAAAGGAAGAATGGACCAGGAAGACGAGGGTGATTATCAAGAACAACTCGAAAGTGAAACCGTGGCTTCAAATCCCAAAAAGAGAAAGACAATGGATACTAGAAGCAATGTGTGGGAACACTTCACCAAAATCATGGATGAACAAGGCAAACTTAGTTTCGGTAAATGTAAGTATTGTTCTAAGGATTTAAAAGCCAATACATCAAAAAATGGTACTAGTAGTTTGCGCAATCATTTGAAATCTTGCAAGTCATTTAATGTTGAAGGTCGTCAAACAAAATTAGCTTTTCAACAAAATAGTTGTGATAGCACATCATTGACTAGTTGGATTTTTGACAAAGATTTGGCAAGAGAAAAATATACTAAGATGATTATTGTCGATGAGCTACCATTCAAGTTTGGGGAGGGTTTGGGTTTTAAAGAATTTATGGCTACCGTGCAACCAATGTTTCAAATTCCATCTAGATGGACGGTTGCACGTGATTGTTATGGAATGTATGCTCTTAAAAGAAATGATTTAAAAGGCTCATTGCTTGAACCAACACAACGCCTTTGCCTAACTACGGACACATGGACTTCTAATCAAAGAATTAATTATATGTGTTTAACCGCACACTTTATAGACAAGGATTGGAAGTTGCATAAAAGAATACTAAACTTTTGTCCAATTATTAGTCATAAAGGTAAGGCAATTGCAATGGCAATCGAGGAGTGTTTGGTGGAGTGGGGAATTACTAGAGTGTTATCTATCACGGTAGATAATGCTTCCTCTAATGATGTTGCATTAGAAAAATTAAAAGGTAGAATTGGTAATTGGAATTCTAGTATTTTAAATGGTGAACATTTGCACTTGAGGTGTGTTGCTCATATTTTGAATTTAATTGTTAAAGATGGGTTGGGGGTATTTGATGGATCAATTAGTAGGGTGAGAGATGCGGTTAAATATGTGAGATCATCGCCCGCTAGAGAGTTAGTATTTATGGATTGTGCAAAATATGAGAAAATTAAGACTCAAAAATCTTTGATTCTTGATGTGGATACTAGATGGAATTCAACATATGAAATGCTAGATGTGGCGGAAAAGTATGAAAGAGCATTTGATAGGTTTGATATACAAGATCCTAGGTATAAAAAACATCTCAAGTGCAAGAAGACGAATGTTGATAGAAGGCCTACACATGATGATTGGATTACCGTGAGAAAATTTGCAACATTCTTGAAAATTTTTTATGATCTTACTTGCAAGATTTCGGGAACATCTTATGTTACTTCTAATATGTTCTTGCATGAGATATATGCCATTTATGCTATCTTGAAAGAATGGACATATGGTAGTAATGCTCATATGTATGTCATTGGAAAGGAAATGTTGGAAAAGTTTGAAAAATATTGGGGAGATCCAACACAAATGAACAATCTTTTGTTTATTGCGGTGGTACTTGATCCAAGACACAAGTTACAATTTGTGGTGTATATGTTAAAACACATGTATGGAGAAGAAGTTGGGGGATTGATAGGAAAGTCTTTAGAAGAAACGATGTATAAAATGTTCAATGAATACAAAGCTAGAATTGCATCGAAACAACAAAGAGATATTGCTAGAGAGAAAAGAAGGGAAGAAAATATTGGTCAAATGCATCCATCTCAATTGTTAAGGATGCAATTTGAGAAAGATATTGGAATGATTTCAAGTGATGGTAGTGCATCGGATTTGGAAGAATATTTGTGTGAGAAATCAAAAACATTTAGGGATTCCGATGGGTTTGACATATTGGAGTGGTGGAAAAATAATTCAATGAGATTTCCCGTTTTATCTCAAATGGCTCGGGATGTTCTAGCTTTTCCAATATCCACGGTAGCTTCGGAATCGGCTTTTAGCACGGGTGGTAGAGTTCTTAATGATTTTAGGAGTTCCCTAAGACCTAAAATGGTTGAAGCACTTATATGTGCCCAAGATTGGATGAGACGAACCGCAAAAGGTATTAATGTTGAAGAGGATCCCGAAGAAATGAAACAACTTGATGAAGGTATGCTACTTTCCTTTTTGAAATATGTAATTTCCTGTTTAGTTTAGTCATTTAGAGAAGGTATTAATTATGGTACTTTTTGTTTACAATTTATTTTTTAGCAATTGAGAAAATGAGCTTGGAAGGAACGTCAACTGCAGCATCGGCTACTGGAGAACAACAGCAGTAGGTAATAATCTGATAAGTAAGTACTCTGCAGTGAATTGTAAGTTTCAGAACTTTTCTGCATGTACTGCTGGTTTGTTTACTGCTGGTCAGCTTATTTCCGTGTCTAGATTATATGTATCTGTTGCATATATGACCCTTTAAGTTTGTGAATGAATGGATTATGAGGAAATAGATGGAATGATTATTTTGTTATCCTTGATTGAAGTACTTAATATCCAGTGAACAGGAAGGCATGTTGTTATGTCTTGTTATATTGATAATCTAAATTTGAATATTATACTTCTCATTTCTCTGTTGCAGAAAGTCTTTTACATTAGCATGCTTGACTTATTGTAAATTATATTGTTCTATATTTGCATCAAAATATAGTTGCTAACTGCAAAAATGAATTCACTTATACCAAGACATGAGTACTCTTTTGAGCAGAGAACGATCACATGTTTGGAAGAAGGAAAACAGTTTTGTATTTGTTTGATATACCAATAAAATTTGTTGCAGCACCTCATCATTCACTTACCCTTGTAACCTGGTAGCTAAATTACATGTTGGGATATATGTTGTGCCTCTATCCTCCGAGTTAAACAGTTTGTCTATTTATATTGCCAACAAGGACAATAGGGGTTTGCTGATAACAACTGTAGTTTGAGTTGTTCTAACAGACCTCACCATTTCCAATATTTGAAAAGAAGCATTCTTATTTTTCAGGATGTGAATACTGGATACATAACTTAAACATGACTGTATATGGTTAGGACTCGAAGTGAGCACAGCAGCACTAGCACTAGGACTGCAGGAGACAGACAGGACAGGAGACTGGAGAAGTGAGCAACACTGCAACAGCCAACAGGAGAAATGAGAAGATTTTACCATTTTAAATTTTAATTTGTAATCCCTGAGGCTTGAATGTTTCATTGTTTTGTAATCTCAATTCTGAATGTAAACTTGAATGAATGTAAACTAAAAATTCATGGCTTTGCAAGCTGGATCAGACGATCAGTGACTTGATGTGTTCTATTTTTCTGCAATTCTCAGCAACTTCTATTAAAATTCGGTTTTAATATTCGGTTTTCGGTTAAAACCGAATAAAAACAATTCGGTTCGGTTAATAACCGAGTAAATTTCGGTTCGGTTTTCGGCAATACTTTTTCCTTTAATTCGGTTTCGGTTAACCGAAATAAATTTCGGTTTCGGTTTTGGTTAACCGAATGCACAGGCCTAATTATAAGCGATACATGGTATAATTGGTTGGTTGGTCGGTTAACACCTTCCCAAAAATTTTGCTAACATCTTCCAAAAATGAAAAAAAAAATTGAAATACATATAAATTGTAATTTTACAAAAGATAACCACAGATTTAACTCAATAACAAACTCTTTTAATTACACTCCAATTAATATTTAGTTACATACTCTTTTGATTATATTTGTATTAAATTCTTCAGCTGCACCCAACTTTTTTAGACTCTTTCAATTACTTGAAAACCAAATATTTTCAAAATCATTTAAAATAATTTTTATATCACATATTTATTAACAAGCTTACAACAAATTATAAATCAACAAAGTGAAAACAAACTAAAACTATATAATAAACAATAAAAATATGGAGACATTTACAAATTAACAAATACGGAGTATTACATTATGCATTATTACGGAATCATTATTTGAATATGATACTCTATATTATAATATTATAAGCGAAATAGGGTACAATTGGTTGGTCGGTCAGTTAACACCTTCCAAAAAATTTTGCTAACACCTTCCAAAAATGAAAAAATTAATTAAAATACATATAAAATGTAATTTTACAAAAGATAAACCACATATTTAACTTAATAATAAACTCTTTTAATACACTCCAATTAATATTCAGTTACATACTCTTTTGGTTATATTTGAGTTAAAATTCTTCAGCTACACCCAACTTTTTTAGACTCTTTTAATTACTTGGAAACCAAATATTTTCAAAATTATTTTTAATAATTTTAATATCACATATTTATTAACAAATTTACAACAAATTATAAATCAACGAAGTGAAAACAAACTAAAACTATATAATAAACAATAAAAATTTCACACAATTACAAATTAATATTAAATTCTATTTTAAACAAATACTGAGTATTACATTATGCATTATTATGGAATCATAATTTAAATATGATAACATCAACAAAAATTTGAATGTAAGTATATACGATACTTTCATTTATATTTATAGTATTATGACAAAATATAATCATAATTCGAATAATATATCATATAATTAAACGATTATTATTTAATAATATATATTATTCTAGTATTATATTAAGTAATATATATAAGATAAATAATTATTTAAATATAAATAAAAAATTATTTAATTTTAAGAATGCCGTGCATCGCACGGGTTATAGGCTAGTATATATAATAAGCATAAGAGGGATCTTATCCATAAATTTCTACGAAAATAATCTCAACCGTCGAATCTAATATCTTTAAAAATAAACGATCAAGTTTATATCATATTAAAAGAGAAATTAATAATCTAAAAAGGATATAAATAAAAAAAGTTGCATTAGACGTGAATTTTAAAAATAAAATTATAATCTAAAAATGATATAATTAAAAAAGTTGTATTAGAATTAAATTTTAAAAAGTATATATAATCTTGAAAGGATAAAATTAAAAAATGTTGTACTAAAATTGAATTTTATTTATTTATTTATTAGTATTTTAAAAAATTCATATTTACTATTTGTGTTTTATCTTGAGATCTAGAAATCTAATTTGGATGATTTTACAATCCAAGCGAAACTCATAAAATTATCTTTAATTTAGTGATTATTTAATAATTATTATTCAAATAGAAACACTCAGAATCTCATGAAAAAATATAATTACGAATTTTTGCATTAATCTTATTCAATGTAGAGGACCTGATAATGTTATTCAATGTAGAAAACCTAATTATATATAATTTAAATCATTCACATACACCTTTTCATATTTCAATATTGTTGGGATTTATGGGTGATAGCTTAGAGACAACTTAACTAGATTTTATCATACTCAGTTTTTGCTAAGTAGAACATACTGTCACAGCCAGAGTATGTTCTTGTGACCAAAGTAATTGCTTCAATTTAATAAGTATGTATCTTGGAAGAAGTTCATTCAAATGTTCAAGCCTCAAGATTACATCAGTTCGATAGCAAGAATAAATGTTACTGTCACAACATTGACAGTAAGGTTACAAGAAGACTACATGTTGCAAGTCACGATAACAGACTCCATCTGACAGCAACATTGATGGAAGCATGAGACAACAACATTCTCACAGTTTGACAGTAAGTCTGGGATTCCTGACAGCAACATTGGCGGGGATTCATACTGTCAACCATGGAACATTCTCTTGACAGCAGACTTGGCGGTTAAAGTTACTGTCTCACTGAATTATTTGAATTGGGGATTTATCTCAGTCAAACCAGTGACAGTTTAGATGTTCAAGAAACAGATTTGCTGCAACTTGTCAAAGATTGTAGCAGACCTGCAAGACTACGACAGAAGCATGAGAGATCACAAGACAAAGCTCGTCAATTCAAGAGTATGACAAATCTACATCTACTAGAATTGTATTAGCTTGAATTAGAAAGAATCTAGGTAGCTTTACATATAATGATAACTCTGTTTGTATAGTAATTTAGGAAAGTCACATGGGTGTGCAAATTGTAAGGAGCTGCCACTTGAAAATGACAGCAGCTCCACAACTCATGTGACAGAGTTGTTAGAGCAAATTAGTCTACTTAGAGAATCATCTCTCATTCTTTTCTGTATTCATTGTAATCAATCAAGAAACCGAAGCTTGAGAAAATACTTTCTCTCAAGGTTGTAGCAACACTTTGCAAAATAAATAAAACATTTATTTTGTGAGAATATCTTGAGTTATCACTTGTGTTTGCAATTCTTGTACTGATAGTTTACAATATTTATTATTGTTGTTGAAATAAAGATTTGAAGTTATCAGTACTGCATTCAACCCCCCTTCTGCAATACTCTGGGACCAACAACTGGTATCAGAGCAAACAGATTGATATACTAATCTGAGATCATGACGAGTATACAGAAATCAAGTGGTATCAAGATTCCAGTATTTGATAAAGAGAACTATAACTTTTGGAAAAGAAAGATCTTGTTATTTATCAAAGCTGCACATCCACTGTACTTGGGAATCCTTGAGAATGGTCCCTTCATTCCTCAAAAAAAAGTAGCTGCTGCTACTGTCAATGGTGAAGTAATTCCAGCTCACTGGGTTGCAAAGAGACCCTCAGAATACACAGAGTCTGAGAAAGAAAAAGTAGCCTTGGATGACTACTTACAACTCATCTTGCTTGACTCTCTCACCTTGTACAAAGCCATGTGTGGAAAGGTTATGGGATGTTCATCTGCTAAAGAGATGTGGAACAAGATAGAGTTGCTGTGTGAAGGAAGTGAAGAGGTCAGAGAAAATCAAAGACAAATTCTTGTGTCACAATATGAAGCCTTTATGGCTAAGCCTGGTGAAGAGCTCACTCACATGTTTGAAAGATTCAGTAAGCTAATAGCTGAGCTACAAATTCATGGAAAGTTCTATGACAAAAAGGAGATTAATGTCAAGTTTCTGCTCACTCTTCCTGAGCACCTTGATCACAAAATCACTGCCATAAGAGAAGGAAGAAACTTGAATGATGTTTCTCTTGAGACTCTTTATGGTGTGCTTAAGTCATATGAACTTGAACTCTTTCAAAAGAGAGCTATTCAAACTGGAGCCAAAGAAAAGATGGCAAACATGTCTGGTGCCCTTATAGCTCATGAGCCACATGTCTCCCTGCCAAGTGAATCTTCACAAAGTTCACAACCAACACAAGTGCCATCTCTGAAGATTGAGAAGGTGTTGGATGATGAGGAGAAAGTGGTTCTACATCTCAAACATGTTGAAGATGAAGACTTCTACTCATTAGAAGAGATTGAAATCATGGATAATCCAACCATGGCGTATATGGCTAAAAAGTTCAAGAATATAAAGTTCAGAAGAGATAAGTCTTATAAACCACAGGGTCAGACATCTAAGTTCAACAAGGGATACTCTTCAAAGGCTTCTGGTGGTGCCACAAGAGGAGGATACAAGATAGGGATGGTGGATAGGTCAAAGTTCAGATGTTACAACTGCAATGAGCTAGGTCATTTTGCCTTAGAGTGCAGAAGGCCAAAACAGAATCAAAGAATGGAGAAAGGATCTGGAAGTCAGTTTAAAAGAAATCAAGGAAGAGCCTATGTGGTTGAAGGAAAATGCTGGGATGATTCTGATGATGAGGAAGAAGAATAGTTTGTGAATCTAGCTCTCATGGTTAGATCTGATGATGAAGCATAAAGCTACTCAAATCAGGTACCATCTCTCATTTTACTTGATATGTCTAAAACTGAGTATAAGCAAACTATTGAGGAATTGAGTGCTGAGATGTTTAATATCCTTGTTAGCTTATCTGCTGTAAATGAAGAAATTGCTAAGTTAACTAAACAAAATGAAACACTCAAATCTGAGAATGAAGTGCTTTTGCTTAAGACCAGTCCATTAGATTCACTAGCTCAAGAAAATGAAAGACTGAAAAATGATGTTGTTTGTGCTAAGGAGATAGAAGAATTCTTAAGAATCAAATTGCTGAAAATGAATTTAAGCTTAAGGCCTTTAGAAATTCTTCTAAGTTAGTTCAGGAATATCATGAGAATCACACTGAGAACCAAAAAGTTGGAATAGGTTTTGACTATGGTAGGAGGCCTGGAAAGGTAGCTGTGATTGATGATTGTTCAGATAGTGATGCTGTCAAACCTCATATTCAGGAATATTCAAAAAGTTGGAATAGGTTTTGACTATGGTAGGAGGCCTGGAAAGGCAGTTGTGATTGATAATTGTTCAGATGGTGATGTTGTCAAACCTCATATTCTCAAGAGAGTTTGTAAACCTATTTTCAAAACTGTTCAAGCCGATTTTGATGAGAATTCCTTGCTCATCAAACAAGAACTTCTTGATGAAGATGAGTGTATTGATAGCACATCTACTGAAGGGAAAGATACTGTCAAGATTCCCATGACAGAAACTTTACCAAGCAATCAGACAGAATGTTCTAAAGAAGCTATCAACAAGGATAAGACAGAAACTTTCAAAGATACTGTCAAGATAGTACCTAAGATAGCAACTTCCAAATCTACTGTCAAGACAGCAGGTATGAAAGGTACTGTGAAGGGTAACTCGACAGCAACTTCAGGACATACTGTCAACACAGATGCCTACAAGTCTAAGAATAGGAAAGGCAAGTTATGAATTGATAAGAAAAATGGTTATGCTCATGTCAAGAATGCTCCTAGGAAACTTTTCAATAATTGTGGCTCCTCCTAACACTTAACACATGTTTGTAAGAAACATATTGAGAACAAGGTTAATGTGACCAAGGTTAATGGTAACTTACATAGAACTCCCACTATGCAAAGAACAATGAATGTTTGCAGTAACATTGACTGTATGCCATGCAAAATCACTACCATGAGTACATGTTTTAATCTGCCTATTCTATCTACTGAAAAATGCTCCTATATGCAAACTATTGAGACTTCTGAGCCTGCCAATGTTGGTAAAAATGCAGTGTCCACTAAGAAAAAGACCAAGTCTTATTCTAAAACTGAGTGGGTAGCTAAAGAAGTCAAACAAGTAGACTCAAGTGTTGATTCAAGTGTGGATGTTAATGATATAAAATGTGATACTGTAACTGCAGGACCCAACAAGGATTGGGTACCAGATGCAAATTAAATATCATCTGTTTTGTAGGGCAAGAAAAAGAAACAGGTCATGTGGATCATCGACAGTGGATGTTCCAAACACATGACAGGTGATAAAGCCCTGCTATCACATTATGTTGAGAAAGCTGGCCCAATCATAACTTTTGGAGACAACAGCAAAGGTTACACTATGGGATATGGCTGTCTGGAAATTAGAAATGTTGTCATTGAAGATATTGCTCTTGTGGATGGATTGAAGCACAACTTACTAAGTGTTAGCCAATTCAGTGATAGAGGATTCAAGGTTTTTGATATGATGGTTTGCAATATCTATCACAAGAAGAATGGAAGCCTTTCATTGAAAGGAGTCAGAAAAGGAAGCTTGTTTGTTGCAAACCTAAACTCTGCTAAGAAAGATAAGGTTTACTGTTTCTACAGTAAGGCAACAGTTAGTGACAACATGCTTTGGCATAAGAAACTCTCCCATCTCAATTTCAAGACCATGAATATACTGATGAAGAAGGAATTGGTGAGAGGACTACCTCAACAGGAATTCTGTCAAGAAGGACTGTGTGAGGATTGTCAAATGGGAAAATTGAAAAGATCTATGCACAAGTCAAAGCAATTGAACACCAACACTGAGCCACTCAAGTTAATTCACATGGATCTTTTTGGTCCAGTAAATGTTCAATCTCTAGCCAAAAAGAGATATGCCCTGGTAATGGTGGATGACTACTCAAGATACACTTGGGTAAAATTCTTGGAATCTAAGGATGAAGTAGCTCAAGAAATCATTGATCACATAAGGGTTCTTGACAGAACTCCAAATGCAAAAGTTCAAATTCTAAGAAGTGACAATGGTACTGAGTTCAGAAATGCCACTCTTGGGAACTTCTACAAAGATGAAGGCATTGTACAACAATTCTCGATTGCCAGGACACCACAACAAAATGGAGTTGTATAAAGAAAGAACAGGTCTCTCATTGAAGCTACTAGAACTATGTTGAATGCTGCAAAACTACCAACATACTTCTGGGCAGAAGCAATCAACACAGCTTCTTACTCACAGAACAGAACATTAATCAACAAGACTCATGGGAACACTCTTTACTATCTGTTGACAGGAAAGAAACCTACTGTCAAATAATTTCATGTATTTGGAAGTAAGTGTTTCATGATGATAGACAACCATGAAAGGAATGGAAAGTTTGATGCTAAAGCTTATGGAGGCATTTTCATGGGATATGGATTAGAAAGGACTGCCTATAGGGTCTATGTCATAGATCACAAAGTCATTGAAGAAAGTGTGAATGTCACATTTAATGAGACCAAGTTTCCAGGACTGAAAGAAGATGGTCAAATGCAGCCTTTTAGATTTAAAAATCAAGGTTACTTGGAAGAAGAAAAAATAGTTGCTGAAGAACCTACTTGTACTCAGACTATTGAATTTGAAAGAGATGATGTCAACACCAATGATGTTAACAAAACTCCAGCTCAATCTCAGACAGTAACATCTAATCATTAGAATGAAAATGATTCTGGAGATAATGAAGAGCATGAAATAGAAAATATCACTGGTGGAGAATCAACCTCTCAAGGAGGAACTAATCAAGCAGATCAAGATAGAAGCTTGCCAAGGACCACCAAGTGGAACAAAGATCATACCAGTAATTTAATTATTGGTGATCCCACTACTGGTGTAAGGACAAGGAGAAATGTTTCTGCTGATAGCATGTTTTCCTGTTTCCTATCTCAAACTGAGCCAAAGACAATTGATGAAGCATTGTTGGATTCTGATTGGGTGATAGTTATGCAAGAAAAGCTTAACCAATTTGAGAGAAACAATGTATGGAAGCTAGTCCCTAGACCAAAAGGGAAGTCAGTTGTTGACACAAAGTGGGTTTTCAAAAACAAATTGGATAAAAGTGGAAATGTGACAAGAAATAAGGCAAGGCTAGTAGCTAAAGGTTACTGTCAACAGGAAGGGATAGATTATGATGAAACTTTTGCACCTGTTGCCAGACTTGAAGCCATTAGAATATTTCTAGCCTATGCTGCACACTATAACTTCAAGGTGTTCCAAATGGATGTCAAAAGTGCCTTTCTCAATGGAGAGCTAGAGGAAGAAGTGTATGTTGAATAACCACTTGGATTTGAGGATGCTGAGTTGTATGAATTTGTCTACAAACTGTTCAAGGCACTCTATGGATTGAAGCAAGCCCCCAGAGCTTGGTATGAAACTCTCTCTACCTTTCCAATAGAGAATCAATTTACAAGAGGTGTAGTAGATAAGACACTATTCTACAAGGATCATGGCAAGGACATCAGTTTGGTACATATATATGTTGATGACATAATCTTTGGTTCTACAAATCAAAAGCTATGTGAAATGTTTTCATATCTCATGAAAAACAAATATGAGATGAGCATAATGGGAGAACTGTCATTCTTTATAAGTCTACAAATTCATCAAAGGGATAATGGAATCTTCATAAGTCAAGCTAAATATGTCACGGAACTCCTCAAAAAGTTCAATTTGGAAGATGCATCACCTGCCAAGACACCTATCTCTACTGAAACCAAACTTGATTTGGATCCTAAAGGAAAGAAAGTGGACTCTAGCACTTACAGAGGCATGGTTGGATCTTTGCTTTATCTAACTGCTAGCAGACCAGACATCATGTTTGCTACATGTCTCTGTGCAAGGTTTCAGGCTGATCCAAAAGAGTCACATCTAATTGCCATCAAAAGAATTTTTAGGTATCTGAAAGGCACTCCAAACTTAGGCCTTTGGTATCCTAAGGATACTGGATTTGATCTGATTGGATATTCATATTCAGACTATGCTAGAGGCAAGATTGATAGGAAAGGTACAACAGGTAGCTGTCAATTCCTTGGTGGTAGATTAGTGTCATGGTTTAGCAAGAAGCAGCATTCTGTGTCTACATCAACTACAGAAGCTGAGTATATTACAGCTGGAAGTTGTTGTGCACAAATTCTTTGGATGAAAAATCAGCTATTGGATTATGGTCTAGAGTTATCCAACATCCCTATCTATTGTGATAACACTAGTGCAATAGCCATCTCAGACAATCCAGTTCAACACTCCAGGACAAAGCACATTGATATAAGACATCATTTTATTAGAGTGCATGTTGAAAAAGGAACTGTGAAGCTAGTTTATGTCCCCACAGATAAGCAACTTGCAGACATTTTCACAAAGCCATTTGGTGAAGCAACCTTAAATAGGTTGGTAAGTGAATTTGGAATGCTGAATCTTGTATGCTAACTTACTAGTTTTTACATTTTTAATGTGTTAAATGCAGCTCGTGACAGTAGCCTTCAATGTTGCTGTCATGAGAAGTTACTATCTTATGTGCTACTTGCTTTAACAGCATTTCTGCTATGACTATGCTAAAATTAAAATTACATGTTTGTCATAATTTATGTAATTAGTAGTCACGTGACATTAACTTAAAATACACGGGTGCTAAGGATAATTAGTCTTATCATTTGAAATGATCGGGTTAATTGTCAGTCTTTTTCTTGTAAAGCTAAAAACTTTATAAAAAGCGTATGGGAAACTGAAACGTCTTCTAGTGTGCTATAAAATGAACTCGAGGCTAAAGACCATTTTTCACATAACACACTCACGCTTTAAGAAAGAGAATAAGGAATAATAATGGAGAACAAGAATGGAGATGAACAGAAGCCTATTATCTGGTGCGAGCCCAAACACGAGGAGGAGATAAAGAAACTCTTCGCTGTAATGGATGAAATACTCGAGGAAGAGAAGGCCAAGAAGGAGAAGGCTGCTAGAGAGAAGGTGGAGAAGGACCTTGAAGCCTGGAAGGAGTTGATCGACTTCGTCGAAGCACGCCTAAAATCAGATGGGATAACATATGAAACAGTTCATGTAGAACTGTATGAATTTGTTACTGATGATGAATAAATTTGTAATTTTTTTAATTATTAATGAAAGAATCGTTTCATCTTCTTTACTGCTCATACTTTCTCTGTTAGATTCTATCACCTATTTACCTGATGGTTAATGCAATGTGTGTATGTGTGCCTTTAACGAATATGTACCTAAATTGATTAAATGCTACGAATCCATTAGGGGTTGCGCCATTGCGAACCATGATAAAGTCTCCTGTGTGGTATTTTCTTCCCTTGTCTTTTATTTCTGCACTTATAAACTGTATAACGACTCGGTAAAAGTTTTAAAAAGGGAAAATTATTTTAAAACGCCATAATAATTTTTAAATTGGATATTAAGCTATTCAACCCCTCCTTCTAGCTTAAAATATCCCTCTTACGGGACCTAACAGTTGGTATCAGAGCAATGCTTTTTAACGTGTTTGTTGAGTGATTTGCAGATCTTTAGGCACAACAAAAAGTGATCCTACATGGCGTATCTAAATACCATTGGCTGTGGTGAAGGCCTATCTAGCTCTCGCCCTCCTCTATTTGATGGCACAAACTTTGCAACATGGAAAACGAGGTTTCGCATCTATGCTAGATCTCAAGGAGTCAAAGTTTGGATGACCATAGAAGACGGAGTCATTATTCCTACCGAAACTATCGACAGTGTCATTGTTGAAAAGAAGGTTAGTGAATATACTCTTGCCGAAGAAAATATGATGAATACTGCCGTAAAGGCAGAAATGGTTCTTACAAGTGCACTTGCTGAAAAAGAATATAAACGAGTAAACAATTGCAAGTCGGCACAAGAAATGTGGAACAAATTAGTGGTTACCTACGAAGGAACCATTGATATAAAAGATTCTCGGATGGAAACTTTAATCCATGAATACGAGAACTTTAAACTCCAAGAAGGAGAAAATATCATCGATATGGAAACAAGATTTACTCGTATCATCGATGAATTATCTCAACTCGGGAAGAAGTATTCCCAAAATGAAAAGAACCGACGAGTTCTTAAATCTTTACCTCCTAGTTGGAAGGTTAAAGTTACAACTATTAAAGAAATGCATAATCTAAATGATTATGACATTGATAGTTTATTCGGGAACCTTCATGCTTACGAAGAGGATAATATCCCGGATATGGTCATTCCCAAAGTGGAAGACAAAAAGAAAAATATGGCATTAAAAGATATATTAATCGATGAAAATGAAAACGACGAGGAGTTGAACGAAGAACTCTAAGATCTCGATGAAAGCGAAATTGCTTTACTAACGAGACAACTTCGTCGTGTGCTTCAAAGCAAAGCTCAAAGATATGGAAAAGGCTTCCTAAAATCCAATAACCAACAAAGAGTTTTTACTCTAACGGAAGGCCAAACTACTCTCAAAATTATACTCCTAAGTATAAGAGTAATTTTCCAACAACGAGCTATAACAAAGGCAAAGGCACTCAAAATTCTAATGCCTATAACAATGCCAATGTTAACAATAATCCTACTTACACTCCTCCAAATCATAAGGAACAAACAACGGAGGAAACTCAAGAAGTGTGCTTCGAGTGTAAGCAACCGGGTCATTTTAAAAGAGAATGTCCTAAGCTTTCTAAAAGAAGAATTCTCGTGGCCGAAAACGGTTGGGATTTAAGTGAAGATGAAGAAGCTCCGGAAGCTAGTGAAGAAATTGTCAATCTATGCTTAATGGCTATCGGAGATGAAGTTACATCAACACAAGCCTCCACTTCAAATCAAGAGGTAAACGATAATCTCAACTACATTTCAAATAAATTGCAATTAGATGAATCTAACTTGAATCTAGTTGATATGAGTAAGTATGATTTGATTGAGCTTGTAGTTGGTATCAACAATAAATATAAAGATGTTGATAAGAGACTTCATCTATTATGGTCCGAGAAAATGAAACTCGAAGAAATGCATCATACGCAAAGTAAAAAGTTCACTCGGATGATGGATCTAAAAATCCAAAATGAAAATGAAATCATGTTCTTGAGTGATCGAAATCATCACTTGAAAAGTGAAGTCAATCAATTCAAGGACAATGCTCTAATCTTGAAGTAGAAAATGTGGCTCTAGTACTTCAAGTTGAAGAGTTGGAAAATGAGAAGTTACAACTTAACGACAACATTAATACACTTAATGTTGATCTTTTGAACTTAAAGATTCAAAACGAATCAATGATTCAAAAAATTGTAACATCTCAATCTCATGTAAACAATCTTGAAAAAGAGAACGAGCTATCACAAAATTTTGAGTTAAAAGAAAAGAAATTACAAGAAGAAACTCAAAGATTGAAAGAAGAAAATCTTAAGCTCATGTCTCAAGTTATGGATCAAGCAAGATTCCTTAACAACAGGATTGATGCCTTAGAAAGAGAAAAAGATAATCTTGAAACGGTTGTTCAAAGATTTACTAAAGGCACTGGGATATTAGACAAAATGGTACATTCACAAGTACCTCATAACGGTGAAGGTTTGGGATATAACAGGAACGCTCCTCCTACGAGAAACGTTCAACCCCAAGTTCAACCTATGATTCCTCCTCAACCACCATCTCTAAAATGCACATATTGTAACAAAAATGGACACTCTGTCCTTGATTGCAAGTATAAGAATTGTGAGATTAAGGGGAAGCATGTATGGGTTCGTAAAGGATCTGAACCATACAAGAAGGTTGAAAGACAAGTACCATATAACAATGTCACTTATAATGGTCAAAGGCAACAAAGGTTTCAACAACCTAGGGTGTTTCAAAATAGAAACACAATGTATCATAACAATGCTAGTTGGAATGCATCTAGAAATCAATATGCTCTTAATCGAAATGTCTATCCTCAAAATGCTCCCTACTTTACAAATGATAGATACAATGTGCATCGTGATAACTCTAGATTTTATAATAATGCTAGACCTACATATCATGCTAGACATTATGCTCCTAGAAATCAATACATGCCTAACCATGATTATTCTATGCCTAGATTCAATAATGATATTGATTATGATGTACTAACCCCAGGACCCTCAAGACGAAAGGGTACATATAAATTTAATTGAATTATTTTGAAGGTTTGTCTTGCCGCGAAACAAGACATGTGGTACCTTGATAGTGGATGTTCAAGACACATGATCGGTAACAAGTCACTTTTGAGCAACATTAAAAAGGTCACCGCGGGAAGTGTTACATTCGGAGATAGTAGTAAATGAATCAATATCGGAATAGGAGACATCGAAAATAGTCGATTCAAGATTTCAAATGTACAACTAGTCTCGGGACTAAGGTACAATCTACTCTCGATTAGTCAACTTTGCGACAATGATTACAAGGTAATTTTCTATACTACTCATTGTTGTATTTTAGATAAAAATTGGAAACTACTTCTCACTTATCCCCGAAACAAAAATGTCTATACATGTGACATGAGCAAACATGAGAATGTATGCCTAATCACTACAAACGATGACCCATGGCTTTGGCATCGAAGATTAGGACATGCAAATATGAAGTTGATTAAAAATATATCAACCAAAGATCATGTTCGAGGTATACCAAAATTGAATTATCAAAAAGATCATACTTGCGAGGCTTGCGAAATTGGAAAACAAATTCGAGCCTCTCACAAAGCAAAGTTTATGATATCTACCTCTAGACCTCTCGAGCTTTTACATATGGATCTTATTGGTCCGGTTCCAATACAAAGCCTCGGAGGATGCTCATACACGTTAGTAATCGTTGATGATTATTCACGATACACGTGGACGGAATTTCTCAAAAATAAAAGTGATACTTTTGAATCTTTCTCTTCCCTATGTAAAAAGATTCAAAATCAACAAAACACTACCATAGTCTATATACGTACTGATCATGGTAAAGAATTTGAGAGTTCAAGTTTTACCAATTTTTGTGATGAAAATGGTATTACACATAACTTTTCCGCTTCGTACACTCCACAATCAAACGGGGTTGTTGAAAGGAAAAATAGAACTTTACAAGAAATGGCTAGCACGATGCTAAATGAATATCGTCGACCTAAGTATTTCTGGGCTGAAGCTATGTCTACGGCTTGCCATATTCTTAATCGGGTTTTGTTAAGGCCAATAAAGCAAAAGACAGCATACGAGCTTTACTTTGGCAAAACACTGAAACTAAGCTATTTTCGAGTATTTGGAAGTGCTTCATATTAAACTCGAAAGATTACCTCACTAAATTTGACCCTAAGTCAAGTGAAGGTTTATTTCTTGGATACTCTACAAATAGTAAAGCCTATCGAGTATTCAATCTCAAAACACTTGTGGTGGAAGAATCAATGAATGTAGCATTTGATGAAAGTAAACCTCCACCAAAGTACAAAGATCTTGTTGAAAAAGACGATGTCAAACAAGATGATGTAGAAGAAATTATTCGACAATTCGAAAATATGGATCTCGGGACCCCTATTCCAAGAAACCCATTCGAGTTGGTCGAAACAGAAGTTGAACTCCCAAAAGAAATTCCTATAATTAAAAGTCATCCCTTGGACAATGTTCTTGGAGATTTGAACAAAGGAGTTCAAACGCGGTCACAAGTGCAAAATGTTGTGAATCATCTTAGTTTTCTATCTCAAATAGAACCTAAGATCGCGAAAGAAGCTTTGCTAGACGTGGATTGGATCTCAGCCATGCAAGATGAATTATTACAATTCACTCGTAGCAAAGTTTGGGAACTCGTTCCAAAACTCGAAGATACTTCCATAATTGGAACTGAGTGGGTTTTTAGAAACAAGTTAGATGAAAATGGAACTATTGTTCGAAATAAAGCGAGACTAGTCGCTCAAGGCTATACCCAAATGGAAGGTATAGACTTCGATGAAACTTATGCACCCGTAGCTCGAATTGAATCAATTCGAATGTTGTTAGCTTATGCGTGTCATAAAGATTTCAAAATATACCAAATGGATGTCAAATCGGCCTTCTTAAACGGGATATTAGAATAAGAAGTTTATGTTAAACAACCTCCCGGTTTCGAAGATGCCACACATCTGGAGTATGTATATAAATTATACAAAGCTCTATATGGTTTGAAACAAGCTCCAAGAGCTTGGTACGAAAGGTTAAGCAAATTCCTATTAGAGAATAATTTCAAAATGGGAACTGCCGATAAAACCTTATTTACGAGACAAGAAAAGGATGATATCATACTCGTACAAATATACGTGGATGACATCATTTTTGGTTCAACCAATGATGCACTATGTAAAGAATTCTCTGATAATATGAGCAAAGAATTCGAAATGAGTATGATGGGAGAATTAAATTTCTTTCTCGGATTGCAAATTAGGCAATCTAACGAAGGCATCCATATCTCTCAATCCAAGTATTGTAAAGAGATGTTAAAGAAATTCGAAATGGATAATGCCAAACCCATATCTACTCCTATGTCTACTTCTGAGAAATTAACAGAATATCCCAACGGGATTCCCGTAGACACTAAAAAATATCGTGGTATGATCGGTAGCTTGCTTTACATAACTGCAAGTCATCCCGATATACAATATAGTGTTTGTAAGTGTGCTAGATTTCAAGTAGCACCTAAAGAGTCTCATCTATCCGCGGTAAAAAGGATTTTGAGATATCTTAAAGGAACCATTGATGTAGGTCTTTGGTATCCAAAAGGAGTACCATTTGAATTAGTATGTTTTTCTGATTCGGACTATGCCGGGCATTTAGTCGACAGAAAAAGTACAAGTGGTACATGTCAGTTTCTGGGAGGATGCTTGGTCTCTTGGTTTTCCAAGAAACAAAATTCGGTATCTATTTCCACGACAGAAGCTGAATATATAGCGACTACTAAGTGTTGTGCTCAAATATTGTGGATGAAGTAAACACTAGCCGACTATAATATTAAATTTGATGTAATATCCATCTTATGCGATAACACGAGTGCTATCGACCTTAGCAAAAATCCCGTGTTACATGCAAGATCTAAGCATATAGATGTGAGACATCATTTCCTACGTGATCATGTTAATAAAGGCGATATGAAAATGACTCATATTGAAACTGAGTACAACCTCGCTGACATTTTCACAAAACCATTAAATTTCGAAAGATTCGCTAAACTCCGTTTGGATTTAGGAATGTTGGTATTTCCAAAATAATGGTTTATATATTTATATAAATATTATTTATATTTATATATTTTGTGAAAAATATTTATCGCAATTATCTCACGAAAAAGAGATCTTTTTTATCGAATTCTAAGGGACTCTAAAACTCAGATTTATCGATAATGATAACATATGAAACTTTATCGATCAGGTTTTATTGAGATTCTTATTATTTTATCAATTTAGATAAAACTATTCGAATAAATATTCTCGAATTAAATTCGAAAGTATTTTTGAGATATTATTGTGATATTTAAATTCACATACAAAGAATCAAAATATTAGAATATTTTCAATATCTATATATTATTATATATATATATATATATTTTTTTTTTTGATTTTACAAAATTATTTTCATAAGAATATATATACTATTTTCTGATTATTTTTGGTCATTTTTGACCCAATCCAGCCCAATCCAGCTTTAAATCCAAACAGATCCGGCCCAATTTGATCAAACCCTAACAGATCTCTACCGTTCATAATAAGGACGAAATGATCTCAGCCGTTCACTCTCTAGAATACATATACACAATTTACACGAGTAGTGTGTACTGTTTATTCGCCTCTCGTTTCCTCTAACCCTAAATCTCTCTAAAACTCTCTCGCCTCTTTCTCTCTCTCGCCGCGTATCTTTCATTTCTCTTCATATCTTGCCTTAGAACCCTAGTTCTCTAAATCTTTCAGGCGATTAAACACCTTATACATTATATATGCATATCTATGTGTCTGTTAATTGATTTAATCGATGTGTTCAAGCTGGGATTGGTTAAATTAAAGGAACTCAAGCTAAATATCATCGATTTCTGTTATAAATCGACTGATACAGCTTGAATTCAACATGTATATTATATATACACATAAACACACACTAACCGTTGTTTGTCATGATTACTTTCAAAACCCTAACGAGTTTTATGAGATAGTGATTGCAGGTACTCGATTCGTTCATAAGATATGAAATCAAGTGAAGAAACAAAAGGATTGTGATGGAATCGTTGCTAACTCGGTTGAAACTCAGCCGATCCACTTCGACTCTGTGAGTCGACTCGGGCGCTTCGCATCAACTTAGTGAGTTGACTCAGGAAGTTAACTCAGTCCGCGACTGAGTTAACCAGGTAATGTCCCTTGCGATTTGGTTAAATCCATGGGCTCAGGTTATAATCTAAATCTCTAGTTTGATGTTTAAACATGTAAATGATGTGGTATGTGTTAGTGTGTAATGATTCGAATTTTAAGCACTTGATTAGTCGAGTCTTGCGTGTTCGTGTTGATTACTGATAAGTTAGATCGTGTCTCATGTCTTGATTTGAATGTCTAAATCTAGCAGTATTGGTCCTTCAAATGATATTCGAAACGTGTAATGTAATGTGCTTTCAAAACCTGGATTTTATCTTGCTATATTACATGTGGTTCGAATGAAATACTGATTTGAGTTAAATTGTTATTCAAGGATTAAGTGAGCTCTTAAATGGAATGAACCTTGATCTGAACATTTTATGCTCGGTCTAATTGAAGATATAAACTGTTTTACAATCCTTGACTGCTGGTCTTGATTTTCTATACCTTGTTATAATATGTTTATATCCTTGGTTCGAATGTTATGACATACCTTTATTATGGGATCAGTAAATCTTGTAGTAAAATGAGTTGAGATGCTTATGAATATCTGAAATGCCTATGTAAGACATGATATAACCTTTTGTGATAATTATGTGTTTATATTCAGTAATTAGTTGCTGCTAATAAATTGACTTATGTGTGGCTTGGATTTACAGAATTTCTTCCTGTGAACTTGTTGGTAATATAAAAATGGCTTAAATAAAATTAATTGCAGATCTTAGAATTAGAGCATGCATGTCACTGCACACACAATGCCCTTGCACTAATACCTGGCTGGGAGTCCCTTAGAGAATCCCAGTATCTGGTTCACTGGTGTGAACGGCCACTTAGATATTAGAACATTTAATTGTGCCTTGTTACAATTTATTCCACCTTATGTATGTTACATTTCTTATATATTGTATGGTCTGTTTATGGTGCACTGAAATATCTTATGTGCTGACTGATACATTATGTGAGATAAAACTTTATGTTGATAAATGTTACATGACTCACAGTTGGCATCTAGATTATAAAATCATATTTTGACTTTTCAATGCTTCTTACAACTTTTAAAGAGTGTCAACTTCACATCAATCATTTGTACAACATTAAATGCTTAGTGCTTATTAACAAAAGACCTGCATTGGATTTAAAAAAACTTACATGACATTACAGTGGGGTCCTTGTCCTTCTTGTGTCCTTTTTGCAGTTCTTGTCTGCTGAGTACACTTCAATTTATTCCTGCAGTGTCCTATGTTCTGTTTTAAGAAGACTTTTTAGTTCTATTCTCTCTTAAAAACATTCTTATATTCTCACATTAACTATATGCATGTATTATACTGCCTGTCCATATATATATATATATATATATATATATATATATATATATACTTGCTGGATTGGTTTCCAAAATCTGCATCTTGGACTTATCTAAAAATATCCGGATTTCAAAAATTTATCCCCTGCATCTCATTTAAATTCAACAACTGTTTTGACATTTGTATTTGTGCATGAATAGTATTAATCTTCAAAATTCAAATTTATGTGTTTATCTATAAATACATGTCATTGCATGAGTTCATTCACACACACACACAACCCAATCTGCACTCTCACTTACCTGTATCTTCTTTGCCCAAACACTTATCCAAAAACATGGAGTTTCATAAACTCCCTTCCAACCCTAACCCTAAGCCAAACACTTCAAGCCCCTTTCTTCTTGAAGATATGGAACAAAATCAGTTTATACACTCAAAAACCTCTCACTTTAAGGTCATCCCCCCTAGACTACAAAAACTCAGAAATCTAAAGAAACAAAAGACCCACTTCAAAAGCCCCTCAATCCCCTTCTACCAAAGTTCAAAGTACCAAGTACCAAACATTAATAGCCCTAGACCTAGGAAACCTACTGGCCAAAGGTTTATTCAAGAAGGCAGTTTCCAAACCCTAACCCTCAAAACATTCCAAGACATTTACCCCCTCCTAAGCTGATAAACCTTTCACACAATAAAAATTACAAGGACATGATAAAAAATGTCCAACCTGCGATAAACATAGAGTTTAAGGTGAGGTAAAGAATGTCATAAAAAGGGCTAGATAGGAAGGATTAGGTGCACACCTAGGAAAGAGGTATTTCACAAGCCTTATGGGAGAATTTTATTGTAACATGAGGATTGTCAAAGGTCTAGATGGGGTCATGCATTTCACAACATGTGTCAATAATAAAACCATCCTAGTAGACCATAAAACCATCAACATTGCACTTCATCTACCTGCATGCTTGATTGATAATGAACATCCATGCATTGACATCTATTCTCACTTCATGTTCAATAAGGATGAATTAAAAAATCATGCTATCTGTTTTGTGTGAATCTGATGTGCCTATTGGACTTTGTGATAAGCATTGTAGTATTCACTACAAGCATTTTACTCCTCTTTTTCAAAATCTAGCTCTGTTTGTTAGAGCTAATGTGTTGCCCAAACCAAATCAAAGTAAGTACTTTGATTTCTTTGACATGAAGGTTCTGTTTTTGCTTTCTATAAACAAGATTGATTTCAACATCTCTTGTGTGATTCTTCTAAATTTGATCAATGCTAACTTTGTTAGTTACATGCCCTATGGTCTCATGATATCTTCTATTTTCAACATTTGTCACATTCACACTCATCTTGACCCATCTTTTGTTGCTGATTCTCAAATCACTCCTGTTCATATTAGGCCTTAAGTTCCATTAATCTTATGTCAACCCCAGGATGTATTTACTACTGATCTCCCTAGAAATATTAGGGAAGAGGATATTTATTTGAATAAGACTGAATCTGCTAGGGTTATGTTTGAAGAACAAAACTTAGAGATTATGAGGCTTAGAACTGAAAATGAAGATATAAAAAGGAGGTTAAGTTTCATTGAGAGTCTAGCTGCCATAACCATGGGAAACAATAGAGTTGAAGACATGGAGATTCTTAATTCATTTCCAGTGCAAACTGTTAATGATGCTGAGATAATTAATGAATTAGAAAACGTAGGTGCTGGTGTAGAATTGCTTGATGCTAATGGTCTCCCTAACATGGTTGGTGAATTTGGGTTTGTGGAAGCTATGGAAGATGCTATTGCTTGACTGTGATGATTGCTTTTATGTGACTTACTACATCCAATTAAGTCTACCAGTTTCAACTTGCTAGTGAAAGTGTGTGCACAAGAACAAAGCACGTCACTTCTCATACAAAAGCATCCATAAACACAAGATTCCTACGCATGCATGGGTGTATCAAGCAAAATACAACAACTAATCAAATTGCATGGCTAGAATTATTTTTGGTATTTTTCAATTTTTCAATTTTTTTATTAATTTTTTTTAAATTTTCTCTTAGCATTGAGAACCCTTCCCCACACTTAAGCGGTTCATTGACCCCAATGAACTAATGAACAAGATACAAAACTACAACTAAAAACAAAATAAAACTACACTAAAAAGAAAAGAAAGAAAACTCCCCTGGAATCAAGTTGTCGGATGTGAAAATCATCCCTCATTCGCTTATGAGCAATAATAACCAAAACTCCACTCAACAATAGCTTCACCAACATCCACCAAGAAATATCCCACCAAAAATACCCAATGAACAAGAATAATACAAAATCCCCAATTTACAAGAACACAAATTCGTAAATAAAATTAGAGAAGAGATTTACCCAATACGAATCAAAGAGGTGAACTTGCAATTAATTCCTCTTTAGAATTGAATTTTTAGAGATTTAAATAAATAGAAGAGGAATTGGATTTGTATGGATAGGTGGGTAATATATATAAGATGAGGGATATATGAGATTTAAAAAAAATTAGAGTGTAGGAGAGATTTGGGAAGTTTAGAATTGATGTAGGATAGATATAAGAATTAGGGTTTGAAAGAATTTGAGTTAGAATAGGTTTGGGTGGGTTTTTATGACGCAAAACAACAATTTTCGGGGAAAAATAAAAAAAATTCTGGGCAGAAGGGTGTAACGCAGCCGCAGGCTGCGTTTCAGGGGCGCAGGGCGCGGACGAGGCAGACACGCAGGCGCAACCTGCGTGTTAGGGGGCAGACTGCGGTTAAGGCAGTAACGCAGGCGCAGCCTGCGTTACAGGGGTGCTGCCTGCGAAAAAAATCACTGTTTCGCTTTTTTTTTTTTTTTTGAATACAACACTCTTTTTCTTTTTTCTTTTTTTTTCTTTTTTTTCTTTTTTTTTTTTGAATACAACTCTCAAATTTTTTTCACACTTTTTTTTTCTCTCTTTTTTTTTTCACAACACACATTTTTTTTTAAGAGTACAACACTCAACAAATTTTTTTTTTTTACACTAATGCGTGGGTTGCCTCCCACGAAGCGCTTCTTTAACGTCAATAGCTTGACGTTACTTCCTCAATTCATGGCGGTTTCAAAAGAATAACTGACCCGTCCGCAACAGAAAGACCATTCCTACGAACGTTGACATCTTGGTTGCTTGCTTTCCACAAATCTCTAGACTTCAACCTGATTTTACTAACCAACGATGAAATCTTCTTCTTTTTCTTCTTCACACCTCTAAGGTGCTTCTCCGACTCTATCGGCTGAGGTTGACCACAAGAAGTGTCAGTGTTGGTTACCTCACAATTCGGATGAGCTATACCATCCAACTCAAGAATTAATGAATCAACTTCAGCATGTCCTTCTCCTTCTGAAGCTTCAAGCATGAGCACTGCTTCCAATGCATCATTCAATAGAATCTGAGGCGTTTCATCTCGGACAATTCCATCTATAACATCGATCCTGCAGCAAGTATTCTCAAGCAAAGGGGATTTAAGAGCAGAGGTTAGAGTAAAAGTAATTTTATCATCACCAACGCTCAATGTGAGAGTCCCACTTTTAACATCAATAACAGCACCTGCAGTACAAAGAAATGGTCTACCTAAAATAATAGGTATTTGGCTGTCCTCTTCCATATCTAGAACTACAAAGTCTACAGGAATATAGAATTTTCCAACCCTAACAGGCACATCCTCTAAAATTCCAAGGGGATATTTTATTGAACGGTCTGCCATTTGCAAAGTCATCTGTGTACATTTTAATTCTCCCATATTTAGTTTTTGAAAAACCGAGAGAGGCATGACTGAGACGCTAGCGCCTAAATCACATAAAGCTTTATCAATGAACAATGCACCTAAATGACACGGGATCGAAAAACTACCAGGATCTTTAAGCTTAGGTGGAGACTTATTTTGTAAAACAGCACTGCACTCTTCAGTAAAAGCTACTGTCTCCACCTCACCAAAAGACCTTTTCTTAGTGAGAATATCCTTAAGAAACTTTGCATATGATGGAACTTGAGAAATTAAATCAGTGAAAGGAACTGTTACCTCAAGATTCTTGACAAGTGTCATGAACTTACCAAACTGCTGGTCCACCTTAGTTCTGTTCATCCTGCTAGGGAATGGGAGCTTTGGCACAAATGGTGGAGGAGCAACTGCAGTATTTTCCTTGTCCTTTTTCTTGCTTTCCTCAGTTTCGCCTTCGCTTGCATCTTCAACAACTTTCTCTACCTTATCTTCCTCAGAATTCTCTTTTTCTTTCTCAGTAGGAACATCGTCAGTAGGCATTGGAGGAGCATCATATGTACGACCACTCCTAAGAGCAATGGCATTCACATTTTCCTTTGGCTGAGTTGGTTGGGCTGGTAGAGAGCCTTGTTGCCTTGTAGACGAAGAACTAGCCATTTGAGCAATCTGAGTTTCCAGCATCTTATTATGTATCTCCATCTGGTTCATCTTTGTTTGCATTTGTAACATTATCTTCATCATATCACCTTGATTATCAGCCTGTGCAGCTTGATTTGCTTGAGGAGCATAATTCTGAGGAGGCCTTTGGAATCCAGGGGGATTCATAGGTCCTTGCGGAGGCCTATACTGTTGCTGTGGAGGAGGCTGGTACGACTGCTGATATTGCTGCTGATTAGGAACATTTGTATTCTGAGAATTATTGTTCCTATATGAGAAATTCGGATGATCTTTCCAACCAGGATTATAAGTGTTGGAGTACGGATTGTACTGCTGCCTCTGTTGGAAAACATTTGCTTGCTCCATCTGAAAATGTTGTGAATTTTGAGCATTGTATTGGCAATCGTTACCATAGTGGCCTTGGATGCCACAGACTTCACATACTGGATTATTCATTGGAGCCATTGATGACAGTGCATTGATACTCATAGGTTGTGTAGAGGGCTGAGATGTCTTCAATGAGTGGATCTCCTGAGTCAATGCAGCGAGTTGAGATGATAATAAAGAATAGGCATCCACTTCGAGTTTACCCCCTTTCTTGGCTGCTCTCGGGTTACTGAAGTGATTGGCAGCCAAATTTGAGAGAAAAGCATGTGCATCATCAACTCCTTTGTCTAAAAACACACCACCCGCAGCATTATCAACCATCCCTTTTGTTTCCGGATCAAGACCATTGTAGAAGCGTTTAAGCAGAAACCACTTCTCAAGACCATGGTGAGGGCATGCACGTTGATAATCCTTAAATCTATCCCAAGCATCCCGTAGAGATTCACCATAATCTTGCTTAAAACCCATCATCTTGTCGATCAAATCGTCGGTTCTGTTAGGAGTTAAGAACTCAGTTAAGAAAGCCTGAGCAATCTTATCCCACTCGGTCAGGTCAATATCATTCAACCATTTTTGAGCCTTGTCACGAAGAGAGAAACCGAACAACATGACTTTCAACTGGTCTGGAGTGACTCCCTGATGTTTAATTGTAGAACAGAGCTGTTGAAACCGTTGCAGATGATTTGTAGGGTCTTCGGAGGCAAGCCCATCAAATTGATTCTGTTGGATCATCGTAAGCAAAGCAGGCTTGATCTCGAAATTTGCTGCTTGAATTGCTGGCATAACAAGGCCAGTAGGTACCCCACTCGGAGAGGGCTGTGAGTAGTTCTTCAAAGATTTGGGAAGGTCCGCCATCTCAATCTTTGGTTCAGGTGTCTCTTGCTGCTTCTCTTTCCTTTGTAGATCTATGTATTGTTGACAAGAAAGTTTAGAATCTGGACTAAGAGGAGTTGTATCCTCTTCCGCTTGATCTTCTTTCGTTTGAGACCTAGTCCTGGGCATCAACAACTAAACAAGGAAAAGCAGTAAGATCGGTCTCAAATGGAACAAGAGTTCCAAAGAGACAAGAGAAACAATCTAAACAATCAAACTAAAATTATAGAAACTAGGCGTCTCCCCGACAGCGGCGCCAAAAACTTGATGTGTAAAATTATGTCTAACCGCAAGCGCACGGTATCAATTGTAGTAGATACTAGCAAATACGGGTCGAATCCTCAAGGAGACAGTTTCAAATTCAATTCAATGGTTATCAATTGTTTCTAGTCACAAACGATTAGTTGAGAATTTTGTTAACTACTAAAGCAAATTTAACAAGGTTTTAATTCAATTAATTAAGGGATCTAGGGCAATTCAGGTTCACCATGTTTACACCAAACAAATAACAAAGGTATAGCTTATCAATGTGATAAAATAATTAGAGCAATGGTTAAACTTTTCCAAGTTTTAACACTCTCAGAAATCCGATGATGTTTTCACACTCACCTTCAATTCCGCTAATTGTATGTAAGCCTCTAGTAGTAAAATCTTTCGATCTATTACTCCTATTGCAATCAATTAATCTATGATATTGCGCAATTACACAAATTAAGAATTAACACATATCAATTAGAATTACTCTTTACCCATCAATTCACTAATCAAATTAAACCCAAATCATGGTGCAAACATGGCTTCCCCTAATACCCTAGAATTAAACTACTCACTCATGGTAGAAGTAAAAGCAATAAGAATAATGAAAGAAGCCATGTAAAACATATAATAATAAAACAAGAGAATAAAGAATACCTCAAACTTTGTATTAACGAAGAACAATGAAGATCCAAATTAAACCAAGTGCTTACAAAGGAAGAGATGGAGAGAGAAAAAACCAAAACCTTAGCTTTTGTAAAAATACGTATATCTGTCTATCTATCTCTTCCCACGTTTTTATAATAAAACCTCCTCCTAAAATCTGATCTCTATCTCCTAATAAAAGTATTTTTTTAATATTCTAATCAATTTACAAAAAGATATCCATAATTGAATAGGATTTTCTTGTAAAATTCGTCACTTCTTTTTCTCCTCTGTTTCCGGGCTATTCCAGTTGGATTTTGCTTGCTGGACCACCTCTGAATTAAAGAAAATTCCACAAGCTTCGCGTGGACAGTAAGATCGTTAAATTCTGACTTCTGGAACTCAAGATATGGCCCAAACAGTGCAGGCAGCCCGTGCAGCCCAATAATACGAATTTTCTCCTATTTTATCTCCAAAATAGCTCTTTTTGCTCCAAATCCTTCCAAGTCATGAATTCTTTATTTCCTACAATAAAACAATCAAATCTATTAAATAAAAATCCAAATCAATGCAAAACACAATAAATATGAGAATAAAATCATCTAAAATATATATAAAAATATATTCTATCATTTGTATTCCTGAATTTTTAGTTCTTTGTAATAGTTGGTATGACTTGTTTTAAGTCATGAAGTTGGCTTGTAAGTTGAGATGGCTGTAGAACCTTGTTCTAGTTAATCAGTGTGGTTCATTGATTGATAAAGAACACTTTTAAATTACAATGTAAACTCTGCAGTTGTCTTAGTTGTTGATCTCATTATCGTTATTATCATGTTACTACAATCCATATATTATGTATCTGTTGTATTCTGTACTGTAAACTGTGTCCTTGGTATTGTATCTATTTCTCTGCGATCTGGTAAGTTATGCAATGATGGAAATGTGCTCATAAGGTATTTTTTGGCCTCAATACTTCTCAAGAATGTAACTTGTGTTGTAAAACTCTATAAGGCATAATTTCGAAGTTGGTGTTATACGGTTGGAACTGGCTAGAAGAGAGTAAGTTCATATGAATACTGTATAGATTGTATTAGTATTCTTGATGTAAAACAGCCTCTATAGTTTCTTTTGTAATAATTGCATGCTGGTTACGATGTTCTGTAATATGGTTAGAACTAGTTAAAGGATAGTATGGTTTTTCTTGTAAACTACCTAGAATGTATTAGCCATAGACTATGTATTCATGTCTGGCATTTCTGTAATAAGTCCATGTATTGAATTTCTACTGCGTAGTACCAACATTGTATGTAAACAGGTTTATAAACTATGCTTAGAGTGTATTAGCACTAGCTTATGAACTAAACTGCAATACTCATTACAGTCGTGTGATTGTGCTCGCATAACTTGAAAGCTGGTGAAATCTATAAAATCTTATATGCTCAGCTTAAATTACATATACAAACAGTACAGGCTAATCTTTTCTTCATAAACGTAGTATACCATGCCATGCTTTGTTCATATGTGGTATAATCTAACTCGTATTCAGAAAAGAATAATTGTCTAAATGTCAATATACTAATATTCTTTTTTTAACATAAGCATGCTAACAAAACTCTCCTAAGATATAGTTGTCTATTTTATTAAGTGATAAAAGCGTTCTATATTGTAAAAGGGAAGAGAGAATCATACAAAGTATCCATGCTTACCTTCTCATATATATGTTCAAATTGTTAATAAAGTATTTCCAAGATTTCCACTGCTAAACTTGACTATAGTTTACGACAATTGCATGTAATCTTCTAAAATTTTTAACTCATACGTAAGATTATATGTTCTCGTTTACAAAAGGGGAAGAGAGAATAGTATTTTTGGTACTCTACCAAACAAAAGGGGAAGAGAGAATAGTATATACTATTCGAAAATTTAAAATTTTGATATATTATATCTCTTTACACCATCTGACAATTGTTTTATTTTGCAGGATTTAATTAATGACTTTAAAGAAGAATCAATAAGTAGTATTCTCCTTATTTACTATATGCGAAAATATTTTTCAAATATCATGCATACACTAAGGGGAAGCACACACGGTTAAAATTTAAATTTTATGTTTGTTTGGCAAATACCAAAAAGGGAAAGATTGAAAGGATATCTTCGATATAATATTTATTTTGGTATTTGTACGATTTAACATAAAATTTAAATACACGTAGAATCCTCTCCACTAAGTCATTTATTTAATTGATTCAGTCAAAAGTCAAATGGTCAATTCTAGCACAAATTTTTCATCCTATTTTAAATATAAGAGATATTCCAATTCGCTGAAAAATCAAACTTATATTTTATGGAATATATCTCTACCCTAAGGCAATAAGATCGAAAAAGAAATATCGAGATTTGATATTTTTTAGATCTACACTGCGATATTAATAAAGCAACAAGCTCGAAGAAAGAATATTCGAGATTTAACGTTCTTTAGAGAACTCGTGCTAAATTCAAAAACGATCAGTTTTTATTTGAAAAATATTCTCTCTTTGCACTCAAAATATTTTTCTCATCCTAGAAAAGACTTTTCACTCTCAGGAAAATTTTCCTCTCGTGCCAGAAATATGTAAAGTAATTTTTCTCCCGATTCTTAATTATCTTATATTTCGGAGAAAATTATTTTATTCGCTCAAAAATATTTCCTTCACTCTCAAAATATTTTATATATTAGGAAATATATTCTAATTATTTATTCTAGTCAAACATTGATCAAAAGATTTATCTTTTTCGAGAAAAGACCAATCGTATTTTATTCGGAACCGAAAGTTGATTTAATCATTTTAAATCCAAATAAAATACTTCCACTTGCTAGAATGACTTGAAACTTGAGATTGATCACTTAAATACTATTTTATATGCATGGTTAAAGTTTCGTAAGTTTTCGAGAATTTTCGTCCGGACACGAAAATCGAGACGGTTAGTCAACTGTTGACTACGTTTGACAAAGTCAACCTTGACCAAAATTGACCAAACTTTCCAGAATATTATTTTATAATATTTCTAAGTGCTCCATAATTTTAGATTTATTTATTAGGTATTATTATAGAATTCGGGTATTTAATTAACGATACTTGATTCGTATTTAATCGTTAATAACAAATGACTTATTATATAATATAAGAGTGCTGGATATTTTGGCTCATCCACTTGCAAAGAAACACAAACTTTCCATGTTGGCAATCCAAGTGAAAGCCATGTCACCAATCCACACCCTTTTAATCTCAACCACTCCCTTAAATCTACATCTCAACCATTCATTCCACCCAACTCTCTCTATAAATAAACCCCCTCATCCACCCATTTTAAACACAAGCTAAGAGCCAAATACATGCTGGGATTTTAGAAGTAGAACACACTTTCAAGTTCATATTTTCTCTCTTCATCTACTTCATCTCAAAAACTTTCTCTCTCTCTCTCTCTCTCTCTCTCTCTCTCTCTCTCTCTCTCTCTCTCTCTCATATATACTTACATATATTCAAGGTTTTTGTTCAACAAGCTTAGTTCCACCCAAACAAGCTTTGTTCACCCAAGCTAGCTCATCCACCACCACTTTCCGGCCTCCCGAAGGGCTGCCCAAAGTTTGACCACCGTGCCAAAATCCGGCCGAACCTCCGGCGAATTTTTCCGGCGAACTTTTTCCGGTGACTTTTAAAAGTGGCAATTTTTAGCTTCGTCTTTGTGTTTATATTTGAGATTTGTGCTTAACTTTTATATTTCATCTTAATCTCTATTCTCGGATCTATTTTAAAGATCCCAAAAGTCTCTTTATAAAAGAGAACGATTATCCGACAAACGTCGAGGTTGTAACGATTAAGTATTCTTACGAGTTCCCAACTAGCATCTACAGTGCTCCGTGGGAATTTCTTTTAAAGGAATACTTCGTTCAACATAAGCTTCTTTAAGCACAAGTTTAGCCACTTATTTTATTTACGTTTTATTTTACGTGGCCATAAACTTTTTAGTGCAAGAAGTTACAAAGAAGATTATACTTTGACATTGATTTTAATCAATAGCAAGTATACATCTTAAAAGTCTTAAGCCTAGTAGCTTAAAAAGACTTGCATATTTGACACACGTCAAAGTGCTACGATTAAGTATTCTTACGAATTCCCAACTAGCATCTACAGTGCTCCGTGGGACATTCTTTACAGGAATACTTCGTATCACATAAACTTCGTGAAGAAGTTAAAATAACAAGACATAACTTAATATTCTTAATTGAATATTAACGTTCCAATACCGCTTGTGCGTAAAGTCCACTCGTGTGACTTAACCCTTGCCGTTATTTACTATTTTACACACTACGCATATAGCTAACGTGTAATAGCATTCTTTCACGGTCCTCGCACTTGCGAGTTGAATTTTTCTTTCTCATCCTCACACTTGTGAGTCGAATAATAGTTTAACGCATATTAAGCGTCCTTCGTGGCTAGCACAGTAACCTGCTAGTTTTGCACGATCTTAATATATATCTTGCTTAACCACATATTGTTTCGTAGATATTGTTTGTCTAACTTTTGTAGTGAGGTGAAGATTAAGTGAGGTGATTCTCGTTCTAAGACCCAAGTCCTAGACGTACTAACGGGGAGTTAGTAGTCTTTGCACCGTGAGGAAGAGGAAAGACCCGAGACCTTTCATCTAAGACCCAAGACCGACAAAAGCCAAGAAGCAATAGTCTACACCAATAGTCTACACCAAGGGTTCTACATCAACTTTGAAGAAATAGCGGGGAGTTATTGTCTAAGATAAGTTGTGTAGGTGTTTACATTTATTTTGAGGTGGTAACGGGTAGTTACGCACCATGACAAATATTTGTGGGATTGTAAAGGCTTCTCCGCCTACTAAAGGAGCAAGTTTATTTTAAGGGAAATCTCGAGTCCGGAGAGGAGCTCGGGGACTGGAGTAGGGGTGAGTGAATCCATTAGGGGTTGCGCCATTGCGGACCAGGATAAAATCTCCTATGTGGTATTTTCTTCCCTTGTCTTTTATTTCTGCACTTATAAACTGCATAACGACTCGGTAAAAGTTTTAAAAAGGGAAAATTATTTTAAAACGCCATAATAATTTTTAAATTGGATATTAATCTATTAAACCCCCCCTTCTAGCTTAAAATAGCCCTCTTACGGGACCTAACATAATTTTAATTTAAGCAATGAGCAAAATCAATTTAAAACTCATAACAAAAATTATTTCCGCACAAGTTGCTGTCAGCAAGGAAAGTTGTTGTCACGACATGTCTTGACAGCAAGTTTCTTGACAACAAGGAAAAAGTTTCTGTCATGTGAATTTAAAAGATACTGTCTCTAAATTGCTTAATGGTGACAGCACGTTCCCGCGCCAATGTTACTGTCAAGTGAAACATGCTGTCACCCCCTCAAAGTTACTGACGAATATGTTCTAGCGCACAGGTTACTGTCAAAGTTAGTGGACCGTTATAATTGGGATTTTACCTCCACAATTTACAGCCACTAGAAAGTAACTACCCACGACACCACGTGACTTTTTAGTGGGTTAAGACACAAAGTTACTTTCCCCTTTTTCAGTAAAACGTTTGCCATTCTCATATAAGCAACTGTCAATCACACAAACACATAAATCTTCTTTCTCTCTCTCTCTCTCTCTCTCTCTCTCTCTCTCTCTCTCTCTCTCTCTCTCTCTCTCTCTCTCTCTCGTTCTAAACCCAAAGCACAAAAATGGCACCCAAACAATCTACTTCTCAAACAAACTTTGCTGGCATTCTCACTACTAGAGATGCCGGTGAAGGCTTCAAAGGACTTGTAACCTTCATGAACAAGTCCTATCTAGGTCATGCTATTACCTCAACCCCATCTTTGGACCTAGACAGACTTGAACAATTTTGGAAAACTTCCATTGTTCAAGGAAATGCGTGTAATGAAGCCATTCACTTCAAAATCAACAAAATTACCTACATTCTCACTATCAAGGGCATCAATAAAGCCCCGGGAACTGGACTGCAAGCTAATGAATCATACTAGGAGCTTGTAAATGATGAAACCCTAAAGAATTTCTTCTTGAAAATTGGGTATTCTAGCCCTGTTATTGAAGAATGAACCTCAAGCTGGTACCCAACTGGAGAAATGGACAGAAAATACTTAAGAAATGAATGGAGCATGATTTTTTATGCCATGGTGAAGGTCTTCTCGGCAAAGACTTCTGGTTGGAATGGTATTCCCACATACATCAAGAAACTGACTCACTCTCTTGTCCAAGGGTACAAAGTGAATCTTGGAAAGCTGCTTATGGGACAACTTAAATCTGCCCAAAGCAAAAAGGTACATGTCTATCCTCGCTTTCTCATGATTTGCATAAACTCTTTATGTGAAATTGATGATAATGCCTCCTTCACAATGGAGTGCAATGTTTTGAAAAGGAACACACACACTACTCTCAATTCACAGAACTTAAATGCACATATTCCACTCTGTTTAACACAACACATGGTTGATCAAGTGCCCAACCTTGATTTTCCATTGCCCACTGGGTATGTTACTTTCTCTCTCCAGAATGAGGCTGAATTAGACCAAAATTCAGCCAACCCACATTCTACACAATTCATACAAATCAAACAGTCCAGACTACCAAAAGTCATGAAATTAGCCTTACAAGAATCCAAGAAAAGACCCTTGGAAACTGGTGATGGAGGTAGTACTAAGAGTGTTGAGGGAGAAACTGCACTAGATGCAGCAAATAAGGATGTTAGTTAAAGTGAACCCACAGTGGTTCCTCTTGAGCCTAATAAGAAGAGAACTAAGAGTCTCACAAAAGGTTGTGGAGGATAAAAGGGAAACAAACACATCCCTAGATGTCCCTTCTCAATAAGAGGCATCTATTAAAATTGGCCTGTCTCCCAAGGTACCTTGTAAATAGTCTGCATAAACTCATGAACTCACTCATGAGGAGCCCCCACTTGCAGATACACACATGGAGTTAGGGCACAGTGAGGATCAAACTTCTTAGGGCACAGTGAGGATCAAACTTCTACTATTGATGTTCCACAAGTTACCTCTATGGAACAACCAACATTCTCTTATGTACCTTCATCTTCTTTATTCCCTAATTCATCAATTGTTTCTTCTTTACAACCTAGAGAGGGGGAAAGTCCCAACCCTTCAGGTTTTGATCATCCATCTCCTATCTTGGATGAGCCCCCATCTAGTGGTCCATAAGAACCCATTTCTCAAAGTGAAATGGATAACACTCTTTCAAACACTGAGCTAGATCAAGGTGGCATTCTGCCAAAAAATGAAACAGCCAACATCTTGGTCGAACTCCAACAAGCAACTGACCCCAGGGAAGTTACTGTCACAGCCTCATCTGCTGTCAAAGACACCACCAAAGTTGTTGTCACTCCACCTGTTGACAGTAACATTTTGGTTAAAGATGTTGCCACCTCTACACAGCATGATCAGGATGCAGTAATTGTTGAAGATGCTTTTGATAATGATCATCTGCCTATCTCTACTCTAAAGGTAAGATCTAAACACTTTACTTTTTCAACTAAAATGCATGTAAGTACTGCTCATACCCATGCATCTAGGATGAGTGAGGGAGAGAAAAAGAAAAGAGAGATAAAAGAAAAGAGCGGTGAGCATAAAAATGAGAGGCAGCCAAATGACCTGGCAAAAGGAGAGGGACTTGAGCATGTCCAGAGTGAACTTGAGGGAGCCCCACAACATAAGGCTCTAGGCCTTGAGAGTTCAATTGTGAGGAGTGATGAGATCACTCAGAAAAACCATGAGAGTGTGAGAACCCCCACAGCCTCCTTGCCCTAATCTTTTCATTTGCCTCCTAAAAGGTTAAGATCTGGTGGTCCTTCTAAACAAGCTGATTCAAGGTTGAAATCCTTTGAGGGAAGATGTGCATCCATGGAAACTAAAATTGACAATCTGTCCAAAATGGTAGCTACTGGCTTTGTTGAGATTCAACAAACTCTGCTATCATGCTCTGCTACTCTTAGTGCTGTCAACTTAACTAAGGGGGAGAAAGTGGTAGATCAGAATATAGAGAAAGTGCAAGATCAAGACATCTCAGAAAAGGTGGTAGAGAAGGAGAAACAAGGTAGAGCTACAAGCAAGGGGGAGTCAAGAAGAGAGGGGGAGCAAGTACAAGTTGAAGATGGAGAAGGGAGTGAAAGGGAGCAAGAGCAAGAGGTAGAAAGAAACTTTGGTGAAGAGTTGAAAGCCTCTGGAGATGGTGACTTAATTGAACATGAAATGGATGGTGAGCCAGTATTGGTAACCAAAGAAGTAATGGAGCAACTACAAAGAACTTAAAAGTCTGAAAGACCAATACTGCCTTCTCTGAAAATTAATGAGCCAACTCCTAAAATCATGGAAACTCCACTGCAAAAACTATGGAGAGAACAGGAAGAGCAAAACAGATTGGGTAAAGGCTAAGATAAAATGCCTGAGTATGTAAATCTGACAACTGGAACCACCTGGTATGATGGAAGTGAGTATAGCTGTTAGGTCCAAATGTGTTGTAGAGGGGGGGTGAATACAACTTTTCAAATATGAGAAGCAATAAATACTATGTAGAAAGTCGAAATTCTATGTAGAAAATCTCAAGTCGAAATTCTATGTAGAAAATCTCAAGTAGAAATTCTATGTAGAACTTTTGTCCTTAGAATAATTTTGCTGCAGATCACTTTAATATTGAATAAACAATATTATCTCTTTAACACCTTTTTGACTTTTGATGCTTTACTCACCTAACCCACCTAACCCACGTGCTAGGTACTGAGTATGTTTTGATATACTTTCGGCCGTGAATAATGCAAATCAAAAATCCAAAAACACCTTTTTATTCTTTTACTATTTATCTGCTTGAAAAGGAGATCAAAAAGTTGTTGGGTCGTCTTCTTTGATAAGAACAAATGATGAACACTCAAGAACACCAAATATCAAAGTACCCAGATTAATTCAAAAAAATTAATTAAAATACACCCAAGCTAAATAATCACACCTGGAGTATTTAAATAATTTTTCGGATGAGTTTTCACTACAAACGAATTAAAGCTCACTTTTCGAGAAAATGAAAAGTAGATCTAGAAAATGAAAACTCACGATTCTTCTACTAAACACAAGGATCTATGTTTTGTATGTTAAACATATAGCTCTGATACCAATTGTTAGGTCCAAATGTGTTGTAGAGGGGGGGTGAATACAACTTTTCAAATATGAGAAGCAATAAATACGATGCAATAAACGAACACACAGATTTAAGGAATATATGTCTTATATATAACTTGAAGTGGTTGCTACAACATTCATTACAAAGTATAACAGAAGTTCAGAGAGAAGTGAATGATACTAAGCTCTGTGAATGCACTCTCTCTCTTTTTCTTGTGTTTCTCTCAACTATTGCTCTCCTTAAAACATTACACAAGTACTTCTATTTATACTACATGTAATCTATGTCCTGTAGTCTTCAAAGACTAAGATATACGTGGCCCAATGATGTCCACATAAATCTTGCCTTATCTTGAAAGCTTGGAAATCTGCCAATCAGAAGATGCCATGTGTCATGTTGAAGCTGCACTCTAAGTAGAACTTCTACTTGAGAATTTCTACTTAGCCATCTCAAATTTCTAAGTAGAACTTCTACTTGAGAATTTCTACTTAGCCATCTCGAATTTCTAAGTAGAACTTCTACTTGAGAATTTCTACTTAGCCATCTCGAATTTCTAAGTAGAACTTCTACTTGAGAATTTCAATGCACATCTTGAACTTGTGATATCTTCATGTCTTCTTTGTTCTTCACCAAGCTCTTGAATATGGATCTTTATTACTGACATAAACTTGCTATCAATGTCCTGACACTTGATGCACTGGTCTGGTTCATAAGTGACTAGTCTTGATAGTGCTTTTGCTTCTTGAATAAATTACCATATCCAATTTGTAATGTGGCTTTCCAATATTTGCTTTCCTTCTTGTTCACTTGAAATCAATTGGTCTTATTGATACTGTTAGTTATGATCTTGATTCTTGGCTTTTCAAATCACTGAGGCATGAACAACTTTGACTTGAACTTCTCTCAATGATTTCTTCTTGGCTTGATCATAGTTAACATGTTAAATTGTATCACTTACCTTGTCTTCATTTGGTGTTGATTTCTTGTGACTTCTTGTTCTTGATTGTCTTCTAGTTAAGTATCTTTTCCTTTAGTTGAGTTACATTAGTTATAGTGTTACAAGTTTACACACTCTGCCTTTCAATAGCCCAGATGATGCCGGAACAATGATGGTTAGCTACATGGAGAGTACTTTGAACAACAAGGATAAAGAATTCAGTATGTTGGTGGATTACTCAATCATATAAGCAGGAGGAGTCTACATCAAACTATCAACAATACTGAAGGATAAAATAATAAGTATCTCTGTGAAAGTTAATTTGGAGAAAAGATGGGCAATTGATATATATATATCTGAAAACTGGCATCTCAATATTCATCACAATGCAGCTACTGCAAAGCTTGCAAGCAAGAGTGCTAAATACCTTAGCAACAAAAGTGAAGGCCAACTCAACAACTTTTAATGAAAGTCTGTTGGCACAGATCAAGAGGATAATTGAAGACAAACTTCCAGAAGTGATTGATAATCCATATGGTGTTTACTACAGGATGACCACAAGTGCAGGAGAAAAAAAAATTGGTTTTCTGATCTTGGATAAAGAGTCAAAGTTGAAAACTGACTCAGTTATGACAGTACTGAGACAAATCCTCAAGTCCAAGGTTACCAAGGAAAGAGTAAAAGCTGTCAGGGAAATTCACAAACTTTTGGTGAAAAGAGATGAGAGTCTTAGCTCTCAAACAAAAAAATTAATTTCTGAAACTAATGCCAAAAGAGGTGAAAGAGGTGGAAGCTACACATCTGATGACACTCTTGATGATGATGAGCTTGATGGAAATGGAGGATCTGGTGCACCTGAAGGTGGGAGTGGTAACAAAATAACTGCTGAGAATGTTGAAAATCAAACTCAGGAGAAAGCAAAAGAAGAAACTCCCAAAACTGATAAGAAAGATGCTGGTGCTAAAGATGAAGGGGAGATAGACATTCTTGAAACCTTGGAAGGAAGTATCTTAAGATTTACAGTTGACTACTTCAATGCTGAAAAAGATACTGTCACCAAGGAAGCTGTCAAGAATGCTGAAGTTACTGTCATGAAAGATGCTATCATAGAGGACACTGTCAAAAACTCAAATGAAAAAACTGTCACAGGTGATGTTGCTAAGGCATTCAAACCTAAAAGGACAAAAAGAAAAGCAAGAGCCTGGCGTATAGTTCCAACAAAAGGCAAGACAAATGTTATTCCCAGATTACACACTTGTATAATTGTAGAAGGGGGGTTGAATACAATTCTTGATATTTATAAATTTCTGATAAGAACTCCGGAAATCTATACTTAGATAATTGTTGTAGAAAGATTAATGCACAAACACATAAAAATTAGGTGGTTAAATGCACCACCTGAAGCTTTTATTCGAAGAAAACTCTGTGATACAAAAGTACACAGCTTCTGTTTCACAACTCTTTGCTTTCTTTGGATATTCAACAAAAACCCTAAGCAAATGTATCTGTTTTCTTAGCTTCTAAAGAGTTGCTTCACTTGGTTATAAATCCCAAGTTTACAAGTACTACTGGAATAAGATAATATTAATCTAATTCTAGTTGACTTGCTACTACACTCCAAATACACAGATAGCCGAAAGGTTGTCCTTGTGAACAGACAAGTCTTCTGCACCTTTCTTGTATTCATAGTGTAAACGGAATGCTTCTTTCTTCTGTATTTCCAAAGTATGGCTGCCATACGGCTTTTTGTATCTACTATCAACCAATGTGATCTGCCAATCAAACCTGTCCTTATCAACTGCTAATCCCTAGCTTAGCATAGAAGTAAGTGTCAATGATTATACGTTGATATTGTACACTGACATCCGTTGATGATATATTGAGTTGTATCCGTTGATATAGTGGATTTGAGTTGTATCCGTTGATAGAGTTTTGTCTTCATCCGTTGATACACTTTCACTTAGACAGAATTACATAGCATAGTTTATTTACAATTGGCTACCCTATTCTGCCTATCCATTGATGGTCGACATGACTGTGGATAAAAACACTATCAACTGATAACATAGAGATACGGCAGTATGCTACAAAACCTCATCCGTTGATGAGCTACCTGTCAACGGATAGAGTTATAAATCCCCATCCGTTGACAGCTACAAAACCTTATACAATTTGATTGATTGTGAAGTTATCATCACATACAACATATTCCTAACAATCTCCCCCAATTTATACTTGATGGATATAAAGCATAAATTCAGGACCTTGATGATAACAAAACATTCCTAAAGATATATATAGAACAGTGCAAAAATTGTATTAAGCTACAAAAATTAAAAACTGAAAGTTTGAGAAATTTACAGAGAAGTGCTCCTCTAGACTGAGCAGATTAAGACTGTTTCTTTTCTCTTGTTGGCATCGCCCTTGATTTTCCTTCTTTGGCAGAGTTGGACTCAATCTGCATTTGGAGTTGCATATAGAAGGCATCTTCTTCATCAACCTTTGGATTTAGCTTTTGTTGTAACCATCTCAGGTATTGAGAACTAGCCTTTGATAGTTGGTCTTCTAACCTGAAGAATCTCCTGTTACCATCTTCATCCCTGAACTCCATCATCCAGAAGGGTTGAAGGTGGATTTTCTGTCCATTGTATGGGATCTTCATCTTCCTTGGTAGACTTGATAGTAAGTTCCATTCTCTTCTTATCTATTCTATTCTGTCCAGTATCTCTCCTTTTGCTATCTTGGAGAACCCTGTGTATCTCTTGATTGCAGAGAACACTTTGGTTAAGGTCAGATAATTTTCTCCAAGAACCCTCTGTAGTGGCCATGTCCTTTCCTTTCCTCCCTTGTACACAAAGACCAATCTCTCAGGCAAATGTTTATATTTGTCAATTCCTCTTACTTCTGACAATTCATCCAGTTACAGATTCATGCCAGAGTATTCTTCAATATCTGCCTGATAGATAAAATCATCCTTGTTTTCCAAGATTGCCTGCTTGACAATAGCAGGTTCCCTAGCAACTTGAATTGGTTCCTTTGAAGGTTGCTTCCTTGGTATCCTTTTCTTCTGTATAGGCTTCTGTTGAGGCTTCAGCAAGAATGAAGGAACCTCAATGGAGTCAAGATTCATTGGTTCCTCTTTAGGTACTATAGGATCACCATGGAAATTCACAGCTGGGTTGAATACTTTTACAGAAATAGGTTGTGATGACCCAACTGTTTCCTTGCTTTCAATTTCTGGAGACACAGGCCTCCTTGCCTTTGATTTCACTCTCCTTTTAGGTTTGGATTTAGGGATTGATTTCACTTTCCTTTTAGGTTTGGATTTGGGGACTTCCTCAGGTTCCCTCATTTCATCCTCTACGTCATCCATTAACTCCTGAGCCAGCATGGCTTGCTTCTCATCTGAGTTTTCATATTGATTTTCTTCACTTGGATGAGCTTCCCTTAGAAGTTTGGAGGTCTCCTCTCTTTTTGCTTCAACAAATCTAGGATGGCTGTTGGATATATTTAACACTTTTCCATTCCTTATTATTACAGCCATCCAATCTCTTACACTCTTATTTGTCTTTTCCTTGAACTCTTTGATTGTCTTTTCCATTAGCTTCTCATCATCATCCTTGGGAAATGGAAAGTCCAATTGTAACTTGTTCTTCCCATTTGCCTTTGGTGGAGAGTAGGCTCTGGTTTTTATGTATGGTTCAAATTCTTTGACATAAGATGGTTCAGCATCATAGAATGTAGGAGCCACAATCTCTGGAGTGAGCACCTTCAGAATTGTAGTTGATATTGTTGGAGCTGAGGACTGAGTAGAGAACAGAGTTGATACAATTGATTCATTGATCATCCTTTCTGTTCTCATCATTCTTTCATTTGCCTCCTTGTTGATCTTCTCTAATTCTTTAATTCTGGCTTGCCTCTCATCTTCTGAGATTTTTGATAAGTCAGGAACTGGAAGCACAGCCTTTTGTTTCTTCACAGGGGAAGCCTCTATAGTAAACTCTTTTGGATTGACCACTATCATTGGCTGTTGCTCCCCCTCAATTTGTGCTATCTTGCTACTGGAAGCTGGAATTTGACTAGAAGTAGCTGCAACCTCTTCTACCTTTTTCTCCCCCTTTTTGTTAGCATCAAGGGCTGGAGGTGAGGCTGCAAGCAGCCTTTCCAGTAGCTCAGTCTGTTTGGCTTGATTGGCAATGAGTGTCTGCATTTGAGATTCCATACTATCCACTCTGGAGGAGAGATGCTGAACAGATTTGGCCAGGCTATCTTCCTTCAATAGTTTGCTAGTCAGCACCTTCTGAGTGGTAGTAGGGGCTAGTGCCTCAATCCTGGCATCTAGTTCCACTTTCATTTCTCTAATTACAGTTTGGACCTCCTCCTGTTGTGTTCTTTGAATGACCATGTGCATTTTGTGAAGTTTCAGGGAGTCCATTATTTGCTGAAGGACAACCTTTCTTTGTGGATCTGCATTTTGGTGCTCAGCCCTAGCAGATTGATATTGCTTCATAATCTCCACATTGAAGTCACCAGCCACAGTGTCAGTAGAAAATAGCCATTCTGGTGTGTATCTGCCACATTGACTTCTTCATCATTTGCTGTGCTGTCACTGTCATCACTGCCAAACTCTTCACTGTCAGCATCTGAAGGTAGAGTTGTCAAAGCTTCCTTTCCTCTTTGTAGAGATTGTGAGGTGTGCACTAGGTGCATTGCCTCCTCTGCCTCCACGTTGCCCTGTTGTGCCATGACTTGATAGGCAGAAACAGGATGAGTAAAGGTTTCAGGATCCAAAGAGATGGAGTCAATGATTGATTGATATTCTTGTCGAAATTCCATCTCTTTAGAAGCTTCATTAACCTCCATTAACTCACTTGCAATGGCTGGATCTTCCTGCCTTATTTCTCCTGTAGTCCCTTCTCTCCACTCATCTCTCTTTTCTTGCATCAGGGGCTCCCCCTGGCTCACACCCTCACCTTCACCTACTAAGGTGGAACTCTCTTGCTCTCCTTTTGCCTGACCTGAAGAAATGGTCAGCCTCTCATTATTTGCCTCTCCTTTTGCCTGCTCACAAGGCAGCCTCTCACTCCCTTCCCTCAATCCTAAAAGTGTTTCAACTACTGAGAACTCCTCCACACTTGACACAGGAATGTCAGATATAGCAGTGGTAGAGTGAGTTATCAACAGATAAGAGATATCCGTTGATGGAGTAGTTATAGCTGTCAACGGATGGCTAGACATAGGCGCATCCGTTGATGGAGAAACACTTGTCAACGGATGAAGGATATCCGTTGATGAAGGAATGATAATATCCGTTGAAGTGAAAACCAACACTGAATCTGTGGAGATTGATTTTAAAGATGAGGCCACAGATGTTGTTGTGAATTCAGGAATGGAAGGTTGATGGCCCAACAAATCATCTAAAAGATGATGACAACCAATTGCAGAGTGGGGCTTCTCCAAGAATCTTGAAGATGGAGAATCAGGAATTGATGTAGATATCATATCCACATCCAGAGATGGAGTTGGTGATGGTGGATTGTAATGTGTATCGATTTGAAGGTTAAGATCAAGGGGCCGTGACTCCACATTTATTGAAGTCACATCAAACTGAATTTGAGAAGGTACAGTTTGCTGTACTGTGTGTGCACCCTGTGCTTCCCCTATGGTTTTAGATTTTACTCTTCTTTCATAGGTTTTTGAGAGAGGGCTAGTGTCCCTTACCCTTTTGTGCAGAGTTGCTGTAGAACTAGTAGTCACACCCTGTTGAGAGGATGTAACTTGGGCTTGGCTATTTGGTGCACTTTCCTCACCTACCTTATTCTTAGGGCTTGTACCCTGTCCCTCACCACTTACTACCTCCTTCACACTCCCCTCAAGAGTTGTGGTAGTTTTTGCAGCAGGTGCTTTTTGAGAAACACCTGAGGTTTGTCTCTTAGATTTTGGTTTGGAAACTTTTGTTTTAGTCACTTAGGTAGGAGCCTGTTTGGTCACTACTACAGACTCCATTGTGACTGAGGAAGGCAAAGAAATTTGGGGGTTAGAGATAGGAGTTTCAAGGTTAGAAAGAGTTACCTGAACAATTGGTAGATATACCAATTGTACTTCTGCATTGGAGTTCATTCGAATTAAATCACTTAAGACTCTCTTCTCCTGAATAAAACATGTGAACTTGCTATCCGGGTTAGCAATGGATAGCTTATTCTCAGATACATGCAGTGCTAAGAGCATCAGAAATCTAGCAAAATAGATATTTTTGCTCCTAGTTTCCTTTTTACCTAATTTTGCTGCTATCTCATACATGACTAGTGTGCCAAAGTTATAGAATTTATCAGTCAGAAGCATACACAACATAACTAGCATGGAATGGGTAACAGCATCAAAGTTACTAATTTTGCCTAAAAAAGTTTAATGAAGGCATCACAAAAATAACTCCATTCTTTAACCATCCCTTTCCTAACAATTTTCCCTAAATTATCAGTACTAAGGGCATAATTTATGGAATTAAGCATGACAACTATTTCAACATCACTGGGTACTTTCAGACAGTTATTCTCAGGCAATTTTAAACAAGCAGTTATCACATCAGAGTTAACTACATAATTTTTACCCTTTAGAGAAAAAGCAATTGTACCGGCTGTGCCATTGAACTCAGCAGATGCCCACACCTCTTCGATTACCTCGTGGATTAGAGGAGTGGTGGCAATCATAGCATACGAAAGTTTACAGTTCTTCACAAAATTCATCATGGTGTGATAAGCTTCTGGGGCATTCACTGTATCGACATAGGCCGCGAAATTGTTCTTCTCATAGGTGAACCCAGTGGAAGACATCATATTAACAATAGGCGCCATTGAAGAGTTTGAACTTTTGTTGCAGAGAATTTTTGTGAAGAAGATGCAGTTTACTTAAGAGAATCTTGAAAGTCGATAAAAGTGAGATGTGAGAGCACAAGACAGCCTTTTATACTTTTCAAGAATTGAAAATGAAATAATTAAAAGTAATTACCCATTGGTCAAAAGTAACTGTCAAATAATAAAAGAAAATAAATATAACCAGTCCTATATAGATACACGCTTACCAACGGTTATATTTAAAAGAAAATATGTATATCAACGGATATGAAATGAACGGTTGAGAAACAGTTTATCCGTTGATGACGTGGATAACCTGTTATCCGTTGATATACAAAAATCCAGGAATGTGTTTATGCTATCAACGGGTAAAAGGATATCCGTTGATAAGATAATTTTGCCTTGGACAAAATTTCTGAAGAAAATTTTTCTGAGAGTTTTTAATTCTCAAGTAAATCAAAACACATTCCTAGCTGCAGTGCAGTAAAATCAAATATCACTAGGAATTATGACAAGTTAAGCATACCTAGCTCACCTACCAATCTTGTGAATATGGATTCATCAAGAGGCTTGGTGAAGATATCTGCAAGCTGCATTTCATTTGGCAAAAAGTGCATTTCTACTGTACCATTCATCACATGTTCTCTAATGAAGTGGTATTTGATGTCAATGTGCTTGGTTCTCGAATGTTGCACTGGATTCCCTGTGATGGCAATAGCACTTGTGTTGTCACAGAAAATTGGAATCTTCTCAACTTTTAGACCATAGTCAATAAGTTGATTTCTCATCCATAGAATCTGTGCACAACAGCTTCCAGCAGCAATGTACTCAGCTTCAGCTGTAGAAGTGGAGACTGAGTTCTGTTTCTTACTGAACCATGAAACAAGCCTGTTTCCTAGAAATTGACAGGAATCTGTAGTACTTTTCCTATCAACTCTTCAACCTGCATAATCTGCATCTGAATAGCCAGTTAGATCAAAACCAGATTCTCTTGGGTACCAAATGCCAAGGTTTGGTGTTCCCTTGAGATACCTGAAAATTCTCTTAATAGCTATCAAGTGAGACTCTCTAGGGTCAGCTTGAAATCTAGCACAAAGACAGGTAGAAAACATTATATCAGGTCTACTAGCTGTTAGGTATAGAAGTGAGCCCACCATGCCTCTATAGCTTGAGATGTCCACAGACTTTTCCTTAGTATTCAACTCAAGCTTAGTTGCAGTGGCCATAGGTGTTTTTGTAGATGTACAATCCATTAAGTCAAATTTCTTTAAGAGACCATAAATATATTTTGTTTGACTTATGAAAATGCCCTCATTAACTTGCTTTACTTGTAGGCTAAGAAAGTAAGTTAATTCACCCATCATGCTCATTTCATACCTACTTTGCATAAGTTTGGCAAACATTTTGCAAAGCTTCTCATCTGTAGACCCAAAAATAATATCATCTACATAGATTTGAACAAGTATTAAAGAGCCATTGACATTCCTATGAAATAAGGTTTTATCTACTGTACCTCTAGTGAAGTGGTTCTCCAAAAGAAATTGAGATAAAGTGTCATACCAGGCTCTTGGTGCTTGCTTCAAACCATAAAGTGCTTTCATGAGAAGATATACATATTTTGGAAATTCTAGATCCTCAAAGCCAGGAGGTTGATGGACATAGACCTCTTCTTCCAGTTCCTCATTTAGAAAGGCACTTTTGACATCCATCTGATAGACTTTGAAATTGGCATGTGCTGCATATGTAACACCCCCAGATCCGGGGTCAGGGATCTGGTGGTTACGGTCTTACATCCATTCATAATACTTGACTTGAGTCCACAATAAATAAATCACATGCTGTGACCCCACAATAATTACCACTCACACACACAACAGTTATAGTCCCAGAGATGAAATTGAAATAAGTCTTACATTAAAGGGGTTACGAATAAAAGTTATTACAATCCCAAAAGGATAACATCATAGGTTTAAAAGTTTTGCCGTTGATTACATTAATTATACATATAGTTAAACATGAAACAAAAGCTGTCTAACTATGCTACCTCAGCAATGGCGGCTAGCATCTCAGCGGGTAGTCCGGTGGGTCGGGTAACCTGCTTGCACCGAGTGCGCCTGACGCGAGCTATCTGTCCTAGCTGTTGTTGTGACATAATATAAACAAAGCAAGGGTGAGCGAAAGCCCACCAACAAATATATCACTGAACGATAATTTAAAACAGTTCAAAGCTATCTTTCAAACCATATGCCATGCATTTACTGAAATGATGCAAGTATAATATGAACGATGAAGTTACAAGGTAACTGAAAGTATTTGTTTGAAGAAATATCTGCTACATCAAAGTAAGCGAGATATTCTTATTGTTATTAAGAAGAGGAACTTGCAAGAAAAGGTTGCAATTCCAGTTATGACACTTTTCCAACTCTGCCAACAGTAATCATGTTGCAGGAAATAAATAAATTTGGATGATGAACCAATGATGGAGTATTCACCGCGCCCGCTGTTCCAATCTTGATGATCAGTCGAGATCGTACAGCTCAATTTAGATTTACTACCGGTAGAAGGAAGAACTGACGGCTTTACTTGTATACCGCCTTACTAGCTCTCCCCGGCCAACGGTTGGGCCAAAGGGGATGGACCGGCGCTACTCGGCCTCTTACACGACTCCTAGTTCAAATAGAATTCATGATTCTGAATGTAACGTTCGTCCCCCTTTCCCCAAGTATAATACTTGTTGATAAGACTCCACAAAGTAGTCGTATCTAGTTGGAAAGGATAATTTACCAATAACTCCCCAGCTAGTACTTGGTAACGGATATCAACTTGTTACAGTAATCTTACCCCTCGAAAGATGAGAAGGTAAGCAACGACTTAATAAGTCAACAGCACCCGAGTTGCGGGTGAAGGGAATACTTTATGACCGGGAAGTCGACAAGATAAATAACATTTTCCAAGTAAGGTTCCCTTATTATTAAGGAGATAGACTCAAAGAAGAATGATGTCTGAGAACCTTTCTTGATATAAGATTAATAATAATATGACTCCGAGATATTTTCTGTAATAATCGAAGAAGATAAACCTTATCGAGATTATTCTAAGTGATATGGGCTAAAAATAAGCCCTAAAGACACATTTAATATGGCATTAATTAGACCCAGCATGGTCCAAACGTGGGGCCCATTAATGAGGTCAGAATCCCTATTTTGATATTAATTTCGTAATTTATATTGAGAGAAATAAACAGCTCAGCAATAAGAGTTGGATAAGGACATTATCTCTACAAGACTTAGCCTCCAAGGCATCCAATTCGATATGGCAACAGACTCCTACAAGGAAGGAGTCTAGAACTTTCCTCAAGGAGGTGACTTATCTATTAAGTCTCCAACTCCTACCTTAATTCTAAGGCTTCTCAGCCTATATAAAGGGTCTCACCCCTCACCTCAGAACTACGTTTTTGGCTTGATTCTTGATATTCATCAAGGTACGTAGGCATCTTGTTAGGACCGAGTTAGTCCCCGACAACAAGAGCAGCCATTAAAGCTCGAAGCTCCCACAAATCTTAGTAGTTAATACGCAATAAATATACCCTACTTTTTATTCCACAACATTTGGCGCCGTCTGTGGGACGACAACATCAACCATGGTTCAAACACGAAGAACAACACCAGTTGCAACTGAGGCCATACCTCTCAGATCTGCTCCACCCATCACCGAACAGGTTCCCCCAGCATCAGGGGCGATTGCCCAACAAGCTCCGCCAGCATCAGGGGCGATCACCCAATCTCAAGTTTCTCAACAATCAGGGGCGATCCCCCACGTTGGGAGTACATTATCTCCGATTACCCGTACAAGACGAGAAACCAATCCTCTTCAGATGGTGGTCTCTCCTCTGATTGATCCGAACAACCCATCGCATGGGGTCCAGATCCACACTACAGATCTCCCCGTGAGTACTAACCCGACATACGGGCTGCCTAATTATCCTCCTATCCAAGGGACAGGCCCAAGTGGTCACGCTTTGCAGATCCGAGATCGAGAGTATCACGATTATTCGGGTCCTTATACTGATGAAACCTCCTCCGACGATGAGGATGATGACCATGATGAAGCCCCGAGGAGGCGACGTGCTAGTAGAGAACCTCGAAGGAGGACTCAAGACATCCGTGATGGACAATCTTTGACAACTGCTGAAAGGATCAAGGCTTATGAGGCCGAGATCTTAAAATTGAAGGAAGATATGGCAAGGGAACAAGCTAGGCTAAATCAAACTCAGCCTCCTCCAACTGCAGGAAGGATTCCCATCATTGATTTGGAGAGGTCTTCAAGGAGACAAAGAAGGGCTGATGCCTCATTCGGAAGAACAACCACAAGGATGGAAATTCCCAAGGGAAACCCCAAAGATCTGATGCCTCTCGGAGATCCTGATGATCCAACACCCCCGTTCACCGAGGAAGTGATGAATGCTCACATCTCAAGGAAGTTTAAGATGCCTACAATAAAGTCTTATGATGGAACGGGTGATCCCGCAAACCATGTGAGAACATTCTCGAACGCACTGCTGCTGCAGCCTGCAAGTGATGCCCTAAAGTGCAGAGCGTTCCCCCAAACCCTGTCGGGCATGGCTCAGAGATGGTATAGCCGATTGCCTGCGAACTCTATTGGCTCTTTTAAGGAGTTGAGTGCCGCCTTCGTTAGCCAATTCATTAGCGGAAGGGTGCATGAGAAGAGCTCCGCATCTCTTATGTATGTGGTGCAAGGAAAGAATGAAAATCTGAGGGATTACCTCAAGCGATTCACTAAGGAGACCCTGAATATCACTGATTTGGAAAATAAGGTGGCAATGGTAGCCCTAGAGCACGGAACCACTGACCTCTTCTTCAAGAGATCATTGGCGAAGCATCCCCCTGAGAACATGGCTGAGCTCCAACGAAGGGCTGATAAGTATATTAAAGCTGAGGATAGCTTGAAGAAAGAAACCACCGTAGGTGGAGGAGGAGGTAACAATGACTCCAAGAAGCGAAAGCAAGACCAGGACTATGATGATCAAGAGTATGATGCTAGGGACAAGTATCCCCGAACTAGCGAGGACTCCGACTTTGCCCCTAAGAAGAACCAAGGGTCAAGGTTCACTGAGTATGCAAGGTTGAATACTCCTAGGAGTCGAATCTTGTTGGACATTGAGAATGATAAGGATTTCAGATGGCCGAAGCCACTCAGGGGTGATCCCGCAAAGAGAAACCAGAATCAGTATTGCAGATTCCATAGAGACGTGGGGCATGACACTGACGATTGCAAGCAACTCAAAGATGAGATCGAGTTTTTGATCCGTAGAGGGAAGCTGAGGCACTTCACTAAGGGTGAAGACCGTGGTAACCAGAGAAGAGACTATAATAGAAGGGATGACGATCAAGATCGCAACCCACAGCCCCGAGGGCCAGTAATCAACATGATCTCAGGAGGCCCGACTGCGGCCGGGACAACTAGGAACTCTCGAAAGGCTTATGCCCGAGAGGTGTTGCACATCGTGGGAGAGGCCCCGAAGCGTGCAAAAACTGAGGTAGCGATTAGCTTTGATGATTCAGACTTGGAAGGAGTGAAGTTCCCCCATGACGACCCGTTGGTCATAACTCCTGTGATTGGAAACTCGGAGGTGAAGCGAGTCTTGATAGACAATGGAGCTTCCGTTGACATTCTGTTTCATGATGCGTTTGTGAAGATGGGATACACTGATTCTCAGTTGACCCCCAATAACATGCCTATATACGGATTTAATGGAGTAAAATCCAAAGTTGAAGGGACTATTCAGCTGCCTGTAACTATTGGGCAAGAGCCCAAGGAGGCCACTCAAATGTTGAACTTCTTGGTAATCAAGGCAGATTCAACGTACAACGCTATCCTTGGAAGGACTAGACTTCATGCATTCAAGGCTGTTGCCTCAACCTATCATGTGAAGATCAAGTTCCCTACCAGGAATGGTGTTGGAGAACATAAAGGTGATCAGAAGATGGCACGAAGCTGTTATGTAGCCTCGTTAAGGCCTGACGGAGTCGGGGGGCAGGTCCTTCCGATTGAAGACATGGATGTCCACAGTGGTAAGGAACACAAAGAAAGGTCAGCAGAGGACATCACACAGAAGCCTCGGACAGCCATTGAGGCTAAGGCGTTAACTGACTTTGTGGTTGAGTGCAGCATTGGCAACCGAGAAGTTGGGGGGCAGGAGGTAGTACCCCGAGCAGGAAGTGAACTGCAGAATAAGAATGAGGAGACCAGAAGGAGTGGCGGGTGCTCTATTTTGATGGAGCATCAAAAACAAAATCAAGTGGTGCAGGCCTAGTCTTGCAAAACCCCGATTGGGCTTAAGTTATTCTAGTAGGACTTAGCTTCATATTTATATAGTAGAAGTAGAAGTAAGGTTCATTAAAACCATTGCAGAGCATGTTGCTCCGAGTAGGACAGTAGTACTCTATGTAAGGGTTGAACCCATTTCAAGTTATTAATGCAAGTTTGTTTTCCATTCATTGATTGTGATTTTATTTATGTGCCAAGCACCTGATGTGTGAGTCAAAGAAGACCAAGTACCGAAAATAAAAGAATACACGAATGAAAACAAACGAATGCATACCTCGAATGGTAGAGTTAGGTTACGGCAGATAAGAATTTAAGTCCTTGAAGGATCCTGGATAAAGACAAACGTTGAAGTCTTGATGGAACACCCGCTGAAGAAACATATTGCATAGCATGAAAGCCAATGGAAGGCTCATCAAGTGGGTAATCTAACTAAAAGAATTCGATGTTAAGCCTAGTACGGCCATCAAAGCTCATGCTCTAGCTGACTTCGTGGTTGAATATACCATTGACAACCAAGAAGTCGGGGGGCAGGAGGTAATAGACCAGGAAGGTCAGCAAGGTGAGAAACCCCTGGAAGAGAAGAAGGAATATTGGATGCTCTATTTTGATGGGGCATCAAAAACAAAAAGCTCTATTTTCATGGGGCATCTAAAACAAAAACCAGTGGTGCAGGTTAAGTTATGCAAAGCCCCGATGGGTTCACACTCGAGTATGCCTTGAAGTTGGACTTCCAAACAACCTGCAATGAGGCGGAGTATGAAGCTCTATTGGCCAGCCTTGGATTGACGAGAGCCCTGAGGGTGAAGAACCTGAAAGTTTGTGGAGACTCAAATCTGGTAGTCTCACAATTCAATGGAGAGTTTGAGGCTAGAGAAAAGAATATGGCCAAACACTTGAGGATTGTGAAAGCCGTGATAGCCCCGCTCGATAAATGCCATGTTGAGTATATCCCAAGAGAGAAAAGAACATTAAGGCCGAAGCCCAGTCTAAGTATGGCACTTCTGAGATAAAGAATTATGCAGAGAGCTTTTGCTTCCAGGTCTTGAAGACCCCACCATCGAATCAAAATTGGTAGCACCAGTTGATGTAAGCTGAAGGATAGACCCTCTTCGAGCTCATCTCGAGACTAGTTGGCTCCCTGATAATGCCTTGAAGGCACAGAAACAGTTAGTGAGAGTGTTGAGATGAGAGGTCCTTTGTCATTCCTTACTTAAAATCTTGAATCTCAAATCCCGACACAAAATTTTAGCCTTGATGGCCAAAAAGGCTGTCTGCCTCTAATCGAATTTGTCATTTGAAGTTTAAGGACTTGAATCAAGAGCCTTCAATCGAATATAAGCCAAAGCAAGGTCCTGTGAGCATAAGAAGAAGGTTGGAAACCTAGAATCAAGAAAAGAAGGTTAACAACCAGCCAAGACACACCGGACTTGAAGTCAAACGCTGAGGAGCAAGTGAACTCCCTGAACGATCAACTGAAAAGTAAGGCCTCCTCCGTATGAAGCAAGGGGGCAAGAACTAAGGGACTTCATCATTCCTACATCTTAGAATGAGAATCAAGGGAATCAAGGGTTGATAATAACCTTAAAACCAAGGTCTCAGCAAATAAGTTAAGGCCCGGAAGGTCACAAGTCAAGGTTCACGAAACCATTTAAGGCATAACAAACACCTCCTATTGACCTGAAACCTCGTGTTGGTGATCCAGAACACCAACATCAACATTAGAATCCAGACCTTGTGTTATAAATCAAGGGCTAAGGAACTAAGTTGAAGCCTTAGAAGGCCAACAAAGCTATCAGATCCAACCTTGGATCAAGAGATTCGTGCACAACTCAAGAATGAGTAACTGAATCAACATTCCAACAAGGTGGTTGAAAGGTTCAAAGTAATTCTATGTAAGATTAGGCAAGCATGAAACCTTTGAAAGGAGTTTGAAGCTTTCTCGTGGAAGGTTTGGAAACCCATTTACAATGTCACCAAGGTGCTTCATGAAGCTGACCTGAATCACTCCACTATAGAGAAGTTTGCTTTAGGCACGGTCATGGCCTCAAGAAAATTAAGACCTTACTTTTTAGTCAAGTAAAATCGAGGTCTTGACAGACCAAGCCATTAAGAGGCCATTAATTCGACAAGAAGAGAATCCTGGTCGAAAAATTGTTCGACTGAGCCACGAAAAAGGCCATTAATTCGACCAGAATCCTGGTCGAAATGACCAAGAATCCTGGTCGAAAAACTCTTCGACGAGGCCACGAATTTGGCCCTTAATTCGACCAGAATCCTGGTCGAAATGACTAGGAATTCTGATCGAAAATTCGTTCGACCAGGAGAAACCTTGGACCTTATTTCGACCAGAATCCTGGTCGAAACGACCAGGAATCCTGGTCGAAAATCCGTTCGACCAGGAGAAATTTTGGACCCTTAATTCGACCAGAATCCTGGTCGAAACGACCAGGAATCCTGGTCGAAAATCCGTTCGACCAGGAGAAATTTTGGACCCTTAATTCGACCAGAATCCTGGTCGAAACGACCAGGAATCCTGGTCGAAAATCCGTTCGACCAGGAGAAATTTTGGACCCTTAATTCGACCAGAATCCTGGTCGAAACGACCAGGAATCCTGGTCGAAAATCCGTTCGACCAGGAGAAATTTTGGACCCTTAATTCGACCAGAATCCTGGTCGAAACGACCAGGAATCCTGGTCGAAAATCCGTTCGACCAGGAGAAAAATCAGACCTTATTTCGACCAGAATCCTGGTCGAAATCCTGGTCGAAAAATGTGAAGTTTCCTGATCGAAATTTGTGATTAAAATTCAGAAATGATAATTTCAGAAATGATAAAATTCAGAAATGATAATTCAGAAATGATAATTTCTGAATAGTACCAGCTCGACCCCAGCCAGGGGCTCTGCCCCTTGGACCCCGCCAGGGGCTGCCGCCCCTTGGACCCCGCCCGGGGGCTGCTGCCCCCGGACCCCCGCTAGTGCCGTTTAGCACCGTTTAGCGCCGTTTAGAACCGCTTAACATTGTTTAAGTGTCGTTCAAGGCTTGTTAGTGCCGATAAGCACCGATTAAGTGCCGATTAGCACCGTTAGTGCCGATAGCACCGTTAGTGCCGATAAGCACTGATTAAGTGCCGATAGCACCGTCAGTGCCGATTAGCACCGTTAGTGCCGATAGCACCAGTAATGTCGTTAGCACCGACAGTGTCTTCTAGCACCGTTCAGTGTCGTTTAATACCGGTTGGCGTCACTTAAACGTTGTTTAAGTGTCGTTTAAGGCTAGTTAGTACCGTTTAGTGCCGTTTTATGCCGTTCAACGTCGTTTAAACATTGTTTAAATGTCGTTAAGGCTGATTAGTGCCGATTAGCATCGAATTGACATTGTCGTAAACGCGTCGGTCGCTCCACGCTTTACATAAAGACAATACTCGTGAAACACTAGTGTATAAAGATGAACCCTGACCCGAGTCTTGGAAAGGACCGTTAAAACTTCAAGGAAAACCTGATCAGTTTTCCTAGAAGTTGGGGGGCAAATGATATGGGCTAAAAATAAGCCCTAAAGACACATTTAATATGGCATTAATTAGACCCAGCATGGTCCAAACGTGGGGCCCATTAATGAGGTCAGAATCCCTATTTTGATATTAATTTCGTAATTTATATTGAGAGAAATAAACAGCTCAGCAATAAGAGTTGGATAAGGACATTATCTCTACAAGACTTAGCCTCCAAGGCATCCAATTCGATATGGCAACAGACTCCTACAAGGAAGGAGTCTAGAACTTTCCTCAAGGAGGTGACTTATCTATTAAGTCTCCAACTCCTACCTTAATTCTAAGGCTTCTCAGCCTATATAAAGGGTGTAACACCCTCACTAGCCAACAATAATATTATAAACTCTTATATGCAATTAAACATTGGTATAGGAGAAATTTTAGAAATTTCGGCATGATGTAATCATAAGCCGGACTAATCACCTGTTTAAGCAACTAAGTAGAACTAAAAACAGTCCACAAGCACCAGTCATACTAATCCATAAGAAAATAAAACCATTACAACCCAGACCGCACACAGGTCACTGTATGAAACAACTATCCATAGCTATTACAACCCAGAACTGAATTAAATAATATACAACCCATCAAATATGATAATCTGCCTACAAATACAGATATAATATAAACAAAGGTATATGTCACTACCCAACCAACCACCTCGACCCTCTGACTGCCTCGGTGACTACCCCAACCCGACGGGCCACTTCTTCCAGACATCTCCTGGCTTAGCTGAGGAAACAGAATTAGCAAGCAAGTGAGCCAAAACGCTCAGCAAGTATATATGCATGAAATTAAAACATCAACAACTGATATGTCTGCAAGATTTTCAAGAATTAACAATCAACAATATATGTCTCGATTAAAGGTTCATCTTTTATCTGAATCATAGAATAGAAGCGGATTGGACTATCATGCATTTTATAAATAAAAACATTTATAAGGTTAGGCTGCTGATCAGTCACGCACTAACCCCGGACAAACGCACACAGCAATGTCCTTTAATGGATCCACGGCACACATTGGCCTTAATTATTTCTGACCACGAATCTGGTCCGACCCTTACGGTCCACATTTTAAAAAAAACTAACAGTCCAATCCTAACTAAACATTAGGTGTCGGAACAATCGACTACCTCAACTGCCGAACACCCTGGACACTTTCGTTCCAGGTTAACATCTCAATTTCACCAAATAAAACAAAGTTGGGTAATCTCTGAATTAAATATCAACAAGTTTGATATGGCAAAAAGGGGTATTGATTTAAGTCAGGTCACAAAAAGGATTAACAAAAACGATATAGTCAACCTGGGGTATAACAATTGAATATTCATAATTAATGGAAATTATTAAAGCAAGTATATCAAGGATAAATCAACTACATAAGAATCAAGTTATGATAATCATAATTCGCTGGACATATAAGTGAAACGGTTTACTTGAAAGAGAGGTAGAACAATATGCTTGCAAGGGATATGGATGTAACCAATTCACTAAAAGAATCATCCAGTCAATAGAATCAATTTAGGGTATAACCATTAGGTATTCGCAATTTCGGGAAATTAACAGAACAATTATAGCAAGAGTAATTTAAATAAGCATATGAATCAGACTTTTATAATCATAACTCATTTGAAAGGTAATTGAAGCAATTTACTTGCCTTAAATAGAAAATCACAGAATCCGAAGCGTCTTTACGTCCTCAGCTTTAGCCTTCCCTTTATCCACAGGATCTACACACAATATAACACTATTTCAGAATCCTGTTTAATACTCGCTAATCAATATAAACATTCCACTTAGTCTACCCCTGCGAATAATTCCCTAATTTACGTTTATTTAATCATATAATAACATTATGTAAGCCACAGATAAAAGTATTTAATCAAATAGCCACATTAACACATATTACATAGATTTTGAAATATGAAGCCCGACTCACAATTCGCATAAATTATATACTTATACCCATTCGTTTTCAAGAAATGATTTTAATATATTTAGAAAAATTTTGACGGCATCCCCTTTATACGGGGGACTGCCAGTCGGAATACAGCCGACACAACCAACATAATCATCAATTAACAATTAAATCCATACTTCAAATAACGTTCCTAATTCACATTTCCAATTTACTGAAATCCCAATTCATTATAGACTAAATAATTAATACCAATTCGACAATGAATTACAATTTATTAGATAAATAACAAATATTAAATAATAAATAATTTTTGGCTCAGAAAATAATCATCATCGCCGTTTTATACCCTCGACTCAAATTAAATCACCGTCGAGGGGGCAAAATCCCGAGGGTGCCCAAAATTAGGGTTTCCAACCCGAGACTCTACACTTACTAATTAAAATAATTTTCTGAAATTATTTTGTAAAATCACGAATCAATAATCAGAAATTTTCCGAAATTTATCGAACCAATACAATCAATGCCAAACAGTTCATGTCACAACCAACACCATTACTAAGTCGAAACCAAGCAACAAGAAGCTCCAATAATCGAAGCATAATTGTAAAAACAGCACTTCGATAACAAGAATGGGGAAGGGAAAAGGAATTCCAAGTTCGAACCAGCACAACAGCACATATACGCTGTAATTGTATCACAACAACGAACAGATACACACGCCCTTTTGTCACTCACACACACACTATGCACGCACACAACTCACACACTCTGCACAGAATTAACACACACACACAGCCACCCACTTCGATGACCAAAATCAGGGGAGGGAATGAAACAATCGACACAACCCAAGAACAACGGACCAAGCCCATACCACAACACACTATATATATATATATAACCACGCTTGTCAATTGATATACCCACAGGTGGAAAACGCAGGGAACAAACACAGCAGCACACACGCGATGACAGGGAAAATAGAGGTGGAGGGTGGCTTTACCAGTAGAGATACTACACGAAAACAGAGCCGAGAGATGCTAATCGGCTGAAATGAAGAGACAAAAATGGAAGTCGGAGAGATTTACTTGAGAGAAAATAGAGAATGTTCAGGAAGGGTCGAGAGAGAGATTGATTGTATCTGTTGAAAAACTAGGGATTGAAGGTTTTTAATTTGGGGAAGAAAGAATTTAGTAAACTTCAAATCTAATTACTTTTAATTCAAACAATTAGAATTCCAATAGTAAAATAACAATTAAATAGATATTAACTAAAAAAAAATTACAAAAATTATTTTTAAAATGTAGAGAACAAAATTAGCTACCTCCTCATATTTATAAAATATTTTTAGGATCAAAAACGAATTAAATACAAATTTTACAAGATTAAACCATTAAATTGGAAAATAATTCGTAAAATCAATTTAAAATCCCTGAAACCCAAAAACAATTCGCCAAATATTTTTAAAAGTCATGTAAACTAATAAAATCAATAATGAAAAAGATTTCAGGATTTCTGCTAATCCCGAGAATTTATAAAATTCACAGAAGGTAAATATAACGCAATTAAATAGGAAATAAATCCCAAAAATATAATTAAAATAGTCGGGCTTACATAACACATATAAAATATCTATCTGACCTCCAATTAATATTCCACAGACACATCACCTCCACAACAATTTATATACTCCACATAATTTATTTAATATAAAATAGATAACTCTTAATAATTAAATATTCTGAAATTTCTAAGGCGTTATAACCTTCCCCCCTTAAAAGGATTCTGTCCCCAGAATCTCACCTAAGAGAATAATTGAGGATACTTCTCCAGCATATCGCTTTCCAACTCCCAAGTTGATTCTTCCACCTTGGGGTTTCTCCACAGAACTCTCACTATAGGAATTGTTTTATTCCTCAAAACCTTTTCTTTTCGATCTAGTATCTTGATAGGCTGCTCCACATAAGATAAATCTGGCTGAATCTCTATCGGCTCATATTCAATGACATGTTTAGAATCCAGATGGTACTTCTTAAGCATAGATACATGGAACACGTTATGGATATGTTGCATATGAGGCGGTAAAGCTAACTCGTAGGCGACTTTTCCGACTTTCTTCAATACCTCGAAAGGCCCCACAAATCTTGGACTTAATTTTCCTTTCTTGCCAAATCTTACTAAGCCTTTCCACGGAGATACTTTCAACAGTACTTGCTCTCCTTCTTCGAACTCCATATTCTTTCTGGCCAAATCAGCATACTTTTTCTGTCGATTCTGAGCCGTCACTAACCGTTTCTGAATAAGTTGAACTACTTCCTTGGTTTGCTGAACTAACTCAGGTCCGAGTATCTTTCGCTCACCGACTTCTTCCCAGTATACTGGAGATCGACACTTTCGTCCATATAATGCTTCATACGGTGGCATACCGATACTTGCATGAAAGCTATTATTGTATGAAAATTCCACTAACGGCAAGTGTTCATCCCAACTTCCTGCAAAATCCAATGCACAAACTCGGAGCATGTCTTCAATTGTTTGAATCGTCCTTTCACTCTGACCGTCCGTCTGAGGATGGTAAGCAGTACTCATTTTTAATTCGGTGCCCAAACATTCTTGAAAACTTCTCCAGAATCTCGAATTAAATCTTGGATCTCGATCTGAGACTATTGATACTGGAACTCCATGACGCACCACAATTTCTTTTATGTATAGATGAACTAATTTGTCTAATGAAAACCTCTCATTTATTGGGAGAAAGTGTGCAGATTTCGTTAAGCGATCAACAATCACCCAGATAGCATCATGATTAGCTCTCGTCTTTGGCAATCCAACCACAAAGTCCATTGCAATATGTTCCCATTTCCACTCGGGAATCTCTAATGGTTGCAGCATCCCACTTGGCCTTTGATGTTCTGCTTTTACTTTTTGACAGGTCAAACACTTACTTACCCATTCAGCAATATCTCTCTTCATATCTGGCCACCAGAAATTTCTTTTCAAATCTCGATACATTTTCGTACTTCCTGGATGAATCGAATATTTCGAGCTGTGGGCTTCCTGTAGGATCTCATTCTTCAACTCTGTCACATTGGGTATCCAAATACGTGAAGAAAATCTTAATATCCCCTTGTCATCTACCTGTGTGCATATTTCCTCACCGGTTAACTTGTTCACATCTCCGCTCATGACTTCCTCCTGGCATCTGCGAATCTTTTCTAACAATTCTGGCTGAAACGTCATAGTGTACACCGTATCTGTACTATTTGCAGGCATACACACCTCTATCTCCAATCTTTCAAACTCTTTGTATAATTCCTCAGGCATCGTCAACATACTAATTTTCTCCTTCCTACTTAAAGCGTCCGCCACCACGTTCGCCTTTCCGGGATGATAGTTGATGGTACAATCATAATCCTTGAGTAATTCCAACCATCTTCTCTGTCTCATATTTAACTCTTTCTGGGTGAAAATATATTTTAAACTCTTGTGGTCCGTGTAAATTTCACACTTTTCCCCATACAGATAATGTCTCCAAATCTTCAAGGCGAAAACAATCGCGGCTAATTCTAAGTCATGAGTAGGATATTTCTGCTCGTGAGGTTTCAATTGTCTCGAAGCATAAGCAATTACCTTACCGTGCTGCATCAGTACACATCCCAAACCTTTGTGAGATGCATCACTGTAGATCACAAAATTTCCCTTTTCATCTGGAAGTGTCAATACAGGTGCAGTCACCAATCTCTTCTTCAATTCCTGGAAACTTTCTTCACACTTCTCATTCCACACAAACTTTTCATTCTTCCTTGTCAACTTTGTTAGTGGGGTGGCTATCTTCGCAAAGTCTTGAACAAATCTTCGATAGTATCCCGCCAATCCTAAGAAACTTCGAACCTCTGTGGGTGTTTTAGGTCGATCCCAATTCATCACGGCTTCAATTTTAGCAGGATCCACCTTAATCCCTTCACTGCTGATGACATGCCCTAAAAACTGCACTTCTTTCAGCCAAAACTCACATTTGGAAAACTTCGCATACAGTTTCTCCTTCCTCAACGTTTCTAAGGCTATTCTCAAATGCCCTGCATGCTCTTCTTCGGTCTTCGAGTATATCAGAATATCATCTATAAACACAATCACAAACTTATCCAAATACTTCTTGAAGACTCTATTCATTAGGTCCATGAACGCTGCTGGTGCATTGGTTAGCCCAAAGGCCATCACCAAGAACTCGTAGTGCCCATACCTAGTCCGAAACGCTGTTTTTGGAACGTCTTCCGGTCTAATCTTTAATTGAAAATATCCTGACCGCAAATCAATCTTCGAGAAACAAGTTGCTCCTTTCAGTTGATCAAATAAATCGTCAATTCTTGGCAAAGGGTATTTATTCTTAATGGTCAACTTATTTAATTCCCGATAATCGATACACAGTCTCATACTTCCATCCTTCTTCTTTACAAATAATACCGGAGCTCCCCACGGCGATACACTAGGTCTAATAATACCTTTCTCCAGAAGATCTTGCAATTGAACTGCCAATTCCTTCATTTCTACGGGTGCCATTCGATAGGGAGCCTTTGACACTGGTTCAGTTCCGGGGGCTAAATCAATGGTAAATTCTATTTCTCTATCCGGAGGTAAACCGGGAAGTTCATCTGGAAAAACATCGAGAAACTCATTCACCACTGGTATTTCCTCTATTTTAGGCACCTCTTGACTAGTATCCATGACATAAGCCATATAGCCCTCGCATCCTTGCCTCAACAACCTCCTTGTTTGAATAATTGTTAAAAATCTCCTATTTTGCCTCTGACCCCTAAAGGTAACCTCTACATTATCAGAGGGTTTAAGGATCACCTTCTTATTCTTACAATCAATTTGGGCATTATTCTCTGTTAACCAATCCATTCCTAAGATAACATCGAATTCACCTAACTGAAATGGTATCAAATTAGCGTAGAAACAATGCCCTGAAATATCAATCTTGCAACGAGGACACACTTGCGTAACCGGAATTCGTTCTGAATTAGCTATTTCTATAACTATAGCTTCACGTAACATGCATACTTCACAATTTAACTTTTGAACAAATTCTTTGGATATAAAGGATTTCGTAGCCCCGGAATCAATTAACACTTTAGCTTTGACAGAATTTACAGGAAGCGTACCTGCCACCACATCCGAATTCTTAATAGCTTCGTTCAGAGTCATGTTGAAAGTCCTTGCCACTGGTCTGATACTTGATGTTGGGGGTGCTGCTTCAATTGCTTGCAGTATTGGATTAGCCAGAACTGGAGGCTTTACTACAGGTACTTTACAGTCTTTCATTATATGCCCTGACTTCCCACAACGGTGACACACAATTCCTGCCTTGCATTCCCGAGCATAATGACCTTTTTGATTACATTTGAAACACGTCACCTCCAACTTTGTACACACCCCCGGATGCCTCTTCCCACAAGTTTTGCATTCTGCCAAGGGTGGCCTAACCAATTTCTGTTGACTCGCATCTTGGATTCTATTTCCTTGGCCCCCATTCCCTGATCCCGGCTTCTTAGGGTTTCCATACTTTCCTGGCTGGAATCCTGGCTTTTTATTTGGCACATTTTGAGAACTGCCTTGCTCTTGTCGTTCCCCCATTGACCCAGCCTTCCTTTTCTTTCCTTCTTTTTCCTTGAAGTATAATTCGCTTTCCCCTTCAGCTATCATGGCCTTTTGCACCACTGCTGCATAAGTCTCCAACTCCAAAACTGCTAGTTTAGTACGAATCCACGGTTTCAATCCTTGTTGAAACCTCTTAGCCTTCTTCCTCTCCGTATCCACATAGGCCGGAGCAAACCTAGCTAGTTCCGTAAACTTGGTTTCATATTCTGTCACCGACATTTTCCCTTGTTTCAGCTCCAAAAACTTCATCTCCATCTGGTCTTTCATATAGTCGGGGAAATACTTTTCCAAAAATAGCTCTGTGAACCTCTCCCAAGGAATCACCTCAGTAGCTTCCAACATCTTCACTGACTCCCACCAGTAAGTAGCTTCATTCTTCAAGAAATAACTTACATATTCAGTTTGCTTGTCTGCTGGGACCCCAACCAGTGCAATGGCTTTTTCCATCTCTTTTAACCAAGACCTCGCCTCCACCGGGTCCGCTGTCCCTTTAAACTCAGGAGGTTTTACTGCCTGGAAAGACTTAAAAGTAATCACCGGAGGAACAGGTGGCTGCTGATGCTGCTGTTGTTGCTGCTGTTGCTGTTGTTGCTGTTGTTGCTGTTGAGCCAACAACTGCTGCTGTAATTGCTGCTGTTGCTGTGCCAGAGTAGCAGTCTGCTGAACAAGAGTTTGTAATATTTGTGCTAAGGCAGGGTCCATCTGACCAACAGGGGGTGGATTAGCCTGTTCACCCTGATCGGTGGTTCGGGTATTTTGTTTCTTCTTTTTGGGTGGCATATTTCTGAAATCAATGAACAATTATATTAGATTCAGGTTCAGAAAATAATAGCTCAAGATGATCCAACTTAAACAAACAATGCATATATTACTGAAAGGTAACTCGAAGTCTCCAACCAATATTCCGGTCAACAATTGATTCACAGGTGCAATAGGATGTTAATCCAAGGTTACACAAGGTATTCACAAGCGTTCAGTAGGTACCATAAAGAAACAATAGTCATAGTGCTAAGATCAACATGGTATCGAAAGTAAAAACAATGCTAGAAGGAAATGATGCTGAAAGTAAATATAAAACGAACAGTAAATAAGATGCTTAAGTAAATGACAGTATAAGGAAATTTAACACAGTTCTGCAAAAGTGATAATGATATATATAGATAGATCAGATACAAGCGTAAGAACAACGCTTCGATAAGGGTACAACATAATACTAAAAGAGAAGACTGCTATCATCTAGTCACAGTACAACAGATATATACAACAAAACTGGTCGCACTGTGAATCCTGACGTACTACTACTGCCATGACATGCCTCTAAATACCACATCATCATACTACCCTAATCATCACTGGTCATCATCGTCATCCGACTCTCCCCGCCAAGCTGATCCCAAAATGCTCTCCAACTCTGCCGTCACCAGACCTAGGGTCACCTGCTGTGTCACAAATGCCGGCTCATCTCGGGATCTCATCCGTCCCCGCCTAATGACAACACGTCTAAGAGCTCGTACTCGCCTCCGGACATCCTCCAGCTCAGCCACCGCTCTATCTCTGTCTCTAGCCCGCTCGTCCTCCCCAGCCCTCATAGCCCTCCATTCTGCCATCTGCCCTAGGAGATAGTCCCTCTCCCGGGCCACTCGCTCGTACACATGATATGGGACAGGCTGAGGAGTATACTGGTATGCTGGCCCATTTACTGAGCCCTGCGATCCTACGAACGGCTGCATAACCCCTGGGGAAATCTGCTGCGGTACAGAAGCCCCTCCTTCCGGATCCTCGTCCGGGTCTGAATCGGAACCAGAAGCAGGTGCCTGAAGTATACACATATATATATTTATATAATTAGACTTCCTATCTCTCACGAAACAATCCTAACCTTTCTCATAACTCTACCCCGACTCCCCACCTAATTGTTTCAGTGACTGTGACCTGTGGCTCTGATACCAACTTGTAACACCCTCACTAGCCAACAATAATATTATAAACTCTTATATGCAATTAAACATTGGTATAGGAGAAATTTTAGAAATTTCGGCATGATGTAATCATAAGCCGGACTAATCACCTGTTTAAGCAACTAAGTAGAACTAAAAACAGTCCACAAGCACCAGTCATACTAATCCATAAGAAAATAAAACCATTACAACCCAGACCGCACACAGGTCACTGTATGAAACAACTATCCATAGCTATTACAACCCAGAACTGAATTAAATAATATACAACCCATCAAATATGATAATCTGCCTACAAATACAGATATAATATAAACAAAGGTATATGTCACTACCCAACCAACCACCTCGACCCTCTGACTGCCTCGGTGACTACCCCAACCCGACGGGCCACTTCTTCCAGACATCTCCTGGCTTAGCTGAGGAAACAGAATTAGCAAGCAAGTGAGCCAAAACGCTCAGCAAGTATATATGCATGAAATTAAAACATCAACAACTGATATGTCTGCAAGATTTTCAAGAATTAACAATCAACAATATATGTCTCGATTAAAGGTTCATCTTTTATCTGAATCATAGAATAGAAGCGGATTGGACTATCATGCATTTTATAAATAAAAACATTTATAAGGTTAGGCTGCTGATCAGTCACGCACTAACCCCGGACAAACGCACACAGCAATGTCCTTTAATGGATCCACGGCACACATTGGCCTTAATTATTTCTGACCACGAATCTGGTCCGACCCTTACGGTCCACATTTTAAAAAAAACTAACAGTCCAATCCTAACTAAACATTAGGTGTCGGAACAATCGACTACCTCAACTGCCGAACACCCTGGACACTTTCGTTCCAGGTTAACATCTCAATTTCACCAAATAAAACAAAGTTGGGTAATCTCTGAATTAAATATCAACAAGTTTGATATGGCAAAAAGGGGTATTGATTTAAGTCAGGTCACAAAAAGGATTAACAAAAACGATATAGTCAACCTGGGGTATAACAATTGAATATTCATAATTAATGGAAATTATTAAAGCAAGTATATCAAGGATAAATCAACTACATAAGAATCAAGTTATGATAATCATAATTCGCTGGACATATAAGTGAAACGGTTTACTTGAAAGAGAGGTAGAACAATATGCTTGCAAGGGATATGGATGTAACCAATTCACTAAAAGAATCATCCAGTCAATAGAATCAATTTAGGGTATAACCATTAGGTATTCGCAATTTCGGGAAATTAACAGAACAATTATAGCAAGAGTAATTTAAATAAGCATATGAATCAGACTTTTATAATCATAACTCATTTGAAAGGTAATTGAAGCAATTTACTTGCCTTAAATAGAAAATCACAGAATCCGAAGCGTCTTTACGTCCTCAGCTTTAGCCTTCCCTTTATCCACAGGATCTACACACAATATAACACTATTTCAGAATCCTGTTTAATACTCGCTAATCAATATAAACATTCCACTTAGTCTACCCCTGCGAATAATTCCCTAATTTACGTTTATTTAATCATATAATAACATTATGTAAGCCACAGATAAAAGTATTTAATCAAATAGCCACATTAACACATATTACATAGATTTTGAAATATGAAGCCCGACTCACAATTCGCATAAATTATATACTTATACCCATTCGTTTTCAAGAAATGATTTTAATATATTTAGAAAAATTTTGACGGCATCCCCTTTATACGGGGGACTGCCAGTCGGAATACAGCCGACACAACCAACATAATCATCAATTAACAATTAAATCCATACTTCAAATAACGTTCCTAATTCACATTTCCAATTTACTAAAATCCCAATTCATTATAGACTAAATAATTAATACCAATTCGACAATGAATTACAATTTATTAGATAAATAACAAATATTAAATAATAAATAATTTTTGGCTCAGAAAATAATCATCATCGCCGTTTTATACCCTCGACTCAAATTAAATCACCGTCGAGGGGGCAAAATCCCGAGGGTGCCCAAAATTAGGGTTTCCAACCCGAGACTCTACACTTACTAATTAAAATAATTTTCTGAAATTATTTTGTAAAATCACGAATCAATAATCAGAAATTTTCCGAAATTTATCGAACCAATACAATCAATGCCAAACAGTTCATGTCACAACCAACACCATTACTAAGTCGAAACCAAGCAACAAGAAGCTCCAATAATCGAAGCATAATTGTAAAAACAGCACTTCGATAACAAGAATGGGGAAGGGAAAAGGAATTCCAAGTTCGAACCAGCACAACAGCACATATACGCTGTAATTGTATCACAACAACGAACAGATACACACGCCCTTTTGTCACTCACACACACACTATGCACGCACACAACTCACACACTCTGCACAGAATTAACACACACACACAGCCACCCACTTCGATGACCAAAATCAGGGGAGGGAATGAAACAATCGACACAACCCAAGAACAACGGACCAAGCCCATACCACAACACACTATATATATATATATAACCACGCTTGTCAATTGATATACCCACAGGTGGAAAACGCAGGGAACAAACACAGCAGCACACACGCGATGACAGGGAAAATAGAGGTGGAGGGTGGCTTTACCAGTAGAGATACTACACGGAAACAGAGCCGAGAGATGCTAATCGGCTGAAATGAAGAGACAAAAATGGAAGTCGGAGAGATTTACTTGAGAGAAAATAGAGAATGTTCAGGAAGGGTCGAGAGAGAGATTGATTGTATCTGTTGAAAAACTAGGGATTGAAGGTTTTTAATTTGGGGAAGAAAGAATTTAGTAAACTTCAAATCTAATTACTTTTAATTCAAACAATTAGAATTCCAATAGTAAAATAACAATTAAATAGATATTAACTAAAAAAAAATTACAAAAATTATTTTTAAAATGTAGAGAACAAAATTAGCTACCTCCTCATATTTATAAAATATTTTTAGGATCAAAAACGAATTAAATACAAATTTTACAAGATTAAACCATTAAATTGGAAAATAATTCGTAAAATCAATTTAAAATCCCTGAAACCCAAAAACAATTCGCCAAATATTTTTAAAAGTCATGTAAACTAATAAAATCAATAATGAAAAAGATTTCAGGATTTCTGCTAATCCCGAGAATTTATAAAATTCACAGAAGGTAAATATAACGCAATTAAATAGGAAATAAATCCCAAAAATATAATTAAAATAGTCGGGCTTACATAACACATATAAAATATCTATCTGACCTCCAATTAATATTCCACAGACACATCACCTCCACAACAATTTATATACTCCACATAATTTATTTAATATAAAATAGATAACTCTTAATAATTAAATATTCTGAAATTTCTAAGGCGTTATAAAGGGTCTCACCCCTCACCTCAGAACTACGTTTTTGGCTTGATTCTTGATATTCATCAAGGTACGTAGGCATCTTGTTAGGACCGAGTTAGTCCCCGACAACAAGAGCAGCCATTAAAGCTCGAAGCTCCCACAAATCTTAGTAGTTAATACGCAATAAATATACCCTACTTTTTATTCCACAACACTAAGTATGGAATAAATATTCAGAGAATATTTAATGAGTTAAAATATTTAAAGAATATTTGGGAATATGAAAGAATATCTTTAATCAGAGTATTTCTCAAAATAATCCCTGAAGAAATATCAGGAGAATATTTATTGAATAAATAAATATTTAAATGAATATTCAAAACAATATTCATTAATTAATAAGACCTGAAAAGAATATTTAAGGTAATATTCATAATTAATTAGGAATTTAAATGAATATTCAAAAGTAATATTCATTTAATGAATAATATCCTAAATGAATATCAAGTAATATTCATTTAGTAATCCAAGCCTTAAGGAATATTCGAGATAATATTCGATAATTAAATCAAGCTTCAGATGAATATTAAAATAATATTCATCAAGTATTTAATATCTTAAATGAATATTCAAAAGTAATATTTATTTAATAAAATAATATTCTAAAGGAATATCCAAATAATATTCATTTAATAGTCTCATCTTTAGAAGAATATTCGAAATAATAATCGATAATCTATTCGACTTTGAATGAATATTGAAAAATATTATTCGTCGAATGGTTATGTTCAAATAATTATTTGAAGTAAGGATCGTTAAAATAATTAGTCTCGAACGAATATTCAAATAATATTCGTCGCCCAAATAATAGAAAATATTTACTTAAATATTTTCCTCCGAGGTAATCTCGATATATCGAGGAATATTGACTCCCAGTCTATACTTGATTAATAAGATGTATATGCCCTTCTATGAGGGTCTTACAACACCCGGCTTATAACTGATATATAACTATCTAGCTTATAAGCCAACAATAACATTCAGGGAACAAGTATATCAATTCAACTTGAAAGTAGGCATGCATGCAATGGCATATGTATATCAGCAATCATATATATATATATTTATTCAATCACAACAACAGCCTAAAAGAAGGGAATTGAAACTTGCCTGGTAGTCGAGTACGGTAAGGGGTAGTGGTAGCGGGTCCCGGTTCAGCTTGGTGATCTATAAATAGCCAAGGCATTCGGGATTAATCACTTAACATATTAAAAGTTAAGTTATACTTAAATCGAAACACGTTCTCGAGTTATCTCGTTATACCCCTTTTAGTGGATTACTTATTATCACTGATCCGACCCGACATTCGTTCGTTAATACGACATGTCACTGCACTTATACTTGGGACATACTTAAGTCATATGAGTTCTAAGGTTGATCGTTACGAACCAATATTATACTCTGAGTTTTATCGCCCGTTTTCTAAGTGTTTTACCGAAGTTATAAAAGAGTCGTCTTTTAGGGGTTCGTTCGCGTTTAACCTTGACTCGAACATTTTTAATAAATCGAAAAATGCTCTTTTTGACATACGGTTTTCTTTCACACCTTCCTTCTTACCCCTAGTATTTATTTACCAAGATTCGCCATGACGTTACATAGTTTACGAGGGTTCAATTTCAGTTACGAACTTTCGTTTACGGATTCGAACTACTTTTAGTAATTTGGTCATAAATCCTAAACCGTAAGTCCGTTTCACGTGATCTTTATATCAAAACGAATCTTAGAACATTACCTATCCTATCATGGCAGATAAGGTCTCTGGACAGTAGGGGTTCGACATGGAAAATGGCATACAAAACATGGTATTGTAAAATCGGGCATTATAACAGCTGTAAATCAAATATCTATCAATTTCGAATCTTCCCATAAACATAGTATCCAACCCAAACAACATATACATGACTTATATACATGAACTGAGGCCAAGCAATGCCTTTCCGTTCATCTAGCTATTTACATCATTAATCCAAAAATCCATACGTAATCATGCTTATAATCTTAACATAACCATAACTAAGTTATAACTATCATAAACATGCTTAAATCTCAAACAAGGGTTAGGGTTTCAAGAGATTTATACCTTCCTTAGATAGTGATATAGCCTTACTAAGCCTTGTATGGTCCTTAGGAGTGATTATGCTTGCTAGATCAACCATGAAAACTCAAGAAAACAAAGTTAGTACTTGATGAACACTATTCACCCTCCTCTTGTTTGATTTTTTTGAAAATGGAAAAGGATGAGTTTGAAGCTAAGATTTTGAGGAGATAAGTTTTATGAAATGTAAGACTCACCTTAATTATTTCAAGAACAAACAATGGTGGGAAGGTGGAGTTTGGATTTGGAATTAAGGGTGAGGCCGAATGGTCTTGAAATGGGGGGGGGAGAGTTGCTTGGTTCTTTTGATTTTTTTGTGTTTTAATCTCATTCACTCTCATCCACTTACAACATAATATCTTGTAAAAGTCACTTTATTAAAGTGATGAGGTGTTGGATGATCAAATGGCAAGACATGTGTTGGTTTTATGGTGGTTAAAGCTTAACTAGGTAGTTACTTGCTAAGTACTTAGTTCTTCCTCTAAGGTGCTAGTTCCTTGCTTCTAGTTTAGTTACTAGATATTTATACTAGTAGCTTGCACAAGACTCTTGCTTCCTCTGCTTGTTTCTGTGTCCGGTTATTACCCGTTTCGATTGATCGTTCGTGAGAATATTTCACGGATTTCTAATTAGGGTTTACCGGGAATCCTCTTTAATATTAATACTTTCATTCTCCATCTTTCATTCTAACTTTCCATTTTAAATTCCTTTAATCCATTCGTTAAATACTTAAGGCTATCAGTGTCCAAGGAACTCTCGGAGAAAATAAAAGTGCGGTTTTTCAGAATCCGACAGCTTTTACATACACTTATTTTCCCCCTGGATCACTAATACGAACTCGGAAATCCGTTCCGAATACTTCTATATAGTGTCGTCTTATATTATTATATACTCCCACCCAAAACACTATTCATTCTGTATTCTTTACTTGTTCTCTTAGGGTTGTATAATTGTCCGTATTCTCTTTCGATCGTTCCTTAACCTTTTTACGGAACTGCTGGATTAATCGTTATCGATCTGGATGACATGAGAGTATTCTCTTGCTTGAAGTTGCCATATCTTATTCCCTTAGAATATAGATTATTCTTACCTATGTTGTCACCCTTTAGCATTCTTCAAGACATAAACATAATAAAGTCGAATTCCATTCATTCTTTCCCAAATATCAATTATTACATTGTAGCCGTATCCACTATTCATTCTTACATCAATAAATACATAAAAGTTTTAATTCCACCCAAAATCTGGGTTCTTACAGCATAGGCTAGGAAGATTCTTATTGCCTCAAGTCTTGCCACTGGAGCAAAAGTTTCATCAAAATCTATCCCTTCTTCTTGAGAATAGCCCTTTGCCACTAATCTAGCTTTATTTCTCACAATTATGCCATTTTCATCTGTCTTATTCTTGAGAACCCATTTAGTACCTATGACACTTCTATCATCAGGTTTGGGCACAAGTTTCCATACTTTATTTCTTTCAAATTGGTTTAGCTCTTCTTGCATTGCTAAGACCCAATCTGGATCTAGAAGGGCATCTTCCACTCTCTTAGGTTCCTCTTGAGACAGGAAGCTACTGTATAGACATTCTGCTTGAGTGGCCCTTCTAGTTTGGACTCTTGAATTTGATTCACCAATGATTAACTCAAATCGATGATCTCTAGTCCATTTTCTTGCAGGTGGAAGGTTTGATCTTGATGAGGTTGCTTCATTTCCATGAGCATGATCATGTTGATTTAGCATTGAATTTTGACCTTGAGAGACTCCCCCTGAGTTTGTTGTCCTTGCTGAATTATGAAGTTGACTGTCAATGGATGCATAATTTTTCCTGTCGACGGATGCTTAAGAATCTCTGTCAACGGATGCATCTCTAATATTGTCAACGGATGCTCTAGAATGACTGTTAACGGATGCTTCATTTCCAGTGTAAGCATCACTTCTAGTTGGTACAACGACTCTTGGTGGATCTCTGTGGTCATGATCTTCATCTTCCACAATATCATCATAGTACATTCTTCCTTCACCTTCATTCTCAAATTCCAACTTTTCATGGGAGTCTTCATCATTTAGACCTAGAATCTTTTGATCATCAAACACAACATGTACAGATTCCATAACAATGTTGGTTCTTAGATTGTAGACTTTGTAGGCTTTCCCTGCTGCATATCCAACAAAAATAGCTTCATCTGCCTTTGCTTCAAATTTGCCCAAGTTATCTCCATGATTCCTTAGCACAAAACACTTACATCCAAAGACATGAAGAAAAGCTAAAGTTGGTTTCTTGTTGGTTAACAACTGATAAGGAGTCATTCCTCTAGCTTGATTGACCAAGGAAATATTATGAGTAAAGCATGCAGTGTTGACAGCTTCAGCCCAGAAATATGTTGGTAACCTTGATTCACTTAACATTGTTCTAGCTGCTTCAATGAGATTTCTGTTTTTCCTTTCAACAACCCCATTTTGTTGAGGTGTTCTGGCAGCAGAAAACTCATGGAAAATTCCATTTTCTTCACAGAAAATCTTCATTGTGGAATTCTTGAATTCAGTACCATTGTCACTCCTGATTCTTTGTACTCTGTCTTCAGAACCATTGTTTAGTATTCTGAGGTGATTGATGATGATTTCACTTGCACAATCCTTTGAGTGCAGGAAGAAGGTCCATGTGAACTTAGAAAAATCATCTACAATCACCAGACAGTATTTCTTCTTTGAAATAGACATGACATTTACTGGACCAAATAAGTCCATATGCAGCAATTGAAGAGGCTTAACAATGGATGACTCTGTCTTGCTTTTGAAGGATGATTTCTTTTGTTTCCCTAATTGGCAGGCATCACACAGTCCATCTCTGACAAATTCCAATTGAGGGATTCCTCTAGCAAGATCCTTTCTTACCAAATCATTCATAACTTTAAAATTCAAATGTGACAGCTTCTTATGCCATAGCCAACTCTCATCCTTACTTGCTTTGCTGAAGAGACAAGTAATGGATTCTGAGCATGCTGAATTGAAGTCAGCTATGTAAACATTTCCTTTTCTAAAGCCTGTCAATACCACATTGTTGTCTTCCTTGGCAGAAACAACACAGGCTTCTTTTGTGAACTTTACTTCATAGTCTTTGTCACAAATCTGACTGACACTCAACAAATTGTGTTTCAAACCTTCAACTAAAGCCACTTCTTCAAAGATGACATTGTCTTTTGAAATCAGGCCATATCCCTTAGTATATCCTTTGTTGTCATCTCCAAAGGTAATTCTAGGGCCAGCTCCTTCCTTGAACTCTGTGAGCAGGGTTGAATCTCCTGTCATGTGCCTAGAGCATCCACTGTCTAGGTACCATAGATTCCTTCTGTTTCCTTGCACACATTCCAAAAACAAATCAAGTTGATTTTGGTACCCAAGCTTCTTTGGGTCCTTTCTTGTTAGCCTTTGACTTTGCACTCTTAGCATTCTTCAACTTAGGTGTAGATGCTTGAGTGATGGGGTTTGAAAAATGCTCATTTGCATGAATATTTGATGCATGCATTTGAGGAAAATTGGCACACATATTATTCATGCTAGGAATGCTCCATGACATTTGTGGCACATTCACAGATTGAAAATAAGGATTAGACACATATGACATGTTCACATATTGATTTGAAAAACTAGCATTCTGATACAAACCAGGCATTGCAGGCATACATGGTATTGTTTGAGGTACATGAACAAGAGCCTTGTTGACAATCTTGCAATTAGAAGATAGGTGATTGACACTATTACAATTACTACAAGTTTTCCTAGGAGCAAACTTGTGAGGAGAATAATTGTTTTTCTTGTTGATGCATATCTTACCATTTCTGTTCTTTTTCTTTTTACCCTCAATTTCTACCTTTTCATTATCTGATTTACCAACAGCCTTTTTGTTATGTAAATCACCTGCCTTAGCCTTCCCACTAGATTTGGTTTTGCTACTCTCACCACTAACAAAGTTCTTGTTGACTGGACCATACTTGATATCCAGTTTCCTGAGTTCCTTCTTACTAACAAACTTTTTGTTAGTCGACGGATACCTCTCATCCGTTGATGGTTCATCTGTCAACGGATGATCACTATCCGTTGATTCACAAATAGTCTCTAGATCCTCAAGGCCAGGTTCTAGCTCCTTTTTCTTTTGAGTCCAGGTATCCTTCACAAACGATTCTATTCCCTGGACTTCTATTATGTTTTGATAAATATTCCTACAACTTTGAAATTTAGCAATTATCCCTTGTTCTTTTTCAAGCTAGTCTTTTAAAATCAGTTCTCTTTTTAACACAGCTTCAAGTTCACTTTTAGCATTATTGCAATCAACTCTCATTTTCTCAAATTCTAGAAATTGAGCTTCTAGAGCAGCATTTCTATCACTTAAAAACAGATTAGACTCTTTAATCCTATTGTTCTCTTTAGTAAGTGATTTAAGAGTAACACTTAAGTGATATAGTTCAGTAGACATTTCATCTATAACACTATTGCATTCCTCTTTGGTGAGCTCAGAGAGATTAGTAGAAAATACTTGATTGCTAGCTGAACTTGCTTCCTGCTCTCCAGAATCAGCCATCAATGCAAGGTTGACAAACTCAACATCATCATCAGAATGATTGTCATCAACAGTCCAGTCATACTCGTGGGTCAAGAATGCCTTTCCTTTCTGCCTGAGAAGATCAAAATATTTCTTCTTGTAGTAAACAGTCTCAGTTGACTTTCCCTTGTTCTCAGATCTAGGTTTCCTGCATTCACTTATCATGTGACCAGCAATTCCACAATTGTAGCATTTAATTTTGGATTTATCCACATAGTTGCTTGTGGAAAAATCCTTGTTAAATGGCTTGGCCACCCCAGAGTTTCTCTTGAATTTCAGCTTAGAGAATCTCCTAGATAGAAAAGCTAAGTGCTCATCTATCTCATCCAATTCATCCTGCTGAAGGACATTCAATTCATCAGACACATTTTCCTTGCTCCTGCTTGATTCTGCTCTACCTTTACAAACCTCCCTGTTTGGTGTAGAACTAGCAGCTTCTGTCCTTTCCTCCTTCTGCTCCAAGTTGGCAACAAGGGCAACTGACCCACTTTTCTTTTGAGACTTCTCAATCTCTTCATCCTGCTCCATTTCCAGCTCATATGTCTTTAAAGTTCCATAGGGCCTTTCAAGAGTAAATGTCTTGTACTCTTGAGTGTTTCTTAGAGAAACAGTCATTGGTTTCCATTCCTTGGGCAGTGATCTCAGAAATTTGAGATTAGAATCTTTAACTTGATAGATTCTTCCATACAGTTTCAAACCATTTAGTAGCTTTTGAAATCTACTAAATGTATCATTCAATGTTTCTCCACTCTTAAAGTGGAAATGTTCATACTGTTGGATAAGTAGCATCTTGTTTTCCCTCACCTGTTCTGTTCCTTCACAAAGGGTTTGAACAGTGTCCCATACTTCCTTGGAGGTAGTACAGTTAATAACATTGTCAACCATGTCTGTTTCTAGACCATTGAACAGTATATTCATGGTCTTTTTGTCTTTGTGGACTTCTGCAATATCTTCAAGACTCCATTCAGAAACAGGTTTGGGAATGAGAGTGTCAGGAACATCTTCAGCCAGGCCAACTCTTGTTGCAGTCTTCATTGGAATGTGAGGACCCTTGTCAATGCAATCCACAAAACCCTCATCAATAGACAAGAGATGTAGACGCATTTTTACTTTCCAGTGAAAGTAATTCTCTCTATCAAGAACTGGAATCTTTACTCCATAATCCTTCTTAGACATGTTGGAAGTGTGTTGATCTTTAAACTTCAAATATGTTAGAAGCTCGCTCTGATACCAATTGTTATTCCCAGATTACACACTTGTATAATTGTAGAAGGGGGGGTTGAATACAATTCTTGATATTTATAAATTTCTGATAAGAACTCCAGAAATCTATACTTAGATAATTGCTGTAAAAAGATTAATGCACAAACACATAAAAATCAGGTGGTTAAATGCACCACCTGAAGCTTTTATTCGAAGAAAACTCTGTGATACAAAAGTACACAGCTTCTGTTTTACAACTCTTTGCTTTCTTTGGATATTCAACAAAAACCCTAAGCAAATGTATCTGTTTTCTTAGCTTCTAAAGAGTTGCTTCACTTGGTTATAAATCCCAAGTTTACAAGTACTACTGGAATAAGATAATATTAATCTAATTCTAGTTGACTTGCTACTACACTCCAAATACACATGTAGCCGAAAGGTTGTCCTTGTGAACAGACAAGTCTCCTGTACCTTTCTTGTATTCATAGTGTAAAAGGAATGCTTCTTTCTTCTGTGTTTCCAAAGTATGGTTGCCATACTGCTTTTTGTATCTACTATCAACCAATGTGATCTGTCAGTCAAACCTGTCCTTATCAACGGCTAATCCCTAGCTTAGCATAGAAGTAAGTGTCAATGATTATCCGTTGATATTGTACACTGACATCCGTTGATGATATATTGAGCTGTATCCGTTGATATAGTGGATTTGAGTTGTATCCGTTGATAGAGTTTTGTCTTCATCCGTTGATACACTTTCACTTATACAGAATTACATAGCATAGCTTATTTACAATTGGCTACCCTATTCTGCCTATCCATTGATGGTCAACATGACTGTGGATAAAAACACTATCAACTGATAACATAGAGATACTGCAGTATGCTACAAAACCTCATACGTTGATGAGCTACCTGTCAACGGATAGAGTTATAAATCCTCATTCGTTGACAGCTACAAAACCTTATACAATTTGATTGATTGTGAAGTTATCATCAAATACAACATATTCCTAACAACAAAGAAGTATGGAGTAATGGTTGATAAGACACCTATTCAAAAAAGAGAAATAAACAGCTTCGAATGTCAGAAAGAATTTGCTGAAAGAGACATCAATTATGTCTCCTTGGATCTGGATGATAGTAAGCAAAATGCAACCAAATACACCATCTGGCACACAGATGGAAGTAGAATGATGGATGTTGACAAGGATTTCAATATGATAATAGAGTCAACAGTGTTAAACAGATACAACCTCAAAATGACATCTTAAGTAGTGACGCGCAGAGTCGAATTCTTTGTGTTGGAAAGAATGGTGGAGCTTATGGAAAGTTATGGCAATGTCCCTAAACCAGCCATGGAACATATCCAGAAATACTATGCTGAAAGATATGCTAAATTCTATGAGAAGTATGGTGACTGAGGAATCATGATGATGCCAACTTGGGTATGAGTTCAGATGAGGGAAAAGTTTTGTCTAAGTATGACTGGGCAGAAAGAATGTCCTCTTATACACTTGCAGAAATGAATGCTTATGAAGCAGGAAAAGCATTCAGAACTACTGAAGAAGAATTCAAAACTGCTGACAAACCACCCAAGTCTGCCAAACAGACTGCTGAAGATTTGGAAGCTCAATTGAAAGAAAACTACAAGAAAATGAACAAGATGAACAGTGAAGAACCAAACTATCAGCCCTGTGTACTTGATAATCCTCTCAGAATCATAGATGGGAAAGAAGAAATCTATGTCGATAGCTTTCATAAATTGAGGACCAGTATCTTGAGGAGTCTATATTGGAAAGTTATTGGATCACTCCACAAGCTAGAAATGCTATGTGCTTGGGAACTAGAGGTGATCTTTGATCAAAGAAGAGATGAAGATCCAAAACTAGACGGAAAAAGGAGAGTAACTCTGACTACATTTCCTGGTAGAAGATTCAAAGTTGATGAAGGCATTCTAAAATTCAGAACCTATGTCAAAGATAAAATTCTTTGGTTAGAATTTCAGGATGCATCAAGGACAGTCTCCCCAAACATTCAGAAGTACATTGATGAAATTGAAGATGATGCTAGATCTCCTGAAGAAAAAGTCTTAGTAGAAAATCTCTAGAAGGCATTGCAAGAAGCTCTCGAGAGAGAGGAAGAAGTCAGAAAGAAAATGAAAGCTCAATAACAAGTTAAGCAAATTTTTATACCTGATTAATCCAGAGAAGCAACTTGTTTTTGAAATTAGATCATTGTCCCTTGTAATGCTTAATGCTTGGGAATGTTCTAGAACTCATTTCACATTCATCAGAAATAAAGTTTTAACTATTCTGATCTATGTTAGTTAAGTTATCAGCATGCTTTAATTGAAAATTTGTTGTTATTGTCCATAAAAACAAATTGGGGGAGATTGTTGGGATTTATGGGTGATAGCTTAGAGACAACTTAACTAGATTTTATCATACTTAGTTTTAGCTAAGTAGAACATACTGTCACAGCCAGAGTATGTTCTTGTGACCAAAGTAATTGCTGTAATTTAATAAGTATGTATCTTGGAAGAAGTTCATTCAAATGTTCAAGCCTCAAGATTACATCAGTTTGACAGCAAGAATAAATGTTACTGTCACAACATTGACAGTAAGGTTACAAGAAGACAGCATGTTGCAAGTCACGACAACAGACTCCATCTGACAGCAACATTGGTGAAAGCATGAGACATCAACATTCTCACAGTTTGACAGCAAGTCTGGGATTCCTAACAGCAACATTAACGGGGATTTATACTGTCAACCATGGAACATTCTCTTGATAGTATACTTGGCGGTTAAAGTTACTGTCTCACTGAATTATTTGAATTGGGGATTTATCTCAGTCAAACCCGTGACAGTTTAGATGTTCAAGAAATAGATTTGCTGCAACTAGTCAAAGATTGTAGCAGACCTGCAAGACTACGACAGAAGCTTGAGAGATCACAAGACAAAGCTCGTCAATTCAAGAGTATGACAAATCTACATCTACTAGAATTGTATTAGCTTGAATTAGAAAAAATCTAGGTTGCTTTACATATAATGATAACTTTGTTTGTATAGCAATTTAGGAAAGTCACATGGGTGTGCAAATTCTAAGGAGCTACCACTTGAAAATGACAGCAGCTCCACAACACATGTGACATAGATGTTAGAGCAAATTAGTCTACTTAGAGAATCATCTCTCATTCTTTTCTGTATTCATCAAGAAACCGAAGCTTGAGAAAATACTTTCTCTCAAGGTTGTAGCAACACTTTGCAAAATAAATAAAACATTTCTTTTATGAGAATATCTTGAGTTATCACTTGTGTTTACAATTCTTGTACTGATAGTTTAAAATCTTTATTATTGTTGTTGAAATAAAGATTTGAAGTTATCAGTATTGCATTCAACCCCCCCTTCTGCAATACTCCGGGACCAACAACTGGTATCAGAGCAAACAAATTGATATACTAATCTAAGATCATGATGAGTATACAGAAATCAAGTGGTATCAAGATTCCAGTATTTGATAAAGAGAACTACAACTTTTGGAAAAGAAAGATCTTGTTATTTATCAAAGCTGCACATCCACTATACTTGGGAATCCTTGAGAATGGTCCCTTCATTCCTCAGAAAAAAGTAGCTGCTATTACTGTCAATGATGAAGTAATTCCAGCTCATTGGGTTGCAAAGAGACCCTCAGAATACACAGAGTCTGAGAAAGAAAAAGTAGCCTTGGATGACTACTTACAACTCATCTTGCTTGACTCTTTCACCTTGGACAAAGCCATGTGTGTAAATGTTATGGGATGCTCATCTGCTAAAGAGATGTGGAACAAGATAGAGTTGCTGTCTGAAGGAAGTGAAGAGGTCAGAGAAAATCAAAGACAAATTCTTGTGTCACAATATGAAGCCTTTATGGCTAAGCCTGGTGAAGACCTCACTCACATGTTTGAAAGATTCAGTAAGCTAATAGCTGAGCTACAAATTCATGGAAAGTTCTATGACAAAAAGGAGATTAATGTGAAGTTTCCACTCACTCTTCCTGAGCACCTTGAGCACAAAATCACTGCCATAAAAGAAGGGAGAAACTTGAATGATGTTTCTCTTGAGACTCTTTATGGTGTGCTTAAGTCATATGAACGTGAACTCTTTCAAAAGAGAGCTATTCAAACTGGAGCCAAAGGAAAGATGGCAAACATGTCCGGTGCCCTTGTAGCTCATGAGCCACATGTCTCTCTGCCAAGTGAATCTTCACAAAGTTCACAACTAACACAAGTGCCATCTCTGAAGATTGAGGAGGTGTTGAATGATGAGGAGAAAGTGGTTCTACAACTCAAAGATGTTAAAGATGAAGACTTCTACTCATTAAAAAAAGGATACAAATGAATTTTATTTATTTTGTTATTAATATTAAAAAAATCATATTTACTATCTGGGCTTTATCTTGAGATCTAGAAATCAGATTTGGATGATATTACAGCTCACGCGAAGTTCATAAAATTACCTTTAATTTAATGACGATTCAACAATTATTATCGAAATGAAAACACTCAGAATCTTAAGAGAAAATATAATTACAAATTTTTACATTAATCCAATTATATCCTTATATATAATAGCATAAGAGGGATCTTATCCAAATTTTTATTCTGGTCACTGTACTAACAAAATCATATAATGAGTTGGATTAAAGTAGACGATCAAGATTAGATCACAGTATATAACTATAAATATTAAAAAAGGAGTCATGCATTGCACGGGTTATATGCTAGTATATAAAAAGTGTAAGAGTGATCTTACCCATAATTTTGGTTTGATCTTTTGGTTTGGTCCCTGTACTACCAAATTAATCTCAACCGTCAAATCTAATATTTTTAAAAATAGACGATCAAGATTATATCATATTAAAAAAAATTATAATCTAAAAAGGATATAACTAAAAAATTTGTATTAGAATTGAATTTTAAAAAGAAAATTATAATATGAAAAGGATATAATTAAAAAAGGATACAATTGAATTTTTTTATTAATATTAAAAAAAGTTTATATTTACTATTTGGGCTATATCTTAAGATCTAGAAATCAGATTTGGATGATTTTACGGCCCATGCGAAACTCACAAAATTATCTTTAATTTAATGATGCTTTTAACAATTATTAACGAAATGGAAACACTTAGAATATCAAAAGAAAATATAATTACGAATTTTTATATTAATCATATTCAGGGTAGAAGTCCTACATTGATAATTTTATTCAATGTAGAAAATCAAATTATATGATTTAAATCATTGACATATACTTTTTCGTATTTCAATATAAATACACTTTTTAGCTTACATGTTAAAAAATAAAATATTTTTTATGCTAGATCCATCATTTTCATCTATTTATTTTATGATTTAACGGTTCTTATTTATTTTGTTGTACTGAAGACCAGACTACCGACTACCAAAGTTTTGAACAAAATCACTCTTACACTTACTAGCTTATAGCCCGTGCAAAGTACGGGTTAATTTTAATTTTTTATTTTATTTATAATGTAATATTATTAATCACACATTAAAAAGTATTAAATATGTGATTATAATAACATATTAAATATGTGACTAATATTTAATATTTATAATTTATAATCACATATTTATAATGTAATATAAAAGTATTAAATATGTGATTATAGAAAATATAACATATAAATATGGAAAAAAAATTAATATAATTATAGATATTAAAAAAGGAGTCGTGCGTCGCACGGGTTATAAGCTAGTAAGTGTATTGTGATATTATGGTTCAGGAACTTCCTTTTGGACTTGGATGTGGTACCTAATTTGCCTAGGAGCTTGACAGTGTATTGTGATAACACTGGTGCTATGGCAAATTCGAAGGAACCGCGAGATCACAAAGCAGCTAAACATATTGAACGTAAGTATCATCTCATACGAGGAATCGTAAAGCGAGGAGATATAGTTGTGGCTCACATATCATCAGATGACAACCGGGCAGATCCTTTCACAAAGAGTTTGCCAACCAAAGTTTTTGACAGGCATGTGGAAGCGATAGGAGTCAGATGGATGGACACATAGTTTTTTGTGTAATAGTGGATTAAATAAACACTGATATACTCATAGAATATTTTGAGTATAAGTGGGAGATTGTTGGTGTATACTGAAAATATTTATTTGAAGTATATACATTTATTTCTAGCCTATTTTATTGAGAATCATTTAAATGTTTACATGTTGTCTAAATATTATATATTGTGAATAATCTAGTATCAAATGGGATATAGAATATTAGATTATTAAATACGGTTTATATAATATAATATGGTTCACAGCACAGGTGGTGTTAGACAATCCACTGGAATGGCTGTAGTATTATTTAGATTAGTTTATATTGACTAATAAATAATACTAGTATACTTTGTGTATATTGAACAGGATCAAATTTAGAATTGTTCCCTTATACTGATTAAGAAGGTGAACTAAGATTCTATGTTATTATTAATGCTTAGGTTCTTAATCCAGATATAGTAATTGACACGTGTATATTATTTACATGTTTTGATTTATATATGAAATAATTCTTTTGATTTATTTCATTATATTTTGGGTGATGGAATAATATATATGGTGAATATTATTTATTGAAGGAATCCATGTCCTGATAATATTCGGGTTAATGATGTCCCCTTGAAAGCTCAAAAAGATTTAATTATGTGAAACCCTGCAGGTGGATTTATTCCGGCATAATTAAATAAAGGTTGAGTGGATGATCAAGGATAAAAGATATTAATTAAATGAATTATCAGTAATTTATTTAATTAATGGACATGCGATATTTTAAACATGGGGAATTTAATAAGCAAATAATATTGGAACCGAATTAATTAATTAAATTACGGTATTGGGAAAGGTAGTGCAAATATTAATTCTTTAATGGATTGAATTAATATTTAATTACATTGGGCTAGGCTCAAGATGTAATTAGAAGGCCCAACCTAATTGTCCATGATCCCAATTGTAGCCTATATATATTCTTATTCTCTTCTTGCGAGGGCTGGTCGAAAAAATTTTGTAGCCACCCAGGAGCAAGAAGAGAGGTTAACTTGAGAAGACGAAGGTCACACTTCGCTCAAGGGAATTTGGGAATACAATAGAAGAGCGTGGAATCAACCGTTAACAAGGTGACTTTTCTATTCGTACTCGTTAATTGTTAGTGTATCAAAAATCGCAGTGCCAAGATCTGATTGTCCCAACAATTGGTATCAGAGCTAGGTTCAATGGTTCTGCGATTTTTGATACGATGTCCATGTCGTAATTATATATGCATGTATGTATGGTGGTGTGCTTGGATAATAATCTTTTTGCAGGTTGTTTAGTATCCACTATTATGGCCATGTATATTTTAATTATGTGTTTGGATCCCACGTGGTTTAATCGTGGTTATTTTGTTTGGTTTCCACGTGGTTTATTGTGGTTGTAAAACACGAGGGTTGATCGTGTTAGAATAGATTTACAAAATTAGTTTTGTATTAGATCTAATTTTTTTGTAATTGTTTGTTGGATTTTATTAAGATCCGGATATTTTGTAACAATTACGTGCGATCGGAAATCGAAACGGAGACAAAAATTTGTCCGCTGCGTAGCTGTTGGTTCGTATTATTACTACAGAACAGTGGCTGTTGGAAAATTGATTCAGAACAGAATTCTGGCGACAGAGGAGAAGCCGCGGCGCGTGAAAAAAACTGGTCAAAGGCGGTAACGCAGGTCAGACCTGCGTTACAGGTGTATTTGAACTGTAACGCAGGACGCACAGGCGCAACAGCCCTTCCAGGGCTGTAACGCAGGCAGAAACTGCGCAACAAGGGGGAGTAACGCCACTACAGTCTGCGCAATAGCTGTTTTCTGGCAGAATTTGTTTTTTTCAACAGAACAGGGCTGGAAATTTTTCAAGGGGCCATAATAGTGGAAAAATTTTTATTTTAATTTTTTCCACTGATTTTTGATTATTGATTTAAATAATTAATTATGTGTGTTGTTAATAATGTGTGTAATTATTTTTTAATTGCATGTTTAACATAATTAGGACGACATGGACATAGTATTTATTTATTATGCTTTAATCATGTATAGCATGCTGTTATGTTATGTGTTTTTTGTATTTTGATACATGTGGACTGCGATTAAATAACATAAGGCGATGCATGCTAGATAAAATTCCTCAATTTTAAATAAAATACTAAGTGGGTGAGGGAATTAATTAGGAATTAAATCCCACGGTCTCCATTATTGTTTGTATGTAATTTTAACACTAAGACGAATATAAATTATATATAGTCCACCCTAACGTGGCATATGATTTATGGTGTCAGGTAGTGTTATGGATATTACTAGGACAAACTTCCTAAATTAATTACGAATATTGAAAGGTATACATGCCACACAACGTGGCATACCAAGTTTCATAGAATTCGATTAATTAGAAGGGTACCACTGATTAAATATAGATTTTTGATATTGAGAGAAAGGATGATTCTGTCTAGAAAGGGGTCTTAAGTGACGCCTCTTGACAATGCTCCCCCCGATCTGGGAATTATCCAATTATCGATTATTGATTTGAAATATTTAATGGTGGCATCCGGTCTTATTGCTATTAATTTAGGATTTGATAATGGTATACACTTAGCTATGAAAGGTAATATATAGTCCACCCAAACGTGGCGTATTATTTAGTAATAGGACCGAAGTAATATTTAAACGAATTAAGTGGTATATATGTCACCCATCGTGGCGTACCAGATACTTATGGTGTTTAAATATTAGTGCATTAATTTTAATTAATTGTTAGAGGAAACCAATAGGATTTAAGATTTATGCAACTATCTGATTATGTGTTACATGTATGACTCTCAGGATTAGATCATTATGGGCTTTAATCCACTATTCACCATACTTAAGGATAACAAACTTACTGGACCGAACTATATTGAATGGAAACGTAATTTGGACATAGTGTTGACTGCTGAGGAGTACAAATTTTGTACTTATGAACCCAAGCCAGATCAGCCTGCTGAAGATGCTCCTGAAAGTGAGAAGGAGTATTATAAGCGGTGGGTTAAGGCTGATGAGATGTCGCGATGTTACATTCTGGCAGCAATGTCGGGTGTTTTGTAGCATCAGCATCAGGCTATGCCCACTGCTTCAGATATGCTCTTTAATCTCAAGGAACTTTTTGGAGAACAGAATAGGGCTGCTTGGCAAGTAGCAATGAAGGCTTTAATGAACACTCAGATGGCTGAAGGAACACCTGTAAGGGATCATGTTCTCAGGATGATGTCTCATCTGAATGAGAAGGAGATCCTTGGTGCTGATATTGATGGGGAAACCCAGATCGATATCATCCTTATGAGTCTGCCCAAAAGTTTTGAGCAGTTCCGCTTGAATTACACCATGAACAAAAGGATGTATAGTCTCGCGGAACTTCTGACAGAACTTCAGGCAGCTGAAGGACTCTTTAAGCAGAATGTTCAAGTGAATGTGGCTGAGAAAGATTCTTCCTCTAAGCCGAAAGGCAAGAAGAAGAAAAAGGTTCAGACACAGGAAGCTGGGAAGGTTTCTAATGCAGTGGGAGTTCAAGGTGCTGTGAAAAAGCCTAAGGGCAAGTGCTTCAGGTGCAAACAGTCAGGTCACTGGAAACAGGATTGTCATCTTCCTAAGAAGACAAACAATACTGGTATGTCTCTTTCTCTAGTTACGGAAACATATATAGCGGCTATATCTACGAGCACTTGGTGTGTATATACAGGAGCCACTGACCATGTTTGTAACTCTATGCAGGGGTTCCAGCAATCCAGAATGCTTAGAGATGGCGAGATATATGTGTTCATGGGAGATGCTACGAAAGTAGCAGTAGTTGCAGTTGGAATAATTACATTATCTTTTGGCGATGATAGGATTTTGGTTTTGATCAATTGTCTTTATGTACCTTCGTTTAGAAGGAATTTAATTTCGGTTTCTAAACTTGCCATAGATGGTTATAATGTTTGTTTGGATCGTAATGTTTCTATTATTATGAATAAACGAGTTATATGTTCTGGTACATTGCAAGACAATTTATATATTATTAATCCTATCCAACCAATGCTGCAACATAAGGAAACTAATAACATTCTTTCTAGCTCAAATAAAAGAAAGAAACCTTCTGAATTGAACCAAACATATCTTTGGCACTTAAGATTAGGTCATATTAACTTGAAGAGGATTCAAAGACTGGTAGTAGATGGGCCATTAGGCTCGTTGGCAGTGGAGCCATTTCCAGTTTGTGAATCCTGCTTGGAAGGTAAAATGACTAATAGGCCTTTTAAAGCAAAGGGGAATAGAGCCAAAGAAGTGTTAGAATTGGTTCATACTGATTTATGTGGACCTATGAGTATCCAAGCAAGAGGAGGTTATGAGTATTTTGTCACTTTCATTGACGATTATTCTAGATATGGGTACATTTATTTGTTGCGCCGTAAGTCTGAGTGCTTTGAAAAATTCAAAGAGTACAAATCAAGTGCAGAGAAGCGACATCTTGGAAAATGTATCAAGTCACTACGATCAGATCACATCCCAGTTGTCTGCACCTGGCACACCTCAGCAGAATGGTGTAGTAGAGAGAAGGAATCGGACTCTTTTAGAGAGTTTTAGATCGATGATGAGTTATTCAGATTTACCCAAGTCGTTTTGGGGATATGCTATAGAAACAACGGCTTACCTTCTGAACTTGGTACCTTCTAAGTCGGTTCCCAAGACTCCAATAGAATTGTGGACTGGCAGCAAACCAAGTCTAAGACATATTCGGATTTGGGGTTGTCCAGCACATGTGCTGAACAAGAACGCGACCAAGTTAGAATCTCGTACAGAAGTAAGGCTGTTTGTAGGCTATCCCATGGGAACGAAAGGTTATTCATTTTATAGTCCTAGGGATCGAGATATCATTGTTAGCACCAATGCTAGATTCTTAGAAGAAGACTATATAATGAACCACAAACCCATGAGTAATATCGTTTTAGAGGAACTAGTGGGAGGGACAGATAATCCCCAAGTGCCAATAGTACAAGTAGATCAACCACAAGAAAATGCACAACCTGTCACTAATACCACACCGGTGCTTCGTCGTAGTGGGAGGGTTGTTCAACAACCTGATAGATTCATGTTTTTGGGAGAGTCCTCGGACTTGGTCTCTGGTGAACATGATGAGGATCCCAGGACATACGAAGAAGCAATTCTAGATAAAGATGAAGATCTTTGGCAAAAGGCAATGGAATCTGAGATGGAATCTATGTATTCTAATCAAGTTTGGGAGCTCGTGGAACCACCCAAAGGTGTAAAACCCATTGGATGTATGTGGATCTACAAGAAGAAAAGAGGATCTGACAAAAAGGTGAAAGCCTGGAAAGCACGACTTGTTGCGAAAGGGTATACTCAGAAAGAAGGGATCGATTATGAGGAAACCTTTTCACCGGTTGTTATGCTTAAGTCGATCCGGATTCTTTTATCTGTAGCAGCTCATCTTGATTATGAGATTTGGCAAATGGATGTCAAGACAGCTTTCCTTAATGGAAGTCTTGAGGAAACCATCTATATGTAACAACCAAAAGGATTCATTAAGGAAGGCCAAGAACATCTTGTTTGTAAGCTTAAGAGGTCTATTTATGGACTAAAACAAGCTTCTAGGGATTGGAATATTCGTTTTGATCAGGCAGTCCAGTCATATGGATTTGATCAAAGTCCAAGCGAATCATGTGTGTATAAGAGAAGTGAGGGTAATGCAGTGGTTTTTCTAGTACTGTATGTAGATGACATTTTACTCATTGGAAACAATGTTAAGATGTTGTCATCAGTAAAGGCATGGTTGTTCAAACAATTTGAAATGAAGGACTTAGGTGAAGCGGCATACATCCTTGGGATCAAAGTAATAAGGGATCACAAGAAAAGGATGTTGGCTTTATCTCAAAAGCCCTACATTGACGAAGTATTAGCTCGTTTTAACATGCAGAACTCTAAGAAAGGTTTTCTACCTTTTAAGCATGGAGTGGCTCTATCCAAGGAGCAGTGTCCTTCGACACCTAAAGATATAGAGAGCATGAAAGCAGTTCCTTATGCTTCGGCATGTGGAAGCTTAATGTATGCTATGTTATGTACGAGGCCTGACATCTGCTTTGTTGTAGGCATGGTTAGTAGATATCAGTCGAACCCAGGTCAGGAACATTGGAGTGCAGTAAAAACTATACTCAAGTACCTGAGAAGGACTAAGGAGTATATGTTAATTTACAAGGCCTCAGATCTATTTCCTTTGGGATATACTGATTCAGATTTCCAATCAGATAGGGATAAGAGGAAATCGACCTCGGGATATGTTTTAACTTTGGGAGGTGGAGCCGTTATATGGAGGAGTGTAAAGCAGAAATGCATTGCAGACTCTACCATGGAAGCCGAGTACGTGGCAGCCTCTGAGGCTGCAAAGGAGGCTGTATGGTTCAGGAACTTCCTTTTGGACTTGGATGTGGTACCTAATTTGCCTAGGAGCTTGACAGTGTATTGTGATAACACTGGTGCTATGGCAAATTCGAAGGAACCGCGAGATCACAAAGCAGCTAAACATATTGAACGTAAGTATCATCTCATACGAGGAATCGTAAAGCGAGGAGATATAGTTGTGGCTCACATATCATCAGATGACAACCGGGCAGATCCTTTCACAAAGAGTTTGCCAGCCAAAGTTTTTGACAGGCATGTGGAAGCGATAGGAGTCAGATGGATGGACACATAATTTTTTGTGTAATAGTGGATTAAATAAACACTGATATACTCATAGAATATTTTGAGTATAAGTGGGAGATTGTTGGTGTATACTGAAAATATTTATTTGAAGTATATACATTTATTTCTAGCCTATTTTATTGAGAATCATTTAAATGTTTACATGTTGTCTAAATATTATATATTGTGAATAATCTAGTATCAAATGGGATATAGAATATTAGATTATTAAATACGGTTTATATAATATAATATGGTTCACAGCACAGGTGGTGTTAGACAATCCACTGGAATGGCTGTAGTATTATTTAGATTAGTTTATATTGACTAATAAATAATACTAGTATACTTTGTGTATATTGAACAGGATCAAATTTAGAATTGTTCCCTTATACTGATTAAGAAGGTGAACTAAGATTCTATGTTATTATTAATGCTTAGGTTCTTAATCCAGATATAGTAATTGACACGTGTATATTATTTACATGTTTTGATTTATATATGAAATAATTCTTTTGATTTATTTCATTATATTTTGGGTGATGGAATAATATATATGGTGAATATTATTTATTGAAGGAATCCATGTCCTGATAATATTCGGGTTAATGATGTCCCCTTGAAAGCTCAAAAAGATTTAATTATGTGAAACCCTGCAGGTGGATTTATTCCGGCATAATTAAATAAAGGTTGAGTGGATGATCAAGGATAAAAGATATTAATTAAATGAATTATCAGTAATTTATTTAATTAATGGACATGCGATATTTTAAACATGGGGAATTTAATAAGCAAATAATATTGGAACCGAATTAATTAATTAAATTACGGTATTGGGAAAGGTAGTGCAAATATTAATTCTTTAGTGGATTAAATTAATATTTAATTACATTGGGCTAGGCTCAAGATGTAATTAGAAGGCCCAACCTAATTGTCCATGATCCTTATTGTAGCCTATATATATATTCTTATTCTCTTCTTGCGAGGGCTGGTCGAAAAAATTTTGTAGCCACCCAGGAGCAAGAACAGAGGTTAACTTGAGAAGACGAAGGCCACACTTCGCTCAAGGAAATTTGGGAATACAATAGAAGAGCGTGGAATCAACCGTTAACAAGGTGACTTTTCTATTCGTACTCGTTAATTGTTAGTGTATCAAAAATCGCAGTGCCAAGATCTGATTGTCCCAACAAATTCGTTCCAGGAAACTGAAGTGAAATTCAACTAACAATTTACAATTTTTGAGCAACATCATTGTTGCAGTAATGTAGTTCGATTATGCTGCTGCTTTAATATTTTGGTAAAAAAAAACATTTGATTACTTGAGCGTAATGCTTTAGAGAGTAGAAGTTTGGTACTGTTTCTTAACTGCTAATGTTTTAATAAACATTATGGCCCTTTCTATTGCTATTACTTGAGGTTGTTCTATAATTTGTTTAATTAATGGTGTTGATGTTTTCATGGTATGACTTGGCTTTCTATGATCTACAAGTCTTTGATAGGATTATACTTTAAACTATGATAACAATTATTTGTGCTTTATCGATGATTCCTCTGTCTGGAGCCAAATATGACTTATGAGGTGTGTATCTAATATGTATCCCCGACCTTGAGAGCTACTAGGCCAGCCTTCAGCACAATCTTTTACGAACTCAAGCTGATCTCAAGCCATTGCTATATTTATGGCTCAAATTGTACATGCTTTACTATTGCTAAATGTGATTATGGCAATCTTTGAACAAGGAGGGCTGTTGAGAAATCATGATAAACTTAATCAGTTACTGCTACATAGCGCCAACCCAAGTCTAATAGATCAGGATTGGTTTTTGTGAAATCCGAACCAATATTATCCTCTATCATTCCTAATTTCCCCGGGTAATATTATTTACCGTTAAGTTTTGTGATTTACTATAATAACTTGATATAGAAAATTAAAAATGTGACTAATCAATTCAGTTTTATATTTTGTATGACTTATTAAATTTATTTAGGGCTTTTTTCATAAATATCCTTGTCTAGAATTTTTTTTTTCCAAAAATACTTTTTTTAAAAAAAATAATTTGCAAAAATATCATCTTATTTGCAAAAATATCATCTTAGTTGTAACTAGAAGTTGAATATGCAATCACATATGCAACCGAATGCAACCGAAAATTGAAAGTTGAATTTTCATTTTTTTTCCAACTTCCAGTTATATATAAGGGCTACGAAATAGCAAAAAATGGAAATTCAACTTTCAGTTTTCAGTTGCATTCAATTACATAGATTGCATAGGCTACTGAATGCAACTGAAAAATGGAAGTTGATTTTCAATTTTTTGCTGCTTGCGCAATCCTTATATACAATTGAAAGTCAGCAAAAAAGTGAAAATTCAACTTCGAGTTTTTAGTTGCATTCACTTGCATAGGTTGCATATAAGGTTGCTTATGCAACCTTCGTATTTTTGTAAATAAATTAGTATGTTTGCAAATATTTTTGAGAATATGGTAAAATCCCAAAAAAAACTTTAAAAAGGTACTAATTTTGGTTTATATCCATTTATTTATCACCATCGAGCCAAATTATTAAATGGATCTATATACATGGAAAGAGAGATTTTTCGTAAGAAAAAAGCAGAGATTTTTCGTAAGAAAAAAGCTAGGTAACCCAAATTGGTTCCCAAAAAATTTTCCAAATGCCAAGTGTATCAATTCAATTGGTTACAATAATATGGACCCCCTTACATTTTTTTTTGAAAATAAAGGCTGCAAATTCATTAAACAAGATCCTACGAAATTACATTGGAAAGGAAAGGTGGGACAGAATTCCACACCTTACATTCAGACATAGAAATGGCCTCTCTAGCAATCATATGAGCGATCATATTCGCTGAACGTTTAACAAAATGAACAGAATAGGACCCTAAGTCCTTTGCAATGATGCGACAATCTGTTATCACATCTCCAAAATACGATAAATCCATCTTCTTACTTCTCATAGCTTGAACTACCAGAAGCGAGTCCAATTCGAAAGCAACTTAACGAATTCCTATCTCCTTTACCCATGATAATGCTTCTCTGAAAGCCATAGCTTCGGCTATTTTAGGATCGAACTCACCCTGGAAACTCCCACCAAAAGATGAGACGAAACTCCCTTGCTCGTTCCTTAATATACTACCAAACGAACTATTATGGTTCTCTGATGATGTTGCTGCGTCGACGTTGCATTTAAGCCAACCAGACTGTGGTTTATGCCATTTTGTTGTACCTACCCATTGCTGAGGACGGATAACTAATATGATAGACGCCTGGGCCTTCTGCCATTGCTCGAGAACACTCCTAGCTTACTCGACTACCATCTGGGGGGTCTGATATTTATTACTCCACACCACTGCATTTCTATGATTCCAAATACTCCAAGATATCATAGCCAAGACCTCTATATCCTTACTTGACTAAGTATCTAGGATAGTCACCAAACCTTAAGAAACCAGCCTACCTGCAAACATATGCATACTAAAATTCACCTCCTCCCAGCATTGAGTAGAGAACGGACAAGACCAGAAAACATGCTCCATCGATTCTTCCTCGGCCTTACAGATTGGACACTGAGAATTAACTGTACCCTGACGTCTCTGTAGGTTAACTAGCATCGGGACACATGAAAGGACTGCTCTCAAGAGAAATTTTTTCACTTTTGGAGGAATAAAAAGCTTCCACATCTTTTGCCAATTGAAACCATCCAGATTTGTTGCAGTCATATTAAAACCCCTCGATAGACGCTTATATCCCGTTTTAACCGTATACTCTCCTTTTTCATCATCCGTCCAGAACCATTTATCATCTTGAATATTATCGCTTATTGGAATCTTCAATATTCTATCTACATCTTGATCCACAAAAAATAGCCCATAACACGTCAATATCCCACTCCTTCGAGTTTGATTTGAGCAGGTTTTGAACAGTTATGTGTTGTAAATCCAGGTCCATTGGGGTGATAATTCGAGCCATCTCACTATCTGGAATCCATGGGTCCTTCCAGACATTTACCTTTTCTCCTGAACCTATTTTAATTCGATTACCTGCAAGCACCAGGTCCCGAGCCTCACAAATGCTGCGCCAAACATAAGACCCCCTTACATTTATACCAACCATCCAATCAAAAATATACATTATGCCATGTAAGTTTTGTCACATTATTCGAAAGCAATTTTTGGGTACCAACTTGAAATAACTAACAATATCTTTTCGTAAACTTATGATTTTTTTATCTAAATTCTTAGTAACAAAAGTACTTACATTGTCAGGAGTCACAGATCATATGATTTAGGAGTGAGTAGTGACTGCGAAACCCCTAAATAAACGGCTCTTGTCAAACTATTCAAACTGTAAATTGGAGGTCTGTCTGCACTTGTTCTTATCTCTCTGTAAGTTTGCTTTTTGGTTAACCCATCTTTCATTTTCACCATATTTATCTCTCTCTCTCTCTCTCTCTCTCTCTCTCTCTCTCAATTTGTATTTGAATATGAAGATGCTTGTTTGTCTGTATAAATCTCAATTGCAAACCCTAATTCTCAAACTGTTGGGACAATCAGATCTTGGCACTGCGATTTTTGATACAATAAATTAACGAGTACGAATAGAAAAATCACCTTGTTAACGGTTGATTCCACGCTCTTCTATTGTATTCCCAAATTCCCTTGAGCGAAGTGTGGCCTTCGTCTTCTCAAGTTAACCTCTCTTCTTGCTCCTGGGTGGCTATCAAATTTTTTCGACCAGCCCCAGCAAGAAGAGAATAGGAATATATATAGGCTACAATAGGGATCATGGACAATTAGGTTGGGCCTTCTAATTACATCTTGAGCCTAGCCCAATGTAATTAAATGTTAATTCAATCCACTAAAGAATTAATATTTGCACTACCTTTCCTAATACCGTAATTTAATTAATTAATTCGGTTCCAATATTATTTGCTTATTAAATTCCCCATGTTTAAAATATCGCATGTCCATTAATTAAATAAATTACTGATAATTCATTTAATTAATATCTTTTATCCTTGATCATCCACTCAACCTTTATTTAATTATGCCGGAATAAATCCACCTGCAGGGTTTCACATAATTAAATCTTTTTGAGCTTTCAAGGGGACATCATTAACCCGAATATTATCAGGACATGGATTCCTTCAATAAATAATATTCACCATATATATTATTCCATCACCCAAAATATAATGAAATAAATCAAAAGAATTATTTCATATATAAATCAAAGCATGTAAATAATATACACGTGTCAATTACTATATCTGGATTAAGAACCTAAGCATTAATAATAACATAGAATCTTAGTTCACCTTCTTAATCAGTATAAGGGAACAATTCTAAATTTGATCCTGTTCAATATACACAAAGTATACTAGTATTATTTATTAGTCAATATAAACTAATCTAAATAATACTACAGCCATTCCAGTGGATTGTCTAACACCACCTGTGCTGTGAACCATATTATATTATATAAACCGTATTTAATAATCTAATATTCTGTATGTCCACAATATATAATATTAGACAGCACGTAAACATTTAAATGATTCTCAATAAAACTTGGCCAGAAATAAATGTATATACTTTAAATAAATATTTTCAGTATACACCAACAATCTCCCACTTATACTCAAAATATTCTATGAGTATATCAGTGTTTATTTAATCCACTATTACACAAAAAAAAAACTATGTGTCCATCCATCTGACTCCTATCGCTTCCACATGCCTGTCAAAAACTTTGGCTGGCAAACTCTTTGTGAAAGGATCTGCCCGGTTGTCTTCTGATGATATGTGAGCCACAACTATATCTCCTCGCTTTACGATTCCTCGTATGAGATGATACTTACGTTCAATATGTTAGCAGCTTTGTGATCTCGCGGTTCCTTCCAATTTGCCACAGCACCAGTGTTATCACAATACACTGTCAAGCTCCTAGGCAAATTAGGTACCACATCCAAGTCCAAAAGGAAGTTCCTGAACCATACAGCCTCCTTTGCAACCTCAGAGGCCGCCACGTACTCGGCTTCCATGGTAGAGTCTGCAATGCATTTCTGCTTTACACTCCTCCATATAACGGCTCCACCTCCCAAAGTAAAAACATATCCCGAGGTCGATTTCCTCTTATCCCTATCTGATTGGAATCCCTATCTGATTGGAAATCTGAATCAGTATATCCCAAAGGAAATAGATCTGAGGCCTTGTAAATTAACATATACTCCTTAGTCCTTCTCAGGTACTTGAGTATAGTTTTTACTGCACTCCAATGTTCCTGACCTGGGTTCGACTGATATCTACTAACCATGCCTACAACAAAGCAGATGTCAGGCCTCGTACATAACATAGCATACATTAAGCTTCCACATGTCGATGCATAAGGAACTGATGACAACATCTTAACATTGTTTCCAATGAGTAAAATGTCATCAACATACAGTACTAGAAAAACCACTGCATTACCCTCACTTCTCTTATACACACATGATTCGCTTGGACTTTGATCAAATCCATATGACTGGACTGCCTGATCAAAACGAATATTCCAGTCCCTAGAAGCTTGTTTTAATCCATAAATAGACCTCTTAATCTTACAAACAAGATGCTCTTGGCCTTCCTTAATGAATCCTTTTGGTTGTTGCATATAGATGGTTTCCTCAAGACTTCCATTAAGGAAAGCTGTCTTGACATCCATTTGCCAAATCTCATAATCGAGATGAGCTGCTATAGATAAAAGAATCCGGATCGACTTAAGCATAACAACCGGCGAAAAGGTTTCCTCATAATCGATCCCTTCTTTCTGAGTATACCCTTTCGCAACAAGTCGTGCTTTCCAGGCTTTCACCTTTTTGTCAGATCCTCTTTTCTTCTTGTAGATCCACATACATCCAATGGGTTTAACACCTTTGGGTGGTTCCACGAGCTCCCAAACTTGATTAGAATACATAGATTCCATCTCAGATTCCATTGCCTTTTGCCAAAGATCAGCATCTTTATCTAGAATTGCTTCTTCGTATGTCCTGGGATCCTCATCATGTTCACCAGAGACCAAGTCTGAGGACTCTCCCAAAAACATGAATCTATCAGGTTGTTGAACAACCCTCCCACTACGACGAAGTACCGGTGTGGTATTAGTGACAGGTTGTGCATTTACTTGTGGTTGATCTACTTGTACTATTGGCACTTGGGGATTATCTGTCCCTCCCACTAGTTCCTCTAAAATGATACTACTCATGGGTTTGTGGTTCATTATATAGTCTTCTTCTAAGAATCTAGCATTGGTGCTAACAATGATATCTCGATCCCTAGGACTATAAAATGAATAACCTTTCGTTCCCATGGGATAGCCTACAAACAGCCTTACTTCTGTACGAGATTCTAACATAGTCGCGTTCTTGTTCAGCACATGTGCTGGACAACCCCAAATCCGAATATGTCTTAGACTTGGTTTGCTACCAGTCCACAATTCTATTGGAGTCTTGGGAACCGACTTAGAAGGTACCAAGTTTAGAAGGTAAGCCGCTGTTTCTATAGCATATCCCCAGAACGACTTGGGTAAATCTGAATAACTCATCATCGATCTAACACTCTCTAAAAGAGTCCGATTCCTTCTCTCTGCTACACCATTCTGCTGAGGTGTGCCAGGTGCAGACAACTGGGATGCAATCCCATTTTCTGATAAATATTCCCTAAATTCTCCAAGCAAGTATTCGCCACCTCGATCTGATCGTAGTGACTTGATACATTTTCCAAGATGTCGCTTCTCCGCACTTGCTTTGTACTCTTTGAATTTTTCAAAGCACTCAGACTTATGGCGCAACAAATAAATGTACCCATATCTAGAATAATCGTCAATGAAAGTGACAAAATACTCATAACCTCCTCTTGCTTGGATACTCATAGGTCCACATAAATCAGTATGAACCAATTCTAACACTTCTTTGGCTCTATTCCCCTTTGCTTTAAAAGGCCTATTAGTCATCTTACCTTCCAAGCAGGATTCGCAAACTTGAAATGGCTCCACTGCCAACGAGCCTAATGGCCCATCTATTACCAGTCTTTGAATCCTCCTCAAGTTAATATGACCTAATCTTAAGTGCCAAAGATATGTTTGGTTCAATTCAGAAGGTTTCTTTCTTTTATTTGAGCTAGAAAGAATGTTATTAGTTTCCTTATGTTGCAGCATTGGTTGGATAGGATTAATAATATATAAATTGTCTTGCAATGTACCAGAACATATAACTCGTTTATTCATCATAATAGAAACATTACGATCCAAACAAACATTATAACCATCCATGGCAAGTTTATAAACCGAAATTAAATTCCTTCTAAACGAAGGTACATAAAGACAATTGTTCAAAACCAAAATCCTATCATCGCCAAAAGATAATGTAATTATTCCAACTGCAACTACTGCTACTTTCGTAGCATCTCCCATGAACACATATATCTCGCCATCTCTAAGCATTCTGGATTGCTGGAACTCCTGCATAGAGTTACAAACATGGTCAGTGGCTCCTGTATCTACACACCAAGTGCTCGTAGATATAGCCGCTATATATGTTTCTGTAACTAGAGAAAGAGACATACCAGTATTGTTTGTCTTCTTAGGAAGAGGACAATCATGTTTCCAGTGACCTAACTGCTTGCACCTGAAGCACTTGCCCTTAGGCTTTTTCACAGCACCTTGAACTCCCACTGCATTAGCAACCTTTCCAGCTTTCTGTGTCAGAACCTTTTTCTTCTTCTTGCCTTTCGGCTTAGAGGAAGAAGCTTTCTCAGCCACATTCACTTGAACATTCTGCTTAAAGAGTCCTTCAGCTGCCTGAAGTTCTGTCAGAAGTTCCGCGAGACTATACATCCTTTTGTTCATGGTGTAATTCAAGCGGAACTGCTCAAAACTTTTGGGCAGACTAATAAGGATGATATCGATCTGGGTTTCCCCATCAATATCAGCACCAAGGATCTCCATCTCATTCAGATGAGACATCATCCTGAGAACATGATCCCTTACAGGTGTTCCTTCAGCCATCTGAGTGTTCATTAAAGCCTTCATTGATGCTTGCCTAGCAGCCCTATTCTGTTCACCAAAAAGTTCCTTGAGATTAAAGAGCATATCTGAAACAGTGGGCATAGCCTGATGCTGATGCTGCAAAACACCCGACATTGCTGCCAGAATGTAACATCGCGACATCTCATCAGCCTTAACCCACCGCTTATAATACTCCTTCTCACTTTCAGGAGCATCTTCAGCAGGCTGATCTGGCTTGGGTTCATAAGTACAAAATTTGTACTCCTCAGCAGTCAACACTATGTCCAAATTACGTTTCCATTCAATATAGTTCGGTCCAGTAAGTTTGTTATCCTTAAGTATGGTGAATAGTGGATTAAAGCCCATAATGATCTAATCCTGAGAATCATACATGTGGCACATAATCAGATAGTTGCATAAATCTTAAAACCTATTGGTTTCCTCTAACAATTAATTAAAATTAATGCACTAATATTTAAACATCATAAGTATCTGGTACGCCACGATGGGTGACATATATACCACTTAAATTCGTTTATATATTACTTCGGTCCTATTACTAAATAATACGCCACGTTAGGGTGGACTATATATTATTTTTCATAGCAAAGTGTATACCATTATTTAATCTTAAATTACTAAAAAGACCGGATACCACCATTAAATATTTCAAATCAATAATCGATAATAGGATAATTCCCAGATCGGGGGGAGCATTGTCAAGAGGCATCACTTAAGACCCCTTTCTAGGCAGAATCATCCTTTCTCTCTATATTGAAAATCTATATTCAATCATTGGCACCCTTCTAATTAAACGAATTCTATGAAACTTGGTACGCCACGTTGGGTGGCATATATACCTTTCAATATTCGTAATTAGTTTAAGAAGTTTATCCTAGTAATATCCATAACACTATCTGACACCATAAATCATATGCCACGTTAGGGTGGACTATATACAATTTATATTCGTCTTAGTGTTAAATTACATACAAACAATAATGGAGACCGTGGGATTTAATTCCTAATTAATTCCCTCACCCACTTAGAATTTTTATTTAAAATTAAGGAATTTTATCTAGCATGCATCGCCTTATGTTATTTAATCGCAGTCCACATGTATCAAAATACACAAAACACATAACATAACAGCATGCTATTCATGATTAAAGCATAATAAATAAATACTATGTCCATGTCGTCCTAATTATGTTAAACATGCAATTAAAAAATAATTACACACATAATTAACAACACACATAATTAATTAATTAAAGAAATAATCAAAAATCAGTGGAAAAAATTAAAATAAATTTTCCACTATTATGGCCCCTTGAAAAAAAAAAATTCCAGCACTTTTTTCTGCTGAAAAAACATTTTTCTACCAAAAAAACAGCTGTTGCGCAGCTTGTAGACGCGTTACAGCCCTGGAAGACCTGTCGCGCATGATGCAGATGCGTTACACACCAGGACACCACTGTTGCGCATGTGCGTCCTGCGTTACACCCCTGTTAGCTGTTGTAACGCAGGACTGACCTGCGTTACAGCCTTCCACCAGAATTTTTTCTGCGCGGTTGCTCTTCTGATGCCTGTTGCTTCTTCCATTCTTCAAACTTGATCGAAAAACAAACAAACCAGCAGCCACAATCAACTACGCAGCGGACAATTTTGTTTCTCCAATTTGATTTCCGATCGCACATAATTGTTACAAATTACCCGGATCTTAATAAAATCCAAAAAACAATTACAAAAAAATAGATCTAATACAAAACTAATTTTGTAAATCTATTCTAACACGATCAACCCTCGTGTTTTACAACCACGATAAACCACGTGGAAACCAAACAAAATAACCACGATTAAACCACGTGGGATCCAAACACATAATTAAAATATACATGGCCATAATAGTGGATAACAACCTGCAAAACAGAATTATACAAGCCTACCACCATATACATGCATATATAATTACGACATGGACATCGTATCAAAAATCGCAGAACCATTGAACCTAGCTCTTGAAGCCAATTGTTGGGACAATCAGATCTTGGCACTGCGATTTTTGATACAATAAATTAACGAGTACGAATAGAAAAATCACCTTGTTAACGGTTGATTCCACGCTCTTCTATTGTATTCCCAAATTCCCTTGAGCGAAGTGTGGTCTTCGTCTTCTCAAGTTAACCTCTCTTCTTGCTCCTGGGTGGCTATCAAATTTTTTCGACCAGCCCCAGCAAGAAGAGAATAGGAATATATATAGGCTACAATAGGGATCATGGACAATTAGGTTGGGCCTTCTAATTACATCTTGAGCCTAGCCCAATGTAATTAAATATTAATTCAATCCACTAAAGAATTAATATTTGCACTACCTTTCCTAATACCGTAATTTAATTAATTAATTCGGTTCCAATATTATTTGCTTATTAAATTCCCCATGTTTAAAATATCGCATGTCCATTAATTAAATAAATTACTGATAATTCATTTAATTAATATCTTTTATCCTTGATCATCCACTCAACCTTTACTTAATTATGCCGGAATAAATCCACCTGCAGGGTTTCACATAATTAAATCTTTTTGAGCTTTCAAGGGGACATCATTAACCCGAATATTATCAGGACATGGATTCCTTCAATAAATAATATTCACCATATATATTATTCCATCACCCAAAATATAATGAAATAAATCAAAAGAATTATTTCATATATAAATCAAAGCATGTAAATAATATACACGTGTCAATTACTATATCTGGATTAAGAACCTAAGCATTAATAATAACATAGAATCTTAGTTCACCTTCTTAATCAGTATAAGGGAACAATTCTAAATTTGATCCTGTTCAATATACACAAAGTATACTAGTATTATTTATTAGTCAATATAAACTAATCTAAATAATACTACAGCCATTCCAGTGGATTGTCTAACACCACCCGTGCTGTGAACCATATTATATTATATAAACCGTATTTAATAATCTAATATTCTGTATCCCATTTGATAATAGATTGTTCACAATATATAATATTAGACAGCACGTAAACATTTAAATGATTCTCAATAAAACTAGGCCAGAAATAAATGTATATACTTTAAATAAATATTTTCAGTATACACCAACACAAACATCACAACTTGGATAATTGTTTAATTAGACCCTTCATTATTCGTAGTTATAAACCCAAAAGAATCATAACTAGAGATTCTTTAGAATTCACAATCTCATTTCTCAACAACCAATGTGGGTTGTCAGGACAATTCGTTATTCTTGTTTGTGAATATGTTAACTTTGATTCCTCTGATCAAAGACCACACTCTGTTCTCAATCTTTTTCAAACATTTGGATTCCCCCTCTGCAGTATTACCAAAATCATAAATGCTGAACCTCCTATTCTTCAGTATTATCCCGACAAGGTCGTACAGCCAAAGCTTGATTTTTTGCTTAATATCTTCGCGTCTCAATCAGAGGTAGTGGATACTGTCACCAAAAACCCACGTATTCTTAGTAGAAGTCTCGACAACCACCTAATAACCTTTGTCAATTAGCTCAAATGTCTTACGGGCTGTTACCCAAGTATAATTGTTTTCCTCAAATGCAATCCATTTTACTTACCAAAAACAATTTAGAATCTTCATTTTTAAATATTAAGTTTCTTATCACACTTGGTGTTCCTAATTTTCAGATTTTGAAAGTTTTAACAATGTATGGTCAAGCATCAATTACGCCAAATGACAGATTCCGTGATGTTGTGTTGAAGCTTACGGACATGGGTTTCGATCTTTCATCTTCATGTTTTCTCCATGCTCTCCACACATTAACCTACTTACCAAAATCAATTTAGAATCTTCATTGTTAAATATTAAGTTTCTTGTCACACTTGGTGTTCCTAATTTTCAGATTTTGAAAGTTTTAACAATGTATGGTCAAGCATCAATTACGCCAAATGACAGATTCCGTGATGTTGTGTTGAAGCTTACGGACATGGGTTTCGATCTTTCATCTTCATGTTTTCTCCATGCTCTCCACACATTAACCTATATTAAAGACTCGGCCTGGAAATCTAGATGTGTGTTGCTTAAAAGCTTTGGTTTCTCCGATCAAGAGATCCTTTTCATGTTCAAGAATCTGCCACTTATCATATGTTTGGCTGAGAAGACAATTATTGAGAAAATGGAGTTCTTTTTGAATAAATTATAGTGGACGACATTTAGGTTGTCAAGTAACCCAGATGTACTTGGTTTTAGCTTAGAGAAGAGGACCATCTCGAGGTGTTCTATTCTGCAAGCTTTAGCGTTAAAAAACAGCACTAATGAGAGGTACATGTTATCGATGATATTGCATTGGTCTGAGAGAAAATTTATCCAAAACTTTATAACTGCATACAAGGATGAAGTTCCTAAGGTAATGGAGGCATATGAAGGGAGGTTGAGATTTGATGAATACAATTTCAAATAGAAGGGACAGTAAAGGTTGAATCAAATGTGATACTCACCAAGGCCAAGTTATCTTGGCTATAGCTTAGAGAAGAAGATCATTCTAAATTTCGCTTTTACAAACTTTGTTGTTGATTGGTAGCATATTGAAACTTAATTCTTCAAATAGTTGGGACCTAACCACAAGGGTGATGTTGTGCTGGATGCATATAAAGGTAGTTTAGGATTTGATGACATACAGTTCTGAATCTATTTTCAATGAATATCTATTTTTTATAACAAAAAATATATTTATCTTAACAAAAATAAATGATTAATTCAAAAGTTCTCACACATTTATTATATAACATTAAAATTATAAAGATTATAGGTATAGTACTCTATCTCGTTATCCCTATAATCTCTACTAAGATTAAAATAAGTTGCCAACTACTAATACTTACAATATTACATGAAATATTACTCAAATGATATATATTCATCTCTTGTCGTCTTAGATATATTGAGTTTGATTCTCGCTCAAGATTAATAACAATATATTCCTCCAAGACAAACCTAGAGTACAAGCATGAAATAAATAGGTGTTGGGCATTTTTGTGACCACCTGGGCAGAAGTGTTAGGTTAAGGGACTTACACAATCCGAGATTCACAATCACCAAAACAGAGCACACACATAACCAATCGATAAGTTGACAAGATCTACCAAAGCACAAAATAAGAACACACAAATACTTGACGTAGAAACACCCACGTCCCAAACTTGTATTATTAATCCAAACAATTATCAATAATACATCAAAACAATAACACCTTAAAGGTGTCCCAACCCGATACTTGAGCCAACAATGCTGAAGCATCCCCAAACAATACTTAAAACTACATCTCTTAAGCTTTCACCTCCCCAAACAAATACAATATGACTATGTATATATAGCCATCACAAACTTAGCCACCAAGATATCCTAATCATACTTGGTTTCCAATTACAATCCTTATCATACTTGGTATCTAAATATACCATCTATAATAATTATCTAAACATATACTTATTACCCAATCCATATATGTTTTGAATCACCAAAACCATACCATATTGGGTTGAAACCCAACAATCCTCCCCTTTAACCCAATACCCATATCGGATTGAACAGTACTCATCAAGCCATTAACGTCCATCTGCCAACGCCTCCCCTCGAACAAGAATCTCCTCATCTTGCTCCTCCAATCTTGAGTGTCGCCAAAACCCGTATAGTGACCCTCCAAACCATCCAAACCATCGTTCTTCACCATAACGATGTATCCATCTACAAAATCACGTGCATCAACCACCACGAGTGCTCTTCAACATGTTGAGTCACCCGATCCTTGCTTTCACAATCCTTCGATCTCCTGAAGAAAATCACTAGTATCATCCAAATAGTTCACCTGGTTGATCAAGCCATTGAAATAGTTGCGATGACCTCTTCCATCTTCTTCCATCTCGAGTTCGCACAGGATTGATCCACGGTGCAAGGCCAACCTAATAATCCATACCGCACGTAACTTTGTCTCTACCCGCTTTAGTAGCAATCTTCTTATCAGCAAATCATTCATCATGCTCTGCCATACCAATTGAACCTCGAACTTTCCCTCAACCTCATCCATCACGAACCCGAACCTTGGCTCTGATACCACTTGTTAGGTTAAGGGACTTACACAATCCGAGATTCACAATCACCAAAACAGAGCACACACATAACCAATCGATAAGTTGACAAGATCTACCAAAGCACAAAATAAGAACACACAAATACTTGACGTAGAAACACCCACGTCCCAAACTTGTATTATTAATCCAAACAATTATCAATAATACATCAAAACAATAACACCTTAAAGGTGTCCCAACCCGATACTTGAGCCAACGATGCTCAAGCATCCCCAAACAATACTTAAAACTACATCTCTTAAGCTTTCACCTCCCCAAACAAATACAATATGACTATGTATATATAGCCATCACAAACTTAGCCACCAAGATATCCTAATCATACTTGGTTTCCAATTACAATCTTTATCATACTTGGTATCTAAATATACCATCTATAATAATTATCTAAACATATAATTATTAACCAATCCATATATGTTTTGGATCACCAAAACCCATACCATATTGGGTTGAAACCCAACAAGAAGAGGGAAAGGAATACCGAGGAAGTCTGAGTTTACACCATACACCTGCATACCACGGAACTGTAGCAGTTGTAGCTCGACTACTATCCAAACAGTTACGAGTCTTGAGTTTGTTACTAGGAGTCCCATCCCAAAGAATTTCATCCCATTTATTCATGTCAAAATGAGGAAAGTCGAAATTATTGAGCCATTTTTATTGATTTAGATTTTTATGTGATGATGAAACCGATTTTGAGTTGGAAGAACCCAATTTCCTGTCCTGATTAAGTCATGAATGATAGAGTATATTTTTATATGTATTTTAAATGATTTTTATTCCCATCTTAATTATATTTTGCACTTAATTGGATCTTTATTAATTAGTTTATAATATTCTATTGTAGGAAGCAAAGAGTTCTAAATTGGGAAGGATTGGAGTTGAATTAGAAGAAAATTCGGATTTAATGGACTATTCGCGCAAGACACATTGTTTGGGCCGTATCTTGAGTTCTGCACATCGGATTTCGGCGAGTAAACAGCCCACGCGAAGATAATGAGATTTTCTTTCATTCTAGAGTGGGCCACATATCAAAGTCCAAAGGGAGCAGTCCAGAAATAGCATAAAAAGTCAATTACGAATTTTGACCATATGGCCTTTTTAATTTTGGAAAGCCATGTATTCCTAGAAATGAAAAAAATAAGACTTTTGTAATTAGGTTATTATTCTGGGGAGAGATATCACTTACGTACTTTTGATTGAGGAGCCACCAACGAGCAGAAGAGAAGAAGATTGCAAAGAGAAGAGTGTATGCTTGGGAATTTTCATAGGGATTTCTTTTCTACATCTCTGATTTGTATTGTATTCTATGTCTTTATGACTTTTATGCATTTTACCATGACAATGGTAGGCTATAAACCTTATTGTTGGAGGGCTGTTTTGAAGTCCTAAACTTTATGACAATTATGTTTTGATTTTCGGAGATATGTGCTTGATTGTGCTTATACATGCTTCAATGCTTATAGATAATCTTGAATTGACCGTGGTATGTGGACATCCAATTAGGTTATATGATAGATTTATCTGTAAAGTCAATTAATCTTTCTATGTGGTCCATGGGATTAATTGTATCAGTATATAATTCGTTTTAGCCTTTCTATGTGGTCCATGGGGTTATACGAATAGCAGAGCTTGTTTCTATGTGGTCCATGGCAAGTTCTCTATAAGTATCTTTCAGAGCATATTACAAGAATTTTAGAATTATGTCATGAGTTTAGTGGTGGATTAACATGCTTTCCAACGTGCCTCTTTAATTGTTTACAAGAGAATTTTGCTTGCTTCGTACTTAGTTTAATTAATACGGTATTTACAAAACAAACTCATTTTGAATTTGACAAAATATAAGTTAAAGTGAACCCTTAGTCTTTGGCGTTGAACGATACCCTTACTTATTCTATATTACATACGACACAAAAACAGTTTAAATTGAGTCACATCAATGAAAAATAGCAATGGTAGAAGATCCCGCACTTGGAATAATCTGGTCTGAAACAGAGGTAGTAAGACAGTGACTATTCCACCAGGGCACGAACCAGTGACTACTCCACGAGGGCTCAAACTAGAGAAAATGGTGCTCCCAAACCCAATAATGTATGTGATGTAGCGTTTAACCCATAATGACCATGAAGAAGATGATTTGGTCACCACAATCCACAAGTGAGAGATTATTTGAGCCGTATTCCAATCCACCGTGTCATTTAAACCCAAGCCACCCTCTTCTTTCGACAAGCAAATGGTATCCCAATAAATTTTCGCTCCACCAATAGAATTTAAATCACCTTTACAAAGAAACCTTGTGAGTAGAGACTGAATTAGACGATGTACACCTTTTGGTAGCAGGAAATGCAATAAAAAAAAATTGCCCTAATACTAATAATTTTTTTTAACAACTACATAAAATATTAAACATTAACTGAAATTTGTAAAAAAACATTTAATAACTTTAATGATATTTATAGTCTACACGGTTAACTTTAAAAATAATTAGTATTAGTTGAAATTTGAAATCAAAATTGTGTGTAAGTATAATATTTTCTTATTTTGCTCAATATAATAATTTTTTAATTATTTTTACAACACCATTTTCAACTTTTTTCTCATTTACAAATTTTTTTAACCTTTAAAATTAAACTTAACTTTTTTTTTCTTGTGCGATCGAACATGTCGCACATGCTCAGGGTCGGCTCTGAGGAAATGGTGAGACCAGAAAGGTTATCATAGTAGAGATGATAACACGAATAAGTTGAAGCGCAGCAAAAGAGAGAAAAATTGAAGTCCATCTAACAATATGTTTAGTTGTTTTTTTAAACTCGTGTTGGGCTTATTTTTGTGATTTATTTTTAATAAATTTATTTGTATATAAAATATTTTAAACGTGTATGTTTTTGACATTTAAAGTGCCCATATCCCAAATTTATATTAACGCGAGTTTGGAATAGATCTGATGAATTCTGCATTACTGTTAACTTTTTTATTTTGCCAAGTAATGTTATTCACATTTAAATTGTGTAGTTCGTTGAGCATCTCCAAGGGGAACCCCTATTTCCATCCCCTAAAATATAGTAAAATAATGATTACTCAAAATATAGGTAACCAAAAAATTGTTTTTTTTTCCAATGGTGTTATCTATATTCATTACCTATAACTTAAAAAATAATATTTAATCAATATTTTAGGTAATATATAGAAGAGATGAGTGTGTTGGCATAGATATATATTATATTATAAGGAAAAAAATGATGTGTTATTATAGGGGTTTGAATTTCTCTCCCCTAAATATGGGGTTTGATTTTCTCTCCCCTAAAATTTGTAGGGGATAGGGAGTCTCATTGGAGCATCATTTTTAGGAATGAACCCTTAAATTAAATTATGTATACCTAAGACAAATATAGGTAAGGATCTTTTGGTTGGAGTTGCTCTTAAGTTGTGTAGTTGACTAGTGATTTGATACAAAATTTTGAAAAAGTGAATAATGTTTTTGGTGACTTACTTGCCGAATCGGAAAAAAGAGAGAGCAAGAAACAATTTCATGACCCTGTTCAAATCATTTTGTAATACAATTGTGATATGTTGTAATTCGAAAAAATTATCATTTAGAAAGGTTATCATATAAGAGAAGTTTAAATTTTATTATTGAAATATAAACCAGCATTTATATATGATAACATTTATAAGTTTAAAAAGTTATTAACATACTCGATAATTTATGTTTATTTATGAATATTTTTCATAAATATAACATATCAATGAAAAGAGATTCGAATAATAATGAAAGGTGTAAAATTTAGAGAAAATACCAAAAATATTATATTTTTCTAATTATTTTTGCAATTCTACCATTTTTTGAAATTTTTTGCAAAAACACGATTTACAATCAAATCAACCAAATGCAACTTTATTTTTACGTTTTTCTGGAAAAATAATTGAAGTTGCTTTTAGTTGCTTTTGAGGTTGATTTTTAATCGGTACAACATGTTAAGCAACCTATTATGCAATCAAAAATAATTTCAGTTACTAAATTTTTAAAATTGCTGGTTAATTTTGGTTGATTTTAGTTGCAAATATGGTTGCAAATCGTATTTTTGCAAAAAAAAAAAAAAAAAATCTGAAAATCGTATTTTAAAAAACACTATGCAAAAACGTTTCTAATATTTGTTATATGAAAAATTTGGCATAAATGAATATTATAGAATATTTTCTATATTTATAATATATATATATATATATATATATATATGTATTCAATTAGAAAAAAATAGGAGTATTATTGTATAGGAGGAAAGTTGTGAATTTTTAAAGAATTATTATTACATTATGAAGAAGAAAAGAATAAAAAGTGAATAAATTTTTAGAGAGACCGGAGTCACGTACCTACCATATTATTGATGAGTGAGCAGTGAGTAGAGTAGTGTGAAACCCCCAAATTAACGGCGGCTCTATCAAACGGAGGTCTGTCTGCACTGTAAGTTTCCTTTAGTTTTTATTAACCCCATCTTTCATTTTCCCCATTTTTATCCATCCTCTTTATATTTGTATTCTGAATATGAAGATGCTTGTTTGTCTGTATAAATCTCAATTGCAAACCCTAATTCTCAAACATCACAACTTGGATAATTGTTTAATTAGACCCTTCATTATTCGTAGTTATAGAACCAAAAGAATCATAACTAAAGATTCTCCAGAATTCACAATCTCATTTCTCAACAGCCAATGTGGGTTGTCAGGAAAATCTCTTATTCGTGCTTCAAAGTCTGTTAACTTTGATTCCTCTTATCAAACACCACTCTCTGTTCTCAATCTTTTTCGAACATTTGGATTTCCCCCCTCCAGTATTACCAAAATCATTGCTACTTGTCCCGGTATTCTTCAGTGTTATCCCGAAAAGTTCTTACAGCCAAAGCTTGATTTTCTGCTTTCTATCTTCACGTCTCAATCAGATGTAGTCGATACTGTCACCAGAAACCCAGCCATTCTTAAGAGAAGTCTCCACAATCACCTAATACCCTTCGTCAATCAGCTCAAATGTCTTACGGGCTGTTACCCAAGTACAGTTGCTTTCCTCAAACGCAATCCAGTTGTACTTACCTACAACAATTCTGAATCTTCTTTGTTAAATATTAAGTTTCTTGTCACACTTGGTGTTCCCAATCCCCAGATTTTGAAAGTTTTAACACTGTTTGGTCATGCATCAGTTACGCCAAATGACAGATTCCGTGATGTTGTGTTGAAGCTCATGGACATGGGTTTCGATCTTTCATCCTCATATTTTCTCCAAGCTCTCCATACATTGACTTTTATTAAAGACTCGGCCTGGAAATCTAGATGTGTGTTGCTTAAAAGCTTTGGTTTCTCCGATCAAGAGATCCTTTTCATGTTTAAGAAGCTGCCACTTGTCATGTGTTTGGCTGAGAAGACAATTATTGAGAAAATGGAGTTCTTTTTGAATAAATTACAGTGGACGACGTTTAGGTTGTCAAGTAGCCCAATTGTACTTGCTTTTAGCTTAGAAAAGAGGACTATCCCAAGGTGTTCTGTTCTGCAAGCTTTAGTGTTAAAAAACAGCACTGATGAGAGCTACATGTTACCTACAATATTGGGATGGTCTGAGAAAAAATTTATCCAAATTTTTTTAACTGCATATAAGGATGAAGCTCCTGAGGTAATGGAGGCATATGAAGGGAAGTTGAGATTTGATGAATACACTTTCAAACAGAAGGGAGAGTTAAGGTTGAAGCCAGCGTGATTATCTAGCACTAGTTTTGTTACTGAATTAGCATTAAAACCGGAAGAGAATGAAATGATGAAGTTTTACTGTGATAAACAGTCAAGTCTACATAGGATGTCGAGCACACCAAGTTGTCTTCGTTATATCTTACAGAAGAAGACCAATTTAAGGTTTTGGTTTTCCTTAATTTGGTGACTAATGATAGATTTTAGAACAGCTTCATACTACCAACAATATTGCAGGTGACTAGTTATTAAACGTTAAAGTTATTCATGGTTATGCCAGTACAATCATACCCACATGTGGATTCTTCAGAATTCAAGATTTCTGCTTATCCCAGCGTTCTTCTTAAGTATCATCATCCTGAAGATGTCTTAAAGCCAGAGCTTGATTTTTTGCTTTCTATCTCTGAATCTCAAGCTGCGGAAGTCGCTATTGTCACCAAAAACCCGTGTGTTCTCACTAGAAGTCTCAAAAACTACTTATTACCCTTTTTTGGTCTGCTGAAGTCTGTAACTGGTAGTTTCCCAGGTGCACACTTGCTATCCTTGAATGGAATCCATTTTGAGTTTCTCCATAAACTTGGTGTGGGCACTCCCAGATTATTAAAGTTTAAAGAAATCATTATCAGATATTAGTTAAATCACATGACAAATTCTGTAACCTCGCGTTGAAGATTAAAGACGTAGGTTTTAATCTAAAGTCTTCATACTTTCTCAAAGCTATCCACCCATTGTGTTTTCTCAAAGATTGGACCTCGGAATCTGGATGCGTTCGATATCTCTTTTGATTGCAAACTGCAAGGGTGATTTTGTTGAAAAATATGTTCAGTCTTGCAAGATGTCGAGTTAGAGGCTTGTACTTATTGTCGGTAATGACAACGAGGATTTCAGCGGGGGAGACAGTGGTAACCATTGGAGCATCCTTGTGTATGATAGGACGAATTTGTTTCTGCATTTTGATAGCATGAAGGGAGTGAATAATTCTCATGCGGAGAACCTTTACGATGCCAAAGAACACATGGGGCCAGGAGGTGAAGTTTCTAGTCCACAAGCCTTGTCATCTTAGCTGAAGAAATAGAGGAACAAGAAGAAAAGTGTGTCATATGTAACTGGAGGCGCAAAACATATGGCGCTTTCTAATTCTTCCTATATGATATTTATGGATTTGGCATGTGGGTTAAAACCTGCGTGTATAAAGTATTAGATATTTGGGTAAATCATGAACTCGCCATTTCTGTTTTGTTTATTAGCAGTGGTTGTCTACTTCTGTCAACTAAAATTGTAAGTATAAAAAAATCACTCCTCTACTTCCATGACTTTGGCCAATTGTGGTAGTCCACCTGATCTTGTATCTTGAACGCATTCATTTGAATTCTAGCTGATAATGTTTTTTTTTAAATCAGTTACTTGGTATAACTAATAAAATCACTTAACCATATTTATATGAATTATCAGTTCATTCTACAAGTGCCAATGACTCCACAGGGTTTCGGAAAATCCAAGACACTGCATCAGTCATTACTTGAATTCTGGCAGTGTTCAGAACTACGCCTTTGACAGTCGTTACTTGAGCATTCTTATAAATCAGTCATCAGTTTATATGAATTCATCTCCGGTAAGGTCTTACAAGTATGAGAGGCATCCTTATTTTGATCAGTCATGTTAAATATATATGAGTATAAGATCCGCCTTCCCCAACACCTTAAGATTTTGGGTGAAACGGTTTCTAACATGGTATCAAAATACAATATTTTATAGCCCAATATCCTATCACTACAATGACTAAAATACCCTCATATTTTATTCCTTAATAAGTCATTACTTTCTATTGTAAGATATTTCTTCATCACGTCCCTTATGAATTGGAATTGATATCAAGTCAGCATGCAATGTTCGAAGAAGGTGTTAATTTCTATTCTTTGCTCTTTAATATGCTACTTTCCTCTCTTTTGCCAGTCTCTCATTGTTATCTTGAATCACCTGATCCTCATCCACCCTCTTTGGCATCTCCGTTAACTTGAAGACTGTGAAGTAATTTATCTCCGGTATCAAGTTCAGAATGGGATGTAGTCTGAGTGTCTTGAAAATTAATTTCCGCTCATTCTTTTGTACAAATATATCAATATCTCATGAGTTGGTATCTGAAGTACCCCCACCACCAACTTCAGCACAGACTACAGGGCGATGGGGAGATTGGACATCTCGGGGTTCGTCAATTTCTCAGCAATTAGTATCTGAAGTACCCACATCACCAACATCTACAACACAGACTGCAGGGCAATATACAGACTGGGGCATCTGGAACAAAGCAATGGTCAAAAGACAAAGGCAAAGGAAAAAAGGCCTAAAAAATGAGTTATGAATGTCACACGTGGTGGTGAATGCATACTAGAGCCGTTTGTGCTCAATTTGAGTCTAAGTCATTCTAGTTACAATATTTATTTATGTAGACAGAGTTTCGTGTTCTTTGTAGGTTGAATCACAATAAATTTTAAAGTGTATGTTAAAAGTGGCATTGCCGTTTGTGCTGAATTTGGGTTCTCAGACTCTCAGTCGTCGGTCTAGCCACAATATTTATGTTGATAGAGAATCGTGCTATTTGTAGGTTGAATTACATTAGGACTTTCCAAAGTAATGGGCATCCTCTTATTGTGTTATACTGGCTTCGTTTGATAAAAAAGGATTATATAGACATTTTGAGTTTGATATTTTGCAACAATACTGAGGTATAATAACATGGCTGACTAAATACCATTCCTACATGTAATCATTTTGTCAAAGGAGAAAAATGAGGAATGTACATTTATAGGATCCCAATAATACTAAATGTTTGATTCTGTAGCATTTTCTACTCTACTTGTTCAAGAAACAACAAAAAACATAATAGATTCTATATATTTGTCAACATTCTACAGGTTGAAATTAAATAGAACCAATGCATCTCATTACGTGTTCTTAACTTCTTATTAAGACATAATACATAAACTCAAACATTTTAGAACATGAAAAAGGGAGGAAAGTACACTTTGAGTAGAACATGAACTGTCACAACAACATAGTACTAAATAATCAACAAAGATGCATAATTGAATTCTATGGTAAAGCATGTGCTTTTTGGCCTAAAGAGAATTGCAGAAATCTTGAACTGAAGGTTGTACGAACCACATTAAAACCACATTAGAGGTAGATGATACTGGGGTCTAGCATATAAAACAACAGGTGCTCCAGCTAACCCCCTGATGAGACAAGGTACCTTTTTCATACCTTTTGTATAGACTAGGAAGAAGCTCGCACGGATAGCGATCATCATTTCAGTAATTGAAATGAAACGTGCTAGGAGCCTAATCCTGAATTTTACAAGTAAAGAAACCAAGAAATCTATTTCTGCGGAATGTGCTGTGAGGATGGCCAAGATAACATTATAAAGGCAGCAACAACCATGCACTGTGATAATGTTTCCTTCTTCCTTCTTTCTCCTTTCTCCATCAACTCTGCATGCTGAATACTAAAATAAACCTTGAGGAGTTTTACCTTGTTTGTTCTTCATTACTCTTAAAAAAGGATGCACCATCGTTTCTGCTTCCAAAAAAGGAATTTCGAAATAAAGTAGCTACTAGCTTGACTATAAAGAGGTTGACAATTAATGTCTGTTGTGTGAAATTTAAGATTGTAGCTTTATGGTTTATATTGCAGGCATCAATGGAGGCATTCAAATATGATATATCAGCAATATCTGGAACAGACAATCAGGATGATGCAGACCAAATTTTCTAGCAAGTCACTTCTCCCAGATTTACTCGAGCAGACAATGTTTTATCCACATTTGACCTGTCAATGCCACCAAGCTCAATGGAACTTACATACTTCCATTCGGTTAATGCTTTTTATTCAAGAATCTACAATAATAATCTAACATCATCACTCGTCTTTCTTTTCTTCATTGTTACTTATTCATCCGAATATTTTTTTCACTTCAAAATAAGTTCAGGGCAGGGCACGTTATCAAAACCAGTTATATATTGAATATAATACAGGACTTAAGTATTGTTACAATTTATCTTAGTTATTGATCAGGTTAACTAAATATGTCTGCAAATTTATGCGGTGATACACTGATATACTGCTAGTTTTTGTAGGTAAAATTATGAAAACAGGACTGGATAATAGTGGCAAAAAAGTGTTAGGTACTCTTTGGCTGGATTCATTTGTTAAGTAATTTCGTTATTATACATAGGATTTCTAAAACTATGTTGAATGCTTATCTAACTACCAGAGACTCAGAAGCAAATGCTAACTAGGAAGCAAATCTTCTTACAAAAATGCTTATCATTTGAAATTTAAAATATTTTACATGCTCTGGAATATGGTTTCACGTTTTCATTTCATCTAAACCAGTTCACACGGTGTTGACACATACAAAGTCTTAATTACTCTATGTTATAGGGAGAATATTGTATAACAATATTTTGGAGGTTTGCTGGAATCATGGAGCAAAATGCGGATATTTCGCTAAGAACACGAAGAACACGTAAGGAGATTGGTGATTTTTTGTGGCTGATCTTGTTTGTTGATATTTCAGGGGTGAGCTGTCAATCATCTGTAACAAGGTGCCTACGTATCCTATTTATAGGGATTAAGCCATACGCAGTTCTTGGAGAAGAAGTTACCTAGACGGGCTAGGGTTTCTATGGGCTCGACTTGGCCCAAATCCACTAGATGTCTTCTTAAGTTGATATATTTTACCCATTTATTCTGTTCATGACCCATGGCCCATTAAAGGTTGCCTATGGTTAGCATGATACTTAAATCAATTGGCCTCGCTGACGAGGCGAATGGAGAAGCTGCATGGCCTCGCATGCGGCCTCGCTGGGCTAGTCATGCGAGGTGGTCCACACTGTACGGAGATAATTATACTCACGCGACCTCGCTGGGCCTGGCCGTAAGCCTTCATAATAAATATGCTCTAGGCCTCGCTGGACCTCTAGGCCTCGCTGGACCTTGTAGACTGTATTATAGGCCTCGCTGGACCTCTAGGCTACGCTGGACCTTGCAGAGAGAGTATTCTAGGCCTCGCTGGACCTCTAGGCCACGCTGGACCTTGTAGAGAGACGTGCATGATAGATGTTATCCCATACTAGGGACTTTGCTGGCGAACTCGACCCGCAGCTTGGGGTCGCAAACTTCCACATTGTGCTTGATAGTATATTGGACTGACTCCTAGTGGTGGGTTTTAGTGACCCAATCTTCATCTCTAGGCCCATTATGAGTTGTGGACCTCTATTCAAGCCAATTAGGCCTGCTTAGGGCTTATGCCAATATTTGGGCATAACAACTACCCCCGAGTCCATATTGTCATTGAAGATGCGATGTGGACTCAAAAACTGCTTTGTCGAAACTTTGATGCGAGGCCTATGCTCGATATAGATTGCTGTAGATGAAAGCATAGCTATCTCAAGTGCCTTGGGATCGCATCGCGACCCCTATGAATTTGAATGGTTGCAGACAACTGTCGTATTTCGAGATCTTCTCCCTGCTGCTAAGATGATGACATTTATTGTGTGTCTTTCAATTAATGTGAAGCCATGTACAAGTGAGTGATGGTGACCTCGAAGGGTTCTTCCAAGCGCAATATGCTCCTGCAGGGACCTTGAGAGGCGACCCCATAGGGCCTTGCAGCCATAAGTTGTTACAATTATATCTTCTGTCATGCTGATATGTGAGCTCGGGCTCTCACCAATATTTTCAGGTCTTCTTAAAGTATAATGAGATGACTCTCGCTGTTCCTTATTATTATAATGAGAGGCCTCCTCATAAGTTGAGAGGACTCCTTATAGCTTCATATGTTGTGAGCCCTCCTTGCAATCTCATATATTGCGAGGCCTCCTTGCAGCCTTATACATTGTGAGGCCTCCTCACAGCCTCTTGCATTGCGAGGCCTCCTCGCAGCCTCATACGTCGTGAGGCCTCCTCACCACCTCATACATTGCGGGGCCTCCTCGCAGCCTCATACGTCGCGAGGCCTCCTCACCACCTCATACATTGCGGGGCCTCCTTGCAGCCTCATATGTTGCGAGGCCTCCTCACCACCTCATACATTGTGGGGCCTCCTTGCAGCCTCATATGTTGCGAGGCCTCCTCATAGCAGTACATGGTACGCCAGTTCTTCGGTGCAGGAAGTTATAGCGGAGAACTATTTTTTCCGATCTTCAAAATTTCTTCAAAATATTTTGGACTCCTCACTTGGTAGCTTTCAAAATTTTTATATTTTAACACGAGCCCATGTCTCCTCGCAGTGGCCCCCTCGCTACATTTTTTTTTCTCGCGTCGCGCTGCAAAGTACTCTTTATTCGCCTTGTAATTTCTTTACAACCTTGTGGAACCGTGGTCCTTGTATTTGTACTTTCACCTCGCTGACTTTTCTTTCTTTTCTTTTTTAATATTTCTTTTGTCACTTTGGATGAGATCTCCTCGCCTTTCGCTGCTTCCTTATATTTTTATTAACTCTTGTTATATTATAAAAGGACTCCTCGTGTCCTCCTATGTGGAGGGGCCTCCTCACTGATAGAATAGGAGGACTCCTCGTGGCCTCATATGTGGAGAAGCCTCCTCACTGATTGAATAGGAGGACTCCTCGTGGCCTCATATGTGGAGAGACCTCCTCCTGCTGATATAATGAGAGGACTCCTCTATACATGTATATGCGAGGACACCTTGTTTTTTTTAATAAGCCACATGTGCTCCTGTTAGTCCACACGCGGATCCCTGTTCGTCTTTTTTATTCTAGTTGATCATGCTGCCCCGCTTTTTAACTTCCTTTTGATCCTTGATTCTGTAGCCTCGTATTCCACTTTCTTTTATAGCCTTGTAGACAGACTTCATCCATCATGTTGCTGGGCTCTAGCCCCGACTCACATATGCTAGCTGGTGGGCCATGCATCTTTGAAAACTGATAATTTTGAATTTTCCCAAGTGCTTTGGGATACCTGATTGAGTCTTGATATGCTCCAATTTGCTTATAGACATTGCCTAGACATAGCTCCACACTGTATAGACTTACAGACTGACCCATCATCGCCAATGGGGTTAAGTGGTCTCGCATCGTAAGATATCGGGCTTGCGGCCTCGCAACGCTAGGTACGCGCTATTTCACCTCACATGCAATTTTTTATTTTATTATCCTCGCACGCCAAAGCCAGAAACGAGCCATGCATTAACCTTTTTTTTAAAATCCTTGCACGGGACCCTTGGTAATATTCCATCCGCCATTTACTATCTAGCATTGCACATGTCCTTCATGGTTCTCTTGGTGGTGCACGCACTCAATATACATTCTGTTATCGCCCCAGTCCTCTCCTCGCATTGTTGATTTCTAAGTTCTCGCAGAACTCCTTCATCTCCTTGCTATCAAATTGCTTCCCATTATCTGATATTAGCTGATATAGGATCCCATAGCGACACACAATGGCTCTGTATACAAAGTCCTTCAATTTTTTGGCAGATCAGCCTCAGCACACTTAGTGAAATAATCCACATCCACCAGTACATACTTGATTAATCCCTTAGCTTTAGGGAGCTCCCCAATAAGATCAATACCCCACATGGCAAAGGGCCACGGGCTCATGAGAGAAGTGAGATGAGCAACTTGGGCATTACTGAAATTGTCATTCCTTTGGCACTTGTCACACCTCCTAGCAAACTCAAAAGCATCTCTTTTTAATGAAGGCAAGAATACACTTGGCGAAGAATCTTTTGGGCTATAGAACTACCCCCGAGTGATTGTCAAATATGCCTTCGTGGACCTCCCTTAGGATGTAGTTGCACTCCTCACCATCTATACACTTCAAGAGTGGTGTGTTAAACCTTCTTCAATATAGACTTCATCGTAAATTATATAGCGAGCCGCCTGGTACCTAATCTTCTTCCCTTCCTTCTTTTCTTGGGGTAGAGTCCCATTCTTCACATACTCCCATATAGGGGTCATCCATGTTGGCCCCTGGCTCGCTACCTCTATGACAAATTACTCAGGAACACTAGGCTTAGTCTGGATTTCCAATGGAATAACCCCAACTAAGGTGGCCTCTCAGCGCGATCCCAACTTTGCTAGGGAATTCACTCCTTAATTTTTTGTCCTTCTGATAAATTTCACTTTCACCTGCTTGAATGACTTCATAAGTCTCTGCACACATTGCAGATAGAGCTCGATTTGAGGTCCCCTAGCCTGCCACCCACATCCAATATGACATGTGGCCAGCATGGAATCGCTATAAGCATTGAGATTCTCCACCTTCATTATAATTGCGAGCTTAAGGCCATTGATTAGGGCCTCGTACTCGGCTGCATTGTTTGAGGCTACGAATGCGAAGTGGACTGTGCTTCTTAACCTGCGACCCTAATGGGTGACGAGCTCAATCTCGTCTACAGCTCCTTCCTTATTAGATGCTCCATCAACATAGAGCTCCCACCACGAGGCTGTATTCTATTGGCTGGCCTCGGGCTCAGCTGGCATGGGGGTCAGAACGAGAGCCCAATCATCTTCTTCAGATTGTAGAGGGAATTTCAAGATAAAATCTGCTAAAGCTTGTCCTTTCAAAGCACCTCGAGGCTTGTACTCGATGTCAAATTGGCCTCAATTTTATGAGCCTGAAAGTATGGCCTCAACTTCCGCGAGGCCAACACCAAGGCATAAGCGAACTTCTCCATGTTGGTGTAGCGAGTCTCAGCATCTAGAATCCTTTTACTGATATAATAAACAGGGTATTGAACCCTTTCCTCCTTGCAAACTAACGCTGCACTTACTGCATGCTCTGACCCAGCTAGATACAAAATAAGGGTCTCCCCCTCCTTAGGCTTAGAAAGTAGAGGTGGCGAGCCCAAATGCTCCTTTATTTGATGTTTATAATATTGTAGAGTACCATAGGACTCGCATCTGCTTGCACAAGGGACTCATGTTGCATGATTTTAGCATGTATAGATTCCTCCATAACGCCTTTCCATATCTGTTAAATTTTTTCCAAGTGTTTTAGGATAGCTGATGGGGTCTTCAAATGATCCTGATCGCGATCATTGCCTATAAGGCCGAGAGGCCTCGCATCGCAAGATGTCGGGTTTGCGGCCTCGCGTTTCTAGAGGCTAGCCTTGCAATTTTTCAAATTTCTTTATAAAAAAGGTGTTTATGTAATGCCACTACCCCCCGATTCCTCATTATCATTGTTGATGTGATGAGGAATCAACATGTTTCAGCAACTTTCTTGTATTATTTGGAGTTAACACCACTTGTAATGAAGAGAATTTTTATGTGACCCCGCTATGAGTTATCCTTTAGATTGGGACAATTTATGCTGATATTATTGAAGTCCATACCAAGTAGGGGGCTTCTTTGATAGATGATCAGGCCCTACCATGGACCTTGTTGGACCATGATGGGCAACAGTCACTTGATCTTCCTGGTGTACTGAAGTAGTTGAGAACCTCCTCATTGTCGCCAAGGATCGGGGGCGTCCCCCCTCTCCTCAAGGATCGGGGGCGTCCCCCCTCTCCTCAAGGATCGGGGGCGTCCCCCCTCTCCTCAAGGATCGGGGGCGTCCCCCCTCTCCTCGACGTAGAGGTATTTCACCAAGAAGCATCTCATCAAGAGGCATCCCACAAAGGGGCATCTCACAAGGATCTTTTTAATCTCGATAGTCACGTCATATAGGGGACCTCACAATTTCGACGAGGAGATGGGGGTCCGTCATGATGACAATGGGACCGCTCACGATCTCGACGAGGAGATGGGGGTCCGTCATGATGACAATGGGACCGATCACGATCTCGACGAGGAGATGGGGGTCCGTCGTGATGACAATGGGACCGCTCACTATCTCGACGAGGAGATTGGGGTCCGTCATTACGACGGTAGGAACACTCACAATCTCAACGAGGAGAAGGGGGTCACTTAGAACTTTTAACCTTGCCTTGGCCTCTACCATGGGATCGCTTATCCTTCTTGTCAGCAGTGAGCTTCTCGAGTTTGAGGTGGAGATCATACTCAATTAACTTCTTTCCAATGCGATCAAAGACACTTACTGACCTACCCTCAGATGAGGCGGCCTCATGTTGTGATCCCTCCTTTGTCTTAGTAGTATCTTATTAAAGGCCTTCTTCAGCTCTTCGAGGTAGAAGTCCCCAACCTTGATCTTCTTATCCTCAACCTTTTTTTCTGTCCCTCTCCATTGCTACCGTGATAGGATTGAGTCTTTTTGGAAGCGCTTGAGTCCTCTTGATCCTCTTAGCGATCTTCCTTTTTTACGATTCTGGGGACCGGGTTCGTACTTATGGGACCGCTCACCCTCTCGACGTGAAGAGGGGGGTCGTTCATCGCGATGGTGGGACCGCTCGCGCTCTCTACGAAGAGAGGGGGGTCATTCCGAACCTTGGCCCCTACCTTGGCCTCGCTCCTAGGTGTCATGTAAGACCCTGGGGTCTCCCCGTTGTTGTTCCCTCCGTTCTTCTTGTTCAATTTAGTCATCCTTCTCCCAATATGATGACTGCCCCTCCTTCTAGCGCCAAATGTTATAGGGAGAATATTGTATAACAATATTTTGGAGGTTTGCTGGAATCATGGAGCAAAATACGGATATTTCGCTAAGAACACGAAGAACACGTAAGGAGATTGGTGATTTTTTGTGGCTAATCTTGTTTGTTGATATTCCAGGGGTGAGCTGTCAATCATCTGTAACAAGGTGCCTACGTACCCTATTTATAGGGATCAAGCCATACGTAGTTCTTGGAGAAGAAGTTACCTAGACGGGCTAGGGTTTCTATGGGCTCGACTTGGCCCAATCCACTAGACGTCTTCTTGGGTTGATATATTTTACCCATTTATTCTATTCATGACCCATGACCCATTAAAGGTTGCCTATGGTTAGCATGATACTTAAATCAATTGGCCTCGCTGACGAGGCGAATGGAGAAGCTGCATGGCCTCGCATGCGGCCTCGCTGGGCTAGTCATGCGAGGTGGTCCACACTGTACGGAGATAATTATACTCACGCGACCTCGCTGGGCCTGGCCGTAAGCCTTCATAATAAATATGCTCTAGGCCTCGCTGGACCTTGTAGACTGTATTCTAGGCCTCGCTGGACCTCTAGGCCACGCTGGACCTTGCAGAGAGAGTATTCTAGGCCTCGCTGGACCTCTAGCCTCCATAAAAGTATTCTAGGCCTCGTTGGACCTCTAGGCCACGCTGGACCTTTAGGCCACGCTGGACCTTGTAGAGAGACGTGCATGATAGATGCTATCCCATACTAAGGACTTTGCTGGCGAACTCGACCCGCAGCTTGGGGTCGCAAACTTCCACATTGTGCTTGATAGTATATTGGACTGACTCCTGGTAGTGGGTTTTGTTATAGCCAAAATTCGGTTCGGGTATTTTCAAGATGGATTTGGGCCAAATGTGGGTTCAATTTAGGGGAATTCTAGAATAAATTAGGGTTTTGACTCAAGTTGGAGGAATTAGGCCGCGCCCTGGCTTTCCTTATAGTTAGGGCGCGCCCTAAATGTGAAATATGGGATGAATCTATTCAAGTTAATTTTCTGAGAAGACATTGAAGAAATCTCTCCTAGGATTCCACTCAAGCGTGGATTCCACCCAATCTTGGATTCCATTCAAGCTGGAATTCTATAAGTTGAAGAATTCCCTCCTGTCGTATCTCAGGAGGGGGATGTCCGTCGCAGAAGGCCTCCAGGGGTTTGCCTGGATATAAGGACCCTTCTTAGACGCTAAGGGAGGCATCCGTGCGCCCTAAGGTGGAAAGATGGGGACTTTCTGGTGTGTGCTTTGGGAGCTCTGTTCCTGTAGCCAATGGGCGCGTTCTCATTGGGGAACTTTGGAGTAATCCTGCACTTTGCACCCAAAAGCTCTGGATCACCTGTCCTGCTATCTGGTGGGTGCTTCTCATTCGGGGGACAGGGATGCGTTCTGCACTTGGGGTAAACCATGGCTATACCTGCATCCTTGAAATCAAGAAATAGCTGGTAGCGGATAGGACTAGTCCTCGACGGGGGAAGTTTCCTTATCCGTGAAGTCTTGAGATCTTGGATGAGCCTTGGGCCTTTGTGGTTAGGCCTCATAGTAGAACATTCCGGAAGCTGGTCCGTTATCCAAGCCCATTTGGGTTTCTTGTTCTCCAAGAACTACGTCTGGCTTGATCCCCTATAAATACCGGGGTACGTAGGCCGATTGAGGGGTGGGAAGTCGAGAGCTCTGAATAGCCGCCACTAACCCTATCAATCTCAGCCACCAATTATTTACAGCCACCACACGCCACCACTTTTTCCGGAGAAAAACCACCGTCTAAGATCTTGTTTCCGGCGACATACCTCGAATTTTGTTGTTCCCAAAATCCTCCGTCAACAAATTGGCGCTAGAAGGAGGGCAGCCAATCAAGATCTACATCTTAGGAGGAAAAGATGTCTCATAATCATGGCAGAGGTTCTCAAGGAGAAGATGGTTACGATTCTGAAGATAGCTTGGGAGATAACCGAACGCGACATGAAGCTTACGTCCCGGAAAATATAGCTGCTCCTCCGCGACATCAAGGAACTCCGGCCGCCATCGGCGGACAGCCGCCCGTTCTCATCAGTAATTCGGCATTAATGGAACAGCTGTATGTTATGCAAGATGCCATAAATAGTTTTGGGGCAAGATTGGGTTCGGTGGAGGAAGAGCAAGAATCAAGGAGAAAATCTCGGAGTATCCCACGAAATCATCACCGATCAGGGAAATCCCCTCAGACCGTGGAAGATTCTCGAAGGGGGGAGGAAAGTCATGAAAAGAGATTTCAGCTGGTTACTCCTCGAAGGTTAGATTATTCTGATCCTATTATTGAATATCCTAGTGAAAATAATTCTGAGCGCAGGTTGGTGAATCCTCAAGAGAGGGCGCGCCCTCATCCTCACCGTTCAGGGCGCACTCCTCATGAGATTCAAAGGGACGAAGAGCAAATCGCTAAAGAAAGGAGAGATTTTGCCAGCTTGAAAGAACGCCTTGGAATAAGGCTTGATGACGATGATTTAAGGATGGTGCTCCTCGAGCTTCAGAAGAAAGACAAATATATGGAATCGAGGCCCCATGATTCACAGCGCGTGCCCCCTGATAACAGGTCGCGGCCCCTTGGACATGAGCGAGCCCTTCCTCAAAGCCATGATTCACAGCGCGTGCCCCCTGACAACAGGTCGCGGCCCCTTGGACATGAGAGAACTCTTGCTCGAAATAATAATCCACAGCGCGCGCCCCCTGTTCAAAACAGGTCGCGGCCCCTTGGATTCCACCGAACTCCTCATCGTGATAATACTGAAAGAAGAAACCGTGATAACGGTGACAGAAGAATGGATTGGCACCAGGGAAATAGGCGCCCTCCACGGAGAAGGTAAGCCAGAAGAGAAGAAATTCGTCAAAGAAGGAAGTATTCACACCATCTTTGGAGGACACCATTTAGGGGGAGATAGCAATCACGCTATGGAGAGGTATTCCAGGGAAGCGAGGTATCGACCTCTCACAAATGTGAATAGTTTGGAATTGAGGCCACCTAAGTTGTTCAAGGGGGAATGTGCTGACATAACTTTCACCGAAGAAGAAGCTAGATGGGTACATCATCCTCATAATGACGCTCTGGTAGTAGCAATTCAGATTGGTTCGAAGAATGTCCATCGGGTTTTCGTGGACAATGGAAGCTCGGTGAACATACTCTACTACAGTACTTATAAGAAGCTGGGACTCTTAGACAAAGACATGATTCAAGACAACGGATGGATCTATGGTTTTTCAGGAGAATCGGTAAAAGTTATGGGAGCTATCAAATTACCGGTAACTCTTGGGGAAGGAAACCTTTCTGTGACGCAAATGATGGATTTCATGATTTTGAATGTGGATTCCTCACATAATGCTCTAGTAGGACGACCCCTGTTGAAGGAAATGAAAGTTGTGACCTCCATCTATCATCTCGCGATGAAGTTTCCTACGCCGAATGGTGTGGGAACTGTACGGGGCTCTCAGCACGACTCCAGAGATTGCTACCATAAGGCGATTAAAGGGTTTAGAAGGCAGCAGGATGGAGGGCGCGCCCTGCGTGAGAGTTGTTCCGGAGTCATGAGTGTTGTCCCAGAAGAGGTGAAAGCCCATTATCTTGTCCAGGAACCTGAAGAGGAAGAACCGCTATACAGGGCGCGCCCTGAGGATGATACCTCGGTTCTTGATGAGTTTCAAGAAGGAATTTTGGAGGAAATAGAGGAAGATGCAGAGGAAGTAATCTCGTTTGATCTCAAGGGTGAGCAGGTTGAAGGGAGACGAATGTTGCTTAAAGGTTTGGTGCATACCCTTGTCGAGGAAGACTTCCCTCTTAAAGAGGACGTGCCCTCCAAGGACGTAGCACCGGTTGAAGATCCTCGAAGTTTTGATTTCGACCTTGACCCAAGGACACCGCAACCAGTGGAAAAGACTGGTCCTGCAGAGGATACAATTTCTATTTTGGTGGATGAGAGGGATCCAACTAAGGTTCTGAAGATTGGATCGCAGTTGAACTACAAGTTAAGAGGCATGCTCACTAATTTCCTTTTAAACAATCTGGATGTTTTTGCTTGGAGTCATGCTGATATGGTTGGGATTGATCCGAAGGTTATGTGTCACCGTCTGAATATAGATCCCACCAAGAAGGGAATTCGCCAAAAACGCCGGCCAGTAAGTGGAGAGAGAGCCATAGCATTGAAAGAAGAGGTGGATAGACTTCTAGATGTTGGGTTAATCAAGGAGTCATATTATCCAGATTGGTTGGCTAATCCGGTTCTTGTGAAAAAACCAAATGGAAAATGGCGAACTTGTATGGATTTCACTGATCTGAACAAGGCATGCCCAAAGGATAGCTTTCCACTCCCGAGGATTGATCAGTTGGTAGATGCCACGGCAGGACATGCTCTTTTAAGTTTCATGGATGCCTACTCTGGTTACAACCAGATTCCTATGTATGAGCCGGATCAGGAGCACACTTCCTTTATTACAGATCGAGGATTGTATTGTTACATTGGAATGCCTTTCGGGTTAATCAATGCCGGCGCAACCTATCAAAGATTGGTGAACATGATGTTTAAGGATTTGATAGGGAAAACCATGGAGGTATACGTGGATGATATGCTTGTTAAATCCTTAAAAGCAGAAGATCATGTAAAGCATTTGGAACAGATGTTCGAGATTTTGAGGAAGTTTAGGATGAAGTTGAATCCTCAAAAATGCGTCTTTGGGGTAGAATCCGGGAAGTTTCTAGGATTTATTGTTAATCATCGTGGAATCAAGGCAAATCCAGCAAAAATAAAAGCTCTTCTTGACATGAAATCTCCTACTAGTGTAAAGCAAGTTCAGAGTCTCACGGGAAGGATAGCAGCCCTTAATCGTTTCGTTTCAAAATCGTCGGATAAATGCAGAGAATTCTTCAAGGCGATAAAGGGGGCAGCCAAAGATTTTGCATGGACATCTGAGTGTGAGGAAGCTTTTCAGAGAATAAAGGAGCATTTGGGAAATCCTCCTCTCTTAGCTAAACCCGTGGAAGGAGAAACGTTAATTTTATACTTGGCAGTTTCAGAACATTCTATCAGTGCGGTATTAGTAAGAGAAGAAGTTGATCATCAGTCTCCGGTTTATTATGTGAGTAAACGTTTGCTCGATGCGGAAACCAGATATACTAGCATGGAAAAGTTGGTTTATGCCTTAGTTTTGGCGTCAAGGAAACTTCGTCCTTAGGCTCACAAAATCGAAGTTTGTACGGCATATCCATTGAGAGGAATTCTCCACAAGCCGGAAACCTCTGGCCGAATGTTGAAATGGGCAGTTGAGCTGGGACAATTTGATTTAGAATATACTCCAAGGACAGCTATAAAGGGTCAAGCTTTAGCTGATTTCATTCTTGAATTCGAGTCGGAAAATGAAGAAAAATCAATTGTATTGATTGAGCCTGAAGTTCTGCTTAAGAGTGCAACCCCATTTGAAGAAGTTCCTCAACCGTGGTGGAAGTTACAAGTAGATGGAGCTGTAAACAATGGAGGGGCTGGAGCAGGAGTAATCTTGCTTACCCCCGAAGGGAATCAACTCATGAGTGCTATTCACTTCAAATTTCAGGCGACCAATAATGATGCAGAGTATGAAGCCTTGATTAATGGGCTAAAGATGGCTTTGGAGATGAAGGTAGTGAATCTCATTGTGTTAAGTGATTCAGAACTGGTGGTCGGACAAGTAAAAGGTGGATTTCAGTGTAGAGGTCCAAGGACAGAGCTTTACATGAGGTGCGCTCAACGATTGATCAAAAAGTTCCGAGAAGTACGGGTAGAGTGTATTCCACGAGATGAAAACTGCAGTGCAGATGTGTTAGCCAAGTTGGGGTCACAGAAAGACGCTATGCTATTGGGGACTGTGCCTTTGCAAATACAAGAAGTTCCTAGCATTCCAGAGGTTGAAGTCATGGAAGTGGAATCTATTCCCAGTGTTACTTGGATGACTCCCATTCAAAAATATATTCGAGAAGGGATACTTCCCGGTGAGAAGTTGGAAGCCAGGCGGCTTCAGTATCAAGCAGCTAGATTCGTGGAGTATGATGGGATTTTATATAAGAGGGGTTTCAATCAACCACTTCTCAAGTGCATAGATGGAGATGAGTGCGATTACATTCTTAGGGAAATTCATGAAGGTATATGCGGCAATCACTCGGGGGGTGGTTCGTTGGCAATGAAGGTGTTAAGGCAAGGATATTATTGGCCTACCTTGAAGAAGGATGCTTACGAATTTGTTAAGGCATGTGACAAGTGTCAGAGGTTCGCCAATTACTCTACCAGCCCTGCTACCACTTTGACTTCCTTGATGAGTCCGTGGCCATTTGCTATGTGGGGAATAGATCTTATCGGAGAGCTCCCTAAAGCCAAAGGAGGAGTGAAATATGCTGTTGTTGCTGTGGATTACTTTACCAAGTGGGCGGAGGCAATGCCCCTGGCCACAATTACAGCAAGAAAGATTCGAGATTTTGTTTTCAACTCTATTGTGTGCAGGTTTGGAATTCCGTTTAAACTTGTGTCGGATAATGGAAAGCAGTTTGATAGCAAGGAATTGAGAAAATTGTGTGATGATTTGGGGATAAAGAAGGAATTTGCAGCTGTGTATCACCCTCAAAGTAATGGGCAGACAGAGGCTGTCAACAAAATAATCAAGCACACCTTGAAGACGAAGTTGGAAGAAAGCAAAGGGAATTGGCCTGAAGAACTTCCCATGGTCTTATGGTCGTATAACACGACTCCAAGAACCACAACTGGAGAATCTCCTTTCATATTGTCTTATGGATGTGAAGCAATGGTGCCAGTGGAGATTGGAGCAGGGTCATTCCGAAGAGATTTTTATGATGAAGAATCAAATATGGTTAATCAAAGGTTAAATCTTGATCTCCTAGAAGAAATGAGGGTTAATTCGCAGTTGAGATTGGCAACTTACCAGCAGAGGGCTGCACGATATTATAACAAGAAGGTGAAGACTCAACCTTTTAAGGTGGGTGATCTAGTTCTGCGGAAAGTTATGCCGAATACAAGGGTAGCAGCGCATGGAGTTTTTGGTCCTAACTGGGAAGGACCTTATAAGATCAAGTCTATCATCTGGGAAGGGACTTATCATCTAGAAGACTTGGATGGCAACACAATCCCAAGGGCATGGAATGCAGAGCATCTGAGGAAATATTATCAGTAGGGTGCGGCTTTGACCCCCTATTGTATGAAGGCTTATATTTAAGTTATAGACTAGCATAAATAAATCTTCTCCTAGTCTAGGGGGGTAGTACACGTACGCCTTCTTTAGTTCTAGTCGAGACTTGCTGTTTTTATTCTACGCTTTTTCGAAGTTTATTCTCCTTAGCTCGGGGGGTAGTTCATGTATACCTTCCCCTGTTCTGTTGAGATTTGAGTTTATTTGAAGAATTAATAAAGTTTATCAAGACATTCTTTCAAGTTTTTGAAGATTCTTTTTATTACAAAAGGTCGTGCTCTATGCCTTAGGGCGCGCCCTGTGAAATGCTGTATAAATCCAAGCAATAATTGACAAGTAAAAGGAATATTGGAAAAAGGGTAATGCCTTAGGACGCGCCCTCAATATGAATGAAGATTTTTTATTCTAAGTGTTTCAACGTTTTCAAAAGTTGGAAGAATATTGGCTGATAAAACACAAGAGGCTGCGCTCAAATAAAGGGCGCGCCCTGTATTTCAACTTTTCACATCATATGATGTTTGCACAGAAGAAGTATCCGAAAATTTTTGAAGATGTATTTTAACAAGTAATAAAGAAAATTTTACGAAGGTTGCCCCCTATATGTTAGGGCGCGCCCTATAGCTGTTTTACGGCAAAAAAAATAATTTGGCAGTTGACAGAATTTTGCAGAGATAAAAGTCACAGATAAAGTTCAAATTTAAGTTACAACTTGCAGGGTTTTACAAAGGACCCGCGCCTTGGAAGTTAAAATAAATTCGGACAAGTTTGAAGATAAAATTCTAGGACGCGTCCTTGGGGGGAGAAGGAGGCGCGTCCTTAGCATCGCTAGGGGGAACAGCAGTGAGAGGAGAGATCGTTTCAGGAACGGAGTTTTGGTTGGAAGGATCGACGGTTTGGATTTCTGGATCTTCAATTTGTTCAGATTGCAGGGGAGCCTCTTCAGTTGAGGGCGCGCCCTGAGGATCTTTATCCAATCCTAGCTCAATCCTTTTTGCCAAGATGGCGTCCGCGTGCAGCATTTTGAATTGTTTGATGTCCTCAGCACTTTCTGGACCAAACCTTTCTTCCCAGTTGTAATCTGGGTCATTTGCAAGAAAACCTAGAAGGTAGAAATCAAACCCAGCTTGGAAATTTTTATCTTCCATGGCTTGCTTCTCATCTTTCCAGCAATCTGCCTTCTCGATCTCAAGGGTGTCCCGCTGCACCTTTAAATCTTCATTTTCTTTTTCCAACTTGTCATTCTTGTCGGCCAGGAGTTGGCGATGATTGGCAGCATCTTGCAAGTCATTCTTGAGGTCCTGGATAGCAGCATCTTTGGAATCGCACTTGCTCTTCCATTTGTTGTCAGACTCCACAATCAACTTCGCATATTTTCTGTTTTCCCCTTCGAGTTTGTTGATGTAAAGCTTCTCTTTGTGAATCCTTTGGGCGCGCCCTAGGGATTGAATTAGAAGTTGAGCAGAGGCTTTGATCATAGAGTTTGTTTCATCATCAGCATTCATGTTTTGCCAATGATCAACCTCTTTGTCATCAACAAGAGATGCAGCAGCTGGACCAATGAGGGTCTCAGCGTACGAAGGCGCGCCCTCAGTTCTTGGCTTCTTGCCCTTGTCAACAGGGGGGTCTTGGCCTTCAGTACTCCTCTTCAAGGATCTGGAAGTAGGAATTGTTGGGTTGGGTTCATGCTGAATTTGACTAGGGCGCGCCCTAGTGTCAGAAGAACCTGCTTTGTCAGTTGGTTTTTCCTTGTCATTTTTCTTTTTGGATCCAAAGCCGCGTGGAATTTGGGGGGCCATATCTGCAAGAGAAAAAATAATGAAAATGTTAAGTCATATAACAGGTTACAAGATATATAATAAGGATAGGTGTAAAATCGGAAGGTTAGGGCGCGCCCTAATTTGAGATTTTATACCTTCATCCTGATCAGAGTCAAGATTTTCGTTGTCACTAGTAGTAGATAGAGGGACGGCGATACCATTTCTAAATTTTCTAAATCTACAAATTGAGCCCACCCTATCAGAAAGGATTCCAACCCTTTTTAAGTTTTCTTCAGTGATTAAGGTTTGAAGATTGAATCTTTCAGCTGCAATTTTAAGGACGGCAGTAGCTCGAGTTGAGGCCGCGCCCTGAAGAGTTTTTTGGATTCTTCTATCTGTTTTAGTTTTTAAAAGATTAATAAAAAGTTAATAAAGATGGAAGAAAAGAAGAGTGTAGGGCGCGCCCTCACTTACATGGATTTGTGTTGAATTGAAGACGGACTCTAGGAACATCCCAGACAAAGAAGTAGGGTTCCTTCCATCGTTTAATGTGGCTAATCCTTCCGTCAGAAAAGCCTTTATTGTTGTGAAGCTTGTTAATTACTAGATAGTAATAGCCAATGTTTGATTGGCGGATGCTGAAGAAGTAGCTAATTTCTGGCATCGAGGGTGCTTCGAACCCCAAGTCACGGTAGAGAATTAGCAAACCTAGAACAAGTTTGTAGCTGTTGGGAGAAAGTTGGATTGGGGCCAGATTGTACCATTCAAGGATTTCTCTAAGGTATGGGTGTAAAGGCGCGCCCACACCAAGGGCTACGAGTCGAGGGGTCAAAACCATTCTTGGAATTCTAAAGTTTCCACCATAGTTGAAAATGTGGGGACGGTGATGAGAATGAGGAATGGCCCAAAGTCCTTCTTGACCGTAGTATTTCATGGCCCATTCTACCTCATCATTTGTTGCAGTAGAAGACATGTTTACACAAGCCAGTTTGCCTTGTTTCTTTCGGAGTGAATTCTTCTCTTTTTCAGTTATATTTCCATACCTACCCCATTCGAGGTCAATTTCTTCGTCACGAACTTCCCAGTGTTCAAAGGGAGTTGGAGAAGGTGGTGGAGATGTTGGTTCAGAATTTATTGGAGGAGAAATGGAAGAGGCTGAGGGCGCGCCCTCAGCTGAGTATGTGTCTGAGGAATGAGTGTCTCCCGATGTTTCCGAGATTGGAGCAAAATCACTATCTTCTATAGAGTTGTAAGAATGGTTCGCCTCAGGGGGTGTTTGAGATTCTTTGGACGGTTGAGCATCAAATTCATTGGAAGGTTGATCAGATGAGGTAGTGTTGGGGGAGTTTTCACTAGAAAAACTCATGGTTCCGTCTTCAAATTCTTGAATAAGGCGCGTCCTATCTTCTGGAGAGATGAATGAGAAAGGAAGTCTGTAGCGATTAGGTGGAAGCGGTGATGGCAAGGGAGAATAGATTCCAAGACGTTTGTTGAATTCCTTAAAAGGATGGAAGGGAGAGGACGCGCCCTTGTCCTCCAGCTGCAAAAAATTAATAAAAAGGGAATTAGGGCGCGCCCAGAAGTTTAATAAATGGATATAAGACGTGCGATGAATATTCTAAAAATCTAAGGCGTATCCTAGTGTATGGTAAGCAATATGAAAGGGTCATGAAGAATTAGGTTTCTAAAGCTATGTTATGGTATCAGAGGAATCCAAGGCGCGCCCTGTGTCAAGGACGCGCCCTGAAGTTTAATTAATCATATTTATTTATCAGAAACATATTTTGAAGAGGTTATAGCAGCAAAACAAGATCAAAACATATATATATACATATATACATACAACGGAAAATGAAGAACATAGGGTATGTGAACAGTTGCAACGTCGGAATGGACAATTTACACGGTCAAAATGAAGAATAAGGACATGAAAACGTACCTTGTAAGTTCTGGAATGCGATTTGGTGATGAAAACGACAGAAAACGTGATGGAAGTGGCCGGATTGATGTTTGAATGTTGGAGTCGCCGGAGTTCGTTTTTTGGGAGAGAAAATAGTAGAAAAAGAGTAAAGTAAGAGAGAAGGATGGTATTTATAGAGATTTGGAAATGGTGGATGACAGCTGTAAAATCGTTTGGAATTCCTCAGGACGCGCCTTAGTTTAGGGCGCGCCCTAAAGGAAATCTAGGGGGAATTTTGGGTTTTCTAGAAGAAATTCTATACATCATCTCTGATTTCGTATGGAATTGGGGGGTAGTTGTTATAGCCAAAATTCGGTTCGGGTATTTTCAAGATGGATTTGGGCCAAATGTGGGTTCAATTTAGGGGAATTCTAGAATAAATTAGGGTTTTGACTCAAGTTGGAGGAATTAGGCCGCGCCCTGGCTTTCCTTATAGTTAGGGCGCGCCCTAAATGTGAAATATGGGATGAATCTATTCAAGTTAATTTTCTGAGAAGACATTGAAGAAATCTCTCCTAGGATTCCACTCAAGCGTGGATTCCACCCAATCTTGGATTCCATTCAAGCTGGAATTCTATAAGTTGAAGAATTCCCTCCTGTCGTATCTCAGGAGGGGGATGTCCGTCGCAGAAGGCCTCCAGGGGTTTGCCTGGATATAAGGACCCTTCTTAGACGCTAAGGGAGGCATCCGTGCGCCCTAAGGTGGAAAGATGGGGACTTTCTGGTGTGTGCTTTGGGAGCTCTGTTCCTGTAGCCAATGGGCGCGTTCTCATTGGGGAACTTTGGAGTAATCCTGCACTTTGCACCCAAAAGCTCTGGATCACCTGTCCTGCTATCTGGTGGGTGCTTCTCATTCGGGGGACAGGGATGCGTTCTGCACTTGGGGTAAACCACGGCTATACCTGCATCCTTGAAATCAAGAAATAGCTGGTAACGGATAGGACTAGTCCTCGACGGGGGAAGTTTCCTTATCCGTGAAGTCTTGAGATCTTGGATGAGCCTTGGGCCTTTGTGGTTAGGCCTCATAGTAGAACATTCCGGAAGCTGGTCCGTTATCCAAGCCCATTTGGGTTTCTTGTTCTCCAAGAACTACGTCTGGCTTGATCCCCTATAAATACCGGGGTACGTAGGCCGATTGAGGGGTGGGAAGTCGAGAGCTCTGAATAGCCGCCACTAACCCTATCAATCTCAGCCACCAATTATTTACAGCCACCACACGCCACCACTTTTTCCGGAGAAAAACCACCGTCTAAGATCTTGTTTCCGGCGACATACCTCGAATTTTGTTGTTCCCAAAATCCTCCGTCAACAGGTTTTATTGACCCAATCTTCATCTCTAGACCCATTATGAATTGTGGACCTCTATTCAAGCCAATTAGACCTACTTAGGGCTTATGCCAAGATTTGGGCATAACACTCTATTTTAATTATACGTCGCTTATCAAAGATTAATGCTATATATAAGATGTACTCTTACATGCTTCATCTGGCACCTAACATCTCTCTTCTCTCATTTTAATTTCAGTCGATTACAAATTCTTCTTCTTAGGTATCTCAAGCAGTATGGTTATGAAAACTCCACTAGTTTCTAAAAGAGCAAGAGATAAGTTGACGCTTTCTAATGTATGCTCAAAAAGAAAGAGTGTAGCATCGTCCAGATCAATTTTTGCTTCGTCTAGAGCAAGTGAGTGTACAATGTCTAAAGCGCAACCACCAGCATCGAAGACGACTCTAAGGAACTCAAAGTATAATAGAAAATCATCATTTCCTGCACATGTTGGTCAGAGTGAGTGGATGCTCAAGCAAAACGCTCTTCTACAGGGGCCCCGTATCAGTTTCATTTCTTTGGTCAGAGTATGGAGCATGTGTAGCCAAAAAGGGGCACTTCTTCTTCTGGTGCAGCAGAGATTTACAGAAAATAATTTGAGAAATGAACAATCTTTCTGATAGAGGATGCACAGGGACTCTGTTGGATGAAGATAACATTTACATAAATGATATCTCTATCCTAGAAAGTCCTTGTACTTTCCAAATCACCTCCACTTACAGATTATGGTTCAGATACGCAGAGGGTTGCTGCTGGATTTAACTCAATAAACCTTGTCTTGGATATTTCTTAGAATCTTGTAATATTAATATAACGTGTTATCTTGTTTTGGATACAACAATGATGGTTAAAAAAGTTTCATACAAATTCAAATTTTAAGAACCTTAGAATCATATTTTATAAAAGGGTAATACATATATGATAATAAAAGAATTATTAATTTATAATATTATTGGGACCATATATTTATATAGAATTTTTCAAAATAATTATTATCTTATTATCTAATCGAAATTGATCATTTTTTGAATTGGTCCAAGTTGGGACCGAAAAAATTATTAATTTATCGAGTATTAATTTAACAAAGTTTTACTGTATGTAGAAATTTTTGCTTTTGTTCATATTTCAACTGTTAAAAAGCTATGTAGAGATTGTTGCTTCTTACGATCCCTCTAATCAGAAAATGGAAAATGTGCGACCAAAAGGGGACACTTCTTGGAAGCTTCCAAACGTTTTTGATAAAATATTCAAAAAATGATTTTACATTTCAATCTTTCTGATGGTGGATACAAAAGGTCTCTGTGGAATGAAGATTACATTTACAACAATTATGTGACTATCCTAGAAAGTCCTTGTAAATTCTCTAGCACTTCGAATCGCAGATTACGATGTTTCTAGAGTGCATGAGGTTCGTGCTGGATTTACTTAATAAATCTTGTTTTGAATAATTCTTAGAATCTTGTAATATCTGCGTAATGTGTCTTGCATCTTGTTATTTTGAAATGAAACTGTTGTGTTTACGATTTAATCTTATACTCCATGTTGTTGCAGTCATTTTAAAAAGGCATGTTAGAACATCTCCAATGCTATATACCTATTAGCTAAAACTGATAACATGCATAATTTTTAGATAATATGTAGTATATTTTTTCTTCTCCAACCATACTTCGTGTTTGGTAAATTTTTAAATAATCATCTTGACATCCTCTATATTTGGAGGACATATATAATATATAGATAATATCTATAATTCATTATCTCCACTTATATCGTAACCCATCATCGATCTTATTTACTTATATATATATATATATATATATATATATATATATAATTAAAATAATAATAAAATACTATTTTTAAAATATAGCTATTCATTGTAGCTAATACCATTGGAGTAAAATATCTTATAATTTAACAAGCTTTTTTTAGATAATCATTATATAACTAATAATTTTAGCTATTACAGTTGGAGATGCTCTTATACAAAAGGTTACTTGTTAGAAATATTCACTGAATTTATATTATTTATAGACTTTTAAGCTATCGAAATTACGTAAATCCTAGATAAGAGAGTAATTATTAAGTGTCAAATACTTCTTGAAGAAAAAGTGCTAATTAGACCTATCATGATAATAGTGCTAAGAAAAGGTTAGGTAATTTCTGGCCGTATTAGATTGTTAATTAATTTCGTTACTATAAGGCCTGTAGGCTTGTAGATAAGGTTGACAATTTCGGATACTGGATTGGGTTAATAGATTCGGGTCAAAAATTTGATCCAATCTGAACCCGATTCGAAATTTTAATGGATTAGAATATTCAATTCGAATCCGACCTGGCTACTCAAGGGTAATCCAAACCCAACCCGAAATAATAGTAATTCATTAATAAATATATATTTTAAATAGTAAATACATAAATAAATACTATTTTAATCTTATAAATTAATTTATAATTATATTAAATAAAATATTTATTAATTTAAACAATAAATAATATAAATATTGGTATTTTTTATAATATATAATTTTTTATACTATATATACATACATTCGGATAATTTCGGGTTATCTGAAATCAACCAAAAAATGACTGAGTTTTTCAGGAAGAATGCGCAAAATACCCATTCTAGGGTGTGTATTTGCCCAAAATACCTATTTTCACAAACAACTACCCAAAATGCCTACACATGTCAGATACTCCTTACCCAATGGAGTATCAGGTGTGATACTCCTTACTCAATGGGGTATCACGTGTGTACCCAATAGAGAGTATCAGGAGCGAGTACCATGGGTAATACTCCTTACCCAGTGAAGTATCAAGGGTGATACTCCTTACCCAATAGAGTATGAGGGGTAATACTTACCCTGTGGAGTATCAAGGCTGATACTCCTTACCCAGTGGAGTATCACCTGATACTCCTATGATATTGGTGTATCATCCTAATACTCATCTGACAATGGAGTATTTAATGGGTATGTAGGACACTCTTTATTCAATTTGGGTATTTTGATCAAATGTTACTGAAATATGAGTATTTTGGGCACTCATCCATTTTTTCGGGTCAATTTTGGTTCAATCCGAAACCAACCCGAATCCGAAAAACTCCAACCCGAATTCGTACTTTGCGGGTCAAATTTGTGTCGGATTGACGGATCGGGCCCGATTTTGTCAGGCCTACTTGTAGTGGTTGTTTGAATATTTCTTTCTTTCATGACAGATTGTCAAGATAATTTAATATTTTCTTCGTGTTCTAGAATGTAGGGGAAAGCACGGTTCGGTTCAGAGTGTTTTTGCCTCGGAACCAAACTCCAAACCGCATGTCTTCGATTTTGAAAATTGAAAATGGCAATCGAACCGTCGGTTTCGGTTTTAAAAAGCTCAATTCGGTTTTTAACGGTTCGGTTTCGATTATAAAATCGAACAAAAAAATCAAAAATATATTACAAGACTTTAAATTTATAAATTTCAAATTAGAGTTGCACTTTTTAGGAATATATATAGATTTGAAATGTCGAACAAATGATAAATTAGAGTTGTACTTTTTAGGAGTGTAAAACTCTAATAGATGCTCGATAATTTTTAAATTATTATGGTTGTATATATATATATATTCAATGTTCTTTTAAGCTTTGCATAATGAACCAGATTCTTTAAATTAGTTCTGATTCGATTCAAGTACTTCTACAGGCGCACAGCACTCTAGTTTCACCATTACACCAACTATCTGTGATCACCTAATGAACTGTTTTGATTCATTACAGTTTATCCTCCTGTAATTTCACACAAAATATTCTTTATTCATTAAAACATATTATCTTCACAAATGTAGTCATTCATGTTATAAATATCAAGAATTAAAAAAAACTATAAACTTGTGAATGTTAAAACATGTAAATTATTAAATCAAGATTGATTAATAACTAAATTTATTATTTAGGTTGCTAAAACTCAGACACTCAAACACTATGAAGAATCTGTATTTAATACGTAATTAGGAATTTAAGATAAATAATTTTATTACATATATCCAGCTCCGACATCTTCCCTTTCCTCATTTGACATCGTTTTGAAGCTTAATTATAATTCCAGATATAATATATTTATTAATTCCAAAAATACATATATATTATATAAATTTATATAAATTATATATATATAAACCAAACCAAACATACCCAGTATATCCCGCTCAGAGCAGGGTCTGGGGAGGGTAAGATGTACGCAGACCATGCCCCCACTTTTTAGGGTAGGGAGGCTGTTTCCATGAAGACCCTCGGCTATGTGCATGACAGTTATGGTGGGTGATAAATAGAAAGGAATCCAAATGATACGCACAAAAGTTCATAGCAATACCTGAGCCCATGGCTTTCTCCACATGGGCCTTACCTACCCCGCACCGTGAAACCACCCAACTAAGCTCCCTGCAACTGCAAAACCGAGAAACAGATGAAAACAAAAACGAAAAAAGATAACAAGAAATATCCGAACCCTAAGATAATGCTAGCCTAGACAACCCCACTCTGAGACTCTCCACTACAGAGCCGTCCCCTAGAAGAGAGTCTACCACTCTGATATGCCGCCTCCACGCACACCTGTCAGCGGTCATGGTCTCGTCTAGGTTCAACGCCTTCAAGTCCAGCCTAAGCTGCTCTTCCCACGACCTCCTCGGTCTGCCTCTCCTCCTCACCCCAACAATCGAAAAACTCTCGACCCTCCTCACCGAAGCTTCCGTTCGCCTCCTATGGACGTGACCGAACCATCTCAACCTCCCTTCCCTAACTTTGGCTGAAAAAGGCGCCACTTCGAGCTCGCTCCTAAACACCCTATTTGGGATTTTATCTAGCATCGTGCGTCCACACGACCACCGCAACATCCTCATTTCCGCCGCTTCCATCTTACTTTCAAGGGCCTTCTTCGCCGCCCAGCACTCAGAACCATATAACAATGCTGGGCGGATTGCCGCTCTGTAGAATCTTCCTTTCAACTTTAAAGGAACCTTCTTGTCGCACATCACCTCTGACGCTGCCCTCCACCTTTGCCACCCCGCCTTGATCCGATGTTTGACATCGTCTTCAACCTCACCTTCCTTCTGGATGATCGAACCCAGATATTTGAACTTATCCGTACGCGGGACAATCTGGTCATCGATCTTAACCTCCACCCCTTCCTCGATGGCCTCGCCACTAAAGTTGCACCAGAGATACTCGGTTTTAGTTCTGCTCAAACGCAAGCCTTGGGACTCCAAAGTATACCTCCATTTCTCCAACTTCTCGTTGACCTCCTCCCTTGACTCCGCCACTATCACGATATCATCTGCGAAGAGCAAGCACCACGGGACGGCATCTTGGATCTTTCGCGACATGACATCCAGGATGAGAGCGAAAAGGAGAGGACTAAGTGCCGACCCTTGATGTAGCCCAATCTCTACTGGGAAAAAATGGGAGTCTCCCATTGGGGTCCGGACGCAAGAACTAGCTTGGGAGTACATGTCTTGGATAACCCTAACGTACGCCGACGACACTCTCCGCTCTTCGAGACTCTTCCAAATAACTTCACGAGGGATACTATCATACGCCTTCTCAAGATCTATGAACACCATATGAAGGTCTTTGCGACGCTCCCTGAACTTCTCCATAAGGCGTCTGACGAGATGAATGGCCTCTGTCGTCGATCTTCCAGGCATAAAACCGAATTGATTTTCTGAAATTACAGCTACTCTTCTAATCCGACACTCAACCACCCTCTCCCAAAGTTTCATGGTATGACTGAGTAGTTTAATACCCCGATAGTTATTACAACTCTGAGCATCTCCTTTGTTATTAAAAAAAGGTACCACAATACTACGTCTCCATTCAGCTGGCATCTTATCCCCCAAGAGGAGAGCATTGAATAGCTCTACTAACCAACGGATACCAACTTCGCCAAGACAAATCCACACCTCGATAGGGATCTGATCTGGACCAACCGCCTTCCCTCTAGCCATCTTTAGAAAGGCACCCTTGACTTCTTCCTTGCTGATAAGCTCACACTCACCTATAAAACGCACAGACTCAGTAGGGACCTCTTGCTCCATACCGGCACCACTCCTCCTATTCTCATTGAAGAGATTATGGAAATACGAGCTCCACCTCTCCTTGATAGCATCTTCGTTCAACAGCACTTTGCCTGAATCATCCTTAACAAACTTAACAGGCCCCATGTCACGCCGCCCTCTTTCCCTAGCTTTAGCTAGTTTAAAGATAGCATTCGCTCCTTCCTTGGTATCTAGGCGCTTGTACAGCCCCTCAAATGCTTCCTCTTTGGCTTTCGCCACGGCCTTTTTTGCCTCTCGTCTCGCCACCTTGTACTCTTCCATCTTCAGCATCCTCTCCGGCCCTGCGCGCAATGACAAAAGTTCTTTAAAGAGCGCAAGTTTAGTCTTAACTTTGGTTTGCACCTCCTCGTTCCACCACCACGACTCCTTATGACCACTGAACTTACCCGAGGAAACCCCCACCACCTTCTCGCCCACACACCGAATAGCCTTCGCCATGTTGGACCATCTATCGTTAGCATCTCCCCCACGATCAAAACACCCTTCCATGGCCAGAGACTCCTTGAATATGGCCGCCTTCTCGCCCTTCAGATCTTTCCATAGGATTCTAGGTCTAAACTCCCTCGTCCTGCGCACGTCTCGACCCCCCATGACTAAATCCATGGCCAACAACTTGTGTTGGGCCGCACACGCCTCACTCCGGAACACCTTGCAATCCACGCACACCCTAACATCCCGACTACGCATAAGAAAGTAATCGATTTTGGTGTTGTGCCCCCCACTGCTAAAGGTGATAAGGTGCTCAGCCCTCTTCTGAAAAACAGAATTCATAATTACCAACTCCTGGGCCGTAGCGAACTCCAACAACGCGAACCCACCTAAATTCCTGGTCCCGAATGCAAAACCCCCATGAGCGCTGGGGTAGCCATCCGCCCTCTCACCAATGTGACCATTGAAATCGCCACCCAACACTAAGAATTGATCTTCAGGAATATTTCCGACCAGCTCGTCAATAAATTATATATATATATATATATATATATATGTGTGTGTGTGTGTGTGTGTGTGTGTGTGTGTGTTTGTGTATATATATTTATATAAAAATCGGTTCGGTTCGGTTTTAGCCGGTTCGGTTTTAACCTATAACCGAAAATCTAGGTTTTAAAAAATTAAAAACAGCAACCGCCAATTCGATTTCAGTTTCGATTTTTTCGGTTAGCCTTGGCCGGTTTCGGTTCGATTTCGGTTTTAATTCAATTTTTTGCTCACTCCTACAGGAATATGGTTAAACAAATTTTAATTAATTTATATCCAAACTAAAATTACTCATTTTACAACTAAAAAGTTTCTAACACTAACCATCTAACTACATAACCCAAGTGCACTTCCTATATCCACGTAAAATCGCCTATTATACGATCCATGTTCCAGTTACATTAGAAACAAGATAATATTTCGGAATTTTAAAATTGTTACCAAATGATTTTGATTAGTTATAATTATAATGAGCCCGCCAGAACCATCCAATTAAAACATTCCAAAATGCCAAGTAATTTGTACCATATCATTTGGTAACAAATTTTGGTACACAATTTGATACATCTAGCCCTACTCTTTTAAAAGTTATGCTAGAAAATGTTATACGACACATGTTCTCTTTAGAAGTGCTATTTTAAAAGAGAGAGTTTGATTCATGAATCTGACAAACACTTTTATCAACGAACTATCAACTATAAAAACACTGAAAGATAAATATTTTGGAATTATTGTTTTAAGTGGTGATATGATTTGGTCAAAAGAAAAAGTGGTGATATGATGTTATGATTAAATATATCAATGAAAAATCGTTGATAGATAGTTGTAAGATCATTTGCCTAGACCCCTGATCTATTAAAAAAGCTTTGGAGATGATTTCACTACAAGAAAAATGACCATTTATGACGGAAATTTAACACTGAAATCGTCGCAATTGGTCCCAATTATGACGGAAAAAATTCATCATTTTTGCTCGAGTCTTAAGTTCGGATTTTCGTCACAAATACAAATTTCGTCACAAGTTCAAATTTTCGTCATAAGTTCCGACACGGGGACCCACTTTCTACAATAAAATAATAAACGAACCTATGACGGAATAAACTGTCATAAATTTACATTTTATGACGGAAAAATCCGTCATATGTTCACAATTTACGACGATTTTTTCTGTCGTAAGTTTACTTATGGGACCCTCCTGCTACCACAATTAAATTTGAAAAAAAAACAAAAAGAATATAAAAGGATGAACAATCGTCGTAAGTTACCCAGAAATTCGCCGTAAGTTACTAAAACAACATTTTGTCGCTTTTTCAGGTTCCAGCCATTTTCAGCTTCCAAATTAATACTAAACCTATCCAATCTCACTAGTACAATACATTTGTACCCAAAACACCAAGTGCAATACACCTCAAGCACCATCAGAACACCAAATGCAAACTTTCAAAATAAATACAAATGTTAACTGTCTTGTTAATATATACTAAATTGAGTATTACATTGATCAACAAAAGCAGAGTTACAAAATAATGCTTTGCCACCAAATAATCCTAAAATTAACTTCCAAAGTAATAACATAGTACACAAACTGTCCAAATTATTTTTCAAGAAAACCCCGTCACAAGATCATGATAATGAAACACCATATATGAATGGGAAACTTAGACTAGATCAAGTCTTTTTGCAATCATGTAGTCTTTAGAATCTTACCTACAGATGTGAAAAGCAAACACTTTGTACACACAAACACACCACTAGTTGTAGTGTGATATTGAACTATGGATAAACATAGACCATGATGCATGAACACTTCAATTAGGCCTCCAGCAGGTAGGGACCCAATGCTGTTTCATTGGAAAGCTTCCTCTTGGATAAGTGCTCTAGATAATTCATCAGAAAATCCAAGTATTTATATGTTTTAAAACGCGGTGGATTGACAGCACTCACAAGCTCTTTTGCAGGCCCGATAATTCTTTCGTTAGAGGGACCAGATAAGGTGACAATGAGCAGTGCTTGAATTTGTCACTCCCCGATGCTCACAACTGCTTAGCTTCCCATTACTAATGACCTAGTATATAATTACAGAATCCAAACACTTTAGGCAAGTATAACCAAACTAATGGATAATCTTTGGAATTGATAAAAGAACACAAAGATTGAACTATTGAAATACCGATACATGAAAATCTCAACTTGGAGAACGATCAACATCCTAACTATTTTGTATATACTGAGAATTCCAAGGCTCATTAACTACACAATCCATGGAAAATATGTAACAATACCCAAAACAAGATACATAGCAAAGGTTCCCCAAAAGCACTACCTAACTAAATATGGTTTATCTGTGAAATTACCTGTAGTTGGTAAGGTATCATGATAATGAATGCATTTGGAATAGGGTCCACTCCAATCCATTGGCCACTTTTCTTGATTTGAAGCCCATAGACTTGTTGCTGAATCAGGGTTAAGGTGTAAGGGTCACAATGTGCATGTAAGCCCAAAGCCAAACTCGGTTCTGGACATGGTGGATAATTGTTGATCACCGTACCCATTTCTTTGCTTAGCTCACCTCTGAAAAAACCTTTTTCAAGCCCAAGTCCTTCACAAATCAGATCCAACATCCTACGGTTCAACCTATTCACTTCCACTGAATATTTTGCTATTATATCTCTGAAAGCAATTCAACAGAGAAGAACATAATGAACATTTAGTATCGATTTATGTATCGGAAAATATGATGTCGAAAGTGCCTTGAATCAGATCACCTGTATCTCTCTAGCTTTTCAGGCCAACTTTGAACAACCTGATCAAGTAGATGTGCGCATGCAGGGTGTTTCAAACTGTCTTTCCCCAGATGAAATTCCTCATTAGCATAACTATAGCCGCTTGTGTAGAAGCTAGCCCTCTTGGAAAAATCATCCGACAGTAAGCGTTTGTGGTCATCGACAGGCAATCTGAAGAATTCCTCATACACCATCATTGTTTCATGCATCAAGTCGTTTGATATTCCCTGGTTAATTACCTGTTCAAATTTTATTCAACTGCTTCAAGAGGTACTATAAATGACAACATAAATTAATCAGACATGCTCCTAACATAACTATTGTTTACCCTAAGCTAGTTACTTTAACAAATTATAAAAGATCAGATCTCTGTATAAAGACACATAGGTAAACATAAATATATTGTTGTGAAGCTTATGACATGTCGAAAACATTCAAAAAACATTAGCATAAGATCAAAAGAGAAAATATGTAGAGATGAGAATCGATGAGAGCGTACGATAAATCGGAGGAATACTCGAAGAGCTTGCCCTTGGTAGAGAAGACAACAAGAGCAACTTCAGCATCACAAAGAACAGAGATCCCATGAGCTTTCTTCACAAGCCCACCTCTCCTCTTTGAGAATGTCACTTGTCTGTTGATCTTGATCTCTATTTTCTTCTACTTCACTTTTCCTCTCCCCGTATCTTTTTGCCTTCTAGTCTCAACCAATTTTCAACAAAATATTCAAATTAATTAGTAACAAATATATCAAACTCTGTTAGATATATAAAGGAAAATTTGTACACACAATTAAAGATAAAATGAAAAATATTTTATCAAATATTTGACACTGCTAGCCATATAGGCACCTGAGTTGCGATTTACGGATGAAAAGGCCCAAAATCCCCCTAGAAATCAAACAATATACAGACACATCAACTAATCCATCAAATCTAACACACTAAAAAGAGTACAAGTGTGAGTGATATCGGAAATTACAGATATCAAATTAAGAGGATCCATTCTCATATTCGGAACAATCTCAACCATTTCATCTTCAACAAGAAAATCCAACTGCAAAAATTAAACAAAAATACAACCCACCATCACTAAATCACCAAAAGTATACAAATTATCAAATACCCACTATCAGGAAATCAATAAAAAAAATTTCTATAATTCAATTCTCCAAGAAAAGAAAAACCCACAACAAATTGAGGCCTAAATAGGGTTTCATCAGGGTTTAGGGTTTTTATTTTTTAACAAATATTTCTTGATGACCCAACCATACGGAGGTCAATACCTATCATTTTTAATGTTATTGCCAAAATTTCAGGAAAAAATAAATTTATTTGGTTTGGTAATTTAACGGTCAACTAGTTCTTTGACTAGAATCCCTAAACAGGGTTTCGTTAGGGTTTCGATTTTTTAAAACATAATTCTTGACGACCCATCCGTACGTAGGTCAAGATCCATCCTTTTTAATGTTATTGCTAAAATTTCAGGAAAAAAAATTTATTTGATTTTTTCCACAATTTTTAACTAGTTTGTAAATAAATTAAAAATTAATAAAAATAAAAAAAGGCCAATTTTTTCAATAAAATACATACACACCAAAGTAGTTATAATCACTATTCGGGTGATGAATGTTACCCTACTTTCACTAATTAAAAAATGAATGTTACTAATTTACAAATCAGTAAAAATATACAAATATGTGTATTGTTTATCATATATCTTTATCTTGTAAATTAAAAATAAAATGCTTAAAGTATTAAATAGATATTTAAATAAATTTATAATATATATAATATATTATAAATTTATAATATAAGATTATAAATTTATAATAATATAGTATAATATAACTAGTACGTTGTCCTATATTGTTGTTTCTATTTTTTGAAAAATATTTATCGGCGATCCGACCATACGAATGTCAATATATATCTAAATAAGTGATATTCTTAACATTTTAAAAAATAAAATTGATTTGGATAGTGAAATTAGTAGTCAACTATTGACTTGACCAGTTAACAAGTACTTTGTCCTAGATTGTTGTTTCTATTTTTTCGGCGATCTAACCGTACGAATGTCAATATATATCTAAATAATTAATATTCCTAAATTTTTAGAAAATAAATAATTTATTTTGATAGTGAAATTAGTAGTCAACTATTTATTTGACTAGTACCACTAGCTAGGTACTTCGTCCCAGATTGTTGTTTCTTTTTTTAAAAAATATTTCTCGACAATCCAACCATACGAATGTCAAGACATATCTAATTAAATGATATTCCCAAAGTTTCAAAAAATAAAAAATTAATTTCGTAGGACATCTTAGTAGATCACTACTATCCCGACCAGTACTAGTAACTAGTGCTTCGTCCCAGGTTATTGTTTCTATTTTTTAAATAATATTTCTCGCCGATCCAACTATACGGATGTCAAGACATATCTAATTAAATGATATTCCCAAAGTTTCAAAAAAAAAAATTGGTTGGAGTTCTTAGTAGATCACTACTATTCTAACTAGTACTACTAACTAGTGTTTTGTCCCATATTATTGTTTTCATTGTTTCAAAAAAATATTTCTCGACGATCCAATCGTACGGATGTCAAGACATATCTAATTAAATGATATTTCCAAAGTTTTAAAAAAATAAAAAATTAATCTATGTGATTGATGTATACATAATAAGAAAAAATATTGCAGAACTTTACGACGGATTAGAAAGATCGTCGTAATTCCAGGTAACTTATGACGGATATTTCGTCATAAGTTACCCAGAATTACGACGATCTTCTTAATCCGTCATAAGTAACCCAGAATTACGACATATGTTTTCGTCGTAACTTTACATCAGAAAAAGTATTTCATTTTATAATTAAATTTAATTACAATAAATAATTTATGACGGAATTTTCGTCGTAAGTTCATTACTAAACAACATCGTTTTGCTACCGGGATTAGTTCGGTTAGAGATCCAACTAGTATCGTAAGACATCTACAAATATAAAAAAAATATGCAAATCAATTACACAAGTGCACACATATATATGTTGAACATGTAATGAACTTATAAATAAATACATATATTTAAATGAGCTAATTTACGACGGAAATTCCGTCATAAGTTCATTTCAAACCGATGTCATCTTCTCCATCAATAAAACTAATTAATTTTACAATAAAATTTATTCCAACAAAAAACTTACGACGGAATTTTCGTCGTAAATTAATTGACGGATGACTTTATGACGAATATTCCGTCGTAAGTTAATTTTTAAACCACATCACTCCTTGCAGCAAATTTCTTTTTTCATTTTATCATTAAATTTATTTCCAATAACCAAACTTACGACGGAAAATCCGTCATAAGTTATTTGCTAAACTACGTCATTTCCTCCCTTGGAAAAAGTAATTCATTTTAACTAAATTTACGACGGAATTTCCGTCGAAAGTTCACGGAAAAACCAATTTACGACGGAACGTACGTCGTAAAAACGCCACTCTTTTTCCGATTTGACCCAGTCAACAAAATTTTATTAATAAAATAATTAACTTACGACGATTTTGATTTTCGTCGTAAATTTGACGCGAAATTTACGATAAATTTGAGATTCCGTCATAAGTTAACACTACTAGAAATATGGCAATAGACATCGGGTAAAAACCGATGTCTTTTTTGTAAACAAACCGATGTCTTCGCGTGTGATGTTAAAAGTCTGAAGATTAGACATCGGTTTTTAACCGATGTTTAATACACATTTACACATCGCTTTTTAGTGTATTTCTGATGTCTTTTCCCTGAATCTATTACTAGTTTATAATATTTTGTAATATTGGCAACTTCAATATTGTTATATTATAAAGGTTAAAGCCAGTTAAGCATGTAACACACAAGTTAGAAATAGACATTAACATCGATAACCAAAACTGTAATGATGTCTAAGAGGTTATTTATCATCAGTTCTATTTAAGAACTGATGTTAAAGATACTCTAAGACATCACTTTATTAAAATATCCGATGTAAAATATTACAAAGACATCGGTTTTACTACTTAATTTTTTAAGAACGATACTTTTTACATCGATTTATTACCGGTACCTGTTGTTGAAGTTTGTTTTAACATCTGTTTTCAAATTTGAGCAATGTTGTATACCCTTATTAACATCGATTTTTTCTAATGAAGTTGATGCGCTGGTACATTTAACATCGGTTTTTATCGATTTTTTTTAATTACACTGATGTCTTTCTTGCAATAAACATCGATTTTTTAAGTTATTGCTTTCAGCCTATGCTTTATAAGCAGCTACTATACAGACATTTAATTACACCAAAAATAATATTGATTATTACCAAATTCAATGTTCAAGATGAATTTACAAAATAGCTCATAGCTACAATAAAGTGTTCCCCATTGACTCATACATAACCAAACAAAAGTACAGGAACAACAAATTACTATAAAACATTAAAAACTGATTCTTTAACAATATGTCCTTTGGAACCCGCTATACAAGTATCCTGCCCAATTCTCCTTTTCAACTTAAAACTTGCTTACAGTTTTGCGGTCTTTAATCTGAAACAATGTTCTTCTTGAACCAAGTCGCATAGTTCTTCGAACCCTGTTAATAAGAGTTCACCGGGTATAGAGTTTAGAGTTACATAAAAAAGAAATAATTCAGGAATACTAGATTGTCCGAAAATGAACCTCTGGCATAAATATAAAATAAGAATTTTGAGTGTTGGGTTCAAACTCAGTGCTTTTTGCATTCTGCATTTGTTAAAGAGTTCACTTATGCTAATTGCTAGGCAACAGACCTTTAATACAAACTACGGGTTAGGCAAAGCACAAGGGACAGGACCAAAAATTCTATAATAGGCATTCCAAAATAGTCTCCACCACATATTCCAAAAGTAATTCTGCCTTCCCTCAATCTTTCATCTTCCACCACATATCACACACATTTGTAGGCAGTCATATATAAGCTTATACTTGGGCATTTTTAATGCATCTGGACCCCAATGTCGAATACATAAAAAATGCCCAAAGAAGCATGTTGGTTAGTTAGCATACCTTAAATTAATAATTTAAGAACAAATAGATTAGCTTAAACTCTAGTGGAATAAAGGTGAGTGGAACAAAATTTAGCATGCCTCCATCAATCTTGTGCTCTTTAACTGCCATCTTGCTTCTTCAAGGCCTAAATAGAATGGGGTCATAACATATATTAAACTCCTTTTTTAAACAACAATAACAACAAGGAAGCATTTAAGTGCCTAAAAAGATGCTCAATGAAATAGTTTTTAATGCAAGTAAGCGTGGGTATTGACTTATATTGCAGTAAACTATGACAGGTGGAAGTTATGAAATCTTATATATCAAGTACCATGTATGTAGCAGAGTACAAATCCTCTACACCACTTTAGGTGTGCCACTCCATATGCCACTTTAGGTGGTTGTTTTTGATTGGCTCACCACTCATTAATATAAATGGGACCCCCTCTGCATTCACACCAACCACCCAATCAAAAACAACCACCTAAAGTGGCACATGGAGTGGCACACCTAAAGTGGTGTAGAAGATTTGGTCTCTATGTAGCAAGCATAACAGTTAGAGAAAATTAAAACCAAGGGTCAGGACCCATAAATACAAGTTTCAGATAAACCATTATCATTAGATTGGGCCTAACATGGTACAAAAGTGAGAACTATGAATACGTAAAGCCAAAATATCAATTAAATCATTAAAACAAAGTATGCTCAAAAATGCTAACTTCTGTTAAATACTGGTCGTACTACAAATTCCACTTTAGTGACAGCCGAGCGAGGAACATCTCCATGCATCTATATACACAAGTACATTTGGATTCGACAAAAATAACAACACAATCGTATTTATTTTATGTGCATAAACACAGACATGTAAAGGACCAAAAACAAATAACAGGCCATGTAAAGGACAAAATAAATGGAATGTTGTCAGATGGTGTACAATTAAAAAAAAAAGAGTTCAAAATAAGAACCCAAACAATTAAAGAACCTAATCAAAAACCTTAAAATAAAAACTCAACAAGTTAAGAACTAGATTAGACCCCTAAAATATAAAAAACCCCAAATCTCCAAACTTCAACCCAAAGCTTAATAAAGTTGTAATACACACAAATATACAGAGAAACCATAATCGCAACCATATATATGCAAAAAAAAGAACCAAAGAACCAAACAAATTATAGATAAAGAAGATATATATAAAGTTGTAAATACCTTAGCAAACAAAAAACGAAGCTCCAAAATCGCAACCCAAAACTCCAAACTCCAACCTTCAAGCTCCAGATCTGTTGAAGAAACAAAGAAAATAAAGTAACTGAACAAAGAAAAGAAAGTTTATTAAAAGAAATAATCGGACAAAAGAAGTGTAATTCAAGCTTAATTGAAAACTAGGGTTACGTTTGAGAAGTGGGGAAGAAAGAGTTCAATTGGTTTTCGGGAGTAATAGCTCCAAACTCCAACCTTCAAGTTCCGGATCTGTTGAAGAAACAAAGAAAATGAAGTGAAGGAAATAAACAAATAAAGAAAAGAAAGTTAAATGAAAGTATTAATTGAAAGATATCGGAGTTTTAATTGAAAATAGGAAAGCTAGGGTTACGCTGAGGAAGAAAGGGCGAGAGAGAGCTCAGTTGTGGTTTTGATTTGGGGATCGAGTAATAAATTGTAAGAAAGGAAGATATATTTTGTTTAATGTAATTTTTATGAATTTTGTTTTATAATTTTAATGTTTTAGGGACAGCTGGCAGGGGTTGTAAGAGAGCGGGAGGGGAAATTTAGTTTAAGGGGGAAAATTTTGTTAAGGGGGGAAATTGATTTTAGAAAATTTTCTAAGGCGGGGAAAAATATGGGGGAGGTCGTTGTTGTAATTTTTTAAAAAGAGTTTTAGACATCGCTTGAAAAGAAACCTGATGTCTGAGTCGTTGTTAGAATTTTTTAAAAAGTTTTAGACATCGCTTTTTAAGTAAAACTGATGTCAGATTTATACAAGACATCGGTTTTAAAATTACCGATGTAAGAAAGGCTTTTAACATCGGTGGCATTTGGAACCGATGTTTTAAGTGCGATGTCTAATCCTGTTTTTTTAGTAGTGTAAGCGGGAAAATTGCATCCGTCATAAGTTGGTCGTTATAATTGGCCAAATTTCTTGTAGTGTTTCAAAGTTTTTTGAAATGAAAACAACTGAGAAACTAAGGATAAGAGAAAGTAATATCATTTTAAGGTTCCGGAATGTGGTTAAAAAATTTTGTGATTAATTTTAACTAAACCAGTTCAGACCTGGTTGACACGTTCAATGTCTTAACTACCCAAACTTGATGCATATAAAATGCACTTTTACATGCTTCATCTGTCACCTACAATCTCTTCTCTCATTTCAATCTTTGATCAAAAATAACAAATTCCTCGTCAACATCTCGAGCAGTATGGCCAAAGATAATGCTCCGCCAGTAAACTCAAAACCTACAGCGGGGACGAATAGTTTCGAGGACAAAAAAGAGTTTATGTGGACGGTTTCTAGCTTACATATACACAAAAGTAAAGTGTACATCGAGGTCTGGAATAAAACTTGTGTCATCTAAAGCAAGTGATCACTGGAATATGTGGAAAGCGCAACCAGTATCACAAGAAAACAAAAATCCACCGTCTTCTATCGGGGGAACTTCTTATATGCCATTTTCCACTGATCAGAGTGATGTACATGGAATGGCCGAAAAAGGCACAAAATCCAAAGCTGATAAAACTTCTTATTCTGATTCCTTAAGTGCAGTGTATGGAATAGCGCACAAAAAACCACTTCGTCTCTAAAATTCCCTATTTTTTATCCCTCTTATCAGAGTATGAGTAATGTGCTACCACCAAAAGGGAATGCTTCTTCGAAGCTTCAAAATGTTTTTGATAAATTAAAAAAAAGTTGATTATGTTCCGATCTTTCTGAGAGAGGATATGAAAGGTCCCTGTGGAATGAAGAAAACGTTTATAAATTATGACACTGTCCTAGAATGTCCTTGTATATTCTCTAGCACTTCGATTCTCGGATTACGATGTTTCTAGTGTGCATGAGGATGGTTCTGGATTTACTAATCAATCTTGTTTTGAGTGATTCTTACTTCTTAGAATCTTGCAAGTTGTAATAACTGTGTAAGGTGCCATGCATCTTGTTATTTTAATATCTACTTTTTCCACGATTTAATTAGATGGTTACTAATAATATTGAAGGCAAGTGCACCAGTGTCAAATTTATTTATGAAAAGTGAAAAAAATGATAAAAATATCTTCTTTTTTTTTAAATTTTTGACGAGAATACCATTTCTGAATTTTTTGGCCAAAAATATCAATGTATTACCCATTTCCAAAATGGGTAATACTATTACGCATTTGTCAAATGTGTATCACCTTCAACATAAGTGTGATACGCATTTCTAGAATGCGTATCACCGTTATTTATTTTTTTATTAGTTTTTTTTGTTTTATAAAAAATTTCTTACATGATACTCATTCCTCAAATGCGTAATAACATCACCTATTTTAAATGCGAAATAAGCTGGTATTTTTGACCAAAAAATTTAAAATTGATTTTTATGTAATAAAATTTTTAAAAAATGATATTTTTGGCCATTATCTATGAAAAGTCTGCCTGGTGATTGTTATTTACTGTAATGAATTTAATCATTTTGACAACTTTTTTAAACATTTACTAAGCTTCTCTAATTTAACCTTAAATGAAACGTGATTAATATAACATATGTTAAGGAAAGTGAATATTTTCTACATGAGTGCATAAGATAAGGCAATTTTTTAATGGTATTTGAGATAAATTTGTTGAGTTCAGGAACTTTATTCTATTATATAATATTATACAACAATTAAAGTAGAAAAAATGCACAGATACCTTAAAAGTTAAAGCACACTCTACAAAAATTTTAGATACATAATATATAAAATTATTATAAATAGATTATAATTTATTATAAATTACAGACATATAATACCATATGATAAAAGTATAATATATTATATTACAAAAATAGTTTTTTTTGAGTAAATATTATAAAAATAGTTGTTATATTTAAATTGGGGTCGAGCATATTTTCCCGCAGGAATCATACGAGTACCATAACCGCCTCACATTTAAGTAGGACAAAAATTTAATCCATGTCACTATTCCTTTAACCTTTTTTTTTTTTTTTTTTTTAACATGGGAACCCGCAGCCGCTACCCTTCGGGTGCGCTCTGGGTAAACCCATGGGCTCACGCAATAGCCTGCAAACCACGTGATCCAAGGTAAACCGCACAAGTGCGACAGGCTCTGCCCCATAATGACATAATCACAAATTCGCCTCCCATGGGAGTCGAACCTGTGACCAAGAGGTGAAATGATCTCTCTTTAACCAACTGAGACAACCCTTGCGGGCTCCTTTAACCTTTAATATTTCTTTAGATGTACTAAGACCTATTTGCACTATGTACCCCTGGACTTTCGTCGATAATCTTTTCAATATGACTTCTTTAAAAATAGTTAAAGAAACTTTAGAATGTGACATGATTACTCATTGAAGTAAAATTTGTGGTAAAAGAGCGACGGGGAGGGTGAGAAGTGGGGGAGTGCAATAGTGGCGCGGGTTAGCCTACAAAAAAATATATATAGAAACTAATTATGAAACTTAATGTAATGTATATTCAACGTTGAAATGTGTTTTCTATTTTATATGTATATATATGTTACCTGCATCCTTGACAGCAAGATGGTTGAGATCGAATATATATATATATATATATATATATATATATATATATATAAGATTGGGGAGCCTGAGATGTATCTTAGGAAATTTCCCTGAGATACATGAGAATTATATGTAAATCATAATATTTATGGGATGTGCATTTTCGTAAAATCAGAAATTTTTAATTTGTCCTGCGGGGTCAATTAGATTTAATGTATACTTTTTAAAGCATCTCAGGATATATATGGATTTTGGTCCACAACCACAGCTGGTTGTAAAATATTATGTAGCCAACGAATCTGGACCGTTAAAAAAAGGATCTAATTGTTGAAAAATGACACTGCCTCAATGTCTCATTGCGGCCACCTCAATGTTTCATTGAGGTGGCAGCAATGAAACATTACTACTACTTTTTTTTAAATACGAAAATGCCTTTTTCCAATTTGATTAGCAATTAAGTGATTAGGATCAAAATATTAAAACGGTGCTAAAAAATGAGAAAGATGCAAAAAAAATTAGAATTCAAAAAATTTGATTAGCAATTAAGTGATTAGGAGCAGAATTTTTAATTTTAAATTTGAAAATTGTAAAACCCATATCAGCTTGCTCAATACTCTTTCTCACCCAAGTAGAAATAATTTATTGGAGTTCACAGCTGTAGAAAGAGATATATTTTTTTTAAAATACAAAACTACCCTCAGCAAAACAACTACCGTTAGCATTAGGATCGAACTCTCGATCTTATGCTAAAGAGGTCATCACCTTAACCATTACGCCAACTAAATTTATTTGATCATATATACCAAATTAATCTATATATATTGAAATTTACATTTGATTAAAAAATATGTCAGTAGACTAAATACACATTTTAATGAAACAATTTCAACTAATTTAGACGATAGACCTTACTACATTTTGACGATAGACCTTATTACATGTCCGGATTCCGAAAGTTGTTTATTATGAATATTTTTAAAAATTGAATAAATTATTACTTTTTATTAAAATTGAATTAATAATTAATTTTAAAAATAATAAATTTTTAAATTTTAAAAATTTTTCATAATGGACGAGTTAATGAATGAACCGGGACACGAATGTAGACATATAATTTTATTTTAAAAATTACATAATGATTTTTACAAGAAAAATAAATACAAAACTACTGTATTATATTTTACTCAACAGTCGTTCAAGATGTTTTTAGAATGAACGTTTCACATTTTTAATTGTGTTTAAGAATAAATTTATTGAATCTCCTCATAATTGATAATATTGATAGGTTGATTAGTGGAAGTAAGGTAAAATTCATCACCGAATATTATTAAAATCAAAACAACTAAATAACTGTATACAAATTTTACTCAATAGAAATTCGAGACATTTTTAAAATGATTGTTTCACATGTCTCCCACTATATTTAGATTAAATATTTTTAATTAAATACATAGGCTAGAAAAAATATTCATAACTTAACATTGAAGATTTTATAAATTAATTTATTATGATTTCACATGCATATTTTAATAATTAAATTTAAAAAATAAAAAATAGAAAATGGGCATTGTACCGCCGCAATGCTTCATTGTTGTGGTTATGGAAAATATCATTTTTTCCACCAGCTTTAAATGTGGTATTTGTAGTTGATGGTTGGCACAATAAATGCAAGCTGCGCAAAAATCATTTTTTCCCACTGCAATGTTTCATTGCTGCCACCGCAATGTTTCATTGCTGCCACCTCAATGAAACATTGAGGTGGTCCTGGGCCCATTTTTTATCCGCCATTTTTTTTAAACAACCTTACAAACACTTTTTCCCCCACTTTTCAAAATAATAAAAAAATAAATAGTAGAAGTATGCAGTGTCATTTTTCAGAAGACTCTTCACCATTTGTTTGTTTAGCTGCCTCAATGTCTCATTGCGGCCACCTCAATGCTTCATTGAGGCAGCCGCAATGAAGCATTGAGGTAAGCATTTTGAAAATCTAGCATTCTGCTTGTTTGAAAAGATTTTGAAACAAAGGGGACTTCCAATTTCAATCAAAAGGGTATAAGAACCCCAATTTGAGTAGAATTACATATAATTTCAGAAAAAAATGTGTGTGTTTGTGTAAGTACGCGTGTGCGTATAATTGTGTGAGAGAGATGATAAGAAGCTTAAGAATATTACCACGAAAGCGAAAAAGAAGAAAAGATCGAACAAGAAGAACAAGAAGAGAGCTGGAATCGTCGAAATCGCCCCAGAATCGTGGAAGAAGAAGGTGTGTTAGTCAGTGTTTTTAAGTTTTAGCTGTTGTTAGTGTCTCTGTGTTTGTAGTGTGGGTTTTGTTTGTTTTTATGCATCTGTATTAAATGTTTTATGCAGAAAGAGTTTTGTAATTTAAAAGGGTATAAGAGTAATTTCAAGTTTTCTATAGCTCCCGCAATGTTTCATTGTTGTATAGAGTGCTACCTCAATGAAACATTGCGGCTGCCTCAATGAAACATTGAGGTAGCCTCTAATCCCAGCCGTTAATTTCACTATTTAACGGTTATGATGTGTTGGCTGATTATTGGGTTCTAACCCACAGTGGTTGTGGCAGTGGCTGATTATTAGGCATTTGCTCCATACAGAACACTCTTATATAACAAACAACAAAGAACACCTTAGATCTATCAGATCCTTTGGCCCCGCCAGGGGCACCCAATACAAAAAGTTGTTATTTTTTTACCCTCTATCAAGTCTGCAAAAAAATTGAAAATTACTATTCACTGATGACGTCAATGATGACGTCATCAATGAACAGTAAATTTTCATTTTTTTATTTTTTTTGCTGGTTTGCTAGAGGGTAAAAAAATAACAACTTTTTGTATTGGGTGCTATGACGGAACTCTTAAATTATATTAGATATGAGGTGTTCTTCATTGTTTGTTATATAAGGTGTTTGCTATGGTGTGCAACTCTCTATATATATATGTTTGTGTGCGATGAATATTTCTAAAGAGGGGGAGAGGTTTAAATTTTCGATTTTCGGAGCGATTAAGGGCATGCGATTATATATATAATTGCTTGTCATGCCATTCCATGTCACACAAACATAAACATAAGTAAATAATAGATATAAATTAAGTAGATTAAATTTTGTCGTGTGTTAAAAAAACACCTAAAATAGGCGCAAATCCTTTGAAATTTTGTTGGTTACTTTTATTGTTGTTTGCATCAAGTCTTATCTTAAACTCATAGACCCCATGGAATGATCCTGAACGGATTTTGCCCAGTTCACATGTTAAAAGGCTTTTAAATCTACAACAAGTTTCCAGAAGAAGCAGCAGGGTGTTTTTGATCCTCCTCGCACAAAAAAAATTGCCAAAGGAAGAAAAAAGAAGAGAGCTGCACTAAAAGCGCTTTCCGTTCCTCTTCTTGAACGCTCATACAAGTCAGTATTGTCTTCAATTTTATGGCTGACATTTCTCCTATATTCTCTAATTTGGCAAACACCTCCCGAAGTTCAAGCAGTGTCTTAAGGAATTACGGGGAATTTCATTCTGCTTCTTTATTAAAAATTTGAAAATCAGTATCGGTATCTTTGATCCCTATGGCATCCACGAACTCCTTGGTGCAAAATCTGAAATTGAGTTGTTCGTTTAATTTAAACATTTGGTTTTCTCTATTAAATAATAAATAAAGATCCCCTAATAAATTAAATTGTTGCCTCATGTCTACTTTATCAAATCTTCCATGAGCTCCACCTTGGTAACAGAAGTGGAGCTTAAACATGAATCTGCAATCATTAACCCATCCATTTCCTCTATCTCAATATTCCATATAGTGAGACGAATAAATATAAGAAGGCTCTCATTGCATTGAATATTGACATAGAGGAAATGGATGGGTTCATGATTGTGGAAGTATTTTGAAGCTCCAATTTTGTTACCAAGGTAGAGTTCACAGACGATTTAATAACTAGGCATGAGGAAACACATTAATTTAGTAGGGCTCTTCCTTTATTATTTAATATTAAAAACCAAATGTTTAAATTAAACGAACAGCTCAATTTCAGATTTTTCACCAAGGAGATCGCGGATGACGTAAGGATCAAAGATACCGGCATTGATTTTCAAATTTTTAAGAAAGAAGCATGAAAAAATTCTTCGAAATTCCCCAAGGCACTGTTTGAATTCCGGGAGGTGTTTGCTAAAAGAGCATAGAGGGAAAATTTCATCCAAAAACTTGAAGACAATACAAATTGCATGAGTGTTCAAGAAGAGGAACATAAAGCTCTTTTTGTGCAACTCTTCTCTTTTTCATCATTGAAGAGTTTTTGTTGTGTGGCGGGGATTCAAAAAGGCCCTGATGCTCCTTCTAAAAACTTGTTGTAGATTTAAAAACCTTTTAACATATGAACTGGGAAAAATCCGTCCAGGAGCATTTGATGGGGTCTATCGAGGAATTTAAGATAGGACTTGATGTGGACAACAATAAAAGTAAACAACACAGTTTCAAAGGATGTGCACCTTAGAGATTTTCTTTTAACACACAGCAAAATTTTATCTACTTAATTTCTATATGTAATTGACTTATGTTTATGTGTGTGTGACATGGAATGGAATGGCATGGCAGGCAATCATATATGATCACATCCCCTCACTCGCTCCGAAAATCGGAAATATAAACCTCCCCCCATCATTTCGAAATATTCATCGCATTGAACAGATGTGATATTTTTTTCATTTTGATTTTTGAATATATTATGTTCTTGAATGCAGGTTCTCATACCTATTATAGAGAATGGACACTATTTCTCTATCCATATCCATGTAAAAGATCATTGTATCCTCTATATGTTGATATAAACAAGGATCATCTATAGCAACTTACTTCGGTGGTAATGTACATTCTGACTCTTTACATGATAGTTATTATAATAGGTAATGTTTGTTTACATTTTAGATCCTCTGTATTTCTAATGCATTGCAGGTAAATATATTGATTGGCTCCAAGAAGTTTTTGGATAATGCATGGAATAGTTATTATGTAAAGAACAACCCAAAGCAGGAAAATGTATTCGACTGTGGAATCTACATAGTGAATTACATGGAATACTGGGGAAAAAATGAGAAACTTCCCTTTAACAAGGTAAAATAATATTAAAAAGCATGTGGTAATTTTTAGACTAAATTGCACTTTGTTGATATCTAGTCGCTAAACAAGCATGCGGTTGTTTCATGAACAACTTTTTAATATTATTTTAGCTTGTTAAAGGGCAGTTTCTCATTTTTTCCCCAGTATTCCATGTACTTCGCTATGTAGATTCCACAATCGAATACATTTTCCTGCTTTGTGTTGTTCTTTACACAATAACTATTCCATGCATTATCCAAAAACTTCTTGGAGTCAATCAATATATTTACGTGCAATGCATTAGAAATACATAGGATCTAAAATGTAGACAAACATTACCTATTATAATAACTATCATGTAAGGAGTCAGAATGTACATTACCACAGAAGTAAGATGATGTAGATGATCCTTGTTTATATCGACATACAGAGGATCTAAAATGTAGATACAATGATCTTTTACATGGATATGGATAGAGAAATAATGTCCATTCTCTATGATAGGTATGAGAACCTGCATTCAAGAACATAATATATTCAAAAATCAAAATGAAAAAAATATCACATCGAAGGTTCCTATATATATATAAATATATACACACACACACACACACACATACTAGCTTGTAACCCGTGTAAAGCACGTGTTACTTTTAAATATTTTATGATTAAACAAAATAGAGTATAATAATTTATTATGGATATAATTTAACTTTGTAATATTAAATTATATTAGATATAACGGTTATCATTAAATGATAACCGTTAGAAATTTAGAATTAATAATATTAAATTTTAATGTAAATTTGTTGTTGACGGGATTCGAATCTTGGATATTTAGAAGATGGATTTAAATATCTAGAATATTCCTTATTATTAGATATAACGGTTATCATTTATTAAATAAATATCTAACGGTCACTATTCTTTTAAATGGTTGAACCAAACAACCAACAATTATACCCTAGTTTGCTTATTATAGATTAATATATATATATATATATATATATATATATATATATATATATATATATATATATATATATATATATATATATATATATAGGTCATTGCTCCATAAAGAATACTCTTATTTAAAGAACAATAATGAACACTATGGAATCATTTATTCCAATAGATCTAATGGCCCCGCCAGGGGCACCCAATACAAAAAATTCATATTTTTTATCCTCCTTCCATTCGGCAAAAAAAAAATCACTGTTCACTGACGACGTCAGCAGTGACGTCATCATGAACAGTGATTTTTTTTGCTGAATAGATAGATGGTAAAAAAATAAGAACTTTTTGTATTGGGTGCCATGACGGAACTCTTAGATTCGATTAAATGTGAGTGTTATAATGGCGTTCTTTATTGTTCTTTATATAAGGTGTTCTTCATGGAGTGCAACTCTCTCTCTCTGTATATATATATATATATATATATATATATATATATATATATATATATATATATAGCCAAGATTCAAGAGAGAACCCTTTTAAAAAGAGAACCGAGAGAACCAATTTAAAACATTAATTTTAAAATCGAAAAAAATTATAAATATTTTTATATCCCTACCGTGATTCTAAAAAATCAATTACAAACAACAATTTGTTTGTAAATGTAAAAAAAATTATGATAAATTTCTTGAATCTGTTTTTGAATCTCATAAATTTTGTGAATCTGTTTTTGAATCTCAGTGAATTTTTTTTGAAATTTGTATATAAATCCTTTTCAATATTTTATTAATGATACACATATTGATATTAAAATTTATATAATGACGATTAAAATGTGTTAGTACAATTATTTCTTGAAAATAATTTAAAAATTATTTAGAATATGATTTTGAATCTCAGGTTCTCTCGTTCTCATTTTAAGAGAGTTCTCCTTGGAACCTTTATATATGTGTATGTGTGTGTGTGTAAAAAGACTTGGATTATTGGGAATTAGTACTAAGAAATTACCGGTCTTTGCTTACACCCTTGATTTTCTCGTATCATTCTAAGAGGCCAGGCGAAGAAGATCCATTGCCTCCATATAACATGATAAGGAATGTGTTAGACATGAATGCTCATAGAGGCCTAAATGCTCGGATTTAAAATCGAGTTAGACCGATTTTGGATTTTTAAAACCTTGATAAATACACATCTTAATGGTTTTAATATACATTATATTGAGTTTCTTTAGCTTATATATTTCATTTTTTTTAGGTTAACCCTTGCCTCTATTGCATTCTCCCCACTCCTCACACTCCTCGTGGCTCTTTTACCACATATTTTACTTCAGCGGGTGATCATGTCACATTCTAAAGCATCGTTGACTATTTTTAAAGAAGTGATGTTGAAGTTTCGTTTTGATATGGGCTAAAAATAAGCCCTAAAGACACATTTAATGTTGCATTAATTAGACCTAGTATGGTCCAAACGTGGGGCCCACCGGGCAGCCCAAAAACCCTAATTAAATATTGATTTCGTAATTAATATTAGGGGTAATAACAAGCTCAGCAATAAGAGTTGGATAAGGATATTATTTCCACCAGACTTAGCCACCAAGGCTTCCAATTCAATATGGAAACTGATTCCTACAAGGAATAGATCTAGAACCTTCCCCAAAGACTTGTCTACCAAGTCTCCTATTCCTACCATAATTCTAAGGTTCCGGAAGCCTATATAAAGGGCCTGACCCCTCACCTCAGAACTACGTTTTATTGGCTTGATTCTCTAATTACAGAGGTACGTAGGCATTCTGTGAGGACCGTTTAGTCTCAAACACAGAAGCAGCCATTAAAGCTCGAAGCTCACCATCCCTTGTATTTAATACATACAAACCCTCGTTTTTATTCCACAACATTTGGCGCCGTCTGTGGGACGACAACATCAACCATGGTTCAAACACGAAGGACAACATCAACCGAGGCCGTGCCCCTTAACTCTGCTCCACCAGCCACTTCTGATCCGCTCATCGTCACTGAGGAAGGACAAATACTCCCATCAACAGGGACGGTCATTCAACCTCTGCCCACTCAGCCCCCAGGGACGACTCCCCATGTAGAGGGGACCCACTCAGTGATTGTCCATCAAGGCCAAGAAACTAACCCTCTCCAGATGGTGGTTTCTCCTCTTGGTAACGTTGATCGCACGGGGGTACAGATCCATACCACGGATCTCCCTTTGAACACCAACCCTATGTATGGGCTGCCTAACTACCCCCCTCGACGAAGGGAACCTGGACCAAGCGGACACGCCTTACAGATCCGGGATCGAGAATTTGATGATTACTCTGGTCCCTATACTGATGATTCATCATCTGAGGATGATGATCGAGATGAAGCCCCGAGGAGGCGACGTGCTAGCAAGGAACCTCTAAGAAGAACACGAAGAATCCATGATGGACCTCCACAAACGGTTGAGGAGAGGATTAAGGCTCATGAGGCTGAGATCCAAAGGCTAAAGGATGATATAGCAAGGGAACATGCAAGACAGAGTCTGACTCGACCCCCTCCAATCTCAGCAAGGATTCCCGTTATAGATTTGGAGAGGTCCTCAAGAAGACAGAAGAGGGCTGATATCCCAACAAGAGAAGCTATGAGGATGGAAACCCCCAGGAGTAACCCCAAGGATCTCATGCCACTTGGAGATCCTGATGATCCAACACCCCCGTTTACCGAGGAGGTGATGAATGCTCATATTTCTAGGAAGTTTAAGATGCCGACAATTAAGTCCTATGATGGAACGGGCGATCCCGCAAATCATGTCAGAACATTCTCGAACGCACTGCTGCTGCAGCCTGCTAGTGATGCCTTAAAGTGCAGGGCGTTCCCTCAAACTCTGTCAGGCATGGCTCAAAGATGGTATAGCCGTCTACCTGCAAACTCGATCGGCTCTTTTAAGGAATTGAGCGCTGCCTTTATCAGCCAATTCATCAGTGGGAGAATTCATGAGAAAAGTTCTGCATCCCTTATGTATGTGGTGCAGGGAAAGAATGAGAACTTAAGGGATTATCTCAAGCGATTCACCAAAGAGACGTTGAATATCACCGATCTGGAAAATAAGGTGGCCATGGTAGCCCTGGAACACGGAACCACTGACCTCTTCTTCAAAAGGTCTTTGGCAAAACACCCTCCTGAGAACATGGCTGAGCTCCAGAGAAGAGCCGATAAATATATTAAGGCTGAGGACAGCATTAAGAAGGAAACCACAGGAGGTAATGGCAAGGGATCTAATGATTCAAAGAAAAGAAAGTCAGAGCAAGAGTACGACGCTAGGGACAAGTATCCCCGGGTTGGCAAGGACTCCGAGTCATCACCCAAGAAAGGTTTTGGGCCAAGGTTTTCTGATTATGCAAGGTTGAACGCTCCTAGGAGCCAAATTTTGTTGGACATTGAGAAGGATAAGGACTTTCGCTGGCCAAAACCGCTTAGGGGTGACCCCGAAAAGAGAAACAAAGATCTGTATTGTAGATTCCATAAGGATGTGGGGCATGACACAGATGACTGCATACAGTTAAAGGATGAAATTGAATTTTTAATCCGGAAGGGAAAGTTGAACAAGTTCACCAAGGGTGAAGACCGTTGAACCCAGAAAAGGGATTATGATAGAAGAGACAATGATAGGAGGGATAACGATCGCGATCGTAACCCACAGCCTCGAGGGCCGGTAATCAATATGATTTGGGGAGGACCAACAGCGGCCGGCACTACCCGAAACTCTCGAAAGGCTTATGCCATAGAAGTGATGCACATCACAGGAGAAGCCCCGAAGCGTGCAAAGACTGAGGCAGTGATTGGTTTTGATGATTCAGACCTTGAAGGGGTGAAATTCCCCCATGACGACCCGTTGGTCATAACTCCTGTAATTGGAAACTCATAAGTGAAGCGGGTCCTGATAGACAATGGAGCTTCTGTCGATATCTTGTTTCATGATGCTTTTGTGAGGATGGGGTATACTGACTCTCAACTAACCCCGACTAACATGCCGATCTACGGATTTAATGGAGTTGAGTCCAAGGTTGAAGGGACCATTCAGCTGCCCATGACAATAGGGCAAGAACCTAAGGAAGCCACCCAGATGCTGAACTTTTTAGTAATTAAGGCTGCCTCAACGTACAATGCAATCTTAGGGAGGACCGGACTTCATGCATTCAAGGCTGTTGCCTCTACTTATCACATGAAGGTCAAATTTCCAACCAGGAATGGTGTTGGGGAACAGAAAGGAGATCAGAAAATGGCCAGGAGTTGCTACGTGGCTGCTTTGAGAGCTGATGGAATCGGGGGGCAGGTACTCCCGATTGAAGACATGGATGTCCGTGGTAATGATGAACACCGAGGAAAGCCAACAGAGGACTTAATACCTATTCCTCTGGAGCTAGGCGACCCTGAGAAGGTAACTTATATTGGAGCCTTTTTGAAAGAACCCCTGAAGGGCAAGTTGATAGAGTTCTTACAAAGGAATAGCGACGTTTTCGCTTGGACAGCAGCTGATATGCCAGGGATTGATCCCCAACTTATAACTCATAGATTGAATGTTGATCCTAATAGGAAGACAATAAAGCAAAAGAAGAGAAACTTTGCTCCGGAAAGGCAAGAGGCCATTAAGCAAAAAGTAGATAAGCTCTTGGAAGCTGGTTTTATTGAAGAGATTCAGTTTCCCGAATGGTTAGCAAACCCGGTGATGGTCAAAAAAGCGAATGGGAAGTGGAGGATGTGTATAGACTTCACTGACCTAAATGATGCATGCCCAAAGGATTGTTTCCCTCTATCAAGGATTGACACCCTAATAGATGCCACAGCCGGACACGAGATGTTGAGTTTTATGGATGGTTTCAGTGGTTACAACCAAATTAAGATGCACAAGGATGACATCCCAAAGGTATCTTTCATTACTGATTTTGGTGTTTTCTATTATCTTGTTATGGCTTTCGGTCTCAAGAATGCAGGAGCTACCTATCAACGATTGGTGAATAAGATATTCTCTCATCTAATTGGAAAAACCATGGAGGTCTATGTTGATGACATGTTAGTCAAGAGCTTACTCAAGGCTGACCATATCGAGCACCTCAGAGAGGCATTCGAAGTGCTGAGGCACCACAAGATGATGTTGAATCCAGCCAAGTGTGCTTTTGGTGTTGGATCAGGAAAATTTTTGGGGTTGATGGTCTCGAAGAGGGGCATAGAGGCCAACCCTGATAAGATCAAAGCAATCTTGGACATGGAACCACCACGCTCTATACGAGATGTACAGAAACTAACTGGCCGAGTTGCGGCTCTAGGAAGATTCATCTCCAAGTCCGGAGATAAGTGTCTGCCTTTCTTCCAAACATTGAGGAAGGTAAAAAATTTTGAGTGGACCACAGAAAGCCAAGAGGCCTTTGAGCAATTGAAGAAATACATGACTGAAGCCCCGTTGTTGGCTAAACCTAGTCCTGGGGAGACTCTTTATTTGTACCTGGCGGTATCTGAACAAGCGTTGAGTGCTGTTCTTGTTAGAGAAGAGAAAAAGGTTCAGAAACCCATATACTACGTGAGCAAGGTATTGCATGGGGCGGAGTTGAATTACTCTCCCATTGAGAAGTTTGCTTTGGCATTAGTTACTGCCTCGAGGAAGTTACGACCATATTTCCAGGCACATAAGATCGAAGTCTTGACCGGCCAACAGTTGAGAAGCATCTTGCGCAGCCCCAAAGCAAGTGGAAGATTGATCAAATGGGCAATTGAGCTCGGAGAATTTGACATAACATATAGGCCTCGGACAGCCATCAAGGCTCAGGCATTGGTTGACTTCGTGGTTGAATGTACCATTAGCAACCAAGAAGTCGGGGGGCAAGAGATAATACCCAACCAAGGAAGTGAGAATAAAGATGAAAAATTTGTACCTGATCTGAAGGAGTATTGGGTGCTCTATTTTGATGGAGCATCAAAAACAAAGTCGAGTGGTGCAGGTTTAGTTTTGCAAAGCCCCGATGGGTTCACAGTTGAATATGCTTTGAAGTTGGACTTTCCAACAACCAACAATGAAGCTGAGTATGAAGCCTTGATAGCCGATATAGGCTTGGCCAAAATCATGAGAGTCAAAAATCTCAAAGTATGTGGAGATTCAAGATTGGTAGTTTCGCAAGTGAATGGTGAGTTTGAGGCCAAGGATGAAACTATGGCAAAATACCTCAGAGTCGTGAAAGCTGTTATGACTCAGTTTGAAGAGTGCTATGTGGAGCACATTCCTAGGGAAGAGAACGTTAAGGCCGATGCCCTCTCTAAGTTCGCTTCTTCTGAGATAGAGAATTATGCAGGAAGTGTTTACTTTCAGGTCTTGAAGGCCCCGACCGTCAACTCTAAGTTGATAGCACCGATCGATGTTGGAAGCTGTTGGATAGATCCTATTAAAGCTCACCTAGAAACTGGATGGCTCCCAGACAATGCCTTGGAGGCACGGAAGCTGTCTGTAAGAGCGTTGAGATATGCCTTGATTGAGGGCCTCCTTTACAAAAGATCGTTTGTCATCCCATATCTGAAGTGTTTAAGGCCCCAAGAGGCAAAGGAAGCATTGAAGGAAGTTCACGAAGGAATCTGTGGGCAACACTTGGGGGGCAGGTCCCTAGCTCACAAGATTACCCGTCTGGGATTCTACTGGCCAGAGATGCTAGCTGATGCACAGGACTATGTCAAGAAGTGTGAGAGATGGCAGAAGCATGCTCCAATTGTAAGGCAGCCGCCCGAAATGTTAACCTCAATCAATTCTCCTATTCCATTTGCAATGTGGGGGATGGATATCCTTGGTCCATTCCCAGTAGCCTCGGCACAAAGGAAGTTTCTGATAGTGGTTATTGACTATTTCACTAAGTGGATTGAGGCTAAACCCCTGGCCAAGATAACCACCAAACAAGTTGCCCAGTTCTTTTGGGAGAACGTAATTTGTAGGTATGGAATCCCACGAATCCTTGTGACGGACAATGGGACACAGTTTAACAATGAAGAGTTCAAGAAATATTATGAGGAAAATGCTATTGAGCTTCGCTTTACCTCAGTAGCTCATCCTCAAGCTAATGGACAAGCCGAGGTAGCCAATCGTATAATCCTTGATGGACTGAAGAAAAGGGTCGAACGCTCAAGAAACAATTGGGTGGACGAGTTACTGCCTATACATTGGGCATATCGTACCACTTGTAAAGTGACAACAGGAGCGACCCCATTCTTACTAGCTTATGGAGCTGAGGCAGTTGTGCCCCTGGAGATCATGCAGGCGTCACCTCGAGTTGAGGCATTTGAGCAAGAAACCAATGAGGAAGGCATGAGACTTGCATTAGACCTAATTGATGAGGTTAGGGATGAAGCAAACACCCGGAACGCAGAACATCAGAAGAGAGCATCCTTCCACTACAATCAAAGGGTTGAAGAGAGATTCTTTCGACAAGGTGACTTGGTGCTAAGGAAAGTAGAAGCCTCGGGAGTTGGTCAGAAGGGAAAGCTAGCCCCGAATTGGGAAGGGTCGTATCGAGTCAAGAAGACGCTAGGGCGAGGGTCTTACAAACTGGAAACCTTGGACGGGGTTGAGGTGCCCCGGACTTGGCATGCATTGAACCTCAAGGTTTACTATGTTTAAGCTCTCCTGAAAAGGACTTAGCTTTTTGCCTATGTAATAGAAGTAGAAATAAGGTCGATGAAACCATTCCAAGTTTTTAAACTTGAGATAGAAGAAGTAGAGTATTTATGTAAGGGCTGTGCCCATTTCTCCGTACTAATAAGACTATTCTACATTTTCGCATAAGTTATGAGCATTACTTATTGACATATATGCATAAAATGCTAGACTACACATGCAAACATGACTAAGTTGAGAAACATCAAGGACAATGGATTACGAATTAAAAAGTTATGCCCGAAGGCAGAATACATAAACAATTAGCTTATCAAGATAAGTTAACAAAAGAACAGAGTCATGCCCGAAGGCAGAGTACATAAATAGATATATAAAAAGAGCAACTACTGAGTATCTCCAGTGTGCTCATCCTCTCCATCTCCGCCAAGATGAGCAGAGGGCTCTGGCTCCGGAATCCTCTCATCATCCTCCTGGTCCTCCTCCTGGGTATCCTGCACTGCCAAGGCCATAGGAGCATGAGGGCTAGGGAAATTTGAAACGTTAAGGATACCAGGAAATCTCTTAGTAACCTCAGCAAGAGCTCCGTCCCATCCCTGAGTAAACTGATAAGGGAATAGAGAGTCGTCATGCTTCTCCATGAAGCCCACATACTCCTGGGAGGCAAGGTAGTCATCAATCAGGTCGTCCTTGCCCTTCCTAAGAAGGACATTTTCGGCCTGAGACTCTAAAAGCTCTTTCTCCCTCCTCTCTAAAGTAGCTCTGACAGAGGCCAGTTCATCCTCAGACTTGTCATTCTTTGCCTTTTCAGTCTCATAGTCTACAAAAGGTAAAGTTAGAACCACGATTCAAATAGCAGACAAGTACATAAGAAAGAAGGAAGTAAGGAGCTTACAGCAGCAAAAGCCTGAGATCCAGCACTTTCGGCTCCTTCAAGAGTGGAGCCGGATACATAATCTTTGAAGTCACCAGGAGTTATGGAATGATACGACCAATCTATGGCATGCCTGCTATCTCCAACGATGGAATCTTTCTTCCTAATACCCCAGTTTGGGCGCCACGCGCTCCTGGAAGAGCCATCTGCCTCTTCAACATCGGCTACATGAGGCCTCAAGTAGGCATCCGTGGCAGTTGGGGCTCGAGAATCCTTCCCTGAACGAGCCCTCTTCAGTCTAGCAGTGTCTCCATCTTCAGGCTCATTAGTCTTGTTGATAAAAGCTGCAGCTGTAGTTACAAGATAAAAGACAAATAATGGGTATGAGACAATCATACTCAGGTAAAGGAATACAAAAAGAAAGGAAATTTACCCCTATTGGCCACCTGGGAAAGTCCCAAAGACTTAAGCTGGAACTCATCCAGGAGATCCCAAGCCATAGTAGCATAATTATCTTTGATGAGCTCTTTGTAGGCCTGGGTCTCTTCCTCGTTGAGTTCAATATCATTGGCACTGCCATCTACGACCTTACCAAAGGTACTACGGAAAATGCTGCCCCAATCTCCACCTTCCCATATTAAATACATGAACTCCTTCTTCCATTTTGGGTTGGAGTCAGGAATAGATTGGGGGTGGAAGATTGGAGGAGTGGAAGTACGATGACTAATGTATACCCAACCCGGAGTAGACTCAGCAGAATTCTTAAATTGAAAAATTTTCCTAAAGAGAGCTACAGAAAGAGGGAAGTTGTTCTTGAGGCAAAGGACCATGAAGCAATTGATCACCCACCAAGAGTTGGGGGGAAGTTGGCAAGGGTTAATTCCTACATCTGCTAAGAGCCTAGGAATAAACTCATGAAAGGGGAATCGAACTCCTGCAACAATGGCACCCCTATAAACACAAAGTGCATTGGGGCGCCAATGGCAAGATCGATCCCCAGGGTCAGCTGGGACAAGTCTATAGGGTGGTTCTATTTTATACATCTTGTTATAATCAGTGATTTTCTCTACATCATGAAAGGTGTTACTATGCTTAAAGGAATCAAGGTGTGAAAGGCAGAGTGTGTAAACTTGTAACACTATAACTAATGTAACTCAAACTAAAGGAAAAGATACTTAACCAGAAGACAATCAAGAACAAGAAGTCACAAGAAATCAACACTAAATGAAGACAAGGTAATTGATACAATTCAACATGTTAACTATAATCAATCCAAGAAGAAATCATTGAGAGAAGTTCAAGTCAAAGTTGTTCATGCCTCAGTGATTTGAAAAGCCAAGAATCAAGATCATAACTATCAGTATCAATAAGACCAATTGATTTCAAGTGAACAAGAATGAAAGCAAATATTGGAAAGCCATATTACTAATTGGATATGGTAATTTATTCAAGAAGCAAAAACCCTATCAAGACTAGTCACTTATGAACCAGACCGTTGCATCAAGTGTCAGGACATTGATAGCAAGTTTATGTCAGTAATAAAGATCCATATTCAAGAGCTTGGTGAAGAATAAAGAATACATGAAGATATCACAAGTTCAAGATGTGCATTGAAGTTTCAAGTTGAAGACCAGAATACTTTCTAAGTACTAAATATTCTAGATGGCCAAGTAGAAGTTTCTAAGTAGAAGTTCTACTTAGAACTTCGAGATGGCTAAGTAGAAATTCTCAAGTAGAAGTTCTACTTAGAGTGCAGCTTCAACATGACACATGGCATCTTCTGATTGGCAGATTTCCAAGCTTTCAAGATAAGGCAAGATTTATGTGGACATCATTGGGCCACGTATATCTTAGTCTTTGAAGTCTACAGGACATAGATTACATGTAGTATAAATAGAAGTACTTGTGTAATGTTTTTAGTTAGTGAGCAATTCTTGAGAAAAACACAAGAGAAAAAGAGAGAGTGCATTCACAGAGCTTAGTATCATTCACTTCTCTCTGAACTTCTGTTATACTTTGTAATGAATGTTGTAGCAACCATTTCAAGTTATATATAAGACATATATTCCTTGAATCTGTGTGTTCATTTATTGCATCGTATTTATTGCTTCTCATATTCGAAAAGTTGTATTCACCCCCCATCTACAACACATTTGGACCTAACAATTGGTATCAGAGCCATATGTTTAACATACAAAACATAGATCCTTGTGTTGAGTAGAAGAATCGTGAGTTTTCATTTTCTAGATCTACTTTTCATTTTCTTGAAAAGTGTGCTTTAAATCGTTTGTATTGAAAACTCATCTGAAAAATTATTTAAATACTCCAGGTGTGATTATTTAGCTTGGATGTATTTTAATTAATTTTTATGAATTAATCTGGGTACTTTCATATTTGGTGTTCTTGAGTGTTCATCATCTGTTCTTATCAAAGAAGACAACCCACAACTTTTTGATCTCCTTTTCAAACAGAAAAATAGTAAAAGAATAAAAAGGTGTTTTTGGACTTTGTGATTTGCATTATTCACGGCCGAAAGTGAAACAAAACATATTCATTACCTAGCACGTGGGTTAGGTGGGTTAGGTGAGTAAAGCATTCAAAGTCAAAAGGTGTTAAAGAGATAATATTGTTTATTCAATATTAAAGTAACCTGCAGAAAAATTATTCTAAGGACAAAAGTTCTACATAGAATTTCTACTTGCGAATTTCTACATAGAATTTCGACTTGGACAATTTCTACTTGGTGAATTTCGACTTGAGCAAAATTTCTACTTAGAGAAATTTTGACTTAGGCAAAAGTTCTACATATAAATTCTACATAGCCTAGTCTTGGGTACTTAGAAACTTTTAGTGACCAGAATTGAGATGGCTCCTAAAAATGCATTCAAGATCCCAATGTTCAACCGAGATCACTATGAAGAATGGGTTTTCAGAATGAGACTATATCTAGAGACTGTTAACCCTGAATATCTGGAAGTCCTTGACAAGGGTAAATTTGTTCCTATGGTGGTTATTCCTGCACATACGGAAGGAGGGGTGGTTATAGCACCTCGGTCTGAGCCCAAAAAGGCAGCGGACTTTTCGGATGCTGACAAGGAGCAAATAGCTTGTGTACTGCCGTACGACAAACCTTGATGGAATCTCTTGATCATGAAATGTTCAACATAGTCAAAGGTCTGACTACAGCGAAGAAGATTTGGGACAAGATAGAAGTTGTCATGGAAGGATCTGCAGAGGTTAGAAGCAACAAGACACTCATACTCAAGATGGAGTATGACACCTTTAGAATAAGGAAAGGAGAAGGCATAACAGACGTCTACCTACGATTCAGTCAGTTGGTATTGGATTTGAATCTGAGAGGTGTAACTCTCCCCATGGTTGAGACTAATACGAGATATCTGAGGAACCAGCCAAAAAGCATTGAACATAGGGTCTACGCAATAAGAGAAACCAGAGATTTGCATACAACTTCTCTGGAAGAGTATTATGGAATATTAAAGACCTATGAGCTGGAAACACTTCAAGATCAAGCATGGGACGATGATTCAAAAGGAAAAGAAACTGCATCAGGATTAGTTGCTGATGAGGAAGAGTCTAAGAAGTCAATGGTTGCAGCAAAGCCTAAATCATCACTTGCACCACATCAAGTTGATAATGATGACGAGTGCGCATCTGACAGTGATGATGACTACTACACCCAAGAAGAGCTGGACAACATGGACGATAGTGTCGTGGCATACATGGCAAGGAAGTTCAGCAACATGAGATTCAGAAAGAGCAACCGACCACAGAGAAATTCTTCATCTTATTATCGGGCTGCTAGGGGTGGTGGTAGTTCGTCAGGCTATAAAGGAAAAGGCAAGAATACCAGCTACAAATCTCCTTTGGATTTCAAAATGAAGTTCAAATGCTATAACTGTGGTGAAGCTGGACATTTTGCCTCGGACTGCAAAAAGCCTAAACAGACTTATCCAAAAGAGACATATGAAGCCCTCAAAAGCAAGTATGAAGCACTGGTGAAGGAAAGACATGGAAAACGAGCTTTATTGGTGACAGAAGGAAGAGCTTGGGATGATTCAGATGAGGAAGATGTTACTCATGTAGCAAACTTTGCCCTCATGGCTGAGACATCAGAGGAACCAGAGGTACCAGTTCTGACTCTTAAAGTAGAAATGTCTATTGATGATTATAAGGAACAGAACGGGGCTCTTAGTGAAGAGATCTATATGTTGTGCAAAAGCCTAGACTCTTCTCAAAAGGAACAGAAAACACTTGTTGCCAAATGCAGAATGCTTGAGGCAAAAGTGGAAGAGCTAGAGGCTGCTTGCACTGTAGATACTTCCCTAAGAGACTTTATTAAATCTCTGGAACACAAGCTCGTCCTTAAGGAAGAAGTAGAAGCATGTCTTAGGAACAATCTAGCTGAGTTAGAAACTAAATGCGAAGCTTACAAACTAGCTGCTAGTAAAGTGTATGTAGATAATGACACATTTAAGAAGATAACTGGAGTAGGTATAGGACTTGATTATTCCGACCTTCCTAAGAAAGAAGGAAAGAGACCTATTGACCCTAGTTCCAGTGACCTTAAAAAAGAAACACCTAGAATTCTTAAATCGGCTGTCAAACCTATCTACAAACATCTTGTTCCTAGAATAGAAGAAGAAGAGACTGAATTGATAGCTAGATATGAGATTGAGATGGAAGATCGCCAGAAAGAACAACCTATAACTCCTATCAAACAAGTTAAAATCAATTTCCCTAGAGATGAATCTAGACTGGGATTAGGAGCTAAGGCTGTTAAACAACAAGGAAAGAAAGAAAAAGGCATAAAAGAGGTTAAGGCTGAACGAATAAAGAAAGCATGTTATCACTGTAAATCTACTGAACATCTTTCTTATGCATGCAAAGCTAACATGAATGTTCCTGCTGCACATGCCATGCCTATCACACATACAATGAATAATCTGCATCAGAATCATGCACAGTGTGGTCAACCTAATTGTATGCCATGCACTTTTAACATCATGCAAACTTTTGTGCATTTAATGAATGCATCTAGCCAGTCATGCTTAAATACTGTTGTTAGTTCAAACATCAAGAAAAAGCATGTGAGAGCCAAGACTGTCAGTCCTCCTAAAGTTAGGAGTGACAAACCTTCTCCTAAGACTGACAAATCTGTCAAGTCTGAGAAAAGAAAGGAGATAGTCGAAAGCTCTAGTAATGTTAAGAAAAGTGCATCTCCTGTTGTTAAATCTGTTGATTCTCGATCTTATCGAAAAGCCGGGCCCAATCAAAGTTGGGTTCCGAAGAATGTCTAACCAATCTGTCATTGCAGGGCATTAAGCAGAATAGAAATAAAGTTATATGGGTGCTAGATAGTGGAGCATCGAGGCATATGACTGGAAACAAGTCCCTGCTTACAGAGTTGGTTATGAAGGCTGGCCCTTATGTTACCTTTGGAGATGACAGCATAGGTGTGACAAAGGGATATGGCAAACTGAAAACTGGCAATGTCATCATAGAAGATATTTCCTATGTTGAGGGACTGAAGCACAATCTGTTGAGTATCAGTCAATTCTGTGACAAAGGTTACGAAATTGTCTTCAACAAGAAAGGTGTATCAATCACTCACATCAAGGAAGGCTCACTAGCTTTGAGAGGAGTTCGAAAGGCAGATCTTTTTGTTGCAGATATGGATTCAGCAAATCAGAATGAGGTCACCTGTTTCTACAGCAAAGCCTCGGATGATGAAAGCTGGTTATGGTACAAAAAGCTATCTCACTTAAACTTCAAAACGATGAATGCTCTCGCGAGGCGAGAATTGGTGAGAGATCTACCTCAAATGGAGTTCGCTCCGAAAGGACTCTGTGAAGCTTGTGAAATGGGAAAGTCGAAGCGAGCATCGCATAAAAGCAAAGAAACTTCTAGTATTACTGAGCCTCTGCAACTCCTTCATATGGATTTGTTTGGCCCAGTGAATGTCCTATCTTTGTCTAGGAAAAGATATGCTTTGGTAATCGTGGATGACTTCTCAAAGTATACATGGGTATTGTTCGCAATGACGAAAGACGAAGTACCTTTCTTAATCATTGATCATATCACTCAAATTGAGAATGTTTCAACACTTACTGTGAAGACGATTAGATCAGACAATGGCACTGAATTCAAAAACGCAGTGCTGAATGACTTCTGTGTATCTAAAGGAATACGTCGTCAGTATTCAGCCCCGAGAACTCCACAGCAAAATGGAGTAGTTGAAAGGAAGAATAGAACTTTGGTTGAAGCAGCAAGAACTTTGTTGTATGATTCAAAACTTCCTTTGTATTTCTGGGCCGAAGCAGTGAGTACCGCTTGTTACACTCAAAATAGAACCTTGATTATAAAAGATAAAGAAAAGACACCATGTGAATTAATGAACAACAGAAGACCAACAATCAAATACTTTCATGTCTTCGGAGCAAAATGCTATGTGCTTATAGATGATGAAAATCTAGGCAAGTTTGCAGCAAAAGCTCGGGAAGGAATCTTTGTTGGTTACTCTATAGACGTGGTGGCAGCTTATAGAGTGTTCTTGGTGAATGATCGAAAAGTGACTGAAAGTTACAACGTCAGATTCGACGATACCAAACTCTCATCAATTTCAAGAGATTCTAGTGAACCTGAGTCCCTAAAATTTCAGAATCTGGACTTAGAAGATCTTGAAGATGAACCTGAGTTGGTTGTTCCATTAAATGTTCCAAGTGTACATGAAGAACCTGAGTCTAGTGAACAGGCTAATTCTACAAGATCAGGAGAGACTTCTTCAGTACGAACCGGCAACAACTCAGGGGGAGTAAATAGCAGCTCAAGGACTAATGTTCAAGGCTCGAGTCGAGTTGACAGTAGTTCTGTAGGAGCTGGCACTAACTCAGGGGGAGTTAGTGAAAATAATCAAAGTAGTCAGCACCCCAACTCAGAAAGTCAAGCTGAATCATCAAGACAATTTCCAGGTGAACGGGTATGGAATAGAGACCATCCGTTTGAGTTAATTATTGGTGATCCAGAAGCTGGTGTGACTACTAGAAGAACTGCAAGAGCTGACATGGCTAATATCTCCTTATATTCTGGTTTCTTATCCAAGCTTGAACTTAAAGAAATAGAAGAAGCTCTTGGTGATGCTGTTTGGGTGATTGCAATGCAAGAGGAACTCAATCAGTTTGAAAGGCAGAAAGTTTGGAAACTGGTACCCCGACCAATGAACATATCCGTAATTGGAGCTAGGTGGGTATTTAGAAATAAACTGGATGAAAACGGACTTGTAACACGAAACAAGGCTCGTTTGGTTGCAAAAGGTTATTCTCAGCGAGAAGGAATTGATTATGATGAAACCTATGCACCAGTTGCAAGACTTGAGGCAGTCAGGATGTTCTTGGCATTTGCAGCACATAAGAACTTCAAGGTTTTCCAGATGGACGTGAAAAGTGCCTTCCTGAACGGAGAGTTAGAAGAAGAAGTGTATCTGGAACAGCCGCCTGGCTTCGTTGATCCAGAACATGCAGATTTTGTGTATCTACTCTTCAAATCTGTCTATGGCCTCAAGCAATCCCCAAGGCGATGGTATGAAACCCTATCCTTATTCTTAATTGAAAATGGTTTTGTTAGGGGAGTAATTGATAAAACATTGTTCTATAAAATTGTGAGAAATGACTTAATACTTGTTCAAGTATATGTGGACGATATTATTTTTGGGTCATCAAATGAGCGCTTGTGCGAGAAATTTGCCAAGCTAGTAGACCCGATATAATGTTCGCAACTTGTTTATGTGCAAGGTTCCAAGCGGATCCTAGAGAATCACATCTCGTAGCCGTCAAAAGAATTTTTAGGTATCTCAAGGGCACACCAAATCTAGGAATTTGGTACCCAAGAGATACAGGTTTTAATCTTATTGGCTATTCGGATTCAGACTATGCAGGTTGCAGGATTGATAGGAAAAGTACATCTGGTGCTTGCCAATTTCTTGGCAGAAGATTGGTGTCCTGGCAAAGTAAAAAGCAACATACAGTATCTACTTCTACTGCTGAAGCTGAGTACATTGCTGCTGGAAGCTGTGTAGCTCAAGTACTGTGGATGAGGAACCAATTGAAGGATTATGGCATGGAGCACAAGAAAATTCCAATCATGTGTGACAACACAAGTGCCATTGCCATAACCAACAATCCTGTAGATTACTCAAGAACCAAGCACATCGACATCAGGTATCACTTCATAAGAGAACATGTCGAGGAGGGGACTGTGGAGCTACATTTTGTGCCCACAATGCAACAAATTGCAGATATATTCACCAAACCTCTTGATGAAGTAACATTCAATAGATTGGTTGATGAATTGGGAATGCTTAACACAAGTTAGTAAAGCCTTCTATCTGTAAAATCCATGTTTATGTTTGTATGTGCAAGCTACTCAATCATTATGTGCTTAGACTTTAAAATGCCTAATTAATGATTGTTATAGGTTGCATATAGTGTGTTTTTGCATAAATTCCTTGTGTTTTAAGTGTCTTTTATAGCACAAATCTGTGACTTTATGCTTGTTAGATTGCATGATCATAGGGGGAGTTAAATTCATAATATTCTAAATATTGCATGATTTTTAGATGAATTTACCTATGATTTTCATGTAATTAGAGGCCTTAGAATTAAAAAACTTCAATATTTCGAGTTAGGTTCTATCTCGAAACTCATCTAGAAATTCGACTTGAATTTCGACTTAAGCTGTCAGAGTGAAGTTTTTGAAAAATTCTAAGTCTGGGAAGAATTTCGAGTTGGCTATCTCGAAATTCATCTCGAAATTCGACTTAGAGTTCGAGTTCGAGTTACCAGTGTGCCTAGTTCTATCTTCAAAATATTCGAGATAAAGTTTATCTCGAATTTTATCTCAAAGGTTGAGATGAGGTTTCCATTAAGGGAATATTTTGAAAAGAACTGAGAATTAACTTCGAGTTAGTCTATCTCGAAACTCAACTCGAATTTCGACTTGATGTTCGAGATAGAGTTCTTAGTCTATCTCGAAACTCAACTCGAATTTCGACTTGATGTTCGAGATAGAGTTCTCAGTTAAGCTAAAGGGAATTTTTCGAGTTACACTCCTAACTCGAAACATATCTTGAATTACCCTGTAGTTTTTGCTTCAAGGGGGTATTTTGGAAAGAATTTGAGATTAACTTCGAGTTAGTCTATCTCGAAACTCAACTCGAATTTCGACTTGATGTTCGAGATAGAGTTCTTAGTCTATCTCGAAACTCAACTCGAATTTCGACTTGATGTTCGAGATAGACTTCTAACTCGAAAAGTATCTTGAATTTCCCTGTTTTTCTTAAGAGGGGAATTTTCCAAGTTTACTACAAATCAATAATGTTCGAGATAGGATTTCCCTATAGTTTCTGCTGTAAAATTGGTTAAAGTGTTGTTGTGCTTAATTGTTCGAGTTAACCTCTATCTCGAACTTTATCTCGAAGTTCGACTTGATGTTCGAGATAGAGATGTTCGAGATAGAGATGTTCGAGATAGAGTTCGACTTAGGTGTTCCCTGTATGGACTTGGTAATATTCACTCTTTTTAACAGGGACATTTTTGTCATTTCACAATCACCTATATATACATCTCTAACTCGATGCCTAATTCACTTTACCTAATTTCATTTTCACAGCAGCCGTTTCACAAAAACAGTGCGATTTCACTAATTACATACCTTTGATCCGTGTTTTTGTGATTAAACTCATACTAATCACGAATTACTGCCAAACTTTTGACTGATATTCACTGTGTTATCATTAATCATTGTGATATTGTGTTTTGTAACCGCATATACACGCGCATATGCATACACACAAACATCAAGTTTTGTGTAACTGTTCAAAACACGATTTCATATTCTCCATATATACACACGATTTCACTGATAAACACACGAATATTCATCATTGTTGAATATTCAGATTTAGTATTGGCTATTGATTGAATCCCGTATTTTAATTTCTAAAAGGGAATTTTGTTGTTCTTGGTAAATTAAAAGGGATACAATCTTTAATTCGTAATTTACTTGTTTTTCAAAATTAAAAAAAAAAATTCACATCTTTTTAAGAAAAACATTTAAATTAAAATGGCTCACCAATTTTCACTTGCTAAAAACAATTTTTATAATATTTCTACGGAAATTGGTGATCAACTCCCGCGGTTTAAGTTTTGGATACGATTTCTCAATTTGTACTCCAAAGCTAGCCATGCTTTTACTGCTAAACCTACACTAGTACATGATGCTTTACTGCAATTATGGACTAGTGCGGTTACTTTTGGGAGCAAATCAACCCCCTTCGGTTTCAGGTTTACCTTAGCGGGTCAGGAATATGAGGTGACTGAAGAGATTGTCAACAGAGTTCTAGGATTCCCAATTAAAGATGCTTATGATCCAGAACCTACAGCTACAGAACGCCTCAGATTCTTTGAAGAAATTGGATGTTATCCTCCGAAAGGCCCAATCACAGGAAATATCCAAAAACAATTCTTCCATGTGGAATGGAATTACTTTTTCGAGGCCATCACAAGATGCTTTCGGGCACGCGAAAAAGATTTTCATCAAATTCCAATTCCAATGCAAACCTTTGCAGTTGCCCTAGCAAGAGAACTGGATATAAATTATGGACGCATCGTTCTCTCTGAGATAGTGGCCTCAATGGGATCTCTTGCAAGCAGAGACCTCACTACAGCTGATGTTGTCTGCTGGTTTCCTCGGTTCCTACAAATGCTCATTAATGACTTAATACCGAAGGATGCACTTGCTGTTAGACAGAGATTTGCCGGAAGCCCAACATCTGCATCGCTGGGGATGGGCACTAAGTCACTTTCAACCATTGCTAATCAGGATAAACATCAAGGTAAACCGATGTCAATTCCTGAAAATATACAAATGTGGCTTAGATATGATGCAGGAGTTACCAATTTGGAGGCATCATCACAAGTTTCATCACATGCTCAAAATCCATCTGTTCATGCTGAGGCATTTGATGAGATTCCTGATGAGGAAAGCGATGATGCACAAGGTAATCAATCAGGTAATCTCTCCCTGCATACTATTCATTCCTCCTCCTATGTATCTGATTCTGCGACCCAAGAGAATGCTAACCCGCAGGATCTATCCCAGGGTGAGAGCTACATTTCTGAGCCCGATACACATTCTTATTCTCTTTCACCCCTGTTAACGGAAGTCAGAAAGCCAGCACGTGTACATATAGAAAATGATGAGGAGAGTGAACCCGAAGAGCAGCAACTTATTCGAAAGAAAGCCAAACTTATCCACGCTGCTACTTCACAACCACAGTCAAACCCTAGTGTGTCACACGCAACCACTCCACCTCACGAGAGTGGTTCTCCCTTTAAACAATCTGCACATAGGGATTTTGATGACAGTTATGTACCTTTTGAAGATCCTGTTGCTTCACAAGGACATGAAGTTTTAACAACTTCAACCGTACCTTCACCGGTACGTACTGATGCTGCAAAGAGGATCGGTTCTGATGTCGTACAAGAACACTTTGCAGCCGCTCAGCCTGAGATTCCAACTCAGGACAGAACAGACATAGATCCCATAACTGCCAACTATTTTACTTATCAAATTTCTGCAGGTACTGCTTCATACTTTGGATCAATAATTGAAGACATACACGAGCGTGAGACAGGGAGTGTGTGTGAGAGGTTAGGGAGAGAGGGACCTTCATTTTTAAGGCCCGAAACCGATCGCCAAATACCAACAGAACGAGTATTAGAGCGAGGTCACCTAAACCAAACACCGTCCCTTAACATTGAAAATCTTGATACGCGTATGACTTCTATGGAAAATCAGATGAGGCAGTTCGGACAGACGATGGGGCAGTTCGGGATGAACATTGGAAACAATCAAAGGGCTCTAGACGACTACGCAGCAAGAATGGCAAGTCAAGCTACAGCTTTTGATGCTTTGACAAATAAGGTCAATGACTTGGGCCATGCTGGTGGTGTCTTGGGAAGCACTCTTAATGAAAGGATGGGGGCAATGGAGTCTACAATGCATACAATGGCTGTCGAGATCAGTAGAATGATGTTCGCAGTCAGGAGTTTTGTGCCCCCGGAGTGTTTCGAGTCGCAACAACCTCCCCCCGATGCAGGTGCAGGTGGTGCTAGTGGAGCGGGAGCCTCTGGTTCTGGTTTTGGAGGTTCTTATGCAGCTGGTGGATCTGAAGACCAAGGTGGAGCTCAGGATAACTCACTTAAGGGGGAGAGTGGAAAGGAGACGAGACAGCAGGCAGTTCACATCGAAGAAATTGAAGAACCCGCTGATCTTGTCAAGGAACCAGAAATTGAGCAGTCTGCTGATGAAGAGGCTCTGAGGAGGAGAAAGGGTAAGGCAATAATGGTTGATGAACCATTCGTTGACCTGAGTCATCAGGAAACAGTACAGGAGGTACTTGACTCAAATTCTGATATGGAAGACGTACCGTTGGCACATGCTATAAAAAGATCTTTGAAGGAACAAGGTGGAGGTGCTGGCATGTCTTCCGGAATGCCTGAAGAATTTCCTGTTGATGAGGAAACCCTTAAAGCTCAACAGTTAGCCTTGGAACAAGCTCAGTTCCATAAAATGAAGATGATGCAAGAACATGCTGCGTTCCTAGAAAAGAAGCTGGAGCTACAAGGGAAGCAGTATGATCATGAGCTTGCAAGGCTAGCTGATCCTCAAGTTGATCTGGACAAACGAAGGATAGGGCAGAAATGGGATGAAGCAAGGAAGATAATGATGGGACCCTGTGCGAAAGGAGTTCATAACAAGGATGCAGATGATCTGTTCTACAACTTGAATTTGCAGAATCCAATGACTGGGGACTATATAAATGCGTTGAAGAGATTAATTTCTAAAGTCAGAGTTGGATACAATGCAAACCTTAAGGAGTGGCAGGTTATTTTGTCTTTGGTAGAAGGAGTCCCAACATCTTTCCTATATGTGGATGACCAATTCATAATGAGAAGATCTGCGTCAGAGTTGTTCTTGCTAGCGACTAAAATTCAATACTCTCAATCTGAGGAGCTAAGCATTCTGTACAGGGATCAGTTAATGCAGCTAGCAGAGGACAAGGGTCCAGAATTCTCAGCATATCCAAATTTTGTCCGGATGGTAGTTGACGGAAAGATGAAGAGGGTTAGCATGGAGGAAAATGATCTAATGGAGCTTTCAGTGGAATCTCTCAAAGCTGTCTGTAGACAAATGATGAGTAAGGGATTCGCTTCTGAGCTTAAAGATAAATCCGTGAAGATCATTGAAAGAGTCATATTCAAGAAGAGCAATGAGGTGTGGAAGTGTGATGTCATTGCTCCAAACCCTCTTGATGACGTGAAGATTGAGCCGGAGCTGATAGAGAAGAAATGGAATATTCTTCAAGCTATGAAGAATGTAGATGAAGCTCTGACTCTTCCTTCTGGAGCACTAGAACAAGGAGAAATAAGGGAGGCTATTGGTGTTCCAGGAAGTGATAGTGTATACTGGATACACGCTTATGTTGAAGATACAGCTGATGCCTTAGTATTCATAGATGCAGACCAGAATCAAACAATCTTGCATATGAGTAGACAATGGCTGCTACGGACTCAAGATGCTGCATTTCTGGAGAGAGTATTATATGTATTCAAATGGGGCGAAGTGGAAGACAAGTATGTGGAAGAAAAGCAGAGACTCATGAGTTACCTGTCTGAAGTAGTAGTGGAAAAGAAGCGAATGGAGCGAGATGCGGCTAGTGTCCACAATACTAACCGTGTCAAGGGCTACCCTAAGATGATCTATTGTCAGTTTAAAGCTGATAAAACACATTGGAAATCTCAGCTCATCATGAAGAACTTTGAGGATATTCCAAAGATCAGGACTACTCAGGAGGTGGACAAACTCAGAAGGCTTTTCAAACATCCTTATCCAGATCCCAAGAACCCTCTAGAAATGGAAGCTGTAAGTCTGTTGAATGCTAGGTGGAAGCAGCTTAAAGATCCAGTGTACAAGAAAGAACAGCAGCAGAAGGAGAAGCGCAAAAGGCAGAAAGAAGAGAGAGACCAAGCTGCTGAAGCTAGAAAGAGGAAACGGAATTAGGGTTAAAGGTCAGAGTGGTGTGAACTTGAAGTTGGAAAAACTTCATGTCTTTCGGTTGCTTTAACTCACTTGAGGAAAATTCACCTTAGAGTGAATCCAATAAGGTGATACAAGTTTGACTAAAAGGTATGAAATAATCCAGGTGATAGGAATCACTCAAATGATCTTTAATTCGAAGTTCGAATTCTGTTTCTAGTTTAAGTTCTTTGTATTGTTTTCATGTAAATTCCAATTGTAAATTATTCAAGACTGTAATGTTAATTATCTTTTCTCGTCTCATTGTTTAGTTGAGTTATCCTTCATTAATTTGAATGTCATTGTTAGACAATCAAATTGGGGGAGATTGAAAGGTAGAGTGTGTAAACTTGTAACACTATAACTAATGTAACTCAAACTAAAGGAAAAGATACTTAACCAGAAGACAATCAAGAACAAGAAGTCACAAGAAATCAACACTAAATGAAGACAAGGTAATTGATACAATTCAACATGTTAACTATGATCAATCCAAGAAGAAATCATTGAGAGAAGTTCAAGTCAAAGTTGTTCATGCCTCAGTGATTTGAAAAGCCAAGAATCAAGATCATAACTATCAGTATCAATAAGACCAATTGATTTCAAGTGAACAAGAAGGAAAGCAAATATTGGAAAGCCATATTACTAATTGGATATGGTAATTTATTCAAGAAGCAAAAATCCTATCAAGACTAGTCACTTATGAACCAGACCGTTGCATCAAGTGTCAGGACATTGATAGCAAGTTTATGTCAGTAATAAAGATCCATATTCAAGAGCTTGGTGAAGAATAAAGAATACATGAAGATATCACAAGTTCAAGATGTGCATTGGAGTTTCAAGTTGAAGACCAGAATATTTTCTAAGTACTAAATATTCTAGATGGCCAAGTAGAAGTTTCTAAGTAGAAGTTCTACTTAGAACTTCGAGATGGCTAAGTAGAAATTCTCAAGTAGAAGTTCTACTTAGAGTGCAGCTTCAACATGACACATGGCATCTTCTGATTGGCAGATTTCCAAGCTTTAAAGATAAGGCAAGATTTATGTGGACATCATTGGGCCACGTATATCTTAGTCTTTGAAGTCTACAGGACATAGATTACATGTAGTATAAATAGAAGTACTTGTGTAATGTTTTTAGTTAGTGAGCAATTCTTGAGAAAAACACAAGAGAAAAAGAGAGAGTGCATTCACAGAGCTTAGTATCATTCACTTCTCTCTGAACTTCTGTTATACTTTGTAATGAATGTTGTAGCAACCATTTCAAGTTATATATAAGACATATATTCCTTGAATCTGTGTGTTCATTTATTGCATCGTATTTATTGCTTCTCATATTCGAAAAGTTGTATTCACCCCCCCTCTACAACACATTTGGACCTAACAAGGTGTGACAAGGATGGAAAATCTTCTTTACGATTTAAAATCATATCCTGTAAACTCATGAAGGGAGAACGGATAATGATACCTCTTTTGGAGGCTCCTTGCATTTTCTGGAAGCGAAGTGTAGCACGATCTTCAGCCATTTTTCTAAATCTTCAAAGAAAAGTTGTGATCTTCAAAGGAAATCTACAAAGGATGAAGAAATTGTCAGAACAATCTTCAAATCTTCAAAGGAATTGAAGAACAAACCCAGAAAAAGGGTGATCTTCAAACTATAAAGCTAGAAATTCTGGAAAATACCTTGAGTATTCTTCAAATCTTCAGCAACAATCGGAAAATTTCTGGAAAATTGCCAGAAATCCTTGGGCAGTCTTCAAAGCTTCAAAGGAAAGTTCTTAAAGAACTTTGGAACTTTTGAGAGAGTTTTTTTTAGAAACTTTTGTGATGGAAGTGAGAATGTCAACCGGCTGTAACCTATTGAAAACCTTTGTGGGCCATCAACACAAATTGGACTCTAAAAGGCCCAACAAAGGCCCAACAAAGGCCCAAGTCCAGCTAAAGTAATTAAAAAGGATTAAGGCCTGTCACGGCCCAACCAAGATTGATAAACCTAATTAAGGTTTTGATTTAAGGTCATTTTGACCCATAGTAAAGGCCCAGCCAAAACTTAAAAAAGTGTTGTAGGCCCAAACGATTTGAAAACCTAGGCCCAGCCCATGAAAAATAAAAGACAGGGCCCATAATAAGACTTGGAGTTACCAAAAGGAAGCACGAGGTCGTGACAATTGATCTCGTTTTTTAGTATAATTACGAGCTCGACAAGGCGACCTGGAGAAATCAAATTGAGGTCGGTATAACGTGGCTTGAGATCGCAAATCTCAGGTCGAATTTGAATTGAAAAGAATGAAAAATCCCCACGACCTGAGGTTCATTTGAGGTCGTTCTTTTGTTGATATTTTACTACATCGAAGTCGTGAATTCCAGGTCGAAAATGAACTAAAAGACCTGTAAAACAGCCACGACTGGCCCCCATTTGAGCTCGAAATTGAGCTCGAAAATACATGATTTCTCCTCGAAATTTCCAGGTCGAAAATGAACTAAAAGACCTGTAAAACAGCCACGACCTGGCCCCCATTTGAGCTCGAAATTGAGCTCGAAAGTACATGATTTCTCCTCGAAATTTCCAGGTCGAAAATGACTTAAGAAGCAAGGAAAATGGCTGCGACCTGGAGACAATTTGAGCTCGAAATTGAGCTCGAAAATACATGATTTCTCCTCGAAATTTCCAGGTCGAAAATGACTTGGGAAGCAAGAAAAATGGCTGCGACCTGGAGGCAGTTTGAGCTCGAAATTGAGCTCGAATTTGGCCTGCAATTTTTTTTTTTTTAAAAAATCTCTCGAAAATTCCAGAAACGTGGAAAAATAATTTTACGCTCGATGCACAATCTAATATTCTCAAAAACTAGTGCCGTTTAGCGCCGTTTAGTGCCGTTTAGCGCCGTTTAGCGCGGTTTAGCGCCGTTTAGCGCCGTTTAATGCCGTTTAGCGTCGCTTAACATTGTTTTAGCGTCGTTTAAGGCTACATAGTGCCATTTAGCATCGCCTAACATTCGTCGTAAATGCGTCGGTCGCTCCACGCTTTACAAAAAAGACGATACCCGTGAAACACTAGTGTACGAAGATATACCCTGACCCAAGTCTCGAAAAAGGCCGTTATAACTTCAAGGAAAGCCTGATCAGCTTTCCTAGAAGTTGGGGGGCAAATGATATGGGCTAAAAATAAGCCCTAAAGACACATTTAATGTTGCATTAATTAGACCTAGTATGGTCCAAACGTGGGGCCCACCGGGGAGCCCAAAAACCCTAATTAAATATTGATTTCGTAATTAATATTAGGGGTAATAACCAGCTCAGCAATAAGAGTTGGATAAGGATATTATTTCCACCAGACTTAGCCACCAAGGCATCCAATTCAATATGGAAACTGATTCCTACAAGGAATAGATCTAGAACCTTCCCCAAAGACTTGTCTACCAAGTCTCCTATTCCTACCATAATTCTAAGGCTCCGGAAGCCTATATAAAGGGCCTGACCCCTCACCTCAGAACTACGTTTTATTGGCTTGATTCTCTAATTACAGAGGTACGTAGGCATTCTGTGAGGACCGTTTAGTCTCAAACACAGAAGCAGCCATTAAAGCTCGAAGCTCACCATCCCTTGTATTTAATACATACAAACCCTCGTTTTTATTCCACAACACGTTTACTACACGAAGAAAGATTAATGTTCTAGCCGTTATTTTTTGTGCTTTTATTGCTCCTCACAGCAATAAGCACAAAGTTACAGCCGCTTGTGTCAAATTATATATATATATGGACTGATTCATGTGAGAACATGTATATGTTGGAGAACAATGAGAACATCACATTTCAAGCTATTCTAAAGGGCCTCGTTAGGAGCACCCAATACGAAAAAATCTTATAATTCTACCCTTTATCCATTCATCAAAATAAATAAAAAAAAAATTAAAAAAATAAAAAATGATGACGTGGTAGCAATTTTTGTTATAATTTTTTTGTTAATTTTTTTTAATTTTTTTTTATAAATGGATAGATGGTAGAATTATAAGAATTTTTTGTGAAGGTGCCCCTAGCTACTAGCTAGGCCCTTTAAAATAGCTTAAAATATGGTGAACATATTGTTCTCACTGTTCTCATACTAACATGTGTTCTCACCAGAGCATGTAGTCTATACATATCTAGACTATATATATATGAGTAGATATGGGACTTCTGTTTAGTTTATAAGGCAAAATAATACTTCTAAGTGCACCAACAAATCATGATCTTTTGGGGGCCTGTGGCATGATCTTTTGGGGGCCTGTGGATTACCTAAGTTGGTTGCATTTGGGCCAGTTCACTTTGGCTTATTTCGGATTCAGAATTGGGACTCGACCGGATTTTTGACAAAAAGCCCGGGATTTGACCCGGGTCGTCAAACATGGTATCAGAGACGACTCTCGAAAGCTTGATTTGTCAAGTTGCCGGAGGTGGGGACACGAAGGCTAGTGGTATTTTCCACAATGGACAGAGGTCCGGAGGTGGGGACACGAAGCCAGCCGGTATTATCCCACAATGGATATAGAGGAACGATCTTGGACCTATGGGATATCCGTTCAGGCCTAACGAGGACGTCAGGAGTTTAAGTGGGAAGTTTGTAACACCCCAGTCCCACATCGAGTAGATATGGGACTTCTGTTTAGTTTATAATGCAAAATAATACTACTAAGTGCACCAACAAATCATGATCTTTTGGGGGCATGTGGTGGGCTTGTGGATTACCCAAGTTGGTTGCATTTGGGACAATTTACTTTGGCTTATTTCGGATTCAGAATTGGGACTCAACCCGATTTTTGAAAAAAAGCTCGGGATTTGACCCGGGTCGTCACACTTAGGCTAAAAACTAGAAATTAAATAAAGAGAGCGCGATTGGATAGCCCAAGTAGTAAAGGGTGTATCCTCTGTCGTCCCAGGTTATGGGTTCGACTCGCTCATCCCGAGAATTATCTTAGAACAGATACTAAGTTTTAAGGCATATAAGCCTAAATAGTCAAAAAAAAATTAAATAAAGAAATTTTTTAAATCGCGTCGGAATATAGCAGATATGGTATGCAAATAGTTCGTTGGGAGATGAGAAAAAATACAGTGAAGTCATATTTCAAAAAAAAAAACTTACAAATTGACGGGAAAAGTCAAATTTAAAATGGAGGCGATTAGGTGAGACTGTGTATGTGAGTGTGTATTAGATTTGTATGCGGTACACCTAGCGAGACCATTAGATTAAATTGATCTATGAGATAACATTAGTTTCTAGTTTCTATTTTAATTTTGATTTCACTTTTATCATTAGTATGTATGTATGTATATATATATATATATATATATATATATATATATATATATATATATTACATTATTTTTTTGGGTTTTTTCCCATTCTAAATATTAGACCTTGCAATATGGATCTAAAGCCATATATCCGGACCAGCCAATTTTTAGAATTTGGCCCATGAAAAAATCACTTATTTTATTTGGATATGGATCGGTTTAAAATCACATTTTTTCTCCTAAATACCGATACAAATATGTGATATCCATGTTTTGGAAAGTTTAACCTCGATTTAATGACACTGCGGACGGGACTTGACGGGACTTGTGCGATAACCCGATATGCGTCAATCAACCAATTCATGATATAGGTTGAACACAAGTTGAGATTAAAATATTAATATTGATATAATATTTAATTATGTAATATAAAGAATTGAATTAGAAATAAAGAAAAAAAAATTAAAAAAAATTAATCTTTATAATTATCTAGTTGTAAGGAATCGAATTCGAGATGAAGATAAAAAAAATTAAAGTAAATAAATTTTTTATAATTATGTAGTTGGAAGGAATCGAACCCCGAATTTTATGAAAACTAAATTTGGTATTTCGGTATTTTGATACAATTATGTAACATTAAATCATGGTTTTCCACATTAATAAAGAGTATATGTGGTCTTATAAGAGCATCTCCAACCATACATATATCCCTTAGCTAAAAGTGTATCGAAAATACCATAAATAAAAATTATGGAGAATGCGTAAAAATATTTCATCTTCAACGGGACATAATTGTTAGTTAAAATTTTAGATAATCTCATCATATTGGTTATATTTGGCGAACCTCCTGTAGTAAAACTTCACATCATCAATTACCATATTATAATAATATATTCTATTTTTAACAACTTAAAATAATGAAAACATACCGTTTTTAAATTATAACCAATCAATATAGCCAAATCCATTGGGTCCAAACTACTGTGGATTTAAAATAAAATGACACTTTCTTCATGGGCTAGGGTACATGTCATTTCAAGGTTATACTTCTATTAAAAGTTTTTTGTTAAAATAATAGTGCCATGAATTTCAATGCTCACGCAGCAAAACTTACTATGTCGCACGAAGGTAATCGGGTCGGATTTCGAGAATGCTATTTTATAGGGGTGAGCAAAAAATCGAATTGAAATCGAAATCGAACCGAAATCGGCCAAAATCGAACCAAAAAAATCGAAACCGAAACCGAACCGACGGTTGCGGTTTTTGATTTTTAAAAACCGACACTTTCGGTTCCGGTTCCGGTTATAGGTTAAAACCGAATAGGCTAAAACCAAACCGAACCGAACCAATTATTAAAATAAATAAATAAATATATAATTTATATAATTTATATGTATTTTTAAACTTAATAAATATATTATATCTTGAATTATAATTAAGTTTTAAAACGATATTCCAAATGGAATACCTAAATAGTAATTTTATTTTGGGCAGGACCAAGGAACCAAGAAACGGGAACCTAAACAACAAGAAACGGGAACCTAAACACCAGGTGGAATGTCAATATTATCAAAATGGGATTGTAAAATTTCATACTCATTCTCATACATCTGATTGCCATCGAATAAATGTGTACTGTCAGAATGTAAAATTTCATACTCATCCTCATATTCTCAAAATGTGTACTGCCAAAAGGATGCTACACGCCCGCAAGGGTTGTCTCAGTTGGTTAAAGAGAGACCATCTCACCTCTTGATCACAGGTTCGACTCCATGGGAGGCGAATTTGTGATTATGCTATCATGGGGCAGAGCCTGTCGCACTTGTGTGGTTTGCCTTGAATCACGTGGTTTGCAGGTTATTGCGTGAGCCCATGGGTTTATCCAGAGCGCACCCGAAGGGTAGCGGCCGCGGGTTCCCATTTTAAAAAAAAAAATGGATGCTACACAGTTAGGTATATCATCTTGAATTATAATTTTTTAAAACCGAACCGTTAAAAACCGAACCGAGCATTTTAAAAACAAAACCGATGGTTCGGTTACGATTACGATTTTCAATTTTTAAAACCGAAGATATGCGGTTTCGGGTTCGGTTCCGGACAACCGTGATCTCCCCTACTATTTTCGCTCAGATTCCCTTTTTCGAACTCAACTTGATTTTTAAAATTAAGAGTAGTTTAAATTTAGAGCCTTTTGCTTCTCGATCCTCGATCCGAATAAAAAACGAGAATTTATGAAAAATCATTTAGTCATTTACAACCCACTAGGTCCATAGCGAGAGGAGAGCATTGAATTTATGAATCTAGGTAAGTTACTTATAAATTGAAAATACATATATTTTAAACTTATAAATTACTTTTAAGATTAGTCAAATTGAGTAAGAACACTATAAAATGTCATTTGCAGCTAAATAATTATGAATAGTCCCACGGTGGTGGGAAAATTGGAGAACTGCTCCTAACTCACCCCGAATGGGATTGTCCCGCCCCAATTAAATGGGACATGGGACCTTTATCTTATGTCCCAGCCGATTTCCTAGTTGATTTTGTGTGAGTACCAGGAAAATTAGATATTAAATATGGTGTGGATTAATATAAACAGTTCAACCATGAATTAACTGTGAGCAAAATTTACCAGCATTTGAGTCAACCTATCGACTTTGCAGCTGCACCTAAATTAAATTCATTACAATTAAACATATAAATACTGACATTGTTTATATAAATATAAGAATGTTAGAGTAAAATGGCATATGGAACAGAAAGTTCTTGTTGAATTTTCCCCACTCCTTGAAACTTGAAAGTGCTGCTCAAAGTGAGACTTGCAGTACTGTATCTTTGTACATTTTTTCTAACAAAAGATTTTTATCCCAATATTCCTATGTGACATTAACCATAGATAGCCACAAGGCTGTAGGAATCACAATATTCAAGATAACTAATCATTGCATCTACCACTAGGGCAGCCAGCAGTGCATCCAAAATGTATCTCACCTAGTATTATTAGATGGGGTATTTGGGGAACTTTTTTTAGAACAAGTCAACTTATTTTAAGACAAAGTTAGAGATTTCTAACTTTTTCCTGAAAAAAGTCAATTGCAACTTATAGAATGTCAAACATAAGTTAAATACTTGTATTAAAAAAAATTATCAAAATATTAAATTTTTACCCGAAAATAAATCTTAAATGAAACAGCCCAATAGTGTCTTGTATATTCATAAAAGGCCTGACATAATAAAGATCTCACCTCCATTAAGGCGAAAATGCTACTAATACAATGTACCAGGGATGTGCATAATGCAGTTTGGTGTGGTATCACAAGAAACCAGATAGGTGCACTTGCTAAACTTAAGACATGTTTGGTGTGGTATCACAAGAAACCAGATAGGTGCACTTGCTATACTTAAGACATGATTATTACTTATTTATTAATATCAGTAAATTATGTTTCGATATGTACATAATCAACCTCGCCAATTTCCCATCCAATCTATGCCTTACAAGTAATCTATCATGGTAAGATCAACTTCTATCATTCTATGAGACTATGCATTCACATTCGACGTTTTCATGTAAATTTTAACAAAGTTTATAAAGAACTAAAGAGGACGCAACCCAAAAACAAGAAATTAGCTGTATTAATCAACTATCCAATAACTAATTAAAATAGAGATTAATTGTTACCTTCAAAGTACCTTTGCAATGGGTACACTCAAAGCAAGACTTATGAAAATCAATACCATCAGCAGGCACCAACTCCATTTGACACACAGTTTTCCAACAAGCCTTGCATTTCAAATCAACTTAATTAACAAACAAAAGCAACCACAATAAACTAAACACAACCAAAATGTTGATCAACAAAAATCCATCGATTAAACTTACCAAAATTTTATGTGGAAAGTTGATAAAAAATAATGCTAATTTCAACCAAATACAACTTGTATTGTTTGAATCTACCAAAATCAACCAAATCAAATTACAAAAAGTAACCAAAAGAATGGGATTTGAAACCATTACAACTTTGAATCAACCAAAATAACTGTAAAACACAACAAAATGCAACCAAGTCGCCATCGATTCACTGTAAACCAAATTGAAATCATCTACATATGTGAAATCTCTTTCTGTATTGGTATAATATGTACACTCATGCACACACTTATAACTGCATGTATGTAACTCCAACATTTAAGCGTACAAAAAGTAACGTAAATTTGCAAACATAAAGATAAAAACCGCATATTGAGTAAATTCTCAATAAATAATGATAAATTGAGACAAAACTGAAGAGTAAAATCACGAAGAACTTTTAACATATTGGTACCTAAAGAATGGGAACAAGAAGCTAGACACGACAGCTGACGAGGAGTCGAAGGATGACAGCTGACCCTTTTAACGCCAAGTTGACAAAACTTGTCTTTATACACTTCAGCAGAATGTTAAATTTGAAGGGTTTTTTTTTCAAATATTTGAAATGTTGAATTCCACTAAATATCATCCTTAAATACAATAATAATTAAATATAATTTAAAATTTACTATTTAATCTGCAATACTTTATATCGGCTGTTTAATAAATTTATTTAAATACCATACATAAAGAGGTAAGCTGTAAGTATTTTTAAAAATTTAATGAAACTAAAAAGTAACGAGATAATGAGCCCGATTGGCAACACGTAAAGCCGGGGGCTTTAAGTAATTTTTTACTTTAAACTGGAAAATGTAATAAGTTAGAAAATGACTTAAAGCTGAAAACAGCTTAAAGCCAGAAGTTGGTAGGAGTTACTTTTTTGAACTACTTATTTTACTTTTGAAATTTTATTTGATAAAAATCAATATCATCATTCACATGTTCAACTTTGTTAGAATTTATATAAACGTATATTTACAAAGATGCTTTGAACAAGAAAGTAATAGTAACAGAATTGTATTTAATATCTACATTGAGAAAGTTAGATCCAAGAACAGAGAGTACACATCTATATATACAGAAATTATATCTCTTAACTAACTATTGAAGATTACTAAAGTACCCTTAAGAATATTATCTAATATATCTCAACATCCCCCTCAAGTTGGATGTGGGAAAGAAATGCAAACATCCAACTTGAATGCTTACAATGATATGGAAACATCAGCACTACGAAGAAGGAAGATAACTGGACAAAATTGTAGCTGTTTTATCTTGACAAAAGCACTCTGAAGCAAGTGAACACCACATGCAGTGATAGAGGAACAGATGAAGGTAAGCAATTAGAAACTCGGTAGGTACCAGCATGAAGATCACATCACACATGCAGGGAGAAGCCAATAAAACAACAAGAAACAGCCAATACGGCATAGCAACTCATAATGGAGGCCAGATATCACACTAGTAACAAACTCACAAAGGAGCAACAATAATACGCAGCAACGGGTAGGTAACAGCTCTGAGCAACATCCAATAAAGAGCACCCACAAAAGGGGCATAAGCCACAAAGGGCAAATTCAAACCCATTAGGGCACATCAAACCCATAAGGGCATACCAAACTCTCAATGGAGTGATAAGGACCACCAAGGGGTTTAGAAGACCTCCAAGGGGTTTAGAACCGCAAAGGGTAAGGGTATCAAAACCACAAAGGGATATAACAAACTCTCGAAGGAGTAACAACCCTCAAAGGAGTACAAGAAATGCAACAATAACAACACCACATGATTCTTAGCAACACCACAACAAACCTTCTAACGGGCAGCAGATGGCAACAAACCAATATGGCAAGAAGTAGTTCCAAGGTGCAACCAAGGAATGTCAGAACCTATACGAAGAGTAGGAGCAATAGTGTAATATTCATACATGAAGATCACAGCATGTATGAATCATCAGAAATCAACCTCTTGACAGTACAAGAAGCGTGACAGCAACGGAAAACAAAGCTCATAACAAAGGAGCAAGGCAATAGATCATTACAGCAAGTGGTAGCAGCGGATGAACAGATAATTGATTTTGCACACTGAGTGCATAAAGTCATTGCAACAACTATGTTGTGTTCATCAGTAAACACAATTGATCTGAATAAACTAGGCAAATTGCTGAACTGAATTGATTTCAGCAGTAGTAACAATGAGAGACAACACATAGGCACAACAAATCACTCGAGAAAGATCACAACACTCAAGAGATGTTGTTACACAAACAGAGATATAGTAATTCTGAAGAGATTACCGATCAATCGATGAGGACAACACAAAGACACAAAAGATTTGGAGTCATTGAGTAATAGTGAGAGATATGTAAAAAACAATCGATAAAAAATCGAGAGCGATAAGCACGAACAAATCATCACAATAATGACGGAATTGAGTGCGACAAATCGTCAAACACGTAATAAGCAACCATCAAACATAGATTGATTGTGAAATAACACGAAATCTCTTTGAGACAAATAATCAAACACATTGTGTGCAGATGAGCGTACGAGATCCAGAACAAGTAAAATCAAGAGAGATATGCGAATTTACTCGATCAAATGAGAAAATCATAGTTGTTTATCGAAGCAAGATGCTCAAAAAACACAGATCGAATATGAGAGAATTGTATGTATGATAAGTGCATATGTTTGTATGTATGATAAGTGCATATGTTTGCATGTGAATAAATAAAGAAATGGCAAAATAAAAAAATAAAGAGCAAGGAAGGGAAAAGAGGAAGAAAAATGACTTAAAGGAAAAAAGGAAAAAGAATTAGGAGCTTGGTGGAAAAGGAATCTTTGAAGACATGTGGAAGGTGGAGATCATCCCAACACACTAAATAAGTGTATGGCCAAGATCCACACATCAAACTTTAAGGGGGAAGGAAACAAATAGATGGTTAGGATTTGTCCACCACATTTAGAAGGTGTAGGGTCAAGATTAACCCAACACACCCCTAAACCCTAATTCTTATCCTATAAATACCCCCCACCCCCTTGTATTTATAAACTTAGATTTTAGGGTAACTTTAATTTCTTGTTTTTTTTAGTTTCAAATCTAGTAAACACTTTTTAATTTTACTGCAATTTCAAGTTTCCTTTATTTTCTCGTCTTGTTCTTTCATTTTTTTTGTTGCATAGCTTTCGTTATTTTCGTAAATCCGTTTAGTGAACAAAGTAGCGAAATGCTAACCACTATGGGTTGAAAGTAATGATTTTTATTTTCTTGTTCTTAGTTATAATTTTTAATTTGAGCCCCTTTAAATTTCAATTTTATTGTGGGTTTTATTATTGTTAATTGTAGAACTAATTTTTATGTTTTATTTGTTAGTGTAATAAAATAAAAAAAACAAAATATTAGTTTAAATTTTTAGATCGTATTTTATGCCTCGTTTTTATTTGTTTTAATTCGAAGCATTAGTTTTCATTTCCCCTGTTTTTAGTGAATGCTCCAGCTTTTATTCCTCTATTCTCGTTTAAGTCAAACCATAGACACCCCTCCCCTTTCTTCGATTTTATTCAATCAATCGCAGCAAACTCCCATCTTTTTCTTTTCCTTCTTCTGCAAATTACATACACGAATTCTCTGTCCCTTTTCTTTTCCATTCAAACCCACTTTCCCCTGTTTTCTTTCGCTTTTAAATTCTCTGTTTACTGTATTGCCAAGTCTGGTTCACTGGGTCGTAATGTTTAATTGAGAGTTCGTGATGTTTGTGGCTGTGTTCGTAGTTTGTAAATCGTGGTTAGTTACGAGTTTTCGCTGAGTTATTGTTGTATTTCGAGTTCACTTTGCTGTTTAACCGAGTCAAATGGCTGTTGAGTCAACTCAGTACGATTGTTAATTATTTAACTCAGTTATTGTTAATTTCTGTAGTTGCTGAGTTCACTGCGAGTTTCAATTGTTGTGACTGAGTTGTTTGTTCGAGTCCGCTGAGTTGTAGTGAGTCGAGATTCTGTTTGTTAATTGTTTTAGAGTCGTTGCTTTGCTGATTTGCTATTGAATTCATCGCTTGGGTTTGAGTTTGTTGTTACCTAAATATAGTTTTGTGTCTTTGAGTTGTAATCGTTGTGGTTGTGGTTACCATCAAATTGCATTGTTGTTTTCTGAGTTCGTTTTTTTTCTGAATTCTGAGTGTCGAGTTTTTGTTTTTGCTGAGTTAAGTTGGTGCTGCGTTTTTGAGTTGTTTTCGGTTTTGTTGTTGAGTCTGAATGTTTACGGCGGTTGAGTCGAGTTATTGAATTTTCTGGTTTTGTTTTTAGAAGTAAGCTCTCGTCTGTTTCTTTTTTATTGAAAGTTACGAATTCTGAATACTGAGTTGCTGTGCCTGGTTTTTGGTTAGATTTACAAACGATTCTTGTCCAAGTATTTTTCAAAAATTTCTTCTAAATAAATTTTCTTTAAAAAAGGGTTAGTTTAATTAGAAAAAAGAAAGAAATAAAGAGTTAAAATAAAATCTAGCTTTTAAATCGAATGTAGAATTTTTAATAGTTTAGCTTTTTGTTCTTTTCCTTAATTAGTTTAGAAATAGAATAATGGCCATGCCCGTCGTCGACGTGCCAAATTGATAATAAATGTTTATGCTCTACTATGTTCGCACTTAACTACAAATGTAGCAAATGTGGTAAGTAGGGATCGAACCCAAGGGAATAGCGTTCAATACTAGAGTAATGTAAAATGGTGGGGGTTTTTTTTTAGTTGGTTGTGGTATTTTATCAAACACCTTGAATACAAGAAATAATGTGCTAGAGAAATATAACTAAGTAAATTTGTTATCAACCAATTTTACCAATACAACAAACACAATGAGTAATTTAGCAAGAATAAGAGTTATTTGACCCAAGGATTAATGCAAATCAAGCACTTCAACCCAACAAACAAGCAAAATATATCCAACTCTACCAACCAAGATAATTGGTGAAGCACACAATTACTTATTTCTCTTCTAAAAACACTAATTTAGTGAAGAACATAAATTAGCTCTCTTGACACTAGCAACCAATAATGAAGCACTATCAATTTAACCAAGTCAAGGAATTAAACAAAGAGAGGCTAGGACAAACCCAAGGATGAGAAGCTCAACCTAGGTATTTGCACTTGAATTTTGTGGATTTAGGTACACTAAATCTTGTGCTACTATAATGAATGAACTAATGATTACGTATTAGAACAAACAATTAGCAATTGAAGATACAAGAAGAGTAAGGTGAAGCAACTTACAAATCTTCAAGCAAAATCATAAGCAATACAACACAAATATTCAAGATAGAGTGAAATAGATCTTAATTAGAATGGAGTGGGTTTAGTACAAGAATTGCTTCCTTGAGCCAAATATATAGAGTTAGTTACTCATAATCAATGCTAGATTATGAGTAATTGATGTTTCTCTCTCAATTCTACTAACCCTAATTTTGTTCTTGAAGAGGCAAAGAAGAGAGGAAAATAATATGTGAAGATAAGATGTTATAAGATGTAGGGTTTGGCTTCTTTTAATACACAGCAGGTGTTGTACGGCCGTACAGCAGCCCGTACAAAATTCTGCCCAATCTGCACTACTTGAAACACTCTGCACAGCCTGTTGCACGGCCGTACAGCAGCCCGTGCAGCAGACTGCTCCTTTTAAAACTCATTGAATGACCTTACGAACGGCCGTGCAAGACAAAATCTTCAAGACTATACAATAAAAACCTCCCGGCAACACAAGCTTGGATCTTCTAAATTCCCTCTTGAATAATCTTTGCTTTCATGCCCGAAATAAGCCATCTTTTCAACAATTTAGCAGGAGGCATTGAAAGATGAAAAACATAATTAATATCGATAAAACTACATTCAAAACGAACAAAATTGAAAGAGAATAAAAGACAAAACGTGTATAAAATACACATTATCAAATCTTCCCCCACTTAAACTTTGCTAGTCCCGAGTAAACTAATATTAACAACACCATATACTCCTAACTAGTACCACTTTCGTAGGTGATCACGGTTGCATTTGGCATATGCAACAAGCCCTTGGAACCCCCAGGTAGCCCTAGTGGACGAGTGAGGTCTACTTGTAATTAAAATCAAACATATAGAGCTATTCACCTTGTCATCCACTAAAATGAGCTAACAACCAATTCAAGAATCAAGATAACACACCTTGTGCGAGATGTAACAAAGACATTAAATATAGAATGAATGCACTTCAATCGTGAACACTAGACAAGATTATCACAAAGCATACATGGCTTCGCATTAAGAAGATGAAATTGTATGGTGAAAAATCTCACATCTCTCAATTATGTATCACACAAGTATGGGCTAGAGATTTCACTCAACTCCAAGTCTAAATGCATGCGCTCTACTTGACCTTGCATGTTCACCTATATTCCGGATTGCACCAAAAACAAGGAATTCATAAAATGGGTTGTAATGAGGCTAGGGTGAAGGTGTGAAAATTTAAGTTCAAGGAAGGTGTAAAAGTTTCGCTAGTTGAGTCAAAATGACGCTTGCTCGCTTCATCCACCAAATTCTCAAACTAAAGAATGTCTTCACTCATTTACAATTACAAAACACAACCATATTTAAAAAGAAAATTGAATCAAAATAATGTACAAAGATTTATTGCTTTTTCTTTTTCTTTTTCTTTTTTTTTTTACATCCCCTTTATTATTATTATTTTTTTTAGCAAAGGGAACGCAAAACATAAATAAATACTACAAGAACTTTGAACCACATCTAGATATACACATCAAACTAGTTCCCACTTACTATAAATAGAATTCTTCCTCTTCACAACTTCTCCAAATTCACATGCTCATCAATCAATTCTTTCCAAGACTCAACTAGCTCAACTAGGTCGAAAGTGAAGTATTTGGCTATGACTCATGTATAAAAGAGGAAAGTGACGAAGAAAAATATGGATATAAGCTTCAAAGGGGTAACTAGGGATTATTTTCATGGTTCACAAGCTAAAAAGGCCAAAAAAGTTATCCTAAATAGAATTTCCTTATTATGGTGCATCCAAGAATGAAGGTTTAATGCAAGCCCTAGAGCAACAAACATACATAAAGACGGAGAAACACACAAGCAAAAGAAATCATCGATCAAGGCCTCACAAGGTTTAAGTTGTAATAACATCTTCTCGATTTGATTCCATGCATGCTAAGAGATAATCGTCAAATTCACAATTTAATTACAACAATCTAGACTTTTCATGTCATTTTAAGTGTGTGTGTGTGTGTGTGTGCAATAAGGTGCATCAAACTTATAGATTCACATCAAATTGGTAATGCTAGGCACGAAATAGGAGAAAACAAGGCTACAAGCTCACAATGTCATAAATTTTATGACTAAACTTATTTCTAAATGCAAACGAGACGGATATCAAAATAAGCAAAATGAACAAACCTTCCCCCACTTAAAACATGGCATGTCCTCATGTATGACAAATAAAAAATGAGGGAGAAACAAACGTTAAAGAAAACTCCCCTGAAAATAATCAACAAGGACCGGGAGCAAATCCAAGAAGCTCAAGCATCATGAGGAGGATCCGAGGGTGGATCCCGAGAACTAGTGCGACATTGAGCCATCATCGAGGCACAAAACTGCTCCATCCACATCCGATGCTCAGAAAACCGCATATCAACATGGTCCTTAATGGATTGCTCCATGCGCTGCAAGTAGGCCTGTTGAGGTGCAGAGAACTCCTCAGTATGAGCATGATAGAACGGACCCTCTCGATCAATCGCCAAAGGTGATGGCTCAGAAATGATTCCTCCTCGGTCCGAAGAAGAGATGAGGAACAAGGGAGCTGAGATGATTTGTGGCCCGTCCATCGAAAATTGTCAAAAGTCCCTGAGATAACACCCATATTCTTTAAAACCAAGAAGTCAATTGTTGCAACGGGATCTTGACCCTCTAACCATGGAATATTAGAACAACTCCGGTCAAGAACCCCCAATCGAGAGGCTATACGGGTGATAAACTGTTAGATATAATTGATGTAATATTTCAGTGTTTAAGTGTAACAGTGAAATATCAGAGTTTAACTGGAAGGAAGTCAGAGTTTAGTAAAGTCTGACTGACGGAAGCTGGACAGAGTTTAGTAAAGTCTGTCTGGAAGCAGCGCGTACAAAGTCAACAGAAGATATTAGAGATCAATTGAAGATTGATATGGAAGCGAGATCTTTGGAGACTGGATAGTTATCAAAGAGATCGAGTTGACTTAGGAGACGTGTGAAAATCTGTAATTAGTATCATTGCATAGCTGATTATTAGGAATATCAATTAGAGATTGTATCGAAGCTGTATATTTTATAAATACAGTTAGGTTAACCCTAGAAGGGTATCGTGCATCGAACTATCTTTATTGTAACCTAGCAGCTCTTTGTGATAGTTTACATCACGAAGAGGGTTTTTAATATCAGAAGATTTAAAGTGCATAATCATCTTACTTGTTAAACTCTCATACGAATTTGATTATTAATTGTGTATTCGGCCTAACAAGTGGTATCAGAGCCAATCTGTTACTTTATTACAGGTTAAGATCCAAACACAACAATAATCATGTCAGCAATTCCTCCACCAACATCTACTAGTTCTGAAAAGGCTCCTACTACTGTGAGTCGTTATGAGCCAATCAGGGTTCCTATTCTCAGGCCATCAGAGTATGCCATGTGGAAGGTCAAGATGACTATGTTTCTGGAGGCTACAGATCCAGAATATCTTGACAGGATTAATGAAGGCCCTCACAATCCTACAAAGCTATCTGTTGCAACTGCTGGTGAAAAAGCTAAAATAGTTCCAAAGGAAAAGAAGGACATGACTCCTGAAGATCTATCATCAATTGCTAAGGATGCGAAGGTCAGGCATTTACTGCATAGTGCTTTAGACAATGTTATGTCTAACAAAGTGATTAACTGCACCACTGCAAAAGAGATATGGGATGCTCTTGAAGTCAGATGTCAAGGAACTGCTGCTATTAAGAAGAATAAGAGAAACATACTCACACAAGAGTATGAGCATTTTGAGGCTAAACCTGAAGAAACCATGACAGAAACATTTGATAGATTCTGTAAATTGCTCAATGATCTGTCATTGGTCAACAAAGAGTATGATCTAGAAGATTCAAATCTCAAGTTTCTTCTTTCTCTACCTGAAAAGTGGGATGTGAAAACAACCACTATTAGAGACAACTATGAACTTGCTGAAACAAAGATTGATGAAATCTATGGGCTGCTCAAAACTCATGAATTGGAAATGGAGCAGAGAAACAGGAGATCAAGCAGGAAGGCAAAGTCTGTTGCTCTTAAGGTTGAAGAGAAGCCTCAGAAGAAAGAGGCATCAAGAAGGAAAATGAAGGGAAAAGCTTTGGTCATACACTTAGAAAGTGAATCATCAAACTATGATTGTGATTCAAACTCTTCTGAATCATCTGACTCTGAGGATGATGAAGAAGAAATGAGGAAAATGGCTGTGTTGATGGTGAAGACCTTCAAGAAAATGGGTTTCAAGAATTTCAAGAAAGGGAAAAGGTTTTCTAGAGATTCAAATGAAGACAGAAAAAGTTTCAGGAAGTCTGATAAGAGAGATTCAAGGGGGAAGAAGGATAAGTCTGAAATTCAATGATACAAGTGTAAGGAGATGGGTCACTATGCTCCTGAGTGCAAGAAGGGTAAAACTGGAAAGGTACTCATCACAAAAGGCAGAGATTGGGCAGACACTTCAGATTCTGATGAAGAAATTAACTATGCTCTCATGGCTACTACTGAATCAGAAACTTCTAAAAATCAGGTACCTCTAACTACCTATGCTTATAATATTGATGACATTTCTCAATTAAGAATTTATCTTAAGTCATTGCATATAAGTTATAGGGATCAGACTTTAGAGAATGAGAGGATAAAGTCTGAAAATTCTGAACTTAAGGTTAGAAATAAACTTGTTGAAGAAAAACTTGAAAATATGCAACAAGTTCAGAAAGAGAGAGATGATGCTGTTTCTATAGAACAGGATTTGCTTCAGAAATATAAACAACTAGAATCTGAGTTGGAGGAAGCAAATAAGAAAATTAGGACTTGGACTAATTCTGGAAAGGACACTCAACAGATTTTTCAAACAGACACTGTAGGTCTAGGTTATAATGAGGGAGATGAACTTAGATTTCAAAATCAAGTTAAAATCCGACCTCATTTTGTACATGGAGCCAGTAAATTTTTTTCTGATAATGAAAAAGAAGCTGTTAAAAGTGAACCAGAAAAAACTAGTGTTAAACAGGTTAATATTGGTTCAATGACAGATAAACAACTCAAACATAAACTGAAGGAGTTAAAATCTGTTAAGAAACAGGGAGTGTCAAATAAGAACAGAAATGGAAAAGTAGGCATCACTTCAGGAAATAAACAAATGCTTGCTAGTTATGCTCCAAGAAAGACATGTCATAACTGTGGTAGTACTAAGCATCTTGCAAATTTCTGCAAGAAAAACAAAAATATAAATTCTTTACCTTCCAAGTCTGAGGTAAAGAAGGATTTTGCTAGAACTAAGCCACAGAATTTATGCACACACTGTGGAAGCACTTGGCATTCCATTTATACTTGCAGACAGTATCATGCTATCTATCATAATTACTATGAACTTAAACCCAATCTGAAGTGGGTTAAAGTTAATACTGCAAGTGTAAACTCTGATACTGTTAGCTCAAACTCTGATAATGTTTATTCCGCTGCTAAAGCTAACAAAGTTAAGAATGTCAAAGGATCCAAGCAAGTCTGGATCCTTAAAACTAATCCTCAGTAATTGCTTGTGATTGCAGGGCAACAAGGAGACAACCCTAGTTGTGGACAGTGGATGTTCAGGACACATGACTGCAAATAAAGCCCTGCTATCAGACTATGAGGAGAAGGTTGGCCCAAAAGTTTCATATGGTGATGGTAATGTAGGAAGAACATTGGGATATGGAAATATTAATCTTGGAAATGTCATCATCAACAATGTAGCTCATGTCCCAGGACTCAAGCATGACTTGTTATCTGTAAGTCAAATCTGTGACAAGGGATATCATGTAGATTTTCAACCTGAATATTGTGAAGTTATCAGCAAATCTAAAAGAAAGGTTGTTCTAGTTGGTCATAGGCAAAACAACATTTATGAAATCAAGCTCTTAATAGACTCTGTTGGAAAAGCTGTTTGCCTGTCTACAAGAATGTCTAGTGAAGAGAGTTGGAAGTGGCACAAGAAACTCTCACATTTGAACTTGAACAACATCAATGAATTGATCAGAAAGGATCTTGTAAGAGGACTCCCAAAGGCTCTGTTAAATGTTGATGGCCTATGTGATTCATGTCAAAAGGCCAAGCAAAGGAAGTCATCTTTCAAGAGCAAGACAGAATTTTCAATCACTGATCCTTATCATCTTCTGCATGTTGATCTCTTTGGTCCAGTAAATGTTATGTCTATAGCATGGAAGAAATATGCTTTAGTCATTGTTGATGAATACACTAGATTCACTTGGGTGTATTTTCTAGCAAAGAAGGATGAAACTACATTAACTCTGATAGAGCATGTGAAGCTTCTGGACAAAGGATCAAGTAACAAAGTCAGAATCATCAGAAGTGATAATGGAACTGAGTTCAGAAATGCAACAATGGAAGAATTCTGCAAGGACAATGGAGTGAAGCAAGAATTTTCAGCACCTGGTACACCACAACAAAATGGTGTAGTTGAAAGGAAAAATAGAACCTTGATTGAAGCTGCCAGAACTATGCTTGATGAAGCAAAATTGCCAACTTATTTCTGGGCAGAAGCTGTTCAAACTGCTTGTTTTACTCAAAATGCTACGCTGATCAATAAGCATGGAAAAACACCATATGAGATGGTGAAGAAAAAGAAGCCTAACCTGAAATACTTTCATATTTTCGGGTGCAAATGCTTTGTTTTGAAGACTCGTCCTGAACAGTTGACCAAGTTTGAGCTAAAGGCAGATGAAGGAATTTTTGTTGGCTATCCACTGTCAACAAAGGCATTCAGAGTTTACAATCTGAGAACTAAAGTGATCATGGAATCTATACATGTGTCTTTTGATGACAAGAAGATAACTGGACTTGAAGACAAAGATGAATATGATCAACTGAACTTTGAAAATGAAGATTTAAACTCTGTTGAAGTAAACTCTGATCAAACTATTCTGACAGACTCTGTTGAAACAGACTCTGAACCTCTACTGGTAAACACTGGAGAAACTTCTCAGCCACAACAAAGGGAAGAAGCAGTTGAGGGGGAGCATGATCAAGATGAAGACTCAAACATTGATACTGAGTCAAATGAAAAATCTGGATCAAATTCTGATGATTCAAACTCTGAAAATTCAAATTCTGACTCTGGGCAGTCAAGTTCAGGGGGAGTCTCAGAAAATGAAGAAAGCCCACAACAAAATCAGGAGAGCATGGATCAAGGGGGAGGATCACATGCTGACAGAAGTCATTTGCCTTCTGCTAGGAAATGGACTAAATCACATACACCTGATTTGATAATTGGTGATCCAGATGCAAGAGTGAAAACAAGAAGTGCCACTGCAAGTGAATGTCTGTTTCATGCATTCTTGTCTAAAAATGAACCAAAGAAAGTGGAAGAAGCTCTTCAAGATGCTGACTGGATAACAGCAATGCAGGAAGAGTTGAATGAATTTGAAAGGAATGAAGTTTGGACCCTTGCACCAAGGCCAAAGAACAGATCTATTGTTGGTACTAAATGGGTTTTCAGAAACAAGACTGACAGTGAAGGTGTTATCACAAGGAACAAGGCTAGACTGGTAGCAAAAGGCTATTCACAGCAGGAAGGAATAGACTATGATGAAACATTTGCTCCAGTTGTAAGATTGGAGGCAGTCAGAATTTTTCTAGCAGATGCCTCTCACAAGAAATACAAAGTGTTCCAGATGGATGTGAAAAGTACTTTTCTGAATGGGAAGCTTGAAGAAGAAGTGTTTGTTGAACAACCACCAGGATTTGTGGACCCAAAATATCAAAACCATGTCTACAGGCTGGATAAAGCACTCTATGGACTTAAGCAAGCACCAAGGGCATGGTATGAAACTCTGGCTCAATTTCTCTTAGAAAGTGGATTCAACAGAGGTACTATTGACAAAACTCTGTTTTATTTCAAATCTGGGAGTGACTTTTTTTTAGTTCAGATATATGTTGATGACATTATCTTTGGGTCTACTAATGATAAACTTTGTACGAAGTTTGCCAAGCTCATGCACTCCAGATATCAAATGAGCATGCTGGGAGAGCTTAGTTATTTTCTAGGCCTACAGGTGAGACAAACAGATGATGGTATCTTCATTAATCAAGCAAAATATACCAGAAATCTTCTCAAGAAATTTGGAATACTTGACTGTTCATCTGCATCAACTCCCATGGCAACAGCAACTAAATTGGACAAAGACACAGGAGTTTCAGTGGATATGACAAACTACAGGGGTATGATAGGATCTCTTCTTTACTTGACAGCTAGTAGGCCTGACATCATGTATGCAACCTGTCTTTGTGCAAGGTTTCAGGCAGATCCTAGAGAGCCACATCTGACAGCTGTGAAAAGAATCTTCAAGTATCTCAAGGGCACCATATCATTAGGTCTGTGGTACCCCCGAGAATCAGATTTCAAGCTACTTGGGTATTCTGATGCAGACTTTGCAGGCTGCAAGATAGACAGAAAGAGCACTAGTGGAAGTTGTCAATTTCTTGGTGACAGACTTGTCTCTTGGTACAGCAAGAAACAGAAATCAATTTCTTCATCTACAGCTGAAGCAGAGTATATTGCAGCTGGTAGCTGTTGTGCACAGATCTTGTGGATGAAGAATCAATTGCTGGATTATGGATTGAGGTACAGTAAGATTCCTATTTACTGTGATAATCAAAGTGCTATTGCTATGACAGGTAATCTAGTACAGCATTCAATGACCAAGCATATCAGCATAAGGTACCACTTCATCAGAGAACATGTGGAAGAAGGGAATATTGAACTACATTTTGTGTCTACAGAACAACAGCTTGCAGATATTTTCACCAAACCATTGAGTGAAGCTACATTTACAAGACTGGTCAATGAACTAGGAATGGTCTCTGGTTCTGACTAGGAATGTTGGTTATATTCAAATTTTACTTATGTAATGTGTTGCTCATATTTCCTTGATTTGTTAAGTGCTAAGTGATCTCTGTTGATTAAACTCTGTTATGCATACTCTGTTAACATGTTTTTCTGTCAAACTCTGTTAAATTCTGTCAGCATGCCTATAAGTCAGACACTGTTAATAAGTTTGATAAACTCTGTGAACTCTGAGTTGATTTTTGTCTGAATGAAAACACCAATGAAGAAATATGTATGAAGCATGATTCTCAGCAATTAATCATGAATCCTTCTGAGTTATTGTGATCTAATCTTAGATTGTGCAGAAAGTTAACACAGCATGATACTGGTTCATATTTATAGCATCTCTTAGTTTATTTTGTCCTAAACTCTGAGTCTATAAATACTGTGTGCATTGCCTTTCATGAATAACTACTGATGTTGATGAACTCTAAACTCTGTTAGTTATACTTTGGTAGATTAAAATGCTTACTGCAATACCCCAAAGAAAATGTATATAGGTTGCTATACTCCTTTGAGATTATGTTGGAGACTAGGATGACCCAGGAACTTATTGGTATATAATATGTGCTAAAATTCTCTGATTTTTTGTGACTAGTCAAAGACTATGATGACCCAGGAACTTATCAAAATGATAAGGGCTAAAATTTTTGAATTTTTGGTGACTAGCTCCAACCTCTAATTACTGGAATGAATAGAACAAAAAAAAATTAAAATTAGCAATAGAGGGGGTATAAAATAAATTAAATGTTACTGTATATAGATTGATTACTACAGAGTTTAGCTTTCATCATACAATCAGTGTTTACTATGACAGTTTGTGCATCCAGTGTTTATTGATTTACTTTATGGATTTTATGAAAAATTAGATGCTCTAAAAATTGATTTGGTAAACTCTGCTTCACACACACATATTTTCACAACTGTGCAATTTTTGAAAGGGTTTCGGTGATAAAGTTGGAGAATTGATAAACGCTGTTGATTTGTGGTTAGTACTCTGAGGTAAACTTTCATTTGGACAATTTGAAAATTTTGGAGTAAATAGTGCTTTTGACAACTGTTAATAAGTGTATTGTGTTAAAGTGTCTTGGAAATAGGAAAAAGAATACAGCGGTGATAATTGCTATTTTTACTGCGCATCATTAATTGATCCACTGTATGTATACTACAAGTAATCCCTAATTGTTCTGTTCCTGATTTAATTGTGGTTATTGTTGATGAATTTGTTACTTATATGATTACTTTAATTAGTTTTCATTTTCTTTGATTTAATTCTTTGAAGAACAATTCATAAACATAAAATTTGCAGAACACATTGAATAAATTAGAGAAATAGGATTCTTCATTAATAATAAGAAAGAGATTACATGCAAGTATTACATCTTTTTGTTCTCTCTATCTACTAATCCATTCAACAGGAAAATAAAAAGTAAAGTCCAAACCACTCCATTGTTAGCAGCCATCCCAGATCCCATCTTTGCCACTTTGTTTGGGTGGAAGTTGAAGGGATAAGGTTATTTTTGCTGACATATGCATTAACAATGGTTGGTGGTGTTGGATGAGGATGCCTTAGAGGAAAGCCATATTAATGTTGATTGAAGAGCAGCATCGATGTCGATCACTCTTGCAGGCTTTTCTCTCTCAATTTCTTGATGACTGGCATCCATCTGCAGCCACAGAGTTTCAAGCTGCCTTTCCCAGTCAAAGGCATCAAACTCTTCACGAGTATAACTGAAGATATCTCTGTTCTCTACGAGATGGAGATTCTTTTCCTTGATGGTAAGTTTTGACATTGTTTAACGGTGTGTTGTGTGAAGGGTTTTTGATTTTCAGGAGAGAATGAAAGATTAAAGGGATAGTGAACAAGTCTCTAGGCGTTAAATAGATATGGGTAAGTAACAAAGCACTAAAACGCTTCATATTCTGGTTTTTAATGGTTCCAGGTATTTTAAGAGAGTGTTATTTGATTTTTTTTTTTAAAAAAATTAAATATTTTATTGTTATATTCACAAATACACTTCTTAAAATTACGAGCGCGTGTATTTCACTCACCCATTATTGTGTCCCACTCACACATTAATCTAGGAACTGTTGAGTGTTTGAATACATAAACGATTGAGTTTTAATTTTTAATTACAACTCTATTTACTTTTGTGTACAAACGATTGAGTTTTACTTTCACCCACTCACTTTTTCATCTCACAGTTCTCTCAGTTTTCACTTGCGCATTTTCACAAACACCTTTCCTACACACACTTTTCTTGCCCATTTCTTGATTCAATGGATTCTAAACCATTCACTGTTCTTGGTCTACGTTTTGTCCCTAACAATTATGCAGCTCCACTAAATCATGAACGTGTTCCAGAAGCGTTTCATCTTATGTAGAATTTCTTGAGAGACTCAGAGATTGGACAAGCTCTGGTTGAACCTAGTACTCTCTCTGCATCTCAAATTGCCACTTTTTGGCAAAACTCAGTCTATGTGGATGGAGGAGAGAATGGGACTCCAAACATCATCTTCACTCATGATGAACAAGAGTTTGTGATTACTCCACAAACTGTCAGAGAAACGATGGGGTTTGATACACACACCTCTTATGCTTACGTTGCTGAACCTCAATTGAGACAGATGCTACAGGAGATAGGCTACATGGATTCTCTTGACAAGCTTGGCAGTGTAAAGAGGCCTAATCTCAGGAAGGAATGGAATTTTTTTCTTCGATTGCATTACAAGGACATTCCAGAAGAAGGTCACTAACTGGGATGCTATTCCAATGGACAGTCTACAAATCGGGTATTCTCTACTTTATGGCAGTAATTTTGATTTTGGTAGATATGTTCTGATGAATCTAGGTGATAAACTGTCAGAGTCTACTACAGTTTATTTTGCTCGATTTTGTCAAATGCTATTCACTGCTTGTGTATCTGGTTTAGAGATTGCTGAAACTGATGTAATTCAGCCTTTTAGAGTCAACAAGAGAATATTCTCTGATATGACTAATAAGGATGCTGGTAAAGAAAACCTACCTGTCTTTGTTCTGCCACTTGCTTTGCAGAATTTTCTTAACCAACCTCAAGACCAACCACAACCAGAACCACAACCTGAACCACTAAACACTGATCATCCTCAAACCTTAAACACTGAACCACCTACATCACCTACCCACATTGTACCTACTCACAACACTCCATCCCCAATCACAAACACTGCTTCAACCCAAAATCCTCAATCTCCAATCACAAAACAATCTTCACACACTCAACAACTAAACACTGAACCATCACAATCTCAATCACAACCACAGCCTAAAGCAAAAAGAGGCAGAGTAAAGCAATCAGCAGCAACTACTGAGAGACATGCAAGAGTTAAGAAGATAATAGAGACAAATATCAAAGCAAAATAGACATCTCCTGGAGCTGTTTATGCTAGAAGAAAGATTCAAAGAGCAAAGAGACCTAAATCACCCTCTGTGGTGGCAGAATCTAGTAAAGAGGATTCAGATGAAGTGCCTCTAGCTAAGAGAATAAAACTAGTAATCTCTGATTCTGATGATGAAAATGTTGAAGCTCCAGAGGTGGTTTCACAGCAAACACCTACTGTTGAGGCTGAAAAAGTTAAAATGCCTGCAGAGGTTGAAATGCCTGCAGAGGACAAAATGCCTGCAGAAGAGGATACTAGAGATGGCTTTTCTCCAATGGATGCTCAGAAAACTGCTCCATCCACATCCGATGCTCAGAAAACCGCATATCAACATGGTCTTTAATGGATTGCTCCATGCGCTGCAAGTAGGCCTGTTGAGGTGTAGAGAACTCCTCAATATGAGCATGATAGAACGGACCCTCTCGATCAATCGCCAAAGGTAATGGCTCAGAAATGATTCCTCCTCGGTCCGAAGAAGAGATGAGGAACAAGGGAGCTGAGATGATTTGTGGCCCGTCCATCGAAAATTGTCAAAAGTCCCTGAGATAACACCCATATTCTTTAAAACCAAGAAGTCAATTGTTGCAACGGTGAAAGGCAGAGTGTATAAACTTGTAACACTATAACTAATGTAACTCAAACTAAAGGAAAAGATACTTAACCAGAAGACAATCAAGAACAGGAAGTCACAAGAAATCAACACTAAATGAAGACAAGGTAAGTGATACAATTTAACATGCTAACTATGATCAAGCCAAGAAGAAATCATTGAGAGAAGTTCAAGTTAAAGTTGTTCATGCCTCGGTGATTTGATTAATCAAGAATCAAGATCATAACTATCAGTATCAACAAGACCAATTGATTTCAAGTGAAGAAGAAGGAAAGCAAATATTGGAAAGCCAAGTTATTCAGTGAATATGGTAATTTATTCAAGAAGCAGAAACACTATCAAGACTAGTCACTTATGAACCAGACCAGTGCATCAAGTGTCAGGACATTGATAGCAAGTTTATGTCAGTAATAAAGAACCATGTTCAAGAGCTTGTTGAAGAATAAAGAAGACATGAAGATATCACAAGTTCAAGATGTGCATTGAAGTTTCAAGTTGAAGACCAGAATATTTTCTAAGTACTAAATGTTCTGGATGGCTAAGTAGAAATTCTCAAGTAGAAGTTCTACTTAGGAATTTCGAGATAGCCAAGTAGAAGTTCCACTTAGGAATTTCGAGATAGCCAAGTAAAAATTCTCAAGTAGAAGTTCTACTTAGGTGCAGCTTCAACATGACACATGGCATCTTCTGATTGGCAGATTTCCAAGCTTTCAAGATAAGGCAAGAATTATGTGGACATCATTGGGCCACGTACATCTTAGTCTTTGAAGACTACAGGACATAGATTACATGTAGTATAAATAGAAGTACTTGTGTAATGTTTTAGTCAGTGAGCAATTCTAGAGAAAAACACAAGAGAAAAAGAGAGAGTGCATTCACAGAGCTTAGTATTATTCACTTCTCTCTCAACTTCTGTTATACTTTGTAATGAATGTTGTAGCAACCCTTTCAAGTTATATATAAAGAAATATATTCCTTGAATCTGTGTGTTCATTCATTGCATCGTTTTTATTGCCTCTCATATTCGAAAAGTTGTATTCACCCCCCCTCTACAACACATTTGGACCTAACAATTGGTATCAGAGCTATATGTTTAACATACAAAACATAGATCCTTGTGTTGAGTAGAAGAATCGTGAGTTTTCATTTTTCAGATCTACTTTTCATTTTCTCGAAAAGTGTGTTTTAATTCGCTGGTAGTAAAAACTCATCTGAAAAATTATTTAAATACTCCAGGTGTGATTATTTAGCTTGGGTGTATTTTAATTAATTTTTGTGAATTTATCTGGGTTAGTTCATATTTGGTGTTCTTGAGTGTTCATCATCTGTTCTTATCAAAGAATACAACCCAACAACTTTTTGATCTCCTTTTCAATAGTAAAAGAATAAAAAGGTGGTTTTTGGACTTGTTGATTTATTTTATTCGGCCGAAAGTAAAAGACATACTCAGTACCTAGCATGTGGGTTAGGTGGGTTTGGTGAGTAAAGCATTCAAAGTCAAAAAGTGTTAAAGTGATAATATTGTTTATTCAATATTTAAAGAAATCTGCAGAAAAAATTATTCTAAGGCAAAAATTTCTACATAGAAGTTCTACTTGAGAATTTCTACATAGAATTTCGACTTGGACAATTTCTACTTGGTGATTTTGACTTGAGCAAAATTTCTACTTAGAGAAATTTCGACTTAGGCAAAAGTTCTACATAAATATTCTACATAGCCTAGTCTTGGGTACTTAGAAATTTTTAGTGACCAGAATTGAGATGGCTCCTAAAAATGCATTCAAGATCCCAATGTTCAACAAAGATCACTATGAAGAATGGGTTTTCAGAATGAGACTATATCTAGAGACTGTTAACCCTGAATATCTGGAAGTCCTTGACAAGGGTAAATTTGTCCCAATGGCAGTTATTCCTTCACATACGGAAGGAGGAGTGGTTATACCACCTCGATCTGAGCCCAAAAAGGCAGCGGACTTTTCGGATGCTGATAAAGAGCAAATAGCTTTGGATACTGCCATACGACAAACCTTGATGGAATCTCTTGATCATGAAATGTTCAACATAGTCAAAGGTCTGACTACAGCGAAGAAGATTTGGGACAAGATAGAAGTTGTCATGGAAGGATCTGCAGAGGTCAGAAGCAACAAAACACTCATACTCAAGATGGAGTATGACACCTTTAGAATAAGGAAAGGAGAAGGCATAACAGATGTCTACCTACGATTCAGTCAGTTGGTATTGGATTTGAATCTGAGAGGTGTGACTCTCCCCATGGTTGAAACAAATACGAGATATCTGAGGAACCAGCCAAAAAGCATTGAGCATAGGGTCTACGCAATCAGAGAAACCAGAGATTTGCATACAACTTCTCTGGAAGAGTATTATGGAATATTAAAGACCTATGAGCTGGAAACTCTTCAAGATCAAGCATGGGACAATGATTCAAAGGGAAAAGAAAGTGCATCAGGATTAGTTGCTGATGAGGAAGAGTCTAAGAAGGCAATGGTTGCAGCAAAGCCTAAATCATCACTTGCACCACATCAAGTTGATAATGATGACGAGTGCGCATCTGACAGTGATGATGACTACTACACCCAAGAAGAGCTGGACAACATGGACGATAGTGTCGTGGCATACATGGCAAGGAAGTTCAGCAACATGAGATTTAGAAAGAGCAACCGACCACAGAGAAAATCTTCATCTTATTATCGGGCTGCTAAGGGTGGTGGTAGTTCGTCAGGCTACAAAGGAAAAGGCAAGAATACCAGCTACAAATCTCCTTTGGATTTCAAAATGAAATTCAAATGCTACAATTGTGGTGAAGCTGGACACTTTGCCTCGGACTGCAAAAAGCCTAAACAGACTTATCCAAAAGAAACATTTGAAGCTCTCAAAAGCAACTATGAAGCACTGTTGAAGGAAAGACATGGAAAACGAGCTTTATTGGTGACAGAAGGAAGAGCTTGGGATGATTCAGATGAGGAAGATGTTACTCATGTAGCGAACTTTGCGCTCATGGCTGAGACATCAGAGGAACCAGAGGTACCAGTTCTGACTCTTAAAGTAGAAATGTCTATTGATGATTATAAAGAACAGAACGGGGCTCTTAGTGAAGAGATCTATATGTTGTGCAAAAGCCTAGACTCTTCTCAAAAGGAACAGAAAACACTTGTTGCCAAATGCAGAATGCTTGAGGCAAAAGTGGAAGAGCTAGAGGCTGCTTGCACTGTAGATACTTCTCTAAGAGACTTTATTAAATCTCTGGAACACAAGCTTGTCCTTAAGGAAGAAGTAGAAGCATGTCTTAGGAACAATCTAGCTGAGTTAGAAACAAAATGCGAAGCTTACAAACTAGCTGCTAGTAAAGTGTATGTAGATAATGACACATTTAAGAAGATAACTGGAGTAGGTATAGGGCTTGATTATTCTGACCTTCCTAAGAAAGAAGGAAAGAGACCTGTTGACCCTAGTTCCAGTGACCTTAAACAGGAAACACCTAGAATTCTTAAATCGGCTGTCAAACCTATTTACAAACATCTTGTTCCTAGAATAGAAGAAGAAGAGACTGAATTGATAGCTAGATATGAGATTGAGATGGAAGATCGCCAGAAAGAACAACCTGTAACTCCTATCAAACAAGTTAAAATCAATTTCCCTAGAGATGAATCTAGACTGGGATTAGGAGCTAAGGCTGTTAAACAACAAGGAAAGAAAGAAAAAGGCATAAAAGAGGTTAAGGCTGAACGAATAAAGAAAGCATGTTATCATTGTAAATCTACTGAACATCTTTCTTATGCATGCAAAGCTAACATGAATGTTCCTGCTGCACATGCCATGCCTACCACACATACAATGAATAATCTGCATCAGATTCATGCACAGTGTGGTCAACCTAACTGTATGCCATGCACTTTTAATATCATGCAAACTTTTGTGCATTTAATGAATGCATCTAGCCAGTCATGCTCAAATACTGTTGCTAGTTCAAATATCAAGGAAAAGTATGGTAGAGCCAAGACTGTCAGTCCTCCTAAAGTTAGGAGTGACAAACCTTCTCCTAAGACTGACAAATCTGTCAAGTCTGAGAAAGGAAAGGAGATAGTCGAACGCTCTAGTAATGTGAAGAAAAGTGCATCTCCTGTTGTTAAATCTGTTGATTCTCGATCTTATCGAAAAGCCGGGCCCAATCAAAGTTGGGTTCCGAAGAATGTCTAACCAATCTGTCATTGCAGGGCATTAAGCAAAATAGAAATAAAGTTATATGGGTGCTAGACAGTGGAGCATCGAGGCATATGACTGGAAATAAGTCCCTGCTTACAGAGTTGGTTATGAAGGCTGGCCCTTATGTTACCTTTGGAGATGACAGCATAGGTGTGACTAAGGGATATGGCAAACTGAAAACTGGCAATGTCATCATTGAAGATATTTCCTATGTTGAGGGACTAAAGCACAATCTGTTGAGTATAAGTCAATTCTGTGACAAAGGTTACGAAATTGTCTTCAACAAGAAAGGTGTCTCAATCACTCACATCAAGGAAGGCTCACTAGCTTTAAGAGGAGTTCGAAAGGCAGATCTTTTTGTTGCAGATATGGATTCAGCAAATCAGGATGAGGTCACCTGTTTCTACAGCAAAGCCTCGGATGATGAAAGCTGGTTATGGCACAAAAAGCTATCTCACTTAAACTTCAAAACGATGAATGCTCTCGCGAGGCGAGAATTGGTGAGAGATCTACCTCAAATGGAGTTCGCTCCGAAAGGACTCTGTGAAGCTTGTGAAATGGGAAAGTCGAAGCGAGCATCGCATAAAAGCAAAGAAATTTCTAGTATTACTGAGCCTCTACAACTTCTTCATATGGATTTGTTTGGCCTAGTGAATGTCCTATCTTTGTCTAGGAAAAGATATGCTTTGGTAATCGTGGATGACTTCTCCAAGTATACGTGGGTATTGTTCGCAATGACGAAAGACGAAGTACCTTTCTTAATCATTGATCACATCACTCAAATTGAGAATGTTTCAACACTTACTGTGAAGACGATTAGATCAGACAATGGCACTGAATTCAAAAACGCGGTGCTAAATGACTTCTGTGTATCTAAAGGAATACGTCGTCAGTATTCAGCCCCGAGAACTCCACAGCAAAATGGAGTAGTTGAAAGGAAGAATAGAACTCTGGTTGAAGCAGCAAGAACTTTGTTGTATGATTCAAAACTTCCTTTGTATTTCTGGGCCGAAGCAGTGAGTACCGCTTGTTACACTCAAAATAGAACCTTGATCATAAAAGATAAAGAAAAGACACCATGTGAGCTAATGAACAACAGAAGACCAACAATCAAATACTTTCATGTCTTCGGAGCAAAATGCTATGTGCTTATAGATGATGAAAATCTAGGCAAGTTTGCAGCAAAAGCTCGTGAAGGAATCTTTGTTGGTTACTCTACAGACGTGGTGGCAGCTTATAGAGTGTTCTTGGTGAATGATCGAAAAGTGACTGAAAGTTACAACGTCAGATTCGACGATACCAAACTCTCATCAATTTCAAGAGATTCTAGTGAACCTGAGTCCCTAAAATTTCAGAATCTGGACTTAGAAGATCTTGAAGATGAACCTGAGTTGGTTGTTCCATTAAATGTTCCAAGCGTACATGAAGAACCTGAGTCTAGTGAACAAGCTAATTCTACAAGATCAGGAGAGACTTCTTCAGTACCAACCGGCAACAACTCAGGGGGAGTAAATAGCAGCTCAAGGACTACTGTTCAAGGCTCGAGTCGAGTTGACTCTAGTTCTGTAGGAGCTGGCACTAACTCAGGGGGAGTTAGTGAAAGTATTCAAAGTAGTCAGCACCCCAACTCAGAAAGTCAAGCTGAATCATCTAGACAATTTCCAGGTGAACGGGTATGGAACAGAGACCATCCGTTTGAGTTAATTATTGGTGATCCAGATGCTGGTGTGACTACTAGAAGAACTGCAAGAGCTGACATGGCTAATATCTCCTTATATTCTGGGTTCTTATCCAAGCTTGAACCTAAAGAAATAGAAGAAGCTCTTGGCGATGCTGATTGGGTGATTGCAATGCAAGAGGAACTCAATCAGTTTGAAAGGCAGAAAGTTTGGAAACTGGTACCCCGACCAAAGAACAAATCCGTAATTGGAGCTAGGTGGGTATTCAGAAATAAACTGGATGAAAACGGACTTGTAACACGAAACAAGGCTCGTTTGGTTGCAAAAGGTTATTCTCAGCGAGAAGGAATTGATTATGATGAAACCTATGCACCAGTTGCAAGACTTGAGGCAGTCAGGATGTTCTTGGCATTTGCAGCACATAAGAACTTCAAGGTATTCCAGATGGACGTGAAAAGTGCCTTCCTGAACGGAGAGTTAGAAGAAGAAGTGTATCTGGAACAGCCGCCCGGCTTCGTTGATCCAGAACATGCAGATTTTGTGTATCTACTCTTCAAATCTGTCTATGGCCTCAGGCAATCCCCAAGGCGATGGTATGAAACCCTATCTCTATTCTTAATTGAAAATGGTTTTGTTAGGGGAGTAATTGATAAAACATTGTTCTATAAAGTTGTGAGAAATGACTTAATACTTGTTCAAGTATATGTGGACGATATTATTTTTGGGTCATCAAATGAGCGCTTGTGCGAGAAATTTGCCAAGCTAATGCAGGAAAAATATGAGATGAGCATGATGGGAGAGCTGTCCTTCTTCCTTGGATTACAGATCAGTCAGAGAAAAGATGGTATCTTTATCTGTCAATCCAAGTACGTCAGAGATTTACTCAAGAAGTATAATCTAGAAGATGCATCAGCAGTTAAGACTCCTATGGCAACAGCCACGAAGCTTGATGAAGACAAATCAGGTAAATCAGTTGACATCACAAGCTATCGAGGTATGATTGGCTCACTCCTCTATTTAACTGCAAGTAGACCAGATATAATGTTCGCAACTTGTTTATGTGCAAGGTTCCAAGCGGATCCTAGAGAATCACATCTCGTAGCCGTCAAAAGAATTTTTAGGTATCTCAAGGGCACACCAAATCTAGGGATTTGGTACCCAAGAGATACAGGTTTTAATCTTATTGGCTATTCGGATTCAGACTATGCAGGTTGCAGGATTGATAGGAAAAGCACATCTGGTGCTTGCCAATTTCTTGGCAGAAGATTGGTGTCCTGGCAAAGTAAAAAACAACATACAGTATCTACTTCTACTGCTGAAGCTGAGTACATTGCTGCTGGAAGCTGTGTAGCTCAAATACTGTGGATGAGGAACCAATTGAAGGATTATGGCATGGAGCACAAGAAAATTCCAATCATGTGTGACAACACAAGTGCCATTGCCATAACCAACAATCCTGTAGATCACTCAAGAACCAAGCATATTGACATCAGGTATCATTTCATAAGAGAACATGTCGAGGAGGGGACTGTGGAGCTACATTTTGTGCCCACAATGCAACAAATTGCAGATATATTCACCAAACCTCTTGATGAAGTAACATTCAATAGGTTGGTTGGTGAATTGGGAATGCTTAACACAAGTTAGTAAAGCCTTCTATCTGTATAATCCATGTTTATGTTTGTATGTGCAATCTAATCAATCATTATGTGTTTAGACTTTAAAATGCCTAATTAATGATTGTTATAGGTTGCATATAGTGTGATTTTGCATGAATTCATTGTGTTTTAAGTGTCTTTTATAGCACAAATCTGTGAATTTATGCTTGTTAGATTGCATGATCATAGGGGGAGTTAAATTCATAATATTCTAAATATTGCATGATTTTTAGATGAATTTACCTGTGTTTTTCATGTAATTAGAGGCCTTAGAATTATCAAGGAATGTTTTAATTATGTCATATATTAAAATCCTTGAATTGATATTTATATTAATTTGACAAAATTAATTGTTGAGTTTTTCAAAGAAAAATTGTCAAATTATTCTAAGTATCTTCAAAATTTCGAGTTAGTCTCTATCTCGAAACTCATGTAGAAATTCGACTTGAATTTCGACTTGAGCTTCCAGGGTGAAGTTTTGAAAATTCTAAGTCTGGGAAGAATTTCGAGTTAGTACCTATCTCGAAATTCATCTCGAAATTCGACTTAGAGTTCGAGTTCGAGTTACCAGTGTGCCTAGTTCTATCTTCAAAATATTCGAGATAAAGTCTATCTCGAATTTTATCTCTAAGGTTGAGATGAAGTTTCCATTAAGGGAATATTTTGAAAAGAACTGAGGATTAACTTCGTGTTAGTCTATCTCGAACTTCATCTCGAAGTTCGACTTGATGTTCGAGATAGAGTTCTTAGTCTATCTCGAAACTCAACACGAATTTCGACTTGGTGTTCGAGATAGAGTTCTCAGTTAAGCTAAAGGGAATTTTTCGAGTTACACTCCTAACTCGAAACATATCTTGAATTACCCTGGACTTTTTGATTCAAGAAAATATTTTGGAAAGAATTTGAGATTAACTTCGAGTTAGTCTATCTCGAACTTTATCTCGAAGTTCGACTTGATGTTCGAGATAGAGTTCTTAGTCTATCTCGAAACTCAACTCGAATTTCGACTTGATGTTCGAGATAGACTCTAACTCGAAAAGTATCTTGAATTTTCTGTTTTTCCAAGTTTACTACAAATCAATAATGTTCAAGATAGTATTTCCCTATAGTTTCTGCTGTAATTTTGGTTAAAGTGCTTCTTTGTGCATAATTGTTCGAGTTAACCTCTATCTCGAACTTTATCTCGAAGTTCGACTTGATGTTCGAGATAGAAAAGTTCGAGATAGAAAAGTTCGAGATAGAGTTCGACTTAGATGTCCCCTGTATGGACTTGGTACTTTTCATTTTTTTTACAGGGACATTTTTGTCATTCCACATTAATGTCTATATATACTTCTCTAACTCGATCTATTCTTTCACTTTTACCTAATTGAATTTTACAGCCGCCCCATATACATACAGGCGATTTTGACTTACAACCACTGATTCGTGATCTTTGTGACTAATCTCATACGGACAACGAATTACTGCCCGATTTTTGACTGCCATTATCTGAGTGCCAGTAATATCTGAGTTTGTGTGTTTGTGAATTTGTTCTTCTTTCTCGACATATATACATACGTATATACACACACCGTTTCACAATCATATACACACGATTTTACTGGTGTGTACACACATAACTTCACTGATTTCACTGGTATCAGATTCTGTTAATTGGTTGTTGATTTTCGCCTCTCACAGTGATAATTATCTATAACCCGTAGTTTAATTTTTCAAGAGTGACTTTTGGTCTTTTTGTTAAATTAAAAGGGATATAACTGATAATTCCTAAATTAATTGTTTTTCAAAATAAAAATAAAAATTCACATCTTTTAAAAGAAAAACATTTAATCAAAATGGCTCACCAATTTTCCCTTGCTAAAAACAATTTTTACAATATTTCTACGGAAATTGGTGATCAACTCCCGCGGTTTAAGTTTTGGATACGATTTCTCAATTTGTATTCCAAAGCTAGCCAAGCTTTTACTGCTAAACCTACACTAGTACATGATGCTTTACAGCAATTATGGACTAGTGCGGTTACTTTTGGGAGTAAATCAACCCCCTACGGTTTCAGGTTTACCTTAGCGGGTCAGGAATATGAGGTGACAGAACAAATTGTCAACAGAGTTCTAGGATTCCCAATTAAAGATGCCTATGATCCAGAACCTACTGCTGCAGAACGCCTAAGATTCTTTGAAGAAATTGGATGTTATCCTACAAAAGGCCCAATCACGGGAAATATCCAAAAGCAATTCTTCCATGCGGAATGGAATTACTTTTTCGAGGCCATCACAAGATGTTTTCGGGCACGCGAAAAAGACTTTCATCAAATTCCGATTCCCATGCAAACCTTTGCAGTAGCCCTAGCAAGAGAACTGGATATAAACTATGGACGCATAGTTCTCTCTGAGATAGTGGCCTCAATGGGATCCCTTGCAAGCAGAGACCTCTCTACCACTGATGTCGTCTGCTGGTTTCCTCGGTTTCTTCAAATGCTAATCAATGACTTAATACCGAAGGATGCCCTTGCTATTAGACAGGGATTTGCCAGAAGCCCCACATCTGAATCGCTGGGGATGGGCACTAAGTCACTTGCAACCATTGCAAATCAGGATAAACATCAAGGTAAGCCAATGTCTACTCCTGAAAATATTCAAATGTGGCTTAGATATGATGCAGGAGTTACCAATTTGGAGGCATCATCACAAGTCTCATCACATGCTCAAAATCCATCTGTTCATGCTGAGGCATTTGATGAGATTCCAGATGAGGAAAGCGATGATGCACAAGGTAATCAATCAGGTAATCTCTCTCTGCATACTATTCATTCCCCCTCCTACGTTTCTGATTCCGCGACCCATGAGCCTGCTAACCCGCAGGATCTATCCCAGGGTAAGAGCCATATTTCTGACTCTGAGTCTGATACACATTCATATTCTTTATCACCCCTGTTAACGGAAGTCAGAAAACCAGCACGTATATTTATACAAGATGATGAGGAGAATGAACCCGAAGAGCAGCAACTTATTCGCAAGAAAGCCAAACTTTTCCACGCTGCTACTTCACAACCACAGTCAAACCCTAGCGTGTCACACGCAACCACTCCACCTCACGCGAGTGGTTCACCCCTTGAACATTCTGCACATAGGGATTTTGATTTTGGTGAGGATGATGTGCCTCTTGATGATACTGTTGCTTCAAGAGGACATGAAGTCTTAAGAACTTCAACCGTACCTTCACCGGTACGTACTGATGCTGCAAAGAGGATCGGTTCTGATGTCGTACAAGGACACTTTGCAGCCTCTCAGACTGAGATTCCAACTCAGGAACAAACAGAATTTGATCCCATAACTGTCAACAACATTTCTTATCAAGTTTCTGCAGGTACTGCTTCACTTTTTGGATCAGTCATTGAAGACATACACGAGCGTGAGACAGGGAGTGTGTGTGAGAGGTTAGGGAGAGAGGGACCTTCATTTTTAAGGCCCGAAACCGAGCGCCAAATACCAACAGAACGCGTATTAGAGCGAGGTCACCTAAACCAAACACCGTCCCTTAATACTGAAAATTTTGATACTCGTATGACTTCAATGGAAAATCAGATGAGGCAGTTCGGGCAGACAATGGGGCAGTTCGGGATCAATATTGGAAACAACCAAAGGGCTCTAGACGACTACGCAGCAAGAATGGCAAGTCAAGCTACAGCTTTTGATGACTTGACAAATAAGGTCAATGACTTGGGCCATGCTGGTGGTGTCTTAGGAAGCACTCTCAATGAGAGGATGGGGGCATTGGAGTCTACAATGCATACAATGATTGTGGAGATCAGTAGAATGATGTTCGCAGTCAGGAGTTTTGTGCCCCCGGAGTGCTTCGAGTCGGAACAACCTCCCCCCGATGCTGGAGCAGGTGGTGCTAGTGGAGCGGGAGCCTCTGGTTCTGGTTTTGGAGGTTCCTATGCAGCTGGTGGATCTGAAGACCATGGTGGAGCTCAGGATAACTCACCTAAGGGGGAGAGTGGAAAGGAGACGAGACAGCAGGCAGTTCACATCGAAGAAATTGCAGAACCCGCTGATCTTGTTAAGGAACCAGAAATTGAGCCTGCTGTTGCTGAAGAGGCTCTGAGGAGGAGAAAGGGTAAGGCAATAATGGTTGAAGAAGATGAACCAGTTATTGACCTGAGTCATCAGGACACAGTACAGGAGGTACTAGACTCAGATTCTGATATGGAAGACGTACCTTTCGCACATGCTGTAAAGCGATCTTTGAAGGAACAAGGTGGAGGTGCTGGTATGTCTTTCGGAATGCCTGAAGAAGATCCTGTTGATGAAGAAACCCTGCAGTCTCAACAGTTAGCCTTGGAACAAGCTCAGTTCCATAAAATGAAGATGATGCAAGAACATGCTGCGTTCCTAGAACAGAAGGTGGAGCTACAAGGGAAGCAGTATGAGTATGAGCTTGCAAGGCTAGCTAATCCTCAAGTTGATCTGGACAAAAGAAGGATAGGGCAGAAATGGGATGAAGCAAGGAAGATAATGATGGGACCATGTGCAAAAGGAGTTCATAACAAGGATGCAGATGATCTGTTCTACAACTTGAATTTGCAGAATCCAATGACTGGGGACTATATAAATGCTTTGAAGAGATTAATTTCTAAAGTCAGGGTTGGGTACAACGCAAATCTTAAGGAGTGGCAGGTTATCTTGTCTTTGGTAGAAGGAGTCCCAACATCTTTCCTATATGTGGATGACCAATTCATAATGAGGAGATCTGCGTCAGAGTTGTTCTTGCTAGCGACTAAAATTCAGTACTCTCAATCTGAGGAGCTAAGCATTCTGTACAGGGATCAGTTAATGCAGCTAGCAGAGGACAAGGGTCCAGAATTCTCAGCTTATCCAAATTTTGTCCGGATGGTGGTTCAAGGAAAGATGAAGAGGGTGAGCATGGAGGAAAAGGACTTAATGGAACTTTCAGTGGAATCTCTTAAAGCTGTATGTAGACAAATGATGGGTAAGGGATTCGCCTCTGAGCTTAAAGATAAATCCGTGAGGATCATTGAAAGAGTCATATTCTTGAAGAGCAATGAGGTGTGGAAGTGTGATGTCATTGCTCCAAACCCTCTCGACAACGTGAAGATTGAGCCGGAGCTGATAGAACAGAAATGGAATATTCTTCAAGCAATGAAGAATGTAGATGAAGCTTTGACTCTTCCTTCTGGAGAACTGGAACAAGGAGAAATAAGGGAGGCAGTTGGCGTTCCAGGGAAAGATAGTGTATACTGGATACACTCTTATGCTGATGATACAGCTGATGCCTTAGCATACATAGATGCAGACCAGAAACAAACACTCTTGCATATGAGTAGACAATGGCTGCTACAGACTCAAGATGCTGCATTTCTAGAGAAAGTGTTATATGTGTTCAAATGGGGCGAAGTGGAAGACAAGTTTGTTGAAGAAAAGCAGAGACTCGTGAGTTACCTGTCTGAAGTAGTGGTGGAAAAGAAGCAAATGGAGCGAGATGCGGCTAGTGTCCACAATACTAACCGTGTCAAGGGCTACCCCAAGATGATCTATTGTCAGTTTAAAGCTGATAAAACTCATTGGAAATCTCAGCTCATCATGAAGAACTTTGAGGATATTCCAAAGATCAGGACTACTCAGGAGGTGGACAAACTCAGAAGGCTTTTCAAACATCCTTATCCAGAGCCCAAGAACCCTCTAGAAATGGAAGCTGTAAGTCTGTTGAATGCTAGGTGGAAGCAGCTTAAAGATCCAGTATACAAGAAAGAAAAGCAGCAGAAGGA